>JAUYWH010000001.1:7516478-7557028 GCA_034779795.1 Ctenopoma multispine
CTAACTCTATGATGTCAGAATCCGTCGTGGAAGATCAAACACATTCTAGAACTGACATCACAGATCAAACACACGCGGTCACCTAAACCCCGCCCCGACCGCAGAGTAGCAACCGTTGCTATGCACTTTGCATGCATGTTTCCTGTTTAAACTGGAACCAGCTGGTTTCAAATCAAAACATATAGAAGAACTTTTCTGTCGCGTAGCTGCAAAAGCCAGTAAAATTACGTTATTGTGCTGGAGAAACATTTTTGTTTTAAAATAATTTTCTTAGAAAATGTATGTAACTGTATATTAATGACTTTCCATTTTTGTTCTAACCTTAATGCCTGTTTTAATGTTTGTGCAACTTCTCTTGTTGTACAAACACAAAATTATTTTTATGCTTATTGTGATTATATGATTATTCAGGGCTCTCGTTGGGGGGTAGGGGGTGCAGTCCCTCCCTGAGTGTGAGAAATGCAGAAATGTGACATGTGAGCGTCTAAACTTGTTAAAATGCATGTGTCTCACGCTCAGTGCGTGAGCCTTGAGAGAAATGCAACTAATCAAAATAAAAGTATTAGATTTGTGGCAGCCAACAAACACCATGACTGAGTTTTACAGTTCTACATATTAACTGTATAAAGATTCCTGTTAAGGTAACCTGCAACAAAACTGAAACACTTAAGAAAACAGCTAGCAACAGTAGCTTTAGCCGCTTATCTTAGCTTAATTACGTTCAGTTGTTTAGCATGATAATTAGCAACAGCAGCATTTCTTACTTTGGTGAAGTGGTGTTGCAGAAAGCCTCTGAAAAAACACAATGACCAGGATAGGAAAACTCCAGCTTCTGTCTTGAAGAAGACCTTGTGAACATACTGTGACCAAAGGGCTTGGTAGCAGCAGCAGCTAACATTAGCAAACACAAAGATTTTCACCAAGTACTCCAAAGCAGCACGAGCTGGCAAGTTTGTTAATGAAATGACAGTTACATCAAAATGAGCAAAGCAGCACATACAAGTACAGGTGTTTAGCTTAAAAAGAGGCTTTGTTTTACGGTGTGTTTGCATAAACAAGCCAAGAGTGTTTGCACAGTATGTAAAAAAAGATCTGTACCGTGCTAATGAAATAACTTAGCCATAAAATGAAGAGGTCAAACTATCGTACATTATGGGATTATTGAAATTATTGATTGTACATCGTACAGAGGGTAAAATTATTGTCTGGCAGTACTGATTTGCACACCTTGGACTGAGTGAGCAAGGTAATTGGTCTAACTGTATGAATGTGTTTTAGCACGGTATTGCTTTGCTTTTATAAAACCTTCGGTTTATAAAACCCGAAATGTCTCTACTCTGTGTATGACTTCAACAATACACAGGAAATTAAAGATTAAAAGTTATTTTTGTGTAGGCCTAGTTGCCTTAATTCAGAATTTTCATTCAAGATGGATGCTTTTCAAATCCTCATTCATATTATAGCGTTTCCAGTTGCAACACTACAACAGTGACAGCCTTCACCGAGATAACATATTTCTTTGAAATTTGTATTTGGGCACTGTTAATACATACATACAGCAGGCATAAGCATTACAAGATATTAAATTTTGTGCATTTTGTATTTTTCTGCATGTAGGAGAATAATTCTGTCGCATTGCAATTATACCCTCAGATTGTGAGTGTACGACATGCCACCATCAACAATGTGTTAATAAGGGCTGTTGTGTTCTCCACAGCACGAAAGTCCAAGAAGTTAGGGAAGCTGAAAGGAGTCAGCGACGACCTGCAGGGCTCTAAAGATGGCCAAACTGCCACAGTTGGTGTTGGAGGCGGTTACCTGTCCTCAGAGAAGGAGCTGACTGCCAGTGCTGCCAATGCCCTGGTACCCCATGGGCCCGGGGTGGTCACACCTTTTTTGCCACCCTCCATCTGCAGTGTGTTGGAGCTGATTGAGCCTGAAGAGGTGTACTCTGGCTATGACAACACACAGCCTGACACCACTGACCACCTGCTGTCCAGTCTCAACCGCCTGGCCGGAAAGCAGATGGTACGCATGGTGAAGTGGGCCAAAGTACTTCCAGGTTAGTGACCACTAGAGTGGTGGGATGAGGCCTAAATTGCAGTAGATGTGGGTGTACAACATGCTGCAATGTGCAAATAGAGAAAGTACAAACAAAGTAAGAAAACATCTTCACCAACTTGGCAACACATGTATAGCAATTAGAAAAAAATTTTGTAGTATGAGAAAATATAATCATTTGCAGAAAAGATTTGCAAGAACAAAAATGGGACAATAAAAAAGTGAGGAACACAACTGAGACATGGGGACATGCTAGTTGTCAGTGTAAGTTTTTTTTTTTTATATTATGACCACATGATACAGATATATATCCATGTCCCTCTGTCAACTGGGCCATTGTGGAATACCAGTCCAAAGAGTGGAACCCAAGTGATTTTCTTAAAACTAAATTTTAAAAACATTAAACAAATTCAAGAAGATGTTTTCTTAACCTGCTTGTTTTTGTCTATTTGCATGTGTTTTCTGTTGCTGTGCATTGAGTTCCTAGGGTCACTGTACTAAATGCTATGTTTTTCATAGTGTTTTTAAGCCAGAGTTTGAAACAAATTGACACAGTGCCCTTACAGACAAAATCCTGAAGGTTATATCTAATAGAGATGGTAGCAGTATTTTAGGTTGTACAGTTAGTGAAATTATTTTTCACCTTGATTATAAATGGCACTTAAAAGACTGCAGTTAGTTATTTAGGTTAAAATAGCAATATAATGTCTTCAACTAGATTTCAGCCATTTTTACATTTATCATGTTATTTTTTAAATAATCTATTGTTAACAACTTGCATTTTGTCATTTTTATTCATGCATGACTCAAATAAAAATAGTAAGTGGTAAAATTATATGTCTAATAAATTAGGAGGGTACTCCTGTAATTACCGACTGTTTTTAATGAAGATAACACGTGCACAGCTTAACTTATGATCTCTGTATTTTGAGAATGCAACACTGCTGGTTCTGGTTCTGTTAATTTTAAATATTAGATCTGGAAATGATTCTGCAATGCTTCAACGCGATTAGCAATGAATCCTTTTTTACCATTAAATATAATCAAGATTAAGGTTTCCAAACAGAACTCATTTGCATCACTGCTGTCAGATGTTATGTTGAACAGAAGATCTGATGTCAATCTCATTAATTTTTACCTATGAGCCATATCACAGGATGAAAAAAAAATCCCTAAAATGGCAGTCAGTGGGAGACATTGAAAGATACCTCACAGGTAGCTCTTTGAAGCTGTTTAATTTGCTGTATTGCAAATATTTGATACCTCCACGGTGTCTGCTTGCCATATCCGGACATATAAATAGAAAGGGAGGCAGACAGAAGGGTCAAAATGTGTACCTTTGACTTTCAGATATGCCACTACCTGCAACCAGCTTACATTTGGATGTGGCAAGGCTAACACACAGGGCAATTAGGACTGACATTATCAAGAATGTATTTATGGAAAGTCTTTCACTTGTCTTAGGTTAGTCATTGGAAACTACATTATAAGCATGTACCCTTCATAATGTCTAATTATGAAGGTACATAAGTGACCTAAAAACAAAATCTTATACTTTAAAATTAGCTGACTGAACACTTAAGATATTCGACATACCTCTTCACATATAAAAAAAAAATTAGATGCAGCTTGACATGCGTACAGACTGAAATAGTCCTTAAGCCTTGTTAAGTCACTTTTTTGTCCTCTGTTGGCCTATGTTTTAAATGAAGAGGCGTTCCTTGCCAGAGTTTGATTGAGAGTTTGGCAAGTTTTCTATTTGACTCTATTTTTGGTGCTCCAAAGACAACATGCCAATAACTGGAGGCCTTGCGGGATTTTCATTAAAAAAGAATGGGTGAATACCTCTCAGTGGTTATCATGTCTAAACAAATATTGGCACGAAAAGTTCACTGCAGGAAAGATAAACAGTATGCAACATGTGCCGACACAAAAACACACATACCTAGATAAATAAATACCTTTTAAGATGGTGCTTAAGTCCAAATTAAACCAATAACCACGTATTGTCAGCTACTTTTAAGCACAGTGCTTTCTTCTCATCAGCTTCATCTGTCTGTGCTATATGTCTGTGTGTGTGTGTGTGTGTGTGTGTGTGTGTGTGTGTTTGTTTTGTATGCGTTAGGTTTCCGGAGCCTGCCCATTGAGGACCAAATCACCCTGATCCAGTACTCATGGATGTGTCTGTCCTCCTTTTGCCTCAGCTGGCGTTCCTACAAACACACCAATGGACAGCTGCTCTACTTTGCCCCTGACCTCATCTTTGATGAGTAGGTCTACACTTTCACATCCGCAGAATACCACACACATTGCTCTGATGATAATAAAGTGCACTGCTCCTGACATGTAGCGGTGGCACAGATATTGAATATTTTTTTGCTATACGTAATTTATACAATTTCATCTTCAAAAATGTAACAAAGAGAGGAGATCACTCCACTGCCATTTTAATAGTTTTTATAGTTAAACGCACCAAAATTGAAGCAGACACGTGTCAAGGAAATGTCTGTCAGCACTTTGGCACATATGAAATACATCTGAAGTTGTCTAATGGCTTGTGGGATCCCAAACACACAAATATTTCTATTAAAGATGTGATTAACAAATAATTTGGTTTTCAGAGTAGCTGATTAGTAGGTACGGTAACTGGGTTGAGCTTTGACCGGTTATTTATCAGATGCAACTCTGGACATAAGCATAAATTTTACTAGTAACAGAGATTAAGTTAAGTATTTCCCCACTGCAGCTTTTTCATTAACACTCCTGAAAACAATTAAAATAGCTAAAATGTGTTTTTGTGATAATGACACATGTACAAGGTCATAATCTTATGCCTGATTTCTGGCCCTTCAATTCGTTTTTCCTTTAAAGGCCATCAAAACTCTTGCTTGATTCATTCAATGCCCACTTGATCTGTGTAATGTGTTTTAAGAGGAGAGCATGTGTAGAGGAACTGTATGTGGGCTCTTTCTCGCTGGAGCTGCAGGGCATGGTTGGCTATGAATTAAATCATATAGAATTAATAAAAGAGGAGAGTAGCAGCTTCTGCAGGCAGCCTGCAGTACAGACAGACAGCAAGTGCAGTCAGGTGCAGGTTTAAAAGCTCAGAATAATAGCTTGTGTAAGATAATGTCAGTGGGTCAGTTTGTCCCAAGTAGATAAATAAATAAATCAACAGCGCAAATGCCATTGTGCAACACAGCTCCAGACTCTGTGCCTGTGTGTTATATCACCGTGAACTGTTGGTAAAGATACGCATAGCACATACAGTAGGTTTCCACACCAGAGATCCAATTCTTATTAATTTCCATTAGCAAGAAGCAGATAATTTTTTAAGAAAAAATAAAAAGATTTCTAGATTAGTTCTGAAAAAAGGAAAATATTGGAATAGCAGTTGCATTTAGATAATAAAAGAATATGTATATTTTGAAGAGAAAATTCTACTGACCAGTATCCTGCTGTTGCTATATATGACATAGTTTCTGAATACCAGGCCTGTCTCATTGATGGATGGACCTGGCATTCAGCTTGACAGAGCAGAGGAGATGTAGACCGGCTGGAGATGGTGGTGGCCTGGATGCTGGTCACATGCTCCCTGTTTGGTCAGCGCAGCCTAGATATCACTGCTGCCCCCCACTGCATCTTTCTGGGCAAAGGCATTTTGTGTGATGCTTGATGTTAATGTACAATATGGTTTACTAATGATTGAAAATTTAGGGCAGAACTGGTTCATAACTTTTCTGAGTACATGCCGCCTTTAGGAGGAGTGACACTTGTTTCCTTAGCTACTTGGTGCTTATTGACCCAGAGCATTAAGGCATTTATTGAATCGACTGTCCACTCACTCAGCTATTAGAGTGAAAACTGTCACTGATTGAGAGTACACACTGCAAAGACAAATGTGCATATTGCTTTAAAGACAAAGTATGCCTGTATAGGCTGTGTCAATTAGTCTCTGATGTGTGGTAAATGCCTACAATAGATAAACAAAACTATTTACCTTAAAGTTCTAGGCTCGGGATTTGATAAATGTACATATTAGACAGACAAAACTGATCTACTGTGTGTAAAGAAATCAAATGCAACATATATTGTATGAGCAAAGTTTACAGAAAAAATACTTTTTGATTTCAAAACAGACTGTGCTTATTTTAGTCAGAACACTGGCCATTTTCTATATAGTGTGATAACTTTCAGTCCTTTCACTTTAATCCAGATTTTAAACTTAACACAGTTACAGTCGTAGACGTTAGTATGCAGCTGCTCTACCATAGGCTCGGTCAGTGAAAAGGTGCACTTTTAAAGTAGAGCTGTAGGCTAGACGACCAATTCACTAGTCAACTGTAATACCTAAACAGCTTAAACCTTAGCTGTAAATATCAGTGTCAGTCAGTTGATATGTTCTATCTCGTCCATATTCTCCTGTACAACTGCTCACAACATAATGTGTGTCTTTCACCTGTAAACTACAGCTGTAAGATGATGATGTTAAAGGCTAAAGGAACATTTCTGATCAGCTACATTATCCTGCTTCATTATTTAGAATAACAAAAATATATCTTACAATGATCTCAGCATGATATTTGACTGAACGTATGGTGTGATTTGATTGGACAAGGTTTTCAAACAAAAAAATGTGTTGGCTTCTTCCAAGCAAAGATGAATCTGAACTTTCTTTCTTTTCAGCTCTGTGCTCCTTCTTGAATCTTTTACCATAGAAACAGAGAAAGAAAGAGTTCAAGAAGGAGAGAGAAAGAGAATCAGAGCAAGAGGAAGACAGAGGCAGAGAGCTATAGAGAGGAGAAAGAGAGAGGGAAGGAAGGAGAGAGATTCCTGCCAGTTTCTCCCTGTTCTCCTAAAAACCAGCAGCTCATTTTGGGCAGTGATTCAGCAAAATTCATTTCAGGAAGGGAGTGCGGAAGAAGTAGAGAGAGACAGAGAAAGAGAGAGAGAGAGAGAGAGAGAGAGAGAGGGAAAACGTGTGGAGACTTTAGAAACTCCAGTCCCAAAGTTTTATCAAATAATGTTATGCTGCACTTTCTGAAACTGCTCGCATGCACAGTGCTGCTAATCAGGAAAACCAGCGCGTTCAGACATCATCACAGATTATCAGTTAGTTAGTTAGGCCATCAGACACAGCTGTACAATAAATACTGTTAAGTGTTATTCTGTCTTATCCTTTAATGAGAACATTTTTGTACTTTGTGTCAAACTGACTGCTTCTGGTCACCTCTACAGAAAGTTTCGTCTAGTTGTTATCAGTGAAATGTCCTCCCTCGCTGCGTATGTAATGATGTGGTTTCACTGTACTGTGGGTACAACTTCAGCCTCTTTCAAGTCAGGCCACACCACTTGAATTTAATTACCGTACTCTCGATGGGATGGTGATTTATTTCCGTGAGCTACAACCAGAGATTCCCTTGAATCCGTGGCATGTATGGAGCACGTTCAAGATCAGCTCTTTATCTCTTCTAGTGTTTCTTCGCTGTTTTTGTGAACTCTGTGACGTAACCAAGATGATTTTGCTGATAAAATGTGTGTGAAAAAGAAGGGAAGTGAGAAAGTGTTAGGCATGATGAGTGTGCGTGATTGGCATGTACACACTTAATGATGTATTTTTGACACGTCTGTGTACATGAGCCTGTTTTGTAAACATGTACATCTCTGTGTAGTTAACATGTGTTCATGTGTGTGTTATTACCGTCAACATAAATATGTAGGGAATTACACATCCTTCTTATAAGGGTTTCTATGGTGACTAGGGTTAGTTATGGGGTCTTTCATAGCCTGCTAGAGCCTTAGAAAAGTGGTGCATCTGTGCTGTGATACTGTACGCAGCGCTCTGCAATCTGGGGGGATTTGGTATTCTGCTCTTAGCCCAGACTCGCAGAATCTTCCTCTGCACTGTGGAAATATTGTTTCGCTGGGCTGAATTTAGTGAGCAAGCCACTCAGTGACTTCATTTTGACAGTAAATATTAATAATAATTAGTGAACTAAGAACAAATATTTGAATGTGTATGGCTGAGTGAGTACTGAGGAGGGATTCTAACACCAGTTAATATATATAGGATCTAAAACAGGAGTTGTGAAAGAAATACTACTTTATGTGTCATTCTTACTCTCCTCCTCCCACTGTCTTGTCTTTCTTCAGGGAACGCATGCAGCAATCAGCCATGTACGACCTGTGTCTGGGCATGAGGCACGTGAGCCAGGAGTTTGTACGACTGCAGCTAACCTACGACGAGTTTCTCTCCATGAAGGTCCTTCTGCTTCTCAGCACAAGTAGGTTGTGAGCTATGGGCTTGCACAGGATTTGATTTATTTATCCCATATGTACCTGCTGCATTTATTTGTGCACAAAACTACCTGCAAAATGTTTGAAAGCTCTAAACTACTATTCCAAACAGAATCTGTTTATTCCTGTCTAAACTGACCAAATCACGTTAACATTAACGCGAAAGCTAGACAAAGGCATGTACAGTAGATAAGACACTACTAACAGAGTCACTTTTCATGTGTATGTGTGAGTGATTTACCAAGAGATCTGTACTGTCCCAGTTAAAGCTGACGCTGCAAACATCACTGCTTTAAGTAACTGCCAAGGTGGATGCGGTGGATGCTGTTTTCTGTCAATGCTCAATTCAAATTCAGATGGAGCTGATTGTTAAAGCTCTTTCACCAGTATGTCTCTTAAAACATTCTAGGAAAATTCTTGTACTATGGCACAAGTTTTTCTCGAGCTGAAAGTGCCAACCCTTTGTGAGTTCACTGATAACCAGGTGTGTTTGCTCTTATACTATATACAGGCAAAGGTGCAATGCTTTATGTATTCCCAAATTAGCACTTGATCCTCACAGTTGCATTATGTTATCTGCTGCCATACTGTGCACTGTTATAACTTGAGCCACTCCTCCTTAACATCTTCAGCATTCCTCAACCTCTGGTTTAGAAGATAGATTGGTGAGGAATCTTGTATTTTGTTCCATGCATCACACATTTTTTTAGAGATACCTTTCTGGCACCCACCCACATCATTCCTTTTTTAAAGTCTGTTAGATCTTGCTTTAATCTCATTTTTCGTAATCCGTTAACAAGCATAGCAGATGTGGAAATAGGCTTGATATTGCATGCAGCTGTTTGTGTAGCAACATACAGTATGTGCAAGTGGGAAGTGGAGCAGTGTCTTCATTTTTCCATTCTCTGTGTGAAAGCTGATCTGTTTTTTTTATTTAATTTTTTAATTGGTCATGGATAAACAGAATACTTCTATCACTCCTTACAGAAGGTCTTGCAGTGTTGCAACTATCTGCCAAACTGTGCCCACAGGCACTGCAGCCTCACACAGGGGATGTGTTGGACCACGTTGCTCAGTTGGAAACTAAAAGCAGTGGTTTTTCCACCACCTCAACACATGTGAGCTGCTGCTGTCAGTTCACTAGTAACAGTTAAAAATCCTGTGATGGCAGCTGTGTCATAACTTCACCGTTCACACTTTTAGCTGTTTAGAAGATAACCACAGCGTAGAAATTAAAGTTACACTGGGACACATGAGACCTGCTGCAGTCTTTATGCATATGTCTACATGGTATCTCACGTGTGTCTGTGTCAACAGAGGTTCAGTAGTTAGAGAGAGGGAGAGGAGTGACGATAACAGGGATGAAGCAGAGTTGTGGCGAGCTATTTGAAGCTCGAGCCTGACTTCAAACTCTTTGAACTTCAGCACCAGTGCCAATCAGTGGAAATATTCATTGGCAATTTATTTTTAAGTAACAGAGGTCTCTGAAAGTGGTGAATATTTGGTCAACTTTACTTCATGCTAGAGTAACAGGTTTACCCATTTCACATGCACTCATTTAGTCGTTATCATTATTCAAAATTAGCTCATCATGAGTATCGCTTTAATGATATGCAATTACCAGGTAAAAGTGGCAATTTATAATACATTTCTGTGTATTTGAACTAATCATCTATTGAATAAAATTTTTAATTTGATCAGAACTTGGCTCTTGAATCCTGGTTAAAGGTCACAATAAAGGTCATCAAAAGGCAATGAAAGTTAAAAATATCAAAATTTGAATACAGTCCACAACTTACATACTGTATGCAAAATACATACAGTACTTGTTTTTGGTTTGTAATCTCTTACAAAGAAGCAGTTCTTCCAGTAGTTTGTACATCATAGAGGAAAACAAATACATCTATCAATGCGCCATTTCCCCGCCTAGTCGTATGTAGTTGGTTTTTGACCTCGTAGTACAGTGACATATGGAAAATCCAGTGTGAAAGCATTTCCCTGCTATTAACTGGTTTATGTAAAGCGGTTTTGAGTCATCAGAGAGCAAGGGCGCTCCATCTGGACGTCAGCAATTGGATGTTGCTGCAACGGAGAAAGACTGAGAATACTCAGAGGATGAGAAACCAAGAGGGGAAAGGGAGATTAAGAGAGTGAAATCAGACAAATGTTGATAGTGAGAGCTTGCATTGGTGAGAAAGAGACAGGTGCAGAGCTATAGGGAGAAAGAAAGAGAAGACAAAGGGGGTGGAGGGTTGGGAAAGCTGGTCCTTCTGTTGCTGTGGCCTCCCTCTTCTCTCCTCACTGGTCCTCTGGAGGTTTTCCAGAGAGCCCTGCTGTACTTAATAAAAGCCAGTCAAGCACCAGGCAGTGCTCCAAGACCTGCTATTTTTCTCCACTTCCTTCAAACCCCGGCTAGAATTTTAAAAAAAGAGGTTGTGGATAAAGGAAGCAGGTATACAGATTTGAAAGAGGGAACTTCAATCTACTCAGGTTATTGGATTCAGTCAAAATATACTATATGTAAAATATGATGGAGGGAGAAGAAAATGATCATCTGGTGTCTTGTTTCTATGTGCAGCAGAGAAATAAGCGGACCTGTCCATTCCAGACTACACAGGATGGAGCGACTATGTGGAAGTTCTGCAAATCTTTCAGCAGAAGCAGTTGTGAATAACTCAGAAATGCGCAGCCCATGTCTGGATTTTCTGAGACACTTCAGGAAGCTATCTTAGTTACAGTTATTCAGAGATAATTCTAGGGCCTCGTGGAAGCAGCAGAAATGTTTATAGAAGAGTTGTCAGAACTTGTCAGCTGAGCGAGTACTACAGAGTCAGAGAGCGTGTGCGTGTGTGTGCCTGTAGGCTGGTTTGAAAAAATGTGTATGTTGAATAGTGAGAGGGTGAATGGGTGAAAGAGAGAGAAAGAAGGAGGGATGAAGAGAAAAGAGAGGACTGTTATTCCTCTCTGACCTTGGCTAAGGTTTCACTGAGCCTGCGGTATCTCATGACCCTGTTTGGATTTGGTACAGGAGCAGTGGCCTGCTCAAACCAGTTACAGCCCTCACCTCTACACAAACAGAGATAGCACTGCTAGGTTATCTCGTTCATTCGTTCTATTTCTAAACGGTTTTTCTTGCTTTTCTCTCATGGAGTTGTTGAATCTAATTCCAGATGGGTCAAGTGTACATGTTTACCAGGATGACGGGTGCATTTTATGTGACACATTTTACAGTTTATTATTAATTCATAGTAATTGGTGCTAGTCATGTTTTTTATTCTAACCAGTGATTAGTCCTTTTGAATCATGTAGACGGTAAAGTCTTCTAGACAACACCCTAAACTTTACTCACTCACTATTGTAGTATTGTTAATTGTGAAATTCCATAATTAACAGTATCAGGTTTTAAATCAAGACCGAAAGCCACCTTGTCAGTTAGGTATGCACCAGCAACCCAGAACAGGAAGCTGCATGTGCTTAAATGACACACATGCTAATGGCATCTGCTACTGCAAGAGTTATTATTGCTTATTTATTTATGTGCAAAAGGGCCCTTAATGTGGCTGTCCTCCACATAAGAAATGTGGCCGGGTTGTAAAGGCTCTATACCTGCAGCGAAAATTAGTTTGACACCAATTATTGTGGTGTAAATGCATTATTCTGGGGCAGGTCATGGTAACGCCCCTAAATGCCAGGTCAGCTTCTAATCAGGGCGTGCGTTATGTGGGTCAGTGGGAGAAAAACAAAAGGTCCAAAAAGTGGCCCTGGGTTTTAGCACATTCTCACCATATCAGCCGTGACATAAAGCAAAGAAATCTGCCTGCACGCAAGAGTCCAATCTGTTTTCATATCAGTTTTCCTCAGCTTCATGCGTAAAGGTGTTTGTGCATCAAGGTACAATAAAGTGAATAACGTGCATGGAAGCAGAGAATGAGAGAACAAGAGGCAGGCAGATAAACACACATTCTGAGTTATTGACCTACAATGCTCTGTTCCCGCAACCACACAATCCTAACTACAAGAACTGACAAGAAGTACAGTAGGCTTTTGCCTTTGGCTATTCATTCTGCAGAACTCAAAATGCTCCTGTCAGTTGCTGGTTTTTGCTAGTGTCACTAACTGGTTTAGGTTTCTGTGAGGCACTATGGCTGCTCAAAACAAAAAGAAACGATTCAGTCATTTAAAACACTGGGGCTCCGAATTTCACATTATGCTGTAAAAGGTATTTTTTGTAAGATCAGTATAGAAATTAAAGCTGCTGCCTAATCTTGACTTGTTTAACCATGCTGTAAATGCACAGGGTCACTGAACCTGTGGTGATGACCACTCGTTATCTATAGCTGTAACATGTGATCAGGAACTTCTTTGACCTCTGTATTAAAACTATGACTATAAGCAGTTTTTTCAGAAGTGGCCCATATTGCAGAATTCACGGTTTACTGATGTTCTACATTAGAGGTGCGAAGATAAACTGATTGATCAACTATTTTAGTAACCAATTAAACGTTTAATGTCATCTTGTGCTTTAGAAAGCTGTGATGCTTATGAAGAGTTTTCACAGTTTTAGACAGTTAGGAAAATAATAAGCAGATTGATTGATAACAATAATCATAATAATTATTGAAATAACTAATCAGTTTATTAGGTACACCAATCTAAACTAATCTAAGACAACAGCACTGCAACAAGTCTTCTTCATTTTTTTTTTTACTCATTTGGCAAATGAATCACCTCAGAAATCGAGGTATCATCTATTCTTCATTCATTGTACCTATGTTACCATAAAACAGTCCTGCTCTCTGATTTGTGCCACCGCTCAGAATGACCACATAGACCCAGACATATTAAAGGCAAAGCTGCTTTGGCATGAACGATAGCAGAATCTCTAATGGTTGACAAACTTCTCACTGTACTATATATATATCGCCATTTCTTAGTCTTGGCTGAAGGACGACCGAAGGCGCTCCCTCAGACTGATTTGAGGTGTGCTCTTTGAGAGGCGAGGTGCTTCTTAATCTGGTAGCCAGCAGCTGAATGTCATTGAAGAGCTTTGGCAGACGTCCATATCTGCGACTTTGTTCTCTTGCACAGGGAGGGAGCAGGAGTGAGAGAAATAGATATTAAAGACATTTCGATGCAGTTACTGGATCTCATTCTTCACATGAGTCTGAATCTCTCCCATTTAATTGTCTTATATATTTATATATTTTTACTGTACGTGCATTGATGCTACCACCCAAGTCATTACAATGTTAATGTAAAGGTAATTTAAGCTCTGGTCATGATGGCCATGGTTGACAAAATGATCGAAGCTCTTTAATACGTATAAGCCCTGCTTTTGCCTTATTTGCTGTCGCTCTCGCTGCGATGACTTTTAATCAAATCCTTCCAGTAAACCAGTCGTCTTCCATGAAACAGTGGCTACACATGAAAACTAATTACCACTTGAAATGGTGAAAGTGGTTGTAATGAGTTGCTAAATAGGCTTAGGTTGTCAACACAGGAAAAATGTCCAAAAAAGGCTACTGTGTGGGAGTCAGAGTGTAATTCACTGAGCACCTCTAATTACCCTCTACACAGTTACACATTTCTGCATTAGAGTAACATACTGGTGGCTGTTCATGGCTTAACCCATTAACTGCAAATCACATTTAATGTGCATTTGCCAACCACCAACCTTATTTCCTGTATTCCAGGTGGCCGTTGCTTTCTACGTCATTATTATAGGAAAATCAACACAGAGAAACTTGCTTGAGAAAAGTAAATCATCATTTAGTAACACGGGTTTTCCTCAGTGTTATTAATGTTTAAATGCATTTTTTGAAATATAAATGTTTGAAACGTTCTCACATCTTGATATCTTCAATTCCAATTAATTTATATCTTGTAACTTTTATTTAATCATGTACTCTTAGTCACTTAGGTAACTACTTGGGTAATCTTTTTCGAGAGATAAAGAGAAATAAAATGAACTGAATGTCAGAGTTTGTGTCTTTTCAGTGACACCTACATCATGTTTATTATTTGAGTAAATATTGCTTATGATGAACAGAAAGTGTGCATGTAAATTGTAAACAAAATGCTCTTAGCTTGAATTGTGCCAATTCGTATAATAGATTACTTACATTTAAACCAGTTTTACTGTGCTCTCGTTCAGTCCAGCTAATGATAGTGATATTTGTCTTGTTCCCAGTTCCCAAAGAGGGTCTGAAGAACCAGGCAGCATTTGAGGAGATGCGAGTTAATTACATTAAGGAGCTACGGCGATCTGTGGGAAAAGCAACCAACAACTCTGGCCAAACCTGGCAGCGCTTCTTCCAGCTCACCAAGCTACTGGACTCCATGCATGATGTAAGTACCCTTGTCCTGTCTGCCTCCTGTGTGCCAATCGCCTACAGTACAGCACAGGCTTCCCTTGGCAGCCTCTCTGCATGCCATGCCATCACACATGGAGCGAGGTGTCCAGTGGCAGATTGGGCCTCTAATATCACTAGAAATGTTTTGAGCAAAATAGCAGCATAGTGGATTTGGATAATGCATTTACTTAGTGGTTCAATGGTGCGGTGGCTTGAAATAAGGATTACTGCATCCCTGAGGGAAAAGTTATTTTTTTGGAGGAGGCTATGACCAGGCTGTATTGGTGAATGGAACAGAAGGGGATCAATGCCATTTCGCAGTTTATTGGATCACAGTACGCAGTGGTCACCGTGGCAAATCTGCTAAATCACTGTTCTTTTTTTATGCATGGGTCAACCAGTATGTGGCGTAACAACAGTGTGTAGGCAAAGCCCCAAGAGGTTCAAGTCAGCAAGAGAGAGGATACAAAATCAGTGACCCTAATGACTGAGTGAATTAAGTTAGTGCTGAACAGACGACCCTTGTTTAAAGGAGGTTTGCTCAGGAAAAAAAAAAAGAGTGGTGCCCCCAAGTGGTGAGCTGAATAGAACTGAAAAGGGGTCAGTGTATAAACAGGGTGTAAACACAGATACAGAAAATGTAAATAACATTACTCAAACAAAATAAGTATAACTATTTTTCAAAACAAAAAACTGCATGAGTCGCATTACTCATTACATTTTGTGTGTGTTTTCCAGCTGGTGGGAAATCTCCTGGACTTCTGTTTCTACACTTTTCGTGAGTCCCAGGCCCTAAAGGTGGAGTTCCCCGAAATGTTGGTGGAGATCATCAGTGACCAGATACCAAAGGTGGAGTCAGGTCTCACTCACACAATCTACTTCCACAAGAAGTGACTCACTAAACAGTTGGGACAGAAGTGGCATTAAAAACTGGAATAGGTTGAAGGGAGGCCTAATCAGTTGGCCTGCACCCTGTTGCCCAGTCTGCCAGCATCTTCGTTTTGGATGAATTACGTGACAAAGCGGCAGAATAAAAAGGGGAGAAGGATTTCACCCTGAAGCCACCACGAGTGGAGTCAGAGCTGTGAATAGTTTGTGGAGTTCAGCGCGACATGCCCGAGAAAGACTTGTGACAAATGTGACAAAGCAACCCGAAGCACCCTCGTGTCCCCCTGCCCCAAAGACGATAACAGTATTTTCTATGGAGACAAAGCCATACCTTTCTTAGAAGGCTCCATATACATTCACTGCACGCACACACATACATGTAGAGGAAAATAGATACACATGCTGTCCACATGCCTTCACACAAATGCACAGATGCACTCCACATGCACTAAAATCAAACGTCCCTAACAAATCTAGAGAAAAAAAGTTAAAAAGCAAATATTAACTTGGCTTATGCAGTCTTTCATAAATAATAGCACTACGAAAAAAATATGCCAGTACTTAGATTTTGCTTTGCAGTGTAGCAACATGCTGCAACATTACAGGGTGAAAGACATTTTGAGAAGGTAATTCTAGACTGTAAAGCAAAAGGTCTATTTGAATATATTCAAAGGGCTATACAAGCATCATCATAAGCTAAATAATTACATAAAATCTAACAAGTTCAAGTTTGAATCTCAATCGGTGTCATAACAGCCATTGTTAGCATTCACATACTTTTTTAGATCAAAATATGTAGTAAAACAATCAAAATGAATATGCAAAAGTCCAAAGCTAAACCTGTTTTGAAATAAAAACGAAGCTCCCACGTCATAAAGTCACTATTTTAGGCATTGTGGTGCAAAATTAAGACGATATTGATGAGTGATTTTTTTTTTTTTGTTCAAAAATGGTCTGGAGTGCTGCAGGATGGAAAACATCGTACATTTATGGAAACAATTTCAGTAGAGTCCGCTGGTAATGGATTTGACTGAGGTGCATCCATAGTAATTGCTGTCATTTGTGTTATCTCCAGAGCAGCTGTTCAAATGTCTGTTTTTACTCACAATGAAGCAAAACCAGCCCTTTGTGAACCAACACTTATCTACTCTTCCCAGAAATAATAAAGAGCATTTTATAAAAGTGTGTTGCGAAGGTTTAGTTTTTGACTAGCCAGTCATTTTACATTAAGGTGCTTCATTTCTACAAAGCCAGGCAAAACATAACATGTACAGTAACTCATAGACAGTCCATACAATACACTATATGGACCTGCAGTTTAACCACACATACTCTGTAAAGTTGATATAATCCAAGATGGAGCATTACTCGGCATTGCTTACAGCAAATGGCTAACGTATCAAAACCAGGCAAATGTGTACAGGTATTAACAACTTCATAGACACATTCAATTCAGCTGTTGTACAGAAGATGTTTTAAGGTACATGTTGATGAATGCGTGATGAAGAACTGTTGGTATGACCACCTTTCCTGATTTAGTTTGTTTTCTTTTTTTTTATGTTTGGGCCAAGTACTACTATTTTAGTTATGGCAGGCCCAGTCATCTGGACCATTAACTTGTCTCACACCCCACTAGGTTCTGGGTGGTCGTGGAACACTACTATGATGCTACTGAAAAGCGATAGAGCTGCTGGGGAAGAAAAACAGTGAGTGTGTGTGATTGTTTTTTTTTTTGTTTTTTTTGTGCCCCCGTGAGTGTGTATTTACATGTCTGTATGGTGCACGTATGGCTTAGGTTTCTGTGTGTGTGCGTGCGTGTTTTCCCGGTAAGCATGTGCATAGTTGATCTGCTCTTTCAGCGTGGGTATTATGCATTTATGTTATAGGATTAGCCATATCCTATTTCCACATTTAGATTTGCACAGAGGAGATACAATGTGAAATGAGGCGTTAGTGCAGCTAGAATGAATTGTCTATTTAGATAAGCAACTGTGATGATGCGGGAAAAGACTTTCTGCATGGTCACCCAGCCTAAAGTTAGACAACATGACATCATTAGCACAGCAGGGTGGTTGTGAACTGTATTTGAGGCCTCAGCTCTCGTAATGATGGTGCTGTGCTACACTGGAGGTAGCAGGAGCACAACTGTCATTAGGGACTGTACGAAAATTATTAGGCGGAGAAGGGGATGAGAAAAGTGGGAGGGTTGTGTATTTTAAATTTTTGCTTAGGGGAGCTTAGCCAATATTCAGAGATTGGTGCACGGCTCTCATTCCACACACATACTGTATATATATATATATACATATACATATATGTATATGTATATGTATATATATACACACGTATTCGGAGTCTGGGCCCAGTTCACACAGTGCTGGCTTTTATAGGACTAACCGTTTAACAGCTCTATATTGAACATTGTGACATTGACTCTATTGTCACTATTTTGTCATGTTTGCCATATTATTTTGAGATACCGGGGAAGACTACTACAGTTTTTTCTTCTAAGACTGGGCCGAGTCTAAAGGAAATATTAAGAACACTCCCCACCCTGGTATTTCTGTCCCTGATCAGAAAGGCCTCATTTTACAATCTGTCTTTGTTGTGTATTATTGTGATCAAGTTGTGAAGGACTCTTAAGCTAATCTCTCACGATTTCTTTATTTTCCCCCATTTTTGTCCTTATGGAATTAAAAAAAAAAATCTCTCTAAAAGGTTCATAGGATGAATGGGAAAGTATTTTTGAGAGAATTATATTTTGCTGGAAAACAATATTTAAGTACTTTGTCTAAAAATGATATCCTTTTTGTAAAATGAAATGTTAATGCATGCTTTTTGATGAGATGTTTACATTGTATTTAAAAAAAGAGAAACTTGTGCCTTTTTATCTCACCTGATTTACAATTTTACAGTATATATTGTAAATAATACAGCAAGTCTTTACGTTGAGTATAGTATAAAACATTTCTACTTTAACCATCTCGTTGGAATATTGGAAAAAATGTGTGTTTCCCACTCTCCATGTTCTGTGTTGGATCACAAAGAAGAATTTACAGTAAGGGTTGGTGCCATAAAGGGCCAAATAGAAAAATGAATGTATCATACATTGTGAGAGACTTATGGAACTTACTACCTGAATGTTAGAGAGAGTACATTTATTATCTTCTTATTAAGTATTTGGCATCTTTTCTTTTTTTTACTTTTTCATCATTGTCCAAGTGGCTCAAACAAAAAGTAATAATAATAATCAAAAACTATTTCTTATTTTGTAACAAGATGTACAGGTGTCAAGTGATGGGTCCTTGAATTGTTGCTGTTGAAATGATTTCCTAACCCATGGCGGTTTTGTTGATGAGCACCACAATAAAATCAAGAAGTCACAAACTATTGAAACTGAGATACGTGAAAGAAAGTTCTTGACTTTTGAGTTTGAAAATATAAACTTTTATGCACACAGAAAATGAAACAATGGATGTAGAGGATATAATACACTAGATTAGCAAGTTCAAATTTGACTTTGGGTTCAGTTTTAACTGGATGCATTGCACTAATTGGAAAAAAAAAAAGTTTTAATTACAAAAGAAAACAAATTTGTCCCAAATAATTGTGATGTGATAATGATTATATTAATATTATAATATAAATCAGTATACATTAGATTCTTGAGAAGAATGTTTTCAGTGGTTTTATAAAGCCCCTTGTGCCCTCTAGACATGTGACAGCTGGCCTTTTAATTTATATTTAAAAGGAAGCATTCAACCTTTTTGGGAAATACGTTTGCTGAGAGTTAAGAAACAAGATCAATCTCATATCTGTACATTAAATATGAAGCTACAACCAGGCGACACTAGGCATAGCTCTTTCCAAAAGGAGAAGAAAAATCCACCTACCAGGGTATAGATTATATATCATAATACTATTATGAATCACATCTCTTAATTTTTACTTCTGTTCTTGTGAAAAATTAAACATGTCATGATATAGCATGTCAATTTGTGAGCTTCAGAAGTGAATTTATTCAGTTAGTTACCTTTGGCCAGATCAGGCTATATGTTCCCTCCTGATTCCAGTCTTAATGCTAAGCTAACTGTCTCCTGGCTGTAGCTTCAAAATGTTGAACCAATACATTGAAGGAACAAGATTACTGAGCTGTTTTTTTAATGGTCATCAATCACCGCCCACCTCCTGCAAACGATAAATAAAAACCTTTCCCTTACTCGAGGCAGCAGCGTTATCTTCAAAGCTGTCTTCTTCTAAATTAAATCTCCTTTTAGGCATGAATGACTCAGAATGTGTGTAACTGCTGTTTCTCAGTCCACTATTGCGTCACTGTAAGTGGAGTCACGTCATCGCCATTTTCTGTTCAGAGTGATGAATCAGGTGCAGAGAGACTAAGCCATATCTCCACAGCCATGGCGGTGTATTTCTTATTAATATATAAATATATACAAATGCTTCTTTTCGAATTCCAAAAATGACTTTTTACTTAAATGCTTTGTACAATATTTCTCAGCAACTATCCTACAACATGCAGTAGACATCGTTCAACATAAACCAATAAAACATCTTTGAAACCAGTTACTACTGTATATCTTGATGCAGATATTGCCATATTTGTGCTTGAAAAATACTATTGCAAAATTCTAATAAAACTGTTAAATTGCTAAATTGTGATATAATTTATCTTTTTGTGTATGTATGTTCTGTACAGTATGTGTGTAATTAAAACTGCAGCATGAGAGAGAAGCTAGGTGCCCTAAAAAAAAAGAAGAAGAGTTTTTGATCTGGATGAATTCAAAACAGCTGCATTTGGTGGCTGGGGAGGATAATGAGCCAAGAAACACGGAGTTAGCATGGAAAAACAGAAATGATGTGAAGCAGCAGCAGGTACAGTAGTCGTGGGGAGAGGAGATGAAGAGAACAAAGAGAAATGGAAAGAGAATTGAGTGAAAATGACACAGATAAAGCATGCAAAGATGAGACTTTTACAGTAAAACGGTGCCTGTGGAGAAAAATCACCATTAACCTTGTTAAAAGCTGATCTGAAAACACGCCTGCTTTGCCAGACTGTAGAGCAGACAGTATTACTTTTTTGCTCATTTTTTTTCCCTCTTTCCGAATCCACAGCCCTCTCCAAATCTCCCCCAGATTTCCAATTGCTTTCACTTGTAGTCGTGCCAGATAAACAGAATCTATTGGATCAGGCTGATTTCACGGCTGCACCCGCGCACATGGCGGCTTCTGTGGCCCACTTTCTGAGCTGAGGGTTTTTTTTTCCCTCTACACTCTCTCCTTTATGTTTGAAATTCACTTTTCTCCAAATTCCCACTCAGTTTTCAGCCCCAATAATACATCAAGTCTCGTTATAATTATATTTCAGAAGCAGAACCAGATAAAGACGCAGGAAATTGTTACTGCAGTTACTGCAACCTCCACGCATCACGTTCCGACACATTTGTGCCACTCACAGTAGTCGTGTCAGTGTCTCATAGTTAAAGTTAAACTGCTGTACAGCACTGATCTAAGCTGAGTCATGATGTAAGACTGTGGGGCTGAAGGACACTGCGTCATGGGAAGTGGAGGACAGCTGGCACGCAGCCAGGATTCTGGGAAATAAGAAATGAACAAGATTTTTACTCCAACACACCAATCGAAACTGTGACACTGATGTATACATCAAATCAGACGTATATACACTAATGCATAATGCATGGAGAGATACTGAGATCACCACGGGTGATGCAATCTCAATCACAAGTAGTATTAAGGCTGCTGATGGGCCTCACATATTAGTCAGACCCACCCAGATTACCACTGTTAATTGCATTATATTCACAAACCTAGGAGTAAAGATAAACCGCGTTTTATCTTTACTCCTAAGTTTGTGAATGTCACAAACAAACTGCTATAAGAGCAGCAGAAAAGAAAAAATGAAGCAATGACTGATGAATAGAAAAGAGAAATAAGGCAGGTACTGTAAGAAGAAGCAATACAGGAGTTTTAAATACTCCTTAGAGACAGACAGGTAGGCAAGAGAAAATGATGGCAGATAGAGCAACATGGCACGCTTTCTGACAGACAGTCCAAAGCAGAGGGAGAGGCAAGCAGGGTAGATGTCTCTATGATTCAGCAGTATTCTGGCAGAGGGAAGATGATGAAAGACCCGGGGGTGGAGGTGAGAGAGGGGGGGATAGTATGGGAATATTTTGCCCATCTCATTAGCTCTGCCTCATTTCATTATGTAATCATGGCTTCTGCTGTTGCTTCAGGGAGCCGGTGGACATATACTATGTGTCGCACTGAAACCACAGCTCCAACCTTTTGATTTTTGTATTTATTTATTTATTTTTAACTGGACAAACTGAGCGTTTGTACTTTTAAATTGTGCTTCAGCCCACTTACTAGAGAGCTGAGTGTGGTGGTGGACTGATGGTAATTATGTAACTGAGGCCAAAGCACTGGGTCTGGAGGCCATTTGATGTGTTACTTACACGAATGAAGTCTAAGAATTAACTCGTGTGAGGCTGAGATGTTAATGGATGAGGGAGGTGAAGAATCATTGGTGGAATACTTTTGTGTATTTTTTTTATCCCCTTATGGAAATTAGCTTTTGAGTCCGATGGACTGAGCAGGTCACTAGAAGGAAGAAGGCTTTACATTACACTACACGGCTCTGTGTAATAACACTGGCTGCAGAATGAATCCTCATTTCACCAGTCACTTTATTCTTAGACTCTGTGGGAAACTGTGGGCCTTCTCAGTGACACAACGGATGAGTCATCAAAATGTAGACATAGCACTGGATTTCACATTGGTAAAACTAGACACACACACAAAAAATATGATTTAAATTTAAACAGCAGACAATTATTAAATCTCTCAGTCAAAAGGATGTGGCTAAGTATTGAAACCAAATGAAATCAGTGCCTGAGATATCACTAAAGCCTCAATCGATTACATTTCATGACAAAAACACATAAATACAATGGTCAACCAAAAAAATCTTTATTTGCTTAACATCGATCATGAGGATACCCAAAGGTACAAAAATGAGAGAAGCTGAGGCCCTTTACAAATGTCATGAATCAATGTCTTTAAATTATTGTAATTGCAGCTGAAAATAGAAGCTGCTCGACCAAAGCTTTCAGAAAAATTGAAAGTGTCTTCTTGTAATGTGATATGCACACATGCTCAAACTAATCAGAATGAAAACTCAAGCTCTGTCCATCACTTAACGGAGATTTTTATGATAAACTTGGCAGCCATAACTCTTAGGCTATATACAGTGAACAGATGTAAAACATTTATATACTGCACTTTGTATTCGTATTTGTAATAAAATGATTTTTAATCACTTATTCCACTGAGGTTGAAGATAAAATAAAGGTAAAATACAATTTCAACTGTGTGGGAGTGTCTCGTCTCTTCTGCTCAGGGGACACTGAGCAACGTTTAAAGTAAAAACAAACAGGTCATTTTACAGGAAAACCTTTGT
Source organism: Ctenopoma multispine (assembly GCA_034779795.1). NCBI lineage: Eukaryota > Metazoa > Chordata > Actinopteri > Anabantiformes > Anabantidae > Ctenopoma > Ctenopoma multispine. The sequence continues at coordinate 7,539,576 of JAUYWH010000001.1, forward strand.
CTCAGTCTATTACCTACTGAAATTTACCTCTGTTGAACATGACTGATGCTAGTGTTTAACAAGAGAGGTTCAGCGGGCAATAAAGAGGTGCTTCATTGTGTTTCTGTAAAGGAGTGCACCTAGAATAAAACAGTACAATGCATGTTTAAAATTCAGAAGTCATGCAATCAATGTGCCAATTAAATAAAATAATATTACACTAGCAACTTTAATTATCTACTGTAAATGTTCTGGAAATGGCAAAAAAAGCAACATATAAGTAGTAGAAAGCAGTAACACTCTTATTTTAGCTCCATACATACCAGTACAGACATTTACACTGGGTGTCCCGGTGGTTAAGGCACAGTATCTCTTATCTTTTAACAGCTGGAAACTAATTTGTGGGCATCACTGTCAAGAGAGTCAAAACCTACAGTGATCTGAGTGCTGACGTTCTACTTTACCGTTTCTGAGAATCATCCTTTGACTCAGGAGCTTATGAACACCGTGTATAACTAGGCTGAGGAGAGAGTGAGGCCTTCAACATAGAGACGCTCACTCTCCGGTGCTGCTACAAAGCTACTTGGATGTTTAGCGGCTACAGCGTGTTTGTGCGCAGCACAACATTGCACATGCAAACCCACTTCTGAATTGCTGAAATTCGTGTGAATATTTGACTAAGGTAAATTCAAACACAGAATCATGCCTACACATGCACCATAAAGTCTACCTCCCTGTCAAAATTAGTACAATATATATATGTCATGTATGTACTGAGAATAGTCCACTGGTAATAACATGCAGTACTGTCACTTGCTTGAGCGGATTCAGGGGTTTTGGATAAACAAGGCTCTGCTGTGAATTTCAGAGTTGAGGAGCATGCATTTCCACATACTCCCGGGAAGGTGATAACTTGTCCATAAATATTTCCATCTAGGGCTACATCATCTCCACATAGTTTTCAGGGATGAGGCCCCTCTTTCCCTCCAGCTCCCCCTCCAGCCAGCCCGGCTCTCTCGACTGGGTCACTGCAGGAGAGGACACAGAGTCACCAAAGGAACAACACCACAGGGAGGGCGGGGGACAGACAAAGGACACAGAGCCTCTAGTGAGCACATGTGCATGTGTCAGACAGGAGAGCCCAGAGGATTGAGGGAGAATTTAGTTGTTATGCAGTTTGACTAAACTACAATGTAATTCTACAGTTTATAACAAATGTAAACTTATAATTTTATCTCTACTATGAGTTTCAGTTTATGGATTCAATTTCTCTAGAATTTCACCAGGAGCTGAATGTCTTCAGCAAAACGGAGCTCTCACAAACTGTTGACAGATGTGTCAGAGCACATAACATTTTTGTGACAGGTCTTTTCAAAAACCTCCCTGGATTCTTGATTTGTCTGCAAAACGAGCCAATTTAAAATTTGGAGGGTATATGCAAGACAACGGATGCACAGATACACTGTCAGTGAAAACTTCTATAGCCCAGGTAAATATATAAACTAATTGAAAACATAATTCAAGTCTGGCAAAGCTCTTTGTCTGAAATTTGAACTGAACTTGATGTGAGAACAATATTTTATGCAGGTGTAAACAATCCACCAAAATTCAAGGCACATGATTTGACCTTGTTACCATCCCTATGTTGACTGGCAGAAATTTTAACGGATAAAAACAAATAAATCTGCATTTTGTTAAAGGCGTTTTACACGTTTGTTTCCATTAGAACAACATTAATAGCATCATATTAAGACTTAAAGTTTACATAACAACCTCCCCACATCTATCTGCACAGCATCCTGCACATTTTACTGCCAATATCTTTTTACATATATTATTTATTAATCAGTACTGCAGTAAAACTGAAATCACTGCCTTGTGGTTGTATGCCTCCAACAACTAGTGAAATCGCAGTTGACATGCATATCTGTCCAGACTCGTATTCTAATCACTTTATCCATAAGTCCAAGTGTCAGTTGTGCCAGATGTAATGAAATTACCTGAAGGTTTTCCTGAGATATTGTGTTGGCGAGAACGGGACAGACGCGTGATCACAGTAACCTTGACCTTTGACCAAAAAAACCAAAATCGAATTAGTTCATCCTTGATGCTTGTGCCAAATTTGATGAAATTCCCTCAAACCTTTCCTGATATATTGTGTTCATGGGAAGGTGATGGATGGATGAACAATCTGAAAACATAATGCCTCTGGCCACAGCTGTTGCAGGTGCAGATGCATAAAAATGAGGCACAACATAAAGATGGAAGAATAACCTTTACCAAACGACATTTATGCTGTTCACTAATAAAGCGGTTTTAGTTGTATTGAATTTATTTTTCCTTTTATGATGTTAATATTTTTTATGTTTTCCCAGATTTGTTTATGGAACAAATGTTTTAATTATATACTGTACAATATACACAACTGACTGTGTCATGTATGTTGACTTATAAAGCTAAACTAAACTGAGTCAGCTCTTTCATTTAGATCTGTGAACACGCCCAAAATCTAAACAATTACGTATAGATTAGGATTTTAACAATATAAATAAAAAAAGGCGAAGTTGTTCTCCCAGTTTCCCCAAGGTTGAGGAAAAAAACAACATATGCTGAATTCTTCTTTACACAAACTGTATATAAAGTTTGTTACTAAAGTATTCAGACCTCTTGACCTTTTAGACATTTGTTATGCACACAGCACAGGCTGAAAAACACACACACACAAGTACATTTGCAAATAACTGAATAGTGCAGAAAAATATGCAAAATGTCAAGGGTCCAAGATACTATAGATGTTAATGAGAATCTCATCACGTAACATTTATGTAACATGTCCATCACTTCATTTCAAGCCTGATTAAGTGCTGAAGAACGGTCCAACTTTCTACTGAGGTAACTGGAGAGATAAAAAAAAAACTAAAACCACACAACATCATTCAGTAATACTCCCACTAAACAAAACTGTTAAGCTGCAAATGAAATATCTGAATATAAAAATGGGCTCTAGAACATAGTTCCATTTAGTTTATGAAAACGTGATACTGATTTATTTGTTTATTATTTCAAGACTTAAAAAACCACTTTCTATTATTATTATTATGACTAAGCTAAGGTTTCAGTCATCTAATACATGTATATTTATGATGGATATCAGGATTCTGATATTTAGATCATAACTTTAAATCATAATATCTGTGTTAGGAGTCCCAACAGAAACCACCAGTGTCAAAAACTATGTGATCAGACGTTCTGAGTAGAAAGAAAAACCAGTTAGACACTAATTTAGAACAATAAACTACAAATCAGAATCCTAAGGTCACGTCATGTTAAGACGCCAAGACGCATTAAAGTACTGTATTCCTACAGTGTGTGTCTCAAAGAAGAGGGTTGGACAAATAAAAGGAACAAAAAAATGCTCATTTCCTCTGAGAGTAATTAAAGCTCAGATGAGCCACTTCACTGAAGAGCAAATCTGTGTCTCCTGCTCCCCCCCCCCCCACTGTTCTCCCTCTCCTCGTCTCATCTCTCTGTTCGATTGAAGACCAGATTGGGTGTTCGGTTTTCCTCCAAATCCAATATGCCAGAGTTGGTTCTGAGTGAGCGACTGGTGTAGGCGATAACACTTACCAGCGTGGAATATTGCGCCGACCTGGAAGGAGAGCTCAGAGTCGTGCTCAGCCTCACATGGGTACACTGCCTTGGCTTTCCTGCCGGTGACACTGAAAAATGAAGGCAATCAGTGAGTTGGCGGAGCTTTGGGCAGGATTACTGCACAGTTCAATCTGGGCCCGGGGCCTGCTTGTTCATTCACTCACTAGCCTGAAACAGCAGAAATGGGCCAGGTACTAAGAGAGGAGTCGGGCCACTAAACACTGTTGTCTTGCCCTGTCTCTGGACTAGACACAGTAGCAAACAAATGAAAACACACCCACACACGCAGCGCTGTTTGCAGCAGGTTTTGTACACCCGAAAGGCAGCCACACAGCAGACAACCATCTATTTGTGAGATAATTAAAAAGTGGTGGGGGACTCTAAAGTAGGTTTGCTCACAAACAGAGGCAGAATAGAAATTTCCCTCCACTGTGCGTTAGCTTTTAAATTCACATTTGTGAGTTTAGAAGCTGCATTTTAAATCAGTTTGATGTAAAAGAGCGTTGTCCAAGAACCCATATTCATCGCTCTGCAGGTTAGCAAAAAGCCGCATTTATGCCATTTCCGTCCCCGAAAACATAAAAACTGTTTTCACTGAAAGGTTGTTTTGCCCACCAATGCAAACTGTTATCTCGAATGCCAGCAACATTACCATGTAGAAACTGTGCCTTCAACACACGATGCCCTGATAAATATTTCATATTCTTTCGGCAGAGCAGCAACAATGTAGGATGAGAGAGGAGAAAGAAGATATACAAACTGGAAAAAAAAAGTTTGCGGTCACAGAGTTGTCAACACAACAATGTTCAGCCGAGTTCTTGAATTCAGGATTCTGTAAGAATGCACTCTAGTGGAACCACATTTAGAAAAATGAGGATTTGTATTTCTATGAAAATATCATTAATAGATTGCCCATAAAATGGCCGAGCTGTTTGCAATTTCTTTGGCAGCATTGGAAGGCAATGAAAATGAGTTCATCATTTATTCTGAAGGAAGCAGAGCAATAGATCAGTATAACGGGCAGAGATGCCTCCGCACGTTTGTGTGTGTATGTGGTATTTGACAGAAAGAGAAGGTTGCTGCTCCTGCAAAAGCCAATACTTGTGTTGAATTAAAATCTCTCCAAAGCAAATCAAATTAGCGCACGGGTGAATATATGAGAAAGTAAGGACGTAGTACTACGTAAGTACGCATAACTCCAAGTAGATGTTAGACAAGTGAGGGAGTTGGCGATTGTGTTGAGTGAGCATACAGAGAGTGAAAGAGTCTCACATTTTGATTTTTTTCCCCTGTAAGAGTGAACGAAACAAAGGATGACAGAAAAAGTTGCTAATTGCAATCACACCAAACAAAAAAACAAAGAGAAGAAGACCTATCCCACCTCTCCTCTGGCATTTCTTTATCTGTGACAGATGTGGCAGCAGCAGGTCGGTTTTCTCCAAATGCTCCAGCAACAGACAACAAGGGTGCTGCTGCTGTTGGGGCCCTACAGATAAAAAAAAAAAAAGCCCATTAGCCACCACAGATTCTATATTGTTTTCAATGGACTTTGATATATTTACCTCCAAACACTTTGCAATTTATTTGAGAAAAGCAGGTAATTTCAGAAAGTGAAGAATTTTATAAGAGAAAAGGCGCAATAACTATTATTAACAAGTTAGCTGCATTTCAGTATTAGCAACACAGTGCCCAGTATCAGAGCAACAGGTGAGCTACACTGAAGAATCCACTGACTGACAAGGGTGGGATTTCAAACCAAGAATTAAAGTATTATTGCTAAAATATTAAAATGCAGAAAATGTTATGTCAACATTCTTCTTCTTTGTGCATTAAAAACATAAATACTGTGATACTTCCCACTACTTCACTATTGCTATTCTGTTCAGAGAACAGCCAAAGGTAAATCTGTAATTCAACCCAGTGTGAAACCACGAAAAGACTGACATAAAAAGGATGAACCTCCTTTCGATTTTTAACTGTAGAGGAAGGTCACTTAAAACTGAACACATTAAAAACCATCCAGAAAGACAAAAATAGTCTTCCCATAAGTGTCATCAATGAGTCTGAATAAATGGAACGCAACAAATCTACTCCCATTAACCTGACACAAGGGGTCACTTAACCTTTGAATGAATATAAAAACGATATGAAACATACGCTCTGGTCTAGTACCCCAATTGATCATCTATAAGATCTGACAGTGCTCTCCACCATCATCAGTAAAACAGTGAATGAAGGAATATCATTGGGTATAATATTTTCCACACTCCAGAGATATGGTCACTCACGTAACCGGGTTAAAATCTGCTTTCTAATCAGTAAGATGATTTCTTAACTATGATATAAACAGGAAACCTGGTTACAGTAATCAGGGTATGGGATTAGAGAAACCTAATTTCCCCAGGTAGATTACTCAGAGAGAGATTAGAGAGATTACTCAGCCGTGTATATGCACAACCGGGTTTCTAATGTCCTTTCTAGAATAGTGCATCTGCAGGACAAAGGCTGCAGACAGGTCACCACTCTACTTCTTTGACTGAAACTGAATCCAACACACAGGGACACATATGTCTAAATAAATCACTTTTCACAATTTCTTTAATTCAGGCGCTGTAAAAAGGAGCACTGTGACTGTGTGTCTCTCTTACAGCACTGTCAGTCACCTTCCCGGGCACAAATAAAAAAAGTGGTCTTTTCTGCTTCTATTCAGTTAAATTATGTGAACTATGATTCAAAAATAAGTCCAAGGTGGAGGAGAAGTCCAGTCATTCATCTGCTGCATGTATACACAGATTTTCAAGTAACCAAGTTTCCTAAGCGCATGTAAGCTCCTTCCCCAGTTACCTGAGTAACCTGGTTGCTCAAGTGCATGTAAACGCACGCGCTGACCCATATATGTACATTCAGTCCCTACACTGATGCAGAAAACTTCACTATGTGTAATTTTAAACTATAAGATGACCACAAGCTTGATCTGTTCCAGTAGTAAAAGTGAGTTACATTGGCAGTTGTCAGGGCCAATGAGTCTACAGCTGACCTACAGGATGGAGGTAGGGGTCCTGGTAAAGGCAGAGTGGAGCAGAGGAGAGCTGGAGCCTCAGCCAGGCGTCCCTCTGTGTTCCATGCCTGCCCCAGGGCCAGTGCTAATACAGCACATAATGAGCAAATTGCTCCTAGCTGCCGCTCCCATAGAGACGTTAATAAAGGCAATTAGAGGGAGCAGCTGGGGAGGGGCTGGAGGTTGAGAGGATGTTGTGAATAGTGGTTTTGTTGGCATTGTTGGAGGAGAGAGAGAGAAAGATGGGCTTAAGAGGAAAAATGGTAGGGGACATAGGTGGAGGTGAACACACAGTATAGGGCTCACGCTTTCATTCGCCCCTCTGCATCGTTTCCTCCCTCTATGCACTTGTCCATCCCCAGCGGTGGCTGTTCTGTTTGGGCCTGGTCTAACTGTGGGTGATTTATAGCTCTGCAGCGCTTTGGGGCCACTGTGGTGCTCAGCTGCTCCACATCAGCATGGGGGGGACAGTGCGCTGCAGTGCAGCAAATCCACTCATTAACCTGGGTCCAGGCACAACCACTGTCTGCATGGGTCACAGCCAAGAGAAGGAAAAGCAGCGGCGCACCAAGACTTCACCCACCTGCAGGTGAACCCACTCACATTCACGCAAACCCCCTCAATAAGATAATACAAAAAACAGAAAAACGCATATGTGTGCACACAGAAACAGTCATGTCTGATTATGCTTGTTAACCCCAACTATCACTCTAATCCTAAAATCTCGTCTTAACCCCGAAAACACTTTTTGAACTTGTGAGGACCAGCTAAAATGTTTTTAAGAATAGAAAGGTTATCAACACATCCATCTCACTGCTTATTTCAGTTGGAAGAGGATTATACAGATCTTTAAAATAAATAATGTTAGAATAAACAGGGAAAATCAGTAAACGCCACATGGCTGCCCTAGAAACTTGCTAAATGTACCAGAGGTAAATGGATCTATCCCAGAATTGCTTTCACAATTACAGCTAAGCCAAACCGAGGGGAATCGTTTGCCATTTCTCTTCAACAAAAATAGCATCAAGCGTCAAATTGCTCATCCTTTGTATTTAATCATCACAGGCCTAACTAAGCTTCTTCTGTAAACATGATTAAATACAGTAAATGGGGACTCGTGAAAATGCACTGTACATGAAGCCTGCATGAAAACCTCCCTCTAGATGCTGGTAATATTAGGTTTTATGTTGGAAGGGATACATGTTGGTATACACATAATGACGTGTGAGGGAAAGAATCATATAAAGTTCACATTACATAAAGAAGCTTCATGATAGTCCAAGTATGAAACAACATATGCATCAAATTGTGTCAAAAAAGTGTCAAGTCCAACTAGAGATTTTTACGTTTATTATTTTAACAGTCAGGGTTATCCCACATGATCAAACACTGCCAGGTTAGTAGCAGGGAGAAATTCATCAACAGAAGGAGACTGCTGCTTCTCATTATTGCAGGAATTCAACCCTGCAGCATCCAGGCCTTGTTGATCCTGGCGTGGAGCTAACACGGGCAAGAGTGGGGCTATCAACTCTTTTTATTAGAGGAAGAAGGGCAGTGGTGGGATTTAGTAGTGTTTCTAGTAGAAAGTGGGATCAAACATAAAGCCAAACTGCCTGCCCAGCCACCTCCAGTTTGGGTGGGCAGGAAATAAGCTCTGATCCACCATTTTACAATCCACAGCTGTAGGCCTGCAGGTATGGCAGGGGGGAGGAAGAAAAAGAGGGCAGTAAAAATGTAACCTTATTGGGCAAGGCTTGGGACAACAGTGCCACTGGAAGAAGCTGTGACTGAATTTAGGGAGAAATGAGGCAAGACATCGAAAATGACGGTGATGATAAATCACGCCACGATCCACGAAGAGTTATTGCATGATACAGTGAATCAGGATGCATTTGTGTATGACCAGGCAGATTTTCCTGCAGGAAAGTGACTAAAATAGGCCGATTTCCAGGTGTGCCTTTGTGCCCACCAGAGTGCAGATAATACTTTTCTGAGAGTGTCTGGAAGTAATCTAGCAATTGCCGTCCCTACTGCTCCTTTTGGCTAGGCCTGAAGCCGAATCCCTGGGTTCCCAGCCAGAGAGGTGCTGTGCTAACAGGTCTCCACCATCTCACATGCTAAGATTTATGAGCGAACAAAGCCAGGGCGACACCCTGTGACATATGGCGCAAGTCTTCATAAAGGGACAGGGGCTGCGGCTATAAGGGTAAACAAGATGAATATCTCCCCAATGTCAATACGATTTACACGGCCAACGCACGGCCACCTGTCTCCCAAACAAATAAGAGCTGAGATTTACGACCTCCTCCTGGTTTCTCCTTCCGTCCTCCAACATGATATCACATATGTGGGAAAGCAAAAAAAAAAAAATACCCGCAGGAAAAAAAAGACTTACTTACATAAGTAATAAAGAGCCTAATCCTGCAACTTAGAGGGAAAAAAAACAGCTTGATACAAACATGCCCACACAAACAGGCGAGCACGCACCCACAGAGGTCAAAGTGAGAGAGGAATCACATTGTCATGTGTCAAATTGCGAGGTGAATTTGGTTTTATTTTACAGCTCTTTTCAGCTCATGGAGAAGGAGAGGGGGACAGTGAATGAGCAAGAGTCTATTTCAAGGTGATTGTGTAGACATGACACAGCAGAGAGTCAGAACATCTGCGGTATAACCCAATAATTCATCTCTCACATCAGCATTCAAGACAAGTCGTGGGGTGGAAACAACAAAAAGGACCAAGGACTTAGTAGAAGAAGTGAGGACAGAGGAGAAGCCAGAGAGAAGCAGACAAAAAATCAAACCATTAAATCATTTTCCCATCTTATATTTGAGCAAAGACAGAAGGAAATAAAAACGGTGACATTTTACTAACAGCATAAACATCAGGCTGACACGGAAAATTAGCTTTACTATTTATGTTTAATCTGTTGAACACCTAAATATGACATCAAAAATTATAGCTAGTGCATGGCCGGCGTTTCATTGTCAATACTTGTTTGTTAATAATGATGTTTTTTCCTTTCTAAATATGATTTTTTGCCAGAGAGAAAATAATAGAATTGAATAGTAACCACAATGTGTAGGAAAGTGTAATTGGCCAGACCTCTAAACCACCAACGTGTCTCATATGTTTGGAACGAATGAATTAAGTTTAACAAAACAGCAATTCAGCGTGATTATCGAGCAATAACTGCTCAAATGCTCGAGTAGTAGCAATTGCTCAGACCTGTGATATAACTGACCTGACGCTCCAGTGAAATTATTTCAAATATAACAGCATTAATATTCAACTTTAATTTTTGTTCCCTCTTTCGGCTGATCCCGTAGTGATCATCACAATCATTACACAGTCGAGAGCAGGACTTGGCAAACTGGAATAAGCATGTATGACCAACTCATGAAAAAGTCTACCACCCTACGTGGCTCAGTTTCTGGGACAGTCATCCTGCATGTCCCTGGACAAACCCTGACTCCCTAACCTTTGGTGCCTGTCCACAAGAATTTCCCCACGGGGTTTAATAAAGTATAAATTCATATTATTGTTATTATTATTACAGACAATATGAGCCCTGACCACATGACCTTCCTGAATTCCAGTTACATCTACATTTGAATAAAAAGTATCCATTTCCCTTTTGGGACTTGCTTACTTTAAATGTACATACTACACAGTACTACACATCCAATTCCTGCATGTTGAGTGGTACAGTCACATATTGATTTGGACTTGTAGCACATGAAGCACTCACTTGGAGTTGCTGCCTGAGCTGAGGCTGGTCTTGAGCGGGACATGGTCAGTCTTCTCTGTAGGCATCTCTGAGGCTGAGGCTGATGATGACTGGGACGACACAGACTCGTTACTGCCCATTGATGTCTCATCTGCAGCTATGCTGAAACCTGAATCTCCCACTGCTGACACATTGTAAAAAAACAAAAAACAAAACAAAAAAAAGTTTTTGTTTAAATTAATTACATATTTTTATTATTTTTCTTTCTGTAAAAGATGCAGCCTATTCCAGGTAGCTGATGATAGCTTGCCTGATAAAACAGCTGAATAATTTATCAATATATAAGGCAACGCTGCCTCAGCAGGGGACTTTATAAATCAAACTGCTGTCAAAACAGTCAAGACTTACAGCCAAGTTGGTATTGTTCATAATAATACACTCCTGCAGTCATAGAGGGAAACCAAAGAAACACAAGGGACCTACAAGCTCTAACATTTCTGTTTTACTGTCAAGTAAAGATCCTGCTTTTGGGAGATTGGAGAGGCACTCAAGCAACTGTTCTTTTGGACAATTTCTTCTCTAACCCCCACCCAACAAAAAAATATCAAAGCACACAGTTAATCATAGGGTTTGACCCACAAGTCAAATTTAAGACATTTTAAGTTGTGTTTTAGACCATTTTGTATGCAATTTAAAATGTATTTTACATCCACAGTGGAAAAAAGACTAGCATGGTTTCCCCAGTCCCGCTCTAGATTTTCCTCTGAATGGCAACGCTACAGGAGCTAAGAGGTGGCACTACTTTATCATTTTCTCAGAAAGAACAGTACAACTAAGTAAATCCAGCAGTATCAAATATATGTTAAAATAACTGTAAATTCATTGTTTTAATAAAATATTGTTTAATAAAAAAAGACAAGCATTCTTCTCATTCAGTAATAAGCATCTACTAATATTGCTAATACAAAGAAAAAGATGTAAAAAAAATGTGGCAATGTAAAAAAGGACCACACAACTACATAAGAAAAGTCTTTCATCACTACACAACTCTGCTATCAAGGAGTGGAGGAGTGGAATTTAGTCTATTTCTTTTTCCAACAGGTCAAGCTCACCTGATGCACACAAAGGCCTTTATCACTTTCTACTTCCTAATAAAATTTTATAATATTTTTTTGCCATTGACAAGTAGACTTGCTGGTGTGTTTTTCAGATCATTGTCCTGCTGTATAACCCAAGTGCACTTGAGGACACAAACTGATGACCGGACCCAATCCTTTCAGGATTTTCCGGTAGAGAGCAGAATTTATAAATCCATCAATCACAGCAAGTCGTCCAGTTCCTGCGCTGCCCCAGACCGTCACACTACCACCACCATGTTTGACTGTTGGTACACCAGATGTAACGGAATACACAATTCAACTTTTGTCTCATCAGTCCATAGAACATTTGCCCCAAAGTCTTGGGGATAATGAAGGCGGTTCACCTTGGAACTCTCTCATGGATGCCATTTTTGTTCACTCTCTTTCTTATTGTTTAATCATGAAAACTGACCTTGACTGAGGCAAATGAGGCCTGTAGTTCTTTAGATGTTGTTCTATGTTTTTTTATGAATTACTTTTTCCACATAGGGCCAGACAGGTTTAAACAGCTTTGTTTTCTTGATAAATGAAATCATAATTTAAAAACTGCATTTTTTTTTTAACTCAGGTTATCTTTGTGTAATATTAAAATTAGTTTGATTATTTGAATTATTTAAGTTTGACAAATATGCCAAAAAAAAAAAAATCAGGAAGGGGACAAACTTTTTATACAGCACTGAATGTTGCTTGTTGTTGACTAATTAGGGCAAAACAAAAAATCCTCCCTGCCAACAACAGACAGGGGAACAAGGACATCTCAGAATGAAGGAATGCAGCAATTCAGCATACTTTTACTTGTGAAACTAATTACATAATTTTTGACATTTCTTAAACATCTTTTACAAGATAAACTATTTATGTTGTTTTTCTGTATGTACCGGTATTAGAAAATATATTTCTTATTTGTGCAATCAAATTAAACAGCATGATTTTATAATAAGCATGCACAAATAATGAAAACATCTCTATCCATGAACACATGAATAAATGTAAAATACTTTCTCGATGAATCTATAAAATGTCAGTCTAACAGTTAACAGAGTTCCTTTAAAAGTGTGAAATTATACACTGGTGCAGTACATAGGTGCACACACGTATATCTCTTACCATTCTGTATGTCCAGAGATTGTGGATTGTAGACGGCTAGGGGCCGATTCTGTCGACTCAGCCTCTTGGACTGCCTTGTGGGAGCAGAGACTACTGGGGTAGCAGGTGAAAGAGGGCACGACTCCGGAGCATCTGCAAAGATCTGAATACACAATGTGAATTGGTCTCTACCGAGTATAAATGCACAAACTCCAAGACTGTTGAGCAGCAGCAGCAGCAGCAGCAGAAGCATGTCCTCAACTGACCTCACTTTAGTGGTTTAAAATTCCCAGGTTTTATGTAGTGGTACATGAATAAAAAAAAGGTAATGTGCTACTAGGGAAATCTGGGCAGCTCATTGATTGCACCCTAAAAACTGCATGTGAGAAGATTTTGTTTGTGCCAAAATAAGCAATGCAATCACATCACATTCAGAAATCTGGGTCTAAGTTAACGGAGACATTTGTCCTAAGAGAAATTGACCGACTCTCTGAAAGACGAGTGTAAAATAAGCAGGTTTGGGCTCAAGAAGGCCTGGCCAACTGGCAAAGCCTGTTTACACCAGGCCGTGTTTACATATAAACTTCAGATGTGGAGTTAAAAGAGAATAGGGCTGCAGAGGAGAGGAAATCTCAGCAGAGCCTCAGAAAGGATCACAGACGAGGAGAGGAGGGAGGTAGGGAAGAGAGGAGAGAGAGAAAGAGAGAGAGAGAGAAAAAGTGGCAGAGAAAGTGAGACAGTGTGAACGGGAGAGGCAGACAGAGGAGGGGGCATGAGAGAGAAAGTTTTTAGGAGAAAGGCAGATAGAAAAAGTGAGAAATCTGATATGGCTGAGAGTTTCTGCTGCCTCTCTCTCTCCCTCTTTCTCTCTCTCTCGCCTTTCTCTGCAGATGGAGGTGAATGTAAAACAGAGTCTACTTGGTATCTGGGGGTATCAACAGTCTGAAGTGGGACTCAGCTGTGAGGAAAGTTAATGCCTGTCTGTCTGTCTGTTCAACTTTTCCCCTGCTCTAACACGCTGTACTTTCCAAAATGCTCTCGCTGCATTCTAACACTACATCCTTTATCACCTGGACGGTGTTGGTAGTCTCCAAGACTAGCAGTATACACCGTGCTGCTGGTGTTATTTCAGCACATGTGTATACCCTGTTGGCATTCTCTGTATTCTCTCACACCTCATTTTAGATTTGTGAGCATGGGTGGAGACATTCACAACACATATCTTCAATTTAATGAAGCTGGAGGGAGAAGAAAAAAAAGTCACAAAAAGATCCTGGTTTACTGATTTTGCACACAGTGCAGTACTCCTCCAAACAGATTAGAAAACTAATCTCAAACCTTTTTCTCTTCTGACACGGAGAATTATCCCTCTTTGAGGATTGACATCGATTGATGACATTCTGGGGAGATTACATGTTCCCATGAACTGCAGGTTATGAAACAATTCATAACTAAATAAATGCATCTAAGCAGCAACAGGACCTTCTGAAAATTATAAAATGTATATGATAATCTACAAGATAATCAACCTAGTGAAAATGAAGACAATATCATGAGATTAATCCTGGCATAAGCACTTGGGGCTCCCCCTAATGGCCAGACTTAAACATTCTTTGAAATTAAACTGATGTCACACTCCTATGTAATTGGGTGAAGGGTATGTTGTCCCCTGGGTTTAACTTATATATGGTATATGTCTAATTACCTGAGAACCATTTCTGCTCATTATTATGCAGAGCAAGCAATAAATACAATGCGCATATATCTACATAGACCATAAAGTACCTGTTATTTAATACGACGCATTTTCACTGCTATAACATTTGCTCTAAACAGCGGAGCTTCAGGTGTATTACACAAGATTTGTATGTGAATATATGCGAGTCTACACCGCCTTAACAAACACAGAAGAGAAAAGCGTCACATTCACTTTCTGCCCAAATGAAGTTGTGGTGTCAGGTACAGCACAGTGGGTACATTTCTCTGCCAACACAAACTGCCAAATCGAAACCTAAGAGCAACATACAAAACTTCACAACAATAGTGGAAAAATCGCTCCGTGCAGAGAAAGCAGGACTTACAAACATCAGGTGTTATGCTTTGCTTGCACATTTATTATCCTTCAGTGGTAATTACATGCCACCCAGGTTGGCAAACAGAAAGGTGCTATGTGCTCACTGATGTCATGTCACCTGATTCGGATATACTTTCATGCTTTCATTGTAAACTGTGTTGCCTAGCTTGGATAGCCTATAGTAAATAGTGGCGGATGGCAAGTGGAAACAAAATCTGGCATTTACAGAATAAATCATGAGAAAATAAAATATAATAGGCACAGAAAGAGTTATTTCCATTCCTATATACTGTATATGGAGCTAATTGCTGCCACTGGAAGTTACGGTGCTATGACCAGACTCCTCCACATTTCAGGTAGCGAGCCGCTCCTAATGTATTACGCTCTGTTGTATGGTCTATACTGCACTGGATGTTGAGTAAATCCCAGTCTTGGCTGTTACCTTCTCGTGGTGTTCAATGAGGATTTCCACCACAATGTTCTGGAACTTGAGGTCCATGATGGCAGCGACAGTCTCCTCCTGCGGCCTCATTAATGTGGGGCCAAACACCACACCGAGGTTGGCCATGGTCATCAGGTTCTGTTTGCTGTGGGCTGCAACTCTGATGAAGAGAGCAAGTTATAAACATTTTACTCCTAATTTCCTAACATTACTTTGCCAATAAAACTTTTTGCATGACAGTTCAGATGCTAGTTTTCACCTTCAGTTCAGATTGTTCAGTAGAGGTGATAAAGCATCTTGTATAATTTAGGTAGTCTAAAAGTGGTCAAGTGTAAGATATTTATGAAGTGTGGCACATGGCTTTAGAGCATGCAATCTATTAATAAGGCTTGCTGCCTACAGTGAGTTGAATAGACAAATTAGAATGACAAATTCTAAAGCATTACTTTGATAAACTACACTTCAGGCAATCCCCAAAAAATTTCACCATAAACAACTTAAAGTGTACTAAGGCATATTTCAATCTGTCATCTTTCTGAGATAAAGATTACCTAGAACCTTCTTCATGTTTCTGTTGTAATTTCAATTAGTTTGTCACATTTATCACTCCTGGTGTTCCACTGCAAAACTGGGATACCTTCAGAAGATGAAACTTTATCTTAGGAGGTCAAAAAAGTGGAGAAAAACCTTTATTTGAAGAAAAAGTTATATGAACAGGTGAAGAGATTTCACACTCAAAATATGATGATATGCAGTGCATCTGCAGAGAGACAGTTTAAATAGCTTCAAAGGATGCCTTTGAAGACAAAAACATTGGTGACAACTCACATTTATAACATCTCTGAAACCATTTCAGATACTAGTGTGAAATTCTGGCTTTGCTTCCTTCCCCTGCAGGACATGCACACACGCCAACTTCAGAAAAATATTCGAGTCTCTCCAGTCTGGAGAATTTCACGCTGGATAATCCAAATTCAATTTCAATAGCGCTGCCTTTTTACCAGAGCCTGATTCTGCAGCGGGTTTCTATGAAATAAGATCCACCAGACTTTCACTGCCTCAAGGAAGAGGGATTATTTACTTATCTTCAATTTGCTCATATTTAGTTTATAAAAAGCTTGCTGAGGTAAAACCATGTAATGTTTGCTAACATTATTTCTTAAATCTTTTCTCCTATCTAATCTCACAAATGGAGTGCTGCACAATAGTGGTCCATTCAGGGGATTCTAGACCGGTCTCAAGAGAGGGCTTAATTTGAGTGGGTCATTTTATTTCAGTGGTGGGCGACAGGACAGTGTGCTGAACAGGTACATACAGGCAACACAAACCTCCATCGACAGATTTAAATATACAACAAAATGACCTAATAAAATGCAAAAGATTGTTAAGGTGCTAGCGGGATTAATTTTCTTACCCAGCAGTCAGTGAGTAGAGACAGAAGAGATGGAGTGACAGCAGGGAAGGGGGAGTGAAGAGAGTGGGAGTGAGGGAGAGAGAGAGAGAAAAAGCATGTGGAGTGAGAATAAGGAGACAGACAGGAAGAGCAGAAAGAGAGAACTGAGAGAGAAAGAGGGGGTGGCGATTGGGTGAACTATGACCAAGGAACTATGAACACTCACTTGGCCAGATGCTTCATAAGCAGCCCGAGGACTTGTCGATTCCTCTCCGGTAGTTTGTGGACCAAGCAGTGGATGGCTAGGATGCGAGACTCTGGACTACCACCCTCTGTTCAAATGCAGAAGCAGGAATCCACTCACATTAAAGATTTCTGTTTCTCAGGTGGTAAAAAAACCCAACACAGCTGAGATGAAATATTGTATAACATGACGATGACACACTACACACACTGTTGACTTGAGCATTGCATGCAACAGAAGCATGAAATACATTTAGTGAAAGTGAATCCTGTATTACTTTAGAAAAATCCCTCAAAAAACAATTTTAAGCCATATGGCAAAATTAAAAATTGAATGAAAGTCAGAGACTATCACCCTTAAGTATAAGGGGTTAAGCATTAGAGAATGATACATTCTAGTTTCAATAAGTGAAGAAGAGGTGTGATGGTGATTATGGTCTGAAGCCTCCCGGAATTTGGCAGCAGGAACCACTATGCTGGCAGAGGAGATAGCTTTACGTTACTGTCGCTACCGTATAAAAGGGTTGTGTTAAAACCCCCAAGATCATCTCTTAAACATTTCCTCACACATGGGCATCTGACCGCCCACACACACACACACACACACACACACACACACACACACACACACACACACACACACACACACACACACACA
>JAUYWH010000001.1:7557128-7633706 GCA_034779795.1 Ctenopoma multispine
CACACACACACACACACACACACACACACACACACACACACACACACACACACACACACACACACACACAGAAAATATCATTACTATGGGAACGAGAAGGATTTAAACATGGAAAAAGCTTCTTATGGATGCTGTCATCCATCAAAAAAATATTCATTGCTAATCCATTTTTTCCCCCTCGTTATGAGGGCATTGCGAGCGCCTGATAAAAATGTCAACCTGATCCAATTATAGCACTTGTTGTAATAAGATTCAAGTTTGGCTTGCTTTAAAAACATTTCTTTAACAGAAATGTTATGTGGGCGAAAAACATGTTGCGCCTTTTTGCTGTTCAAGGTCACTGGACTGTTTGAAGGCATGGAAATTACTATATATTTACCATTTCAAAACTTTCGCCCCAAATATTTAACGGCTTATTTGGCTGAATACTTTTAGTAGCATGTTACAACAGGTAGAAATGATTTAAATGATGGTGGTCAGTCTTGTTTGCTGAATCATAAAAAAAAAAAATCAGAAACAGCATGTTGTAAAATAGAATTTAAAAAGTTAGTTGAAAGGCTCCTTGGTCAACAAGAGTCATCAGATGGTTCAGATTTGCTACAAGACAGATTAGTAGGTGCAGTGTAACAAATTGAAATCTGAAACTGAATAAAGAAACAAAAAATTAAAGCATTACACAATATTATTTTGTGACCTGGTGGTTAACACCATTTATGTAATCAGAATTTACATGGTACAATTCCAGCTGGGGACCTCTGTTGTGTGCCATATTCTTATCTCTCTTCATGTGTTTCCTGTCTCTACACTGTCGCCATTTAATTAGAATGGGAAAGAAAAACACACATTGCGGTTTTTCACAGTTAACTGTGGTTGAGTGTTTAAAAGTCTAAAGATGTGGAAGGATGTCAACACATTCTGATTTGAATTCATAACACAGACAGTCGCACTTTTCAGACCATGAATGCTTTACACTTAAGGGAAACTGACCAGTACTATCACACTCTCATGGTTTAGAAAAAGCTATTTAAAAATGTTTTAAATGTTTTTCACGTCTCTACGCGTTTTCAATAATTCGGTGAAGAAGAACAATTACTGGACTCCAGTACTTTAACTGATGAAGTGTCCGTTTCAGACCAATACAACACACAAATACACACACTTTTATTTCCTTATGGTGTGTACTCTGATGAAGTGGTGGTATAGAAGGTGGTCAAACTTACTTGCAGGGCTGATGAACTCTGTGTAAAGTCCATAGGTCATCAACGGCTCAGGAAGGCTCCTTCCAGACAAAACAGTGAGAGAAACAGAGAAGGTTGGGGAGGGGTTGGACAGAGAAGGAGAGTGAGCAAGGGGGGACAGAAATAGCCAGCACACTGTTTTATAGGGTCTGCACACAGCAATGATTAATGTGGCCAGGCTGGGGCGTGGAATTAGATGGTGCACACATTGAGATAACCAAGTTCATCTGAAGGTACTTTCACACTGCAGCTGGCCAGTGGCCAGAGGTACTTAGCCCCGGAGGAAACTGAGAAGACTCAACCTGCTTTATTCCAGCAGGCCATACCCAAAGAACAAGACATATCAGATCAACACCCAGCAAGGTTTAATATAGCGTAACTATATAAATTTACTGTTTTGTGGTAAGTATCGCCTGAATGATTACAGTAAAGCTCTCCTTTACTTTGGGAGATAAAATAAAGAATAATATTAATATAAAGGAGTCTCATAGTTAGTGTAGCTCCCATACTGTTAATACAGAGCTGGATACTAGAAAAACACAATTATAATTTCATGATACCACTTCAATTAACAGCAGTGAAAATAATAAACTAGGTACAATTATCTTGTAAGTATTCCGTATTTTATTGTTTTAGTATAGTCAATCACAAAAATAAGTTAATAATTCAAAAAGAACAGTGCATGGGAATACTAAACAGTCTTACTGTACAAATAGAACTGATTTACTGTACTCCAGTCTCCTTTTTTGTGAATTGTTACAGTGTAAATTGTTGTGTTTCAGTAACTAAAACTGCCTTAAGAATTTAAATAATCCGTGTCAACTTAATTTGTTACAAAATTCACATGTTTACAAGTACAGTAAATTGGCATTTAAATGAAAGTGTCTCAGCTTTTTGCAGCCAAACTATATTTTTATCCTTTGAACTTCACCCACACTATCTTTCAACCTGGAAGGAGCTGGTGGGTGAAGAACAGGCATACAGTAAGCAATGTGACCTTGCAAGGAGTTAATTATACAAAGGCACTTTGCATAATTAACTCCAGCCATTTTATAAAAGATAGAGCTGACAATGGACGAAATGTTTCATATTCAAGTCAACAGAGGGGCTTCATCGTTATTTATTAAATCTGAAAATGCAGAAGGAGACCAGCTAATTGCCATTTTACATATTAGTGTCATTTATTTCATTTTAAAAGGGTTATATATATATATATCAAATTTTAACCATCAGTCTAAACGTAATAAACAAGAATGGCAGGGTAAAAATGCTTTTACACATTTTTCGCAAATGTATTAATGTTTATGACATTATATGATCAACTGTGCACCAAGCACAGGTTACTCTAGAGCAGTCAACTCATGTCACAATCTCTGTTTTAGCGTGTCAACAAAGCAACAACAAATTATGAAACTTAACTTACAAACTCAAAATGTTTTGTTGCGAGTGACAGTAAGTGGTGACAACAGAGTTGTTAAGCAAGCTAAAACCATCACCATCATTAATGCTCACGAGGTAGAAATTAATGGTTTTAGAGCTGCACCTGATGAATATGTTTGTTTTTATATATTATATTGTATTACTAGTTGTCATTTATTCAACCAGTCCAGAAATTGATTAATTGACTAATGCAGCTTTGGATGGTTTATATGTATGCGTCTGAGTGTGACCTTCTCATCACATTGATCCTTACCTCAGATAAAGCTTCAGTGCACTTGTTACTGTCTTAATGTCCCAGTCCTCGCAGGCAGACAGATCCACTTCATTGCTCTTCTCATCTGAATGAATCACAATCATGCAACATATAGTGTCATTACTATAAATTTCACTGACTGAAGAATTAACACAAAGCACCAATTAAATATTATTTTCATATTA
The DNA here is from genome assembly GCA_034779795.1 of Ctenopoma multispine. Classification (NCBI taxonomy): domain Eukaryota; kingdom Metazoa; phylum Chordata; class Actinopteri; order Anabantiformes; family Anabantidae; genus Ctenopoma; species Ctenopoma multispine. The sequence goes on from JAUYWH010000001.1 coordinate 7,560,245, forward strand.
TGCATAGTTAAGAACTGTGTAGAATTTTGTGGGCAGCCTAGAAAGTCTAAATATGTAATATAAATATGTAACTTGTAATTAGTCATATGAGGATAAAAGCATTGCTACTAGCCTTGGGGGTCGATTCTGGCCCCAGTGGATATCAAAAGAAGTTACAGCTTCTGTACAGGGCTGCTGGTTTTATACTCATTACAAGTTTAATTAATCCCTTATTACTTCAGTGGCTCCACGGGGACTCTAGAGCTGTGTTGTGCAGAATATTCAGGGGACTTCAGTCACACCTTAAGTAACCTCTGATGAATTACAGAGAACACTGAGGTGCAATGTGCCAGTGAAGTGTTTTGCATCAGACACATGTATTGTACAGGACCTGGGTCACCACACAGACTTTGTGGGCGGTAGGTGGCCTGTTACTGGGAAGTTTATTTTTTTGATTTCATCTGTTTGCTCACTGCAGTCAGGAGGACTGTCTGTTTCTCTTGCTGCTCTGCCCATAAAATGGTGTGTCCAATATCAACTTCTGAAAGCAAATGTTTTTTTATGTGGAGTGTTTGCAGCCAAAGGTCTGCCTCTATGTGCGAGATTGATGCAACCAGCACAGGTTCTGTAGTCTGCTTAGGCCCAAACAGGCCTGACTTAGTTATATCAGCAATACAAAAACATAATTTTGGCAGGAGCAGCTAGAGTAACATTGATTATGAAACTGCTGTTAAAAGGTGTACTTCTTGTTATTCTACCTCTGTTTTATCTACATGGGGACATTACTGTAGTGTGTGGTTAATTTAGCATAGTGGCTAAAGTTAGAACTTTACTGTAAGTCCGATGACAACCCAAAAAAAATAATGGAAAGTTCAAATGAAATAACTGAAGGCAATGATGGATGCGTGATGCCTGTAGATGTGTTGAAAAAGAAGATGCAAAATAGATGTTAAAATATAGATGTTCAATGCAAAAGAGAATGAGTAAATGTAATAATTGATAGTAATAATAATAATATTTGATACTTTATTGATTTTTTGGGGGAAATTCTTTGTGGATAGGCTGCCCTAATTAGCCACCAATGGTTTGGGGGTTCAGTGTCTTGTCCAGGGACACTTCGACATGTGGCCAGGAACTGGGGAGGGATCGGGAAGTGAACCACCAACCCTCAGGTTAATAGACAATTGACGATTGTCCTACCCACTGTTCCCTAAAATCTGGATATAGACCAATGGTCAAGCTTTTTAATCATGTCCTGACCCCTTACAGTTATTGTATTACCCCTGACCCCTGACTGGGTGCCCATCCTGGGCTAACCAGATGAGCTAAATCAGTGGATGTTTCTTGCATTTGAGTGAACTAACCCTTTAAACTTTTCAAAAACAGTTTGCATATATTGCTTTCAATTATTATGTAATAAAAACAGGAAACAACAAACATTTTCAACCTCTTTTCAGGCTTTTCCGCTCTCTAAAAAAATCAGACCACCATGTTTGGCCACCTCATCCAATGTTTAGTATAGTCACGGCCATTTCCGGATGTACTGAGTAGTTCATTCTCACAGCATTCCTCAAATTTGCCTCACTCTGCAATTATTGTACAACAAATACTGTACAACGGCCAGGTCAGAGACAGAAAAGAGCTCACTTTTACAGTCTTCTTCCTGTTATATTGTTGCCTGACATTTAATAGGTGCCACTCTCTTTGTTTCTTCTGAAATATGATGGCAGACTCGTTTTTTATCACTCTGTCCTCTCTGATTGGACCCTGGCCATGATGGTGGGTGAGAGATGAAAAGGAGGAGGAGTGGGAGGATCCAAAGTCTTTCTTCAGGGTTTAAAGCTGGCTTCACCCACACACAGTGAACTGTGGTATGCACAAAATGTTTGTAAATGTGTTTGTGTAGAAGTAATACTACTTCAGTCACACATATTGGTAATTAGTATGTGTAAGTAGAAAAAAAATATAAGATAGATTCTAGGCACCCTAATGAAAATATCCCACGTATTCTCATCAGCAATCGCTAATTCAAAATTTTCTGCTATTTTTATGAAGTGATTAGCTTTAAAGAAACTTCATAAAGTACACAGCAGAGTGTTAATGGAGTGTACAGCATGAGTCGGCAGGTTGGGAGGCTGGAAGGGTTTTGGAGAGGAAGCTGAGACAGGCTGGCGGCTGCTTGAGTTTGTTGTCATTCTGAACACAGAGCTGAAAGCGAGCTGGTGTCTGCTGGAGACGGCAGGAAACCAGAGAGCAGACAGGGAGCATCAGAAAGGACAGAGGACACACTCTATATAAAAGAAGTTGAGTGAAAAGGTTTCAAGATAAGTGAGAAGCATAAAAGAAACCTGCCATCCATGAGCACATGAGAGACTATCTGTGTTACGTGTTAATATAGACGCAAAGAGTACAAAGGCGTGGATGTGAGGGGACCCTGTCTGTTTTTCTGTGGGACATAATACCAAATGGAAGCGAGGCAAAGATGTTGAGGCACTTGTTGCACTTTAAAGAGACATGGTTCTGAAAGGCTGCGTTTTGGGCAAATTGCCCTTTCATCTTTTTATTATTCCCCCTACAGACACATCCATTGCATCAGCACTTTCAACTTAACTATGGGCAACTTCATATCACAGCGATAGAGCAAAACCATATATACTTAATTTGTAACTTTATCCAGCTCTTACCAGAAACTTTAAAAGTGTGCAATTTCATTTGCAGAGCAGGAAAGAACAGACTCACCGATCATTAATGAGAGCAGCTTCTGGACCCTCGAGCTTACCCCACCAACTCTGTACAGGCCTTGATCATTAATACCTGTAGTAGTAACAGCAAAAGTTCTTTTTTAGAGCAAATTCTTTATGAGAAAACAACAGACAAAGCAGAAAATCCTAGCTTAACATTATCATGAAGGATATCATGTTTAGAATGTGTTTAAGCAATTCCAAAGAGGAATATGGCAAGTTAAGAGGGACTGGACCTAAAATAAGTTTTTAAAAATTAGTGTTATAAGCATGTAAAAACTGAAGCGCATTAACAAAAAGTTTAGTGCTAAGCAAGAAAGAAATTAATATCATATTCAGTGCATGATGCCTGCAGTATTTTGCAGTCAGGGCTTTTGTTTCAATACTGTAGCAAGTCTGCCCCCTTGTGTACACAAAATGAGGATGCACCCATGTCATCCTTTACTCTTAACAATTCAAAAATTTCCCCAAATAAATCAAGTTATAATTCAACTGAGCTTTTGCAAATTTGTATATCTTACCTCTCATCTCGATCGCAGCGATGGAATTCTTTACAAAATTCAAACCCACATCATCCAGCTGTGCATCAACTGCAGGTCCAAGAAAACGTGTGTGAAATGTGCTGAAGCAATGCACTGATGACACTAAATTTATATCTTTTCACAATCACAGATACTCACTTCCTCTTTCTTTAGAATATGTCCTCCCAAGATAGTGTCCAATCTGTTTAAAGATCAAAGTTTTTACAACTTTTTGTAGTGCGCGATGTCATGTGAAACACAGTAGAATGTAGGTACTGTACATAGAAATATGCTAATCTTAGTGTGTCATTTTCTAGAAGATGGCAGCTTAACAGAATAAAGTATAGCTACATATGCCATGTGTGAGTGGGTAGGTGAGAACATGATAGAGGCGGCTGACTCACAGGTTCCTTCCCACCCATGGCCTGCATCCAAAACTTGTGGTCATCCTCTGACAAGGCCTGTACTGTTAGCACTGTCCCTGGCCTGTGAGTGAGCCAAACCACATTAGTATTAGGCAAGGTTTTAGAGGTACGGTACAATAAAGTACTGGGGGAATGTGAATGCCATCATAAAAACATTAACTGTGCTTAGAATTTATTGAAACAAAAAACAACCTCTGACACCCTGGATTTGCAGCAACTACAGAAATTAGCCCTATTAGTCATCCCAGCTTGTTTACGAGACCAACAGTCACGTGGAACCAGATGGATATCAAGTTACTCATCACAGTTCGAATGAATGTGTGGTCTCAGATTCAAATACAAAATCTCAAGTGTTGCTCTTCTATTAATACTACAGAAAAGAGGCAGAGTGAAGGGCACAGGAGGGTGTGACCAGTCCTCTGAACTAAGTGTGTGAGGGCACGCCCTCAAAACTAATTTTCCTGTTCCACCCTCTGCAATCCAAAACACACAGCAAGAAACAAGAAGTGTGATGATATGGTGTTTAGTAAAACGGTGAACTATCACAGCAGATAGCATGTGTGCTTGTGTATATATTTGACATTTTCTGTGTTCCAGTAAGAAATGTTAAAACTTACTTCCAACTACAAGCTTAATTTTATCACATGGTGTTTGAGAAACAGAAGAAATAGTTGAAAGTGTACCGGTCTGTAATATCAAGATCTAAGCAGAACCTCCTGTCCAAGATGTCAGTCGTTTTCCGGACACAGGATTTGAGTGTGACAGACTCTGTCTCCCCCTGGAAAAGAAATGAATATGTTTATAGCATGTGAATCAAAAGATGAAACTCATAGTAGATATATAGCTGAGTTCATAAAGTCTTTTTAACATTAACAGTCACTGCACTTCGCTGTATGACTACTCACAATCTTCCCACCAGATCTATGGTCAAAGGTGACCATGTGCAGGATCTTCTGCTCTTTGACAAATGTGCAGTAACGTTTGACCCAGCTCGAACCAAATGGAGGTGGCCCTAGAAAAACAAGACACAGATGTGAGACGAACATTCAACAGCATAACTAACATGTACAATATTCCTAACATACAATGTTGTGAGTGAGCGAATGTCATGAGAAAACATAATGACAGGAATGAAAGAAGACTAGTGTTTTAGATACTTTTGATACTACCATTTACAGTGCTCCTTGCTTGTGTTCCCTGGGTGCACAGGTAAAGTATTTTATGAATAGGTGTATGATAAAAACCTGTTTTAAAACACACTAAAACCATGCAACTATCTTACGTTTTTCTTGCACATAGAGGTAGCCTTCATAACTGATGGGGCTTGTCTGTCTGTATTCTTGGGGTGCCTCCTTGAACCTCTTCATTAGCTCAAACACCTCTGACCGTGTGCCCTCAAAACGATTCCTCGTCTGGGAGGAAATGAAAATTGAAAATGTATTTACAACGTCACCGTGAAATCACTTAAATCAATCTATGATTAAGACTGAAACTAAGACTAATGGTCCTATAGATTAGGAGAAACCAAATTGATGCAGGTACAAAATTTAGGAGCAACTGAATAAAGTGAAAGGCAAAAACAGATCCAGACATTTGTCTCAGGATTTGTTAGCCAGATAAAGACAAGAAGTAAAGTTAATATTGTACTCCAGATTCAACCTAGAACCTATAACAAGACTTATTCTCTTTCTAGGCTAGAACAAGACAGCACATAAATAGCATACACGCATTTGTTTTCATGATTATAAATGAAATGAAATACCCGTATGACTCTAACCATTCATATGGATATGAATGGAAGTCATTGGTATCTAAATTACAAATATAATGATAAAACATTCGTAGGTCTTACATTCTGAATATTGATCTGCAGTTCTCTTTTATAATGATCAAAGTCCTTGGCGAGCTCATAGCCCTGGTGATAAAGGGTGAAAACTGTCTGAAAGAAGGCCAGCATCTAAATGAAATGAAAATACAGGTAGAAACATGTGACATACTGTATCCTTTATTGACCTTGGCTGTTATAAATATGAAAGACCAGCCACGTCACTGCCAACATGCTAGGAAGGTCACTCACCGGTTCCACACACTCAAACTTTTTTCTCTCTTGAATCTCCTGCAGTTTGCAAACATAGTCTAGTGACTCCTCTTGGAAGTGCCTCCTCATGCTTTCCACCTGGGAGTTGGCCTGAAGTGGTGCCCCATAGTGATTATAGTGACAGACAAATGCATGGAAGCAAAGAAAAACACAATGATCTTCGTGACACAGTGCAATTTTGGGAAGCTCGAGGGTTTTCTCGGTATGGCTTTAAATTCTTATAAAAGGCAAGAGGTTGGTGAATTTGATTAGTTTTTACTGTCCTGCACCAAAATAACAATATTTTTTCAAGAACTACAGTACAAAATAGCAATGCTTGAAAATGCTAGTGATACAGAATAGACCACTAAATGTCAAATGCTGACTAATATACAGTATACACACATGGTATTTTGTTCTCTCTGAAACAAGTAGATTAAAGTTCACTGTTTCTCATAGCATACGAAAATGCTCCACTTCATTCAGTTGACTAAACAGCTGATGCAGTGTTGATGAGGTCCATGACACTTGTGGCTGTGAATGAATCACTGAGTCCATTTAGATGTGATTGCAATCTGCGTTGGTACCACAGACCCTTGTGTCACAAGAGTCACAGAGAGTCACAGTGTCAGCAGCTTTGAGTGTCCTCTCTGCTTGGTGTTTGCAACATATGGGGGGGGGGGGTAACCTTGCATGGCCACAAGGAAACGAAGTGAGGGGTTGATAAATTCTCTGCAGAATAGGTGGTTCCACAATTTACAGTACACATTACCACACATTTCCTTTCAAACAAGCCAGGAAAACTGTTGCTGCAAAGCATGTCAGTGGAAACTCATATGGTCCAACAGGCTTTTGCAGCAAGGCCCTTCCCCAAGGCACCAAAGACAAAAACCACAACAAGGATTCTTAAACTAAGCAGAATATCCATTTCGATCATTTTTGATATAATGAATAGCTCTGCATGCCACATATCTCTCGGAAAGTTACAATTATTAAAGATAAATACCTCCTGTAGCTGTGTGTCCTTCTTTTTTGCTGACATGTTCAGAAGCTTTTCCAGAGAGCTGTAGTACTTCTCCGTTTCTTTTTCATATTTCTTTCTTTCCGCCTTAAGAAGGTGCAGTGGAAGAAGAAAAAGAAGAAGAAGAAGAACTCACTGTCAGTGATGAAGGAAAAAAATCGTTATTTATCGGTACAATTAATATTATATTATCAGCAAGATATTTTTAACAATAAACACGGTTCACCAAAATGTTGAACTTGGAAGTACATAGCAGATTAGGAAGAGATAATGAACCATCATACATTACCCTTACTGTACCGAGCTGCTCTTTTCTGAATCTCTCCAGGGGTTTCATTAAGGTTTCTGTGATATTTTTCATCTGGACAGACACAGATGGCAAAAAAATGTGCTGCATTATTGCTAAACTCAATGACAGATCATACTAACATTTCATATGACACACCAGCATTTTCCAGGTTTAAATGTTTATTTGTTTCCAGGGAAGAGCAGCAGCTGTTAACATATTCTTGGTCACTAGATTCTCGACTGATGACCTATTGGTATTTATATACTACATACATACCTAAAATTACATAACTTTTTTTACTAAAAATATCTGTGCTTTTCTCTATTCACAGTGCTGCTACACTCACAGCAGGACAAGCCTATGCCTGCAAGCCAATCCCTCTTTTCCTTACTTTGTTCTGTGAGGTCATCCCACTATGCTGAGCAGAGTTACCATTATGGTCTGAGCCTGGTGCTAAGACAGTCATCTACTGATGATGGGCCCACTCCCTAACCTCAAATTCTATACACATTACAAAAGAATGGCTGTTTGCAGAAAGCTGCAAACACAATAAACTGTGCATGCTTTTCCAAATATGAGAAATGGTTTACAGATATAACTTTTAAAAAAATCTATCACTGGTCATCTAGCCAACTGTTTCAATTTAAAAATAGTCTTGTAATGAGAAGCTTTGACATTTATTTCCATTACATAATCTCTGCAAAGAAAAAAAACCCACAGGACAACATAATGTACCATCTCTAATACCACAGTACAACATTTATTGTGAAACTTTAACACCTCATGCTAGCATTTTCATAACCCACAGTCACAATTCAAATCAGTCATGCTTTAAGAATGCTATAACTTCCTTCATATTTTCTTTAATTATGTAATTTATAATTTAGAAACTTTAACAATGCTGCCTGATGCACTAAATTATTTTATGGCAGCATGTTGCTATGGGCTGTATTGTTGTGGACCTTGCTGCCAATAGTAGGTTATGAAACCTATCTCGGTATTTAAAGCTTGGGTGTGATGTTTATGCACTCTTTATGCACTGTCCTCTCTGTAGCTACTCCCCAGCAGATGCTGACCCTTAGACATGTACAAGAGAACTGAAGAGAATCCCTTAGGCAACAGGGTTTCTCTGCTTCCTGGATGCTGTGGCTGTACTGTTCATTGAACAAAATTATCTTATTGAGTGTCTGTCTGGGTCCCTGGTGCATGAGTCAGACACTAATAAATGCAAGCACCAAATATGGGCATTGATAGGTGTAACCTGGTTGGAAATGTACACAGTACAGGCATACACATAGTTAAACAGTTAAAAAATACTAAACACACACGCACACACACACACGCACAGTGACACACATGCACAGGCATTTTGTCTGGCTTTCAGGTTCTGACTGGTTGTTCTCACCATCAGCTCTCTGTGATCTTCCAGGTTTTTGAGGAATGAGGAGAACTCTTGCAAAGACTCATCTAAAAAAAAAAAAAATCAAACATGTAATAAATGTGTTTTCTGTCTAACTCTCTCACATACACAGCCTGATGATCAGTTGTTCCCACCACAGGTGAACACCAAAAGCTGCTCTTAATTTGCTGGTAGCGAAAGAACTGTAAACAAACATTTGCAGTGTCTGTTTGTGCAGATGTACCAACACTAGTGGTTAGTTTCCATCATGTGAGGAGGCAAACCCACACTTACCGATGCATCGCTCATCGTCTGTCTTTGCATCTCCGATGTACTCAAACTGAAACTCCCCCAAACTCTGGGCAAACTTTCTCTGTGCCACCACAAGCTCTAAAAGAAAATGTGAAATATAAAAAACATCAAAGCAGAAAAGTATACAGTATTTTGCAATTTGGGACCTATTAAGCAGATATGTTTTATCGAAGAAAACATATTACACAATTACTTGTCATCTATTTTATAAAAACACCTTCCTGGCAAATAATTTATTTAAAAAAAATCTTTGTATGTATGTAAAAAAGTATGAATATAAGCTTTCCTCCAAAAAAGGTCTGATGAACCAGACACAGCTAACCACTTTGCAAACATCCTGTCTGTGTAAAGTCTGAGACATCCTGTCACACAAACCCAGGAAGGCAGGTACTGTGTTTTCAGCTTAAGTAACAGTGACAAAACAGAATGTGATGCAATGTCATTCTTGTTTAAGTCCATCCATAAGTAATCCAAGTGTCACATTAGCAACAAAACTAGTATGTCTCTGCTTTTATTGCCTCTAATTTCTATTTGGTTTCTACCACAAATTCCTCAGTACAATATATAATTCACAGTGTGTAAATGTGAAATATGGAAAAGCCATATTTCACATCAGTAGCTATGCACTGAGACAGTACACTTAGATGTGTATACCTTGTACAACCCTACATGCAGTAAAAGCTCCTGGGTCTGGATTAAAAAAATTTCAGATTTTGAGAGGTAGATAAATGTTATTTAAACCCCAACCTCCACTACACCCTTACACATCAGTAAACACAGCAAACTGAATCTATTTCCAAACAGTGAAGAGATTCCCCGAGGCAGGATCTCTGACCCATGACAGTCCCATAGGGAAGCCCAACAGAATGCGGCGAGGGTATTTTAAGACTGCAGTTATGAGCAGTATACAGAAGAGCTGTGTGATTAGCGTTGACAGACACTGTAGCTGGGACTCTATAGGAAACGATTAACTGGGCTACACCATTGAATAGAGCTCAAAGACTGTACTGAACATCTGTAACTACAACACAGTAGTATACAAGCAGTGATTATTTTTCATTAATGCGTAATCTTTTTTTTATTTTTTTTTATTTTTTATGATCGAGTAATGAGAAGTCTACATCACAATTAACCGCAGCCCAAGTCTCTATCTCTACTAACAAAGACAATCACACAGACATAAAACAAAACCAAATAGATATGGTACATTTCTATTTACATACAACTGCAGTTGACAAAATGTTTTATTTTTAATCATTAAGATTATCGGTAGACAATGTTTTGCTAATCAATGTCCAGCAGTAAGACAGTTTGTATTGACAGTGTGACAGCTCCGCCTCCATTAGACCCCTGTTATCAGTCACTGGGGGGGAACGCTATCACTGAGCATCACATGTTAGCCGCATGCTAATAAGTTAAATGTGAAACATCACCATATTAAGGTCCAACAACATAATGTCCTTGTTTACGTGTTACTGCTTGCCACACCAACATAATTAAATCAGTAACTATCACTTTGACTTGTGTTTTTAGTAATTTGTTTATTCACAGCGGAGGAGGGTTTCCTCGCTGTGTAATTGTTCATGTTATTAGTTCCACCTGGTTAAAGTTAGGTTGTTGCACTAACCTGGTGTAGAGCTTGATCCACAAGGGTAAAACATCAAAACAAGTATCCACACCCCATATGTTTTACTATTACTGACAACAGAAACCACCAGTTATTGTCTTGAGAAAAATCATTGAATGCTTACAATTGCAACACTTATCTAAACACGTAGAGATAACATGCAGTTTTTTATTAACACTGTCACCTTTAAAATTAATTTATTTGAGGCATTTTGCTATTGCTATATGTATTTCTACCAGTGGACTACCCTGCTACACACACCAGGTTGTCTGAGTACAAACTTTGGCCCACAGCCCAAGCATGTGAGAGGTGTTGGACAATGTCTACTTGAGTCTGGCACACAGAGCACAGCTTCTTCCTCAGTCAATTTTTTTTACAGTTTTAAAATCCACTGCTGCTTACTGCTCAGCTCCGCTTCCAATCTATACGATATCAAAGTACACAAGCAAACATGGTGCAGGCAAAACACCTGTGGTCAATTTCTTTTCTAATATGTCAAAGTTGCTAAACTACAGGGAGCTAAGAGATTCACACCCCACAATGGGACAGCTACTGTATTGCAGGGTTTACAGCTGTTTGCTCTGTGAGCAAGTCTTTATATAGTACTTGGAGGAAATGTTCTATATTTTCTTGTGGGTAAGGTAAATCTTGTTTTTAAGAAATTCAAATTAATTTCAATGTCAAAATTACAAATCAGGATCTTTTATCCATCCAGGAATATAGCAGATATAACTGATATTATTAACGATTTGTTAATGGCTAATACCCAATTTCTTGCTTCTGTACTTGTACTCGTTTAATTCTTCTAATTTTAGATCATTAATCAAGACAAGAGAAGTTCTACATTTGTTATGTACGAAATAAACCCCAAATTCCTCCTTGAGCAAACACTTTTCTTCATCAAAGTCAATTGAATGTCATCAGGTTTTAAAAACAACCAAGTGAATCCATAATCAAATGTTTCATTCACCGCATTGAAACATCTGCGGTTATCTGAATGTATATTCACAGAATGATAAAGTAGCATTAATATTACCTACACTGTTGTTTTTACTTCTTTACTTCTATAGCTCATGTGACTCCAGTACAACATCCCCTCCCCGAAAGCTGCAAATGCAGCTAAAGGAAAAATGAGTGAAGACAGGGTTAATAAATGTCCCAGAGCAGTGGTAAAATATGTGGAGGAAGCCTTACAACCCCTAAACACAGCAGACTGTCCATGGTTTAGATAATAGTTAATTGCCAGTGTCTACTGTCCACTTAGTGACATGCTTGTCAAGTAACTGGTCAACTGTCAAAACAATATGATTAGAACAGGTTAAAACAAAACAGTTCAATAGGTGGATTTTGAACTGGATTTGTTTCCAATAAAATGCAAACCCCATCCCTGCTCAGTAGTCTTTGCCCTTTTAGTGATCATTAGATTTGAGGCTATTTAACTTCAGTCTCAAACTGTGTCTCTACTGTTCGTGTTTTTATGGCTTTACATTTGTTTGACTTTGCTAGCAATATAAACCAGTTAGCCAAAACATTAAAACCACCTAATAATGTATAGGATTCCCTCCTAAAACCGCTCTCAGACCTGACAGCAAGCTGTGATGCACTGTGTGTTCTGACACCTGTGGATCATAAGCCAGCATTAAATACTACAGAAATGTGAATATATAGAATACACATAAATGAATGGAAACTTCAGTTGCTCCAGCAGGTAGTAAAAACATGTTTTGACAACATTACACTGAACCTTAACAGCCCCCACACACACTGCATCAGGCTGACACGAGGTCAGAGTAGTATTACATGTCACTGTATTGTAAAACATAATGAGGAGTTGATTGTATCATGTCTTTTAATGCTATTCAAGATTTTTATTCTTCTATTTCAGAAGTGAAAATATTTTAAGGATTTATAACAACGTATTGTGGGTGAATTGTGTTCATGCCTTTTCTTCTGGAGAAATAATGTCCATCTGGGTCTTGTGTATTTTACTACTGTACTTTATTATTCTATTAAAGATATCCTGTATTTAGAAACGACAGAAAAAAACAGGGTCGAGATCACTGTAGATAATTAGTGTGTTCTCCAAGAACAGTGATGTCAACAGATACATTTCCAGGCTCTTAATTAGAGCCATATGTTACCATGGTGCATAAATCACACCCATCCACAACCTGATTACACAGGCTGCTTGAATGTTGAACTCACTGCAGTGTAGACAGTTAATATAAGAATATATTAGTCCAGGATATGTGAAGTTCATTACACACACACAAAACCTGAAGAATGCATGTTATCTGCTCAGATGAAGCTCCAGCTTTAAATCGACATCAGGCAAGATTCAGAGAACAAAGAAACCACGACAGTTTGTGTGTCTCTGTACAGTGTCAATTGATGTTTCAACAGCATAGATCAACTGGATACAATCAGCGGAGCAATAAACAAAAGTGTCAGATGAGAGGCCCGCATAACAGATTGAGATGATAGCTGATGTCCTTGAAGAAATAACTATCACAGGATAGAAATACCACACACATTAGGGCACACAAGAGTCCAAGGCAAAGCTTCTCCTACTTTTTGCCTTTTAAAGAAAGGCATTTCAGAGCAAACCTGGGAACTGTCAAACTTGGATAGTTTCTCTGCAGAAAGCCAGAGAGCCCAGTCTACTGAATCAAGAGTGTGAGTCACACAGACCCCACCTCACATCTATGTACTGCATCTGATATAACAGCCTGGGGTTTTCTCTAACAGGAAAAACCTGTAAAAAATGCCTAGCTATGTGACATAAACATCAGTACCCCCGTTCAGCAAGAGGTGGGAAGAAAAACAAAGGCAACACAATAGGGAGAGTACTGAACCACGGGACTCCAGTTCATATGGACCACCACTGATCAAAGTAGTAATAGTAAAGGGAAACTATAAAATATAAAATGTCAACAATTAGGAGAAATCCCAATAGCAGGTTTCCAGTGACAAAAAAATTGAAATGTTTCTAAATGCTTTTGCCAGAGCTTTTAAGGGGCTCATATGAGCAAAGTGTTTGATATTTGCCTTTTTAAAAATTATTATATGAAATGTCATCAGCTGAATTCCTGAGTACCCAATTGACCTATTAAAAATCAGAGCGATAGTTTTATGTAGTTCATCATCTGGTGTTGGTGGTTTTGAAACAAAAAATATTGCTGCAGTAAAGTTATTTTTATTACATTTCCTTGCACGTTTGTTACTGGCAGGACACAGACGTACTCGGTCAATAAGTACCTGCACACATATATGTAACTCTCTCTCGTGCTGCAAAAAGCAGCATAAGAAGCACGTTTAGGTATGAACATTGTGTACTATAAATGCAGTAGAATGATTAGCATTAATTACCTGAACTTGTTTTTCATTAACTATGTCCTAAAGCAGGACGTTTGCGTTTCTGGCTGCTGCTGCTGCTGCTGCTGCTGCTGCTGCAAATGTTTCCCCACAGACAAAGCAGAAAATGTATGTACATGTCAAAGTTCGGCTGCTGAAGATGTCCACAGTGTATTCATTGGCAACTGTTGGGAGGGTTGTTTGCTATGATTTCTACAGTCTCATGAAATGTGCCACTAAGGTCACAGGCCCCTCTGTCCAGCCCCTCAAAGAGCAGCCAGTGTTTATATGCTGTGCCTTTCCATAGTCCTTCCTGTTCCACTCTCCCATCTTTTCCAGTCCAAATTCGTGCTCCATGCTCGGCTCCCACCTTTGCCCTCAACGCTGCCTGAACACCCTTCCCTGCTCGATGACCACACAGCGCACATTACTACATTCACAACTTCCTGACCATCAAAACAAGTCTGTAGGGCGAGACTACGCTGAATAATCGACAGCATCCTGTTAATAATGGTGGTGGCTAATCACAGATGCATAAGAGTAGCTTCGTATTATTCTGGCACATATTCAGTTAGTTCCAGGTTTGATAAAGTGAAAGGTGAGTTAAATGATTCTGTAGAATTACCTCCACCAAAAAAGGAGCTTGAAAAGTACTGTCGTGCCATCAGGCTGTAATAGACTATCACTGTTACAGGAGGCCTTGTTCTTTGGCGAGTGAGAGATGAAAAAGCGTTCCTCCCACATGACTTCATGTCTTGTGCTAATGCGATTTTAATGAAAGATTGTGATGTGGCTCTTTGGCAGAATACGTTACTGTGATTACAGAGAGCAGCAGTGAGCCAAGGAACAACATGGCAGACTACTCTGTCATAACCTGTGTGCCAGTGACAAAGAAACCTTAACATGGCTGGGTTTTCAAAGAGGAAGTGAAAGCGATGGAGAAAAAACACAAATCATTTCATTTGATGAGTCAATTGGTCAGTTCACAAGAGGAAATCCAGCTGTGGAAATGACTATGAGTGACCCCCACTTTTCAGATTGTTGCAGCAATAACAAGATCCTGCACATTAACAACCTATTGAAATTGGCTGACAGGCAATGACAAGATTACATACAAATAACAAGCTCTTCAGAAATGGTGAATTCATATTCTCCTCTACAAACAATAAATCTAGATGTTTCCTAAGGACAACAGTGAGGGGTAGCTGAGAGGATACGAAAAGGACACAGTTCCTGTGAAGGAAACCCTCTGAAACAGAAGCACATCTGTGTGCTGCTCCTCTGGTGGGCACTTCCATGTCATGGCTCTCTGGCCCAGGACCCCGCGATAAAGTTTCCTCTCAGAACCAAGGACTTTCCGTAGTGGCACATCCTCCCAGCTGTAGGAGTGGGAGCTGCTGAAAGGCTGAGAATGGACTGGGATTGAGAGATCAACAACTGTCCTCTGGGCTGGTCAAACACCACATCACTCCGAGTAAAATGAAGCATTTTATCAGACAATTCTTGAAACCACAGCTTTTATCACACATTATTAGACTGACTTAATGCTAGATCAACCATTTTTACACGCAGCTGAGACTGATAGTGACGAGCATATACAGAAAAGATTACACAGTTTAGGCTCCTCAAATCAACTCTACTCATCGGAAACAACTGAGCTCACGAGTTCATCTAAAGATACTATTTTATCAACTTCAAAGCTGCAAACCACAAACGAGACAGAATCGGAAGGGACAAAAATCAAATGATATTTTCTATGATCTTTGTGAAGAGAAGAAACCAAACGCAGGGTCATGTTCTCATGAGACGAGATTATCAGAGTAATATACAAGTAATAAGAATGAGGCGGCGGCTGAGCTCCACCCTGAGTGCAAATGAACAACCCTGCTGTTTAATAACTCACACTTATATTTAGGGTCTATCTCTACTAAATCCACTGTGTTTATTACAACTGTGTGCTCATAAAGTCTAGGAATATGGTGACAGAAAATACTTTACAATTAGATACAATTAGGCTGTTATATAAAATGATCAGGTTGGAAAATGTTCAGCAATTGAAATCAGAACTTGTTCAACTGTAATTGGAAATTGTGTTTTAAGAGGCCACTGGGGTCAAAGCGTGTGTCCACATATCTTTAACTACCCGTGAGGCAACAGCTAATGATTATTTTCATCTATTGATGAGCAAATACTTTCTCAATCATTTGTTTGATCTATAAAACATATAAAAAAAACTTCACCCTCACAAGTTCCCAGAGTCAAAGACGACTTAGTCAAGTAAAAACACAAAACTTTACAATGAAATGTGACAAAAAAATGAGCACTGTTCTTAAAAAATTACTTAATTCATTATTAAAACCAACACTCATTCTTGTACTGATCATCTCTGGCTATAACATGATAGTTATTTTTTAAAGATCTATGGTTGAGAGCTACCCTGACCAGACTGGATAAATTAGTCCTACATTAAATATCAAAATTGAAAAACACCCTTTGTAAACATTAGCGTGGCGTTAATGTCCGGATAACATCTAAAACAACCGGGCCATGGGAAATAACGACTTTAAGGTGTTGCTGTGACAGTTGGATAATGTTTGAGTGGTTCTACTACCCCTTTTAATAAGAAGAGTAAACACCTTGTGACTGCATTGTCTATGAAGGCTTACAGAAACGACGGGAGAGGCAGTAAAATTCATTAATGTCAGAACATAAAAATGTGACAACCAGTTCCTTCCTGAAACTTTAGCTGACTTTGCAATAGTCCCTTTGGGAGTGTGTGACCAGGGTTCCCTTTTCCTTGTCATATTCTTCTGAGTGAGCACAGACTTTATTAGTTTTAACAGATGAGGCATTTAACGTGCGTCACTGTGTTGATCATACTTTGAATCAACAGCTTAAACGTGATACGTAATTTAGCCACAGTTGCATGAGGTGGGACATACAAGACGTGACAGGTCCTCCTGAAATGAGATACCACACGTCAACATAGAACAGCATCAGTGTGAACTCATCTGTGACCACCAGTTTATACTCTGTGGTGGTTCTCCTGGTGGCTTCCACTTCAATAAAAAAAGAAAAAAAAGGAAAAGAAAAGCCTTCCTGAATCTGTCACATGTAAGTAGATCTAGAGTTTGTGCTGTAAAAATAAAAAACACTGATCATCATCAATATGATGATCATAATAATGAGCGAGGTCAAAGAGAATGACAAGACTTCCTCTTAACGCACCACAAGTACGCAAATAGCAGCTGAGCACCACAGCAAAAGTGCAGTGCGCGGGATGGCAGCGTGAAGCAGAAGAGCATCAGCAGCATTAAGCTATGAATGGTTCCACTGATGTCAGCAAAGAGCAAGACTGAATGTGCAGAACTGGAGGGGACTGAAGAGAAGAAACATGACACCTGCTTTGAATGCCCATGCATGCTTAAAAGTTGCTCCAAGATATAGTTGTTTTATGTGTAAATATATGTAAGAACAATAAATAAAACAATAATATAGACTCAGAATCTTTATAATGCTGGACTAAGGCTGCAGCTAGCCATTGTTTTTCAATACAGCAGCTTACCTTCTTTATAATAAAACACATTTGTCTACACAGATTATTTAAAATATATATGTTATTAGTAACTAGAGCTCAATAAATGACATTTAAAATGAACCATGTGCTCAAAAACAACTTTGATAATTAATGGCTTACTAAAACTGTTAAAATGATTAAAGGACTAATCAAATAGCAGCTCAATGCAATACGTTCATACCCTGAAGACATGATAATAAATCTGAATATTAAACTGTTTAGTTTAGTTTTAGTGCTAAGTGACACTTCAGCATCAGCATGTCAGCATAAACAGAATCCGTGGAGTAAGTCTGACAGGGACGTAAGTTGCTGAATCTCTGCCTTGAATAATTAAAGTTGTCCTGAAGGCAAAATAACAGACATACCTGAGTACTTACAACTAACAAGGAGCATGGACACTACTACTAGTAATAAAAAAAAACATGTAGTGTGACAGTTTACAGCACCAAGCAGTTGTAGCACTGCTGCAGGGACATGTCTGCAAGAAGACAGTACTATACATCATAGTTTATGAGGAGGGGGGGGGGGGGTTCCAACAAGCCTTAAGTGAAAGCAAATTTGATGACCATTGTTCTTGCTGTAAGCAGTAGGCATCTTTCAAAACAAGCCCAGCCCACAAGTGTAGAGTTCAAGGAGATAACAATCTAATCATTTCTGGCCCAGTTTAACTGTGAGCAAATACTGCAGGGAGGTATTTAAAAAAATCCTCAGGACCTCGGTTCAGATACATTTTCTCCAAATGTTATCCTCAAATCATGAATAAATGTCCTCATAAACACGGCAACAACGCCTACCTCTGGTTATTGTGTCTATCGTAATATTTTACCGCTGAGCTTTAAGCTTAAACTTATAACACAGAAAGAGGGAAACTGAGGTAGAAGTCACAGCAGTGCACAACATCAAGACCAAAGTGCAGAAAATCAACTCACGCTTTGTTGCATTGATGAGGTTCTTTCCATCCTTGTACAGCTCTTTTATGAACCTGTTGGTTTTGTCCAGCTCTGCTTCGTGTGCCTTTATTTTGTCCCTGAAGCCCGGACTGCCCAGATAGCACTCACTGAACTCCAGCGGGTGTAGTCCCATTTTTCCCCCCTTCACAGATTGGACAGATTTGTTCCTCAAACCACGGGAAACTGTGCTGAGACGCCTTTTTTCGCTGTGTGCCTAAGCAACCTCTTTAAAAAGGAATCACTGTTGTGTTTGCTCAAGTTTCGAGCCTCCCAGAGAAAACATAGCTACGTGAAGTAGCAGCAGCTAACGGGGGGTTAGCATGGTAACATATCCCGACGTGGGTGTTGTTCCACAGATGTCAAACAACGGCCGCGGTAGCTAACAGGTACAACGGTTTAAAGGTGACAACAATACGATGTCAGGTGAGGTACTCATCGGAAGTCGGTTCACGGGAGTTGTCACAAAGTCATGGTGCCTGGATCCTATTTTTCCTTCCTCCAGCAAACGTACTCCTCCCAGCCAAGTGACAGATTGAGAAACTCCGCTGACATATGTGAGTGAAGCTAAACTTCTGCCGAAGACGCGCTGCTCTGCGCGAGATGATTCACTGGCATCTGCTTCCGCTTTCGTTTCGTGTGACACATCGCTGTTATTTAATGCCCCGAGAAAGTCTGTGAAAGGCTGGTAAACATGACCTGTGCCACAACGTTTTGTTTCGACACGATACCAAATAATACCAGCGTCAGAACTGGCCTGATATTATTGTTGTTATTATTAAAATCCGCTAATATATTATCTTGAGAGGAGGTACTGTATGCGTGATTAAGGAGGTAAAGGTTTTAATAGTAAGCTACGTCAAATAATGTGCCAATCACGACGTTTTACTATTCTGTGATAATTACAAAATAATATATATGACTACATGTGAACTGTAAATAGGACATTTAATTATTTAATATTTATATTAATTTATTAATATTGCAGCAGGATGTGACCTAATTTCAGACAACGCATGTGTGTATTTTCGGTATCGATCCTACTGACAACATGTACTATCTATACTTTAGACTTATCCTAGGTACTTTCCACAGTAGTGGAAGGTATGCCACTTTCCCCAGTGATAAAAAGTACCTAAGAACATCTTTTGAAGTACTGTATTTACATAGCGTTTTGAGGTACTACCACTGCACGTATTGTTAAGAACAACACTTGAATTATGTATTTGTTAAACATTAGGAGGGTTTCAGTGACAATGGATTACAGTTAGAGAATCATATATGGTTATAAAAAATTATACAAATGTAATGTAAATATATGTTTAAAAAATCTGTATATAATTAATAATTCACTTAAGGCTTCACAGCTGTTGTGTCAACCAGCAAGAGCTGAAACTGAACAGTACTGAGGGTTTGGAATGAATCTAAACAGATCTCAACGAAATAGCTCACTGTAGTCTTACAGAACAGTGTCTGATCACCATCGGCACAACAGCAAATTACTTTAATAAGACCCACATGATCTAACAGCACTACATAAATATCCATAAGCACAGGTTAACCTGTTACTAAGAGTGAGATGCCAACGTGACTGGCTTACACAAGGCAGGAAAATGCTGACTATGTCAAAATATTCTGGCTCTTCACGCCATGAAAATACCTGTGCAAAGTTCAGAGGATTTCCACCATAAAAACAACCAGAGCTCATGTCTACAGTATAATGTATTACTCAGTACTGTCCATATGAATCCCTGAGTTTCCATTAAAAGGTCAACAAACAAGGTCAACAATCGAAAAGCTCAACAGCTAATTCAAAATTACAATGACATGACACTGGAAACTGTAAATAAAGTGCCTCAATGTCTGACCCAGTAATGTGTGGTGCCGGGAGGGGTGGGGATTTTCGTGGGTGCAAACTATCTTGATCGTTTGTATTCTTTGATTATGTCTCTACAGTAGTCTGTCATTGATCCTACTAGAGGCTAATCTGATGCGGTAACATTTACTTACATGCAATTTGTAAATACATACGTACATTTTTATTCAACACGTTTCTTACAGTGAATACGCTCCGCCCCTAACTCCAGAAATGTTTTAAACGTTGTTACACTTGATCCTGCGGAACCTTATGTCGTTGCTTGTTTCTTTCCGACTTGTTTAATGCACGGACACGTTTTCATGTTTAACGGTAGATGACTGCACCACGGGCGATCCTTGTCGCAAATAAGTGCAGAAATGTTGTTTTTTAATATTTTTCCATAGACATAACGGGATTCTAAACAGATATGGTGCATTTTGACACACAGATAACCTATCGTAGCGACTGTCAGAATAGTTTTGATTATGTGAGCTAGCTAGTGTAGGTGTTAGCTAAATTAGCAACAACATTCCGTTTTTTTCTCGTGTTCTTGGTCGCTAGTTCCCACACGCAAGCCTGTGACCTAAAACGACACACAGTAAGTCAAGGATACATTTCTTTAACGTGTCTTGTTAACCATAACAAGAAATATTTTTACAACATTATGGTATAGGAGCCAATTTAAGTTAAGTCAAAGTTTAAATCTGTTATCTTGAAATGATGCCTGAGAAATACAAAGCCCCACTTGGTATCTATCTAGTATTTAAACGTTTTTCCAATACATCTCACTTACCATGCTGCATTTTTGTTTTAGTACTTATATCTTTTAATCCTTTTTTGTGCTGACAGATATTAGTCTCCATAACCATGTTACATAAGGGCTGCAGGAAACGATTATTCGTGCGTTATTGCATTAATCTGAGAATAACTTCCTCAGGTAAAACCCTGTCATTATGTCCTAGAGCCCTGTGGTTTGACTTTAACAAACCCCACACATATTTAGTTTACTAAAAGGTTAGGATTAAGTTAGGCAGCAAATGCTCACAATTGACCAAACATTTGTCATTTTTGCTACTAATTTGTTAATCAAATACCTGTGGTGACTTGGTGCCTCATAGTCCTGCTGCAGGTGGCTTTAGTCTGTATATATTCATTATTAATGGTCACTGGACTCGCCACTCTGTGCTTTGTTTTGTTTTTTGTGACAGTAATGCCTAATGCCAATGCAAGGCCGAAGCATGGCAGAAGGGCCCGAAGACGACGCAGAGAGGACCCCGCCCGGAATGAGCTGGTTTCTAGTTCACTAGAAAGTGCCCAACAGTGCCTGTTCAGCCAAGATTATGGAACTGCGTTTGTGCACTACCTTCTGGTCCTCAACCTTGCACCTGTGTTTAAGGACTTTGCGAGGGTAATGACTGTTTACACTACTCTAAAAACCAGACTGCGTACATTCACTGCCAAATGCTGTGCACACATACCCACAATCAAACACTTAGGTGCTGTGGCTGAAGTAATTCCAATGTTCCCTGAACACTACTGTTTTGTTTCATTGGGGAAAATATGTGTGTACTGGATAATGGATAGGTTTACACTAAATATTCAGACACTGAAATAAAATAGTGGACTGTAAATGTTTTTTACTATACAGCAAACAGTGATTTTGGACAAAGGTACAGTGTTCTGATGTTCTCACTCATAAAAACAAAGTAGTTCCTGCTGCAGAATGTAAATATGTTCCAATTGATTTTGTGACATCTATAGGAGTCCTTCAGGTTCACTCTCTTCAAATGGGCAGAAGAGCTGGACTCTGTGGGCCGCATTCAGGACCTCTTTGACTGTTATGAACAAGCTCTGGAACTTTTCCCTGCTGATGAGGTTATCCTCAACAGCATGGGCGAACACCTGTTCAGGTACTGTCCTCTGAATAAATATTTGGCTCTGTGTAAATACATTGACTGTAACAACATGTCACCACATGCATAATTACAGGGCAGGATGTACTGTATCTTATCTGTTTATAAGGGTTTGACCATATTGGGCATCTCTTATTATTAACCAGGATGGGATTTAGAGATGAAGCTGCAGGTCATTTCCACAAAGCCTTGAAGCTGAGACCAGACTATCCAGAAGCCAGGGAAAATTTCTACCGTGTGGCCAACTGGCTGGTTGAGCGCTGGCATTTTCTAATGCTTAATGACCACAGGAGGAACCGGAAGTATCAACAAGCCATTCAGAAGGCTGTTCAGAGCGGCTGCAACACTGTACTTGATATAGGTACTGGCACTGGGATCCTTGGGTGAGATTATTACCATGAGACTTTAGCACACATATAAAGTTTAACGATAGCTAGAACTGTGTTTTAATACATGTTAAGTTTTCTTCTGATTTCCTGGTTCTCTCCGTTAAGCATGTGTGCTAAGAAGGCAGGGGCAGCCGAGGTATATGCCTGTGAGCTGTCAAAGACGATGTATGAACTGGCCTGTGAGGTGGTGGCTGCTAATGGAATGGAAGGACGCATCAAGATCCTCCATATGAAATCTCTGGAGATGGAAGTGCCCAGAGACATCCCACACAGGTACAATTTCCACATAAACACCCTGAAAAAACAATACCAGTGTTTGTGTTGGTATGAATGTTCAAGACGGAGCATTTCTTGTGTTTTTCCATTTAATGTAATGCTTTTGACCCACTGTTAGGGTTTCATTGGTGGTGACAGAGACAGTAGATGCAGGATTGTTTGGAGAGGGCATAATAGAGAGTCTTATTCATGCCTGGCACCACCTCCTGCTGCCTCCACAGGTAATCTCAAATATTTAACACAAACACAGGACATAAAACAGAATATTGTCCTCCAGTCACCGCAGTACAATATTAACATGTCTTGTTGTCAACATCCAAAATCTGTTGCTGTTTGCGTCTGATCTACACACTGAGCTACATGATGCTGTAGTATCATTAAAAGCATGCGTTTCTTGTTGTAAAGAGAGGAGAGAATGAATTCAGTGAACAGTCTGCAACAGGACGGGTCATCCCCGCTGGAGCCACTGTGTTTGGTATGGCTGTCGAGTGCCTCGAGATCCGTCGGCATCATAGGTAGGCCCCGGAAAATTTCCTTGACTAGGTGTGTGTCCAGTAGAATATTTTTTTACTGCAGTGAACTTATATGGTACAATCTCAGGTTTTCACCTTATCTACTCATGAATGTCAAACAGAAGGTCTCTGCTTCAGTTGTTTTGAAGTATGAGTTCAAGGTGTCTGGACCTGGCATTAGATTGCTATTTTTTTCTTTTCTTTAAGGCTTTGTGTGTCAGAAGTTGGCAGTCTGTCCATGGCTGCAGCTGGAGAGCTGCGTAGCCCAGTGAGCTGCAGCTCTGAGCCAGACGACTCCATGGAGCCATACACAACAGAGAGACTCAGCAGACTGCCAGGAGGATATAAACCCCTCACAGAGCCCTTCAAAGCCCTCAACATAGATTTCAACAACGTTGAGGTGAGCTGAAACATCTCCAATAATAACCTACCCTGATAAAAATTTTGTGGGATACATTCAAAAATAATCTTTTCAAATAGACTCAAAAGCATGTATTATTGAGAACTCATCCATTCAGCCCACTGTACAGTCATTAATAATATAATTGACTTACTTTGTTTTTTGACTTTACTCAACTTTTGCACCATCTTTTTGTCTGATATCAATCCCAGTGAGAAATCCTTATATTAAGTGTTTATTTGTTGCCTAAGCTCAAGCAGAATAATATCTTGTGAGGAAAAATAATTTATTTACCTGACCATATGTCTGTTGGTCCTACAAACCGTACTTGCTGCCTCATAGGCGTACTTATTATTTATCTATAAGCCTGTAGGAATTGTCTGATTGATTAGCTCCCAGAACAGATTGTGCGTGAGATTGTCTGCCAGACACAAGGCACCTGTAAGATATTTTGTTCATACATTTATCCACACATCTTATCTCACAAACTGTGAAACTGTCAGGAATCAGTGACGCAAACTAACTTCAGCAGAGACGAATTACATTGTACATGCGCTGCATTGTACAGTTTTAAGTGTGTTCAGTTTGTGTCACCCTGGTACAAATGTGAAAGCGAGCAGGACTTAAAAATAAGTGTTGTGTTGTTTCTTTTGTGATTCACTGCAATATCCTGTTCACAGATATTGAGATATTTAGTGTCAAATAAAAATGCGCTCCAGCTGAAACTCAAGGTTTAAAAAGGCCTCTTGATTACATTTGGAATAAATGTCTTTAGGGTAGATGTTAAGGTGCTGGAAGAGTGTTGTTTGCTTTGGCACATAGCACTGAGCTCTGTGTGACAGAGGTGTCTACTTGCACACCTGCTGAAATATTAAAGATGTCCACAATTAACATGTTTTTTAATTTAGATGGATGAAAATATGAGGTTTGCTAATTATTGGCAGTTTATAAAAATATGAAAATAAAGATGCAGGACTGCACCCTCAGTTTGAAAAACATAAATATTTAAATGTAGATTATGATACAGCTCTCCTCAACTTTGACTCAAAAACCAAGTTATTGAGATGAACAAGATCAGTTTCATCCAAACGATTTATTATTTTCAAAGCACTGTTAAAAAAACGATGTTTCCGTATTAAATAAATCTTTTTGTCTGCACGTAAAAACATGAAAACTTTACTTTTGATTTAGCCGACACCTCAATAACAGCTCCTCTGGCTCAGATGTAACTGTTTTGTGTTGGTAACCTGTAGGAACTAGAGGGCCTGAGCTCCAGGGAGGTTCAGCAGATCCGCCTGCCTGTAATTCAGGAAGGGGAGCTGGATGCTCTGGCTGTGTGGTTCCAACTCCACCTGGACGAGGAGAGCAGTTTGTCTACCGGACCCCAAGAGGACACCTGCTGGGAGCAAGCCATCTACCCTGTCCACAACAGCAAGGGTAAGGTTCTAACAAAGTGTTCATTGAATGCTACATACATAGTATAATGGATATAAACTGCTGCCCACACTGATTTTAACTTATTTAAATGTCCAGTTTAAGCAACGGTGCATTTATCATTTATCAAGCCTACCTGTTTTAAACTTGCATGAATCGAGCATGTTTATGAAATTGTTCTCTCTACTCCCATTTGTCTTGCATTTCCATATTATATCAGATGAGGGCAGTGTGATGTAAACTACATTCTCAACATTTTTAAACAGTTTGGAATAGAGAGCGTGGATGTATTAAGGAACCTGGGACACTTTCACCATTTTCTGTGATTTTTTTTTTTTCTTTGATAGAAGATGATCACACAGAAAGATTTAGCTTCTTGAAATTCTGGGAAGTTATTCTACTGTAAAAAAAAAATAGCTGTTAAATGTATACTTTCTAAACAACAACATCAAACGTTGATCTGCAGAACATTTAAATTGGTTCCTAAGCATTAAATTAAGTCTGCCAAATCTCACTAAAAGACCTGTACACTCTTTACTTGCCTGTGTGAATTTAATAGCCACTGATATAGGGTGACATGTTCCAGTTGGCATCGCAGTACATCATGTTTCAGACAGGACTCAACAGCATTTCACAGCACCGCTAATTGGCTGGGGCAGCACCGGGGGAGCTGCCACCTTTCCTGGTGATCACCAACATCCGTTTCTCAGCCGCCGTGATGTGTGC
Organism: Ctenopoma multispine; assembly: GCA_034779795.1. NCBI lineage: Eukaryota > Metazoa > Chordata > Actinopteri > Anabantiformes > Anabantidae > Ctenopoma > Ctenopoma multispine. Next base: position 7,586,022 of record JAUYWH010000001.1, read on the forward strand.
GCCGTGATCGTCTGTGACACTGTTTAGCGTTCATGAAATTCTTATAGGCAATAAATATGCAATTTTCCCAAATGCCTCTGACAAGCTCAGTGCTGACATGAAGGCATGAACAGATGTTATTCCTGTAGGAATCCTTTCCTGCCTCTCCCCCTCTCTCTCTGTACCCAGTCCCCTGAATCTCATTTCTCTGTTGGCCCCTCTCTTCCTTCCTCTCCTTTTTGCTTTTTTCGTTCTTTTATCTTTTCTGCCTCTTTTCTCCATCTCTACGGCCATTTAATAATGTTATCTTCCATAATGCTTCTTCCATGCTGTCTTAAAATTACAAACCTATAAGCATGACATTATGAATGACAACCGTATCTATATTTCTGTTTGTCTTCCTCTTCTGTTTCTCATTTTAGGTCTTTTGTTAGTTTTCTATTGCACTGTAGGAGTAAATAAACCCTTTGGTTAAATTTTTTTCAGTACTAGTTTTATTTCAAATGTTGTATGAACCAGTGTAGTAGAAATCCAAATGTGCTTACAAAAAGGTAAAATTTATATTTAAATAATTTCAGTAATAAATAAAAAATAACCAATCTGGACAGGTATCCATCACAGTATTTATTACTCAGTACTATCAATATACTGCATGTCAGTTTGTACCAAAACATTTTCATTCCATTCCATTATTTTAGTATAATAATGGGAAAGTCATTGTTTTTTTTTTTTGGGTTGTTTCTTCAGGGTTTGCCCTGAAACCTCTCGATGAGCTGGTTATTGAAGTCTCCTGCCGAGACGCCTACTTGCGACTCTGCAGCGTTGCTGTGGTGAGAGATGGGCATGAAATCCGTCTGGACAAGCGTATGGACGTGCAGCTCACTAAAAACCCCATTTCAAATGCAAACCCAGAAGCAGAACTGTGTAGCGCATTAGCATGCCTTCAGACTGACCAGAATCAAACAAAATACTTCTGCATGCTGGAATGTTCAGAAATGGCGCTCCTGAACAATCAGGAGTACCATCAGAGTTTTTGCAGTGCGCTAGCTAAACTCGTCTCCCAGCTGAAGGTGAAATGTGAAAAACAAACGCAAGGATCAGGTGTTGAATCAGACTTTACTGATCCTGCTAACTCCACTCACTGTGGTGACCCGCTGTATGTGCTGGATGTGTCGGAGGGCTTCTCTCTGCTCTTCCTCATTGCTGCCAGCCAGGGTCATGTAAAAGCCTACAGCTCTGTGGAAAAGAACAAGCAGCAGGAAGTGCTGCGGAGACTGGCTCATTCCAACAATATCCCAGAGCAGCATCTAGAGTTCTGGCTCAACCACTCGGAGGATGAGCAGGGGATGCTCCAGAGGCCGTCCAGGGAGAAACTGTGGAGCGCCATCATCCTGGACTGTGTAGAGACCTGTGGTCTGATAAGACAAAAGTTGATGGAAAAAGCTTCTCTGGCCAGGTAAGTGCCTGAAATACCTATCGGACTGTTGGGAAATCAGCTGAGGAGGTGCAGAAATATTTGATGTTATCATGCTATCATGAGTGTATGTTTACATAGGTGAGAGCGATATTTCTAAAAATATATTTCTATGATTTATACTAGGTGTCTGCTGGAGGAAGGAGGACATATTTTCCCTGAACGGATTGTGGTGCATGGTATGCTGGTGGAGTCAGATATGTTGCTGCTAGAAAGTGCTGTTCAGGGTCAGGAGCCAACACTGGGATTCAATATTGCTCCTTTTATCAACCAGTTCACTGTAAGTGTACCACCCTAAGCTAGGGTGGTGAGGTTAACTTATTCATATTTATCCTGCATGTTAAATTACATTTTAGAAAAAGAAATAATCACAATAATATAATCATATATCACTGTATTTTATGATATATGAAATGACAATATATGAAAGTATGATGTATTTTGCATAGCTGATACTAAGTACTGGACTTTTGTGGTTCAGTCAGTGACTGGGTCAAACATATATCAATTCATAACATCATTTTCTATCGCTGTTTAAAATTCTGACCTGTGCTAGACAAGCTTGGCTTAATGATAGTTTATCCCAAGTATCTCTTTTTTTAAGATTTTATCTTAAGTACATTGTGTTTTATAACCATTAGCCCCATTTGTGAGGTTCTGATAAAAATGTTTTTACATGTTTATAAAATACATATTAGCTGCTACATTGCAGTCAGTATACTGGGACTCAATAATCCAGTATCGGTTGTGGTCGTTCTCTGTATAGTTATTTATACTACTGTATACAATATTTTGTTGTTTATATTCTTAGAACTATTCTTATAACTTGAAATTGATTAATAATAGACTACGTTTAAGATCTATTTACTGTTAACAACAATAGAACATTTTTCACAACTGTTTTAATTAAGTCTAAAATAACAAGAACAAAAGGCTGATGACACCAACATACCTCTGTACTATTAATAGACCTACTTTATTTTAATGAATGAAATAAGTTCTTCTAATAACAAATATTGATTTTAAATTAGGTATCAATCAGATAAGTGCAGAATAATTCAGTGGACATCACACTAAAACCATATCGTCAAGCTGAAAGTTCTTCACGAGTTACACAAGTTGTGAAATGTTTCTTTTGTGCATCTCAGGCCACTGATATCTTCTATTCTGTTTCAAGATTCTGATGCAACTGGCAATATTGACATTGCAAATGAAGTGTGCTGTGTGGCCCTGGGGTTTTGTTAAATATGACTGACTGCATAGTGCAATACTACAAAAATACTGAAGAATATTTAAGGTCATAATCAGGCAGACTGTGCGTCCAGTTGTATGGTTTGTCTTTTGTGGGACAAGGTATTTCACTTGAAATACAAAGGTCCATGACTGTTTTCTGTTTTGCAGCTTTCTTTGATGTGTGCTTCCCAGCTGTGTTAAAAAAGATGCGAAATCCCTTTGAATTCTTTTTCTTTATTTGGTCTGGAAATTGTCTTTTTTTTTTTCTTCTCAGCATCATTTGTGCTCTAATTTTGCAGGCCCCTCAGGGGACAGTCTTTTGTTTTAACAGATGTTGTCTTTGAAGCCCTCAGTGGAGGGCACTTTCTAGCACAACTGTCACACAAGACACAACGCACATCTTGGCCCAAGATGTTCCTACCTGAATCCATCAGTGCACATTACATCAAGCACATCAAACGACAGGCGCTGAGGTCTGCACAACTGTGACAGGGAGGAGGAAAGATTCTTTTGTTCTGCAGTGAAGGAAACAGTGACACTTCTGTGATGCCACTTTGGCTTCTCTCTCAGCTTTTAGGTCTGCTGCTCTGCAGCTGTGGTCTGTTTGTCAAGTTTGGAAGAGTTTGCGATGGAATATGCTGAACATGAATCAGTGATTGAGTTATTATCTGCTGACAAGAATCACAACCTAACGTGCATAAAGACTGCTTTGTGAGAAAGAGTTCCAACATCAACTAAGTATGATGTGTAATTTACTTTGTTTCTTTTTTTAAGGTCTGAGCCGAGAAATGTATACTTTAAATATAAATAACTATTTTACAAGTACAATATGCACAGTGATATATTGTTTAACTGTATACCTCCAAAAAAAAAAGGTTAAAAGGTTTTTTCACTTGGGTGGAAAATCCCTTTCCTCTCTTGTGGACACTGGTTGCCAACCTGTGCACCTGTTTTGTGTTACATCGCTGTCTGCTGTCATGCTTCCGCCATGGGCTTAATGAGTTTTCATAGTACGTAGTTCATTATTTATACTGTTATCAGTCATTCAAAACAGCCTTTACAACAGTGTGTTTATCTTTTATGTCCTTTAGGTACCAGTCCATGTGTTTTTGGACTTTTCTACACTTGAGTGCAGGCGTCTAAGCGAGTCTGTGGAGCTCTTTGTTCTTGACCTCATGAATGCTAATGCGAACTACACTAACAGAGAAGTCAAGGTAAGGCATAAATGATTTCAGTGAGCGCAACAAACACGACTGGATTTAATGTAATACAATCACCTGTTAACAAATGTTGTCAGAAAAAGTGCTTAACTGCTGAAACTAGACATCATGCCTCGACTCTGCCAGTTTACATTAAAATACTGCATTAGAAAACTATCTACGAGCACACACTGTAACCATCTCTTTTATACCAACTTTTCTAACCTTACTCTAAGTTCTAGCTTTGCTTCCAGCATGAATGTAGCCCTATTTTCATCTAAAATGTGGTTTGATGAAAATTGATAACAGGAATATAAGCTATTTAGTAAGCTAATAAGGGCATAAGTATCCATATTACATTTTTGGCAATGTTATTTTTTAACTAAAACCTGGTAATGTAGCATTAAGTGTCTTATTAAGCCATGATCCCAATTTCCTAGGTCCAGGCTACATCTGCAGGAAGAATAACTGCAATTCCGTTCTGGTACCACATCTTCCTGGACCAGGAGATCAGTGTCAGCACCCTTAGCCAGAACTCTCACTGGAAGCAGGCAGCTGTTGTGCTGCAGCAGCCACTGGAGGTTAAAGCTGGAGACTGGGTCTGCCTCGCTGTGAAGATTCATAAGAGCACCATCTCCATATCAGCCCATGTGTACAAAGTCCCGGGGCCAATGGAGAGCTGACCTTTTAGAGTTTATGAATAACTTTGTATATTTTAGATTAAATTTAGACACATACTCTGTAGGGAATTGTAAAAACTATGCATTGTATTATTTAAAACCAGAAAAAAAGATTAACTTAACAAGTGTAATTTTTCAAAAATGTCATACCATTCCTCTGATGTTTTCAGAGACGTGGAATCCCAGTGGAAGTCCCAATGGGAAACTTGTACATCACAGTCAAATAATTTTCTAGCAGTGAACCTTCAAGTTGTTTTTATTTGTAATTTGTGCTATTAAATCATGGACATAGCATCAGTGCTTGTAGTATTTGTAACTATATTATATGGCTATTATAGTTGTCCCTTTGTTGTTGTTTTTGTAAAGATGTATTGACGAACTCATGACATTTACTTAATACAAGAAAACTGAAATAATAAAAAGGTTATTAAACTGTCAGAAATGGAGTTAAATCAGTCTGTGGTACACTTACATCAGCTCTAATAAAATCGTGTCAGTTTTATTAAAAAAACAAAAAAACAAAAAACTAAATCATATAAGGCAATGCAACATGCACTACATAAACATGATGCAGATTATGCTACTGATATCATACATTCACCAGTAAACACCAATAATTCATAAAAATTATATCCTTATACTGTACATTAAAACCTCCCGATATCCCTGTACACGTCCACACAATGACAAATCAATGCGAAGAATTTAAGAAAAAGAAAGAGAAATGGCTTAGGTCTGGCCGCTGCAAACATCCTCTTTAAAGCCTAAAGTGGATGGAGAACACAGAATACTGATGCTGAAAAAAGGCTAAACTGATGTAGTGGACAGATTAGTTCCATGACATATAGAACAAGGCAAATTTGAAAACCAGTAAATACATTTCTATAAAGTGAGCTGTACGCAGTAAAGCACTGGAAGTTGGTGATTGTTTAGTTCCATACTCGTATCTACTTAAACCCTTAGGAAATACATTGCATTGACACTGTAGTGATGAAACACTGGTTAGTTTTCCATTAAAACTGCTTTCAATCCCTCAGGAATACACATCTACTACCTAGGACAAATGTCTTCTACAAGCAAGTGTGAAAATTAGATTAGACGTACTTAAATACTTGTCTATTTATCATTGCGTTTGAGATTTTGATATAACTGGGCTGCCACATAAAACCAAATGTTAAATTATTTCCTACTTGAAAAGCATACATCTTCACGCTTCCCTCTGACTCAGGCACCATGTGGCCTCTCATGTGAACAACAAAGAAGCCCCAGAAACAAAGACAGCATTCTTTGAAGAAACGTGTGCTCTCTGAGATACACACTGAAACTGACCATATGTCTTTCACAATTATACTGGAGAAAAACCATTCTGGCTTAGGATGCTGAGTCATATACCTCACCAGTACTATTAAAACTGCATAAAACGCATGTTATCTGCTAATTATTTTGTTCCAATAACATCACTGAACATTCTTGCAGCTGTCACGTGCAGAGAGGTCCATCTAGTTTTGCACTTCCTGACAAAGTCCACTCTTGCTTGGTGCTTTTACCCTTTTAAACAACAGTTTTGTTTATGTTGCATCAGTAATGTCTGAAAGTACATTGGCAAGGCAAGTAACTGGGTCCTGCCCAACCAGGTCTGATAGAGTCTGTTTGTTAATCAGTCTTTAATGATAGGCTATGTGATCACAATGAGATCTGCCTCTGTCAGTTCTTTGGTTTGGCTGGTCCTTTCTTCTTCCTGAGTTTCTTCAGGCATAGCCTCATGCCCTTCATCCCACGGGGCTGAGCTGAGTCCAGCAGGTGCTGACACAGAATGTGATGTGTTGGTTCTCCCCAGGCCCTGGTACTGACCTTTGGATGAGTCCGGGTTGCATGCTGCCTCTGTAATGGCATCGTGGGAGGTTGAAGACAGCAGGCCAGATCGCTCACCATCATTTTCTGCATCGCTAAAGTAGGACTTTCTTGGACGGCCCATTACTGTTCTCCCTGTGAATGAGGACAAAGAGGTTTAAAGTCTTTTTAACTTTGGCCAACATGCTGGAGGAACACTAGTACTAGCCAGGTAGAACCTACCAACGTTGCGGACTTGTTCAGAAATGTCTGCTCTAACGTCAGAGATGTCCCACATTGCCATGAAAGAGTCAAAGCAAGAGCCCTCCTCAGCCTCCTGGATGTAAGGCTTGTAGGTGAAGCTGAAATGATGAGCAATGGCTGCCAGAAACATCTCCACACATATGACGAAATCCTGTAGACAGGTATTTGCAAATGGTTAAACAATTAGGGATGAAAATAGAAAATCTTTCTTTTCTTCCCTTTTTTTTCTAGCTTACCTGTAAGCCAGTAGCAACAGCTTCCACACTTTTCCAGTCCCATGTTTGTTTCTCTGAGATAACGCCCACTTTTACCAGTATAGCAATGAACACAGCTTGCCTGACAGAATTAAAACCAAGTAATGTCTGTGTTACTTCACCCAGTACATGAGAAAATAGTCACATCGTTACTTTTAACTTGAGAATTACCAGAAAGAGACGAACACCACCATTTTGACACACAGGAATTTGCCCACTGGTTTGATTGGACTCAGCTCCTCTCTCAGAGCTCGATAGAACAGCACCAGGCAGTACATGGCAAACTAGTTCAAGGGAAGACAGAGAAAAAAATCTAGTTCACAACAAGGCTGCATGTAAGATTTTGACATAAATTGTATGTCCTAACAAGCTTCCAGGCCCTAATTTATGACACAGTTCTCACTTGATGCAAATAACTTTTAAACCTAAAAAAATAAAAAATAAAACATTACCAGCTGTGACATATTGTTGAAGATGACCAGGTAAGTCCATGCATTTTTGGAGCTGAAATTTCCTTCATCATATACTCCACACAGCTGACAGATCCTAATAAGAACAAGCAACAGCCACAATAAGTTACCAACATATGCAGTAAACAAAATATTTATAAAATCTTTATAAGAGCAGAGCTTACTTACAAGGCAATCACTGTAGTGACAGGTCTTACGACTGTGTACTGCAACACTCCCAGTTTGCATCTCAACAACAGAACCCTGCCAAATAAATGTATGACTTCAGTTAGAATTAAAGTAGTTTAACATCATTTAATTGGCTTATATAAAGATATTCTATTTAATTTATACATGAATCAAACAGTAATGATCATAATAAAAATAGTGAGTGGAACACTGATGCAAATAAAATGAGTGAATTTTAACATTAAACTGCCTAATTCTTCCTTATCCATACTGTAAAGGGTTAAACATTTCAAGAGAGAAGCTTAATAAAATGCAAATTTAACAAAGGAAGCTGATGCTGCTGACACAACAGATCCTCGTGTTAAAAAAAAAGAAAACCCTCTGTTTAACATTAACTACACGCGGACATGTAAAGGCACACGTAACGCCAAGTAGCTCAGTGGATACAGCAGTCGTCTAAAAGCCCAAGGCTCAGTGGGTTCATTCACGGTCCTGCCGGGTTACATGATGAGGAGTCCTTAGAGAAGACAATGAAACACTGTAGTAGCACCAACATGTACTGTCTGGCAGCTGTCCAAGTGTCCAAACAATAATTTTGTCAAGGGAATCAATAACGTTGCTTATAATTATTAAACCAGTTGCTGGTGCTGCCTGACTGAGGCTAATTCGGAGCTTGTGACTGTCACAATTTTTGCTTTCACAAAATAAAATAAAAAACACTTCCATCTTAATGTTGAAATGTTTAAAGACAAACAAAACGCAAATACACAACGCAAATTCTTAACCAGCGTTGGAAGAAGGCTAAGAATTTTTACAGTATCCAGCTTTGTCTAAAAGGAGCCCACGTGGATTACATGTCTATAAGCGACCAATGTATAAGTAATACTATTCTAGTTGAAACTCACTCTCCCATTGGCCACGGTGGGCAGCAGCATAGAGGAGGCAGGTGTCCTTGCTGCTCCTGGACCTCCAGCATCAACACCAGACTGGGGTACTGATTTTCCAGGTAGTTAAGCAAGAAGGTCATGAAGTTATAGATGACATAGGCCTCGTAGCACTCTCTGCATGTATCCACATAAATTGCTATGCTGGGGTATTTTAATGCAAACCACTGCAAAATAAAAAGGGAGAATATGTAATGGTTAAACAGCATACTGTATAAAAATGTACTCTGTTAAGGCTGCTACTTGAGGAATGCCTCAGTGGAATAATTGTATTATATATCAACAATAGGTGAGGCACTTTGGCATTGATTAAATAACACAACTTACACTGTCCAGGCTGTAGATCGGGACCATCCATAATATCCTAAAAAGAACACAAACAATTAAAAAACAGTTTCAGTCACCTCATTACTTATGACATAACTGCTGACATGTTTACCTGATGATAGGTTTCTGAAGCTCTGGCTGAGTGTAGTGAACCAGATGCTGGAGAATACCCCATAATGATATGGGTATGGTCATGAAGACAAATATCCCAGCAATGAACCATGCTCTATTATGTATGCCAACCTGTCATTACATGAAAAGAAACATTTTAAATAGTTCAATATTATTCTTATTTGTGCTTTTAAGTGTGAGAAATTAGAGAGTTTACATCCTTTACCAAAATAACAATACAACTGTAAAATGCTTTATTTTAAAGATCTCTCAGATGGAAACTAGAGAAACATATAAGCGTAATATACTCAAAGTAACTGTGCTCATAATCCAGTAAGGTCACTTTTAGAGTTTGTAGCTTATTTTTGAGGAGAAAAAAAAGAAGTGTAATGTAATGTGTAAATAGGTTTTTACACTGTTCAAACTGTTTATATTTGAAATCAACAGGTTTTTAGAAATGAGGATAAGAGCAGAGAGGCAGGAGACTGCACTAGAATGACATTTACTTAATGTTTAAAAATGAAAATAACTCAATTACATGGGTATTGATAAGGATGTCTAGTGGCTCTAAACGTACTTACACATAAAGTTAACTGAATAAGTAATAAAAATAAGCAAGTTTCATGTACAGACTATATATATATATATATACACACACATCATTCATTCAAACTGACCCCAGACTTCTGCAATTCCCAGATACACAGAGGCAGGACGCATAACAGCAACAAAATATACAGAACAACGACCAGCGGCCGAATCCAGCTTCTCCAGTTCCCACAGGAACAAGGCATCTCGACATGAAGAGGCCTTTCAAAGTGGCAGCAGCTACCCCGACAAAAAACAACAGCTAACCTGTCCGGACACGTTCAACGTTAGCTTCGCATTGTTGCGCTTTCACGGGTTTCACTGGGAGCTGAAGCACGCCTACACTACCACACAACAACGTTAGCTCCTTTACCAATGCTACGTTTCATTCATGAGGACAAAGCTGTTAATAATTATCAGCTCATGTGACTTGTTGTTAAGCTAGGTTGCTAACGTTAGCTTGTCAGCTGATTCACCATGTAAACAAACGAAGTCGATGATCCATGTCTGTCCAAACCGTTGAAAGCATTTTTGTATCTAATTGTTAATGCAATGAAATGAAATCACGCATCAACAAACTTCCTACATAAATGTACACTTGTTACTTTTTAAGCACGTTAGCATTTGTACGTAAAAGTTTCCACAGAACTAACTGCTATTGTATGTTTACTTCCTGTTGAGCTCTTCCGACAAGTCCCGCCTACAATCTACAAGTTGATTGGTTGTAACGAGAAGCTCAGCCAATCACTGTAGACAGTTTGCTACAGACTACCACGTCACGCATAGCTTGTTTGGTTGCCCTTCATTATTCCTGAACACATGATCTGTGCTTTGACCGCCAGATGGCAATGTGATTTAACAATTGTCAGGAAACCAGACCAAACGTTAATTGTAGTTATGAAGGACTGCATCGATTTGCCATAGATAAATGTTTATATGCACTCATACCTGCCTTTGTTTAGATTGAACTGCAACATCCTCAGAGGAAAAACAGGGATACTTAAACTTGTGGTTGGGATTTCTCTACATTTCTGTTCTTTTAAAATATGTTTGTAATGCAAAGCTCAAGATCAATATGTGTGAGCTGAAAATGTAAATTTTCTGTCAGTTAGTTTTCTTCTAACATCTTTAAAACGTTTTACAGGTTGAAAACTACTATACACTAAAGATTGCAATTGCATTTCTGGTGGCCTTTATTGAGCGGAAATAGTTTGGGCTATGACAAAAGAGAAAAAATAAAAAATTCACAAATGGATGCAGTATGTTACAAATGGAAGGTGCAGTGTGATACTGTAAAGATGATAATAATGATAGAAATAATGGCAAAGGGACATAGTCAACAGAATGTACATTGAAAAGATCAGTGATGCAGAGGGATCAGATTATCCAGTAGTTGTAATTACATAATGTCTGAATGTCTATTCACATTTCTGTGTGTACATTCACATTTTCTATAGTATAGCAATATAATGTACATGCCCATACACATTTATGAGTGCATACTCCCATTTGTATACACTTCATATATATGCCCTCATATATATTTTATCAAAAAGACTTAAAGCGCTATTTGAACAACAATAAGTATAGGCTATGTCTTCTTATGCGTAATCTATAGGAGCATCGAACTGTACAGCATAACTGTATTTTATTTATCTTGATAGGTGGTTTTATTTTAATAAGTTAAATATAATCTCAACACCCCTGACAAGAAGTTATTATATTTTATGTAAAACAGTGAGAAAATCAACATTTTCAGTCTGACAATAAACTATTGTTCAGCTCATTGAAAAGCTACTTAACCTTATTTGCACTCTTTTTCCAGTGGTATACAATAACATTTTTTTTAATTTGCATGAACCTTGTGATTAAAAACAACCACCAGCACCTTCCTTTAAACCTTTTCTTCATGTGTGCATGTGTATGCTTAAGAATATTTGTGTGTGTGTGTGTGTGTGTGTGTGTGTGTGTGTGTGTGTGTGTGTGTGTGTGTGTGTGTGTGTGTGTGTGTGTCTTTCTGTAAAACGAAGGGATGCAGAACTTTCTTTTCTGTTGCACCATGTCTCCACTGCCCCACAGTCAGTCACAGAAATCAGTGGTTGTTGCAGGACAGATTGTTCATGAATTTTGAATTGATCCTTTTGGCTTTTATGAATTAGAAATAGTCTTTGCCACAAGTTGTGCAGACGAGTGCCATGGTGGATAGCTTGGAGGGATTGCCGTGCAAAGTGGTATACAGGGTAGAGCAATGTAAGGGCAGGGTAGACAAACATATGCTGTGTTTGATCAGACCCAAAACATATTTTAGCATAAAGGATTCAGCGTCCATCACATGTCAGCAAATCATAGCCATGACTGTAGGGTGAAGCGGCGAATCACGCATAGATGGGATAAGGAAAATGGATAGGTCTGGGCAACAAAAATAATCAATGCACAACAAAGGAGGAGACATGCTGTCTTATTCCTGTGATATAGTGCATCAGCCAAAGTGCACCTCCTCTGTTGGAGGACTAGACAAGTCTGCAATTGTTGAACAATTACTTATTTATCTTAATTCATCTGCCATAGGCCTTTACGTCAGGAAATGTTCTCACAGAGAGTGTTCACTTTATTCATCTGTGCCTGAATAACAACATAAGTATGATGAGGCTGAACACGCTCTTCAAAGCCATATAACATAAACAAGCAGTTATAACAAAATGAGAATTGTAGCCTTACTTCATGCTGCTCTGAGGCTCTTTAAAATAATTTGTCTGGTAAATTATTGTTATCGGATTCATATAATAAACAATTCACATGGTAAATACTAGAACCAACCAAATATTGCCTGTGTATTCAAAGCGTGATAGAGTATCCCTGTATACGTTTCTTAATCCTCTGTGCAACCTCTTTGTTGTTCAGACACTATTACACATCTGTGAACCATGCTCGTTGTTGCACTGCATGACACATTCATTCACTATTTTGAATCGATCTCAATCATCCCTCTGCTGTAAACACTCAACAGTGGCTTAGAAATATCCCCCAACAAATGCACCATTTAACCCTGTTTAACAAATGCTAAAAACTATACATCCTAATCATGTCAGCTGACATTATGCTTAATTTATCAAATAAATATTCCTCAAATTATTCTATATTCTATTTGGTTTTGTCATTAGTTGTTAATTTGATTTTGTTTTGTTGTTTGATTTTCTTTCATTTGAATTATAATTTAGGGAAAAATATTGTTTATTTGTATTTTTATCTCTGAAAATGAGATCAATAACCTAACTTAAAGTTTACCTAGTGCATCAGTGAATGTGAATAAACTGTGCATTGAGAATCATCTTTGACCTTTGAGATTTTCTATTATTTGTTTTTGAGCTTTATTTAATTCACTGCTGGCAAGAAACATGGTTCCCACCAAATTCCACAGAAAAAATGCCACTCATTTTCACTCTCCCTCACTTTCTCTCACCCTGTTTTCTCTTTGACTTCCCAGAAAAAGCTTAATATGTTCCAATGTTTCATCATCATGTTTTATTCTTTGCTTCATTGAACTGGGAAATGTTAAATTTTAGAAACCAGAGCAACTTACTGGAACCTCACTGTGGCATGATTTCATAGGAGGAATATGGAACAGTTTCATAGAGTCTATGACCTGCCTCAGATTTATCACCTACATGCTGAAACAAACTGCAGGCCGATGTCCGATAAACCAAAGGCTGCTACAATGTTCTGTTGGTTTTGGGTGTTATTCAACTTTTTGCATGGCGTTACATGGTTCTGGTAAATGTCTGTCGTTTTTTTTTTGTATTATTTTTGAGAAAGAGAGAGAGAGCAATAAGGAGTGTAATCCTGGGTTAGTGACACTTTTGTTGACAGCATGGTAGAATCTGAAGAACTAATGAAGTAAAATCTTGTGGAATATACACATATATACCCAAAGCTAAGATATGACTAAAGCTTTTTTTCACCACTCCTCTTTTGGCACAGACACATGAGAAGTGAGTTATAGGTATGTAGCCTATAAAATTCCCACCGTCCAAGTTGTTCACATCCTCTGACATTAGCAACCCTAAGGGCTCAGCTGCCAAGCAGGTCACAGTGTGCTTCAAATCATTCCCAGACGCCTTTCTCAAAGCACAGATGAAAAACAGAAGGGGCCCCTTTACTTCCCAGAGAAAACAATTTTAGTATCATGTTGAAATGAACCTCTCAGTTCCTTACAGTGGAGATGGAAATGGATTTATTGGTATAAGCAGCAGCACTAACATGAGGTTAACACGTTAAATCAACAACAAAATCAACACACTTAATTCTGCGGGTTATTATATGTACTGTATATGTTCAATGTATAGTGGTAAAATAATAATGCACAGATATAACCTGTTCTTTTATGTGTGCAAAACACCCCAACTAAAGAAGTGCAAGTAATTGTATACACAACACATACACACACACACACACACACGCACACACACACTAACATACGGAAGAGGATTAGGGCCACCATGAAAATATTATTTGAGTTCTGACTTTTTTCTCTGATTTCTAAATTCTGAAAAGAAAAATGTAAAGTCAAAATTCTGACAAAAAAGTCAGAACTCAAATAATGTTTTCATGGTGGCTCTAATCCTCTTCCGTACTAACACATTCAAACACACAGATTTATATATATTCACATACAAAATAGTACAAAGCAGTATAATAGTTTGGCAGTTCGATTTATACTACTCTGATGTCAATTCAAAATATTGAAACCTAAAAATGATCATGATTCATCTGCTTTCCCCCACCATTTGTGGCGTTCTTATACCTGCTTTGGCACTTATAAACATCACTGCAAATAAACAACTAATGAACTCTCCCTGTTTAAGAACCGGTACTGTGTGGAAGTTTGTTCCTCCATTTCCCTTTACATTAACACACTGCTTCTCTGAATTATGCACATGAACATTCACTTATTATCTGCTCATGCAGGGGTTACTCTCAATGTCTCTTTGTATTAATTTGAGTATACTGGGTTAGCTCAAGAATGCTAATGGTAGCTAACGTTAGTTTGTCTTATTTAACTTGCAATGGAGATATTTGCAACAGTGTTTATAAACGCCGACTGGTGATATGAAACTTAAAACAGATATAAAGTTGGGGCACAGGTTAAGAATTGCGATCTTTGGCTTTCCATAGTCTACACATCTGGAAAATAAATGTCAAAGTAACAAACTGAACAACTGAATTTCAAGGCAGGTTTCATAATCCTTGGACACATTAGCTGTTTGCTCCTTATTCCAGTCTTATATGGTAGGCTAAGGTAACTGGCTACTAGTGGTCGCCTAATCATGAATGCATACACATGGGAGCGAAACAATGATCATCCACAACCACTGGTGGTTTTTAATAATATTGTGGTGTACAGGTGAACAGAGCAGTCAGCATTGATATGTATATGCAGAAAGCTGCGGTTCAGTTGTGTGTTCTGACACCTGAACAGCATGTTTTTTTCCATGCTGACCCCTGTCCAACACAACATTATTATAATCACTAGGACATGTGTTGATCAGTGTTTGTTCCCATCTTTGTAAAAAGGAGAAAAAACATATTTCTCCATATGCCGAGTAAAATACTACTAATATTACTGCATATACCACTTTATAAAAGTGGGCGCTGTACATACATTTTCCATTGGTTATACAAGCATAAATGTCACAGTTACTGTTGATTATGTCTGGTAAAATTCACAGTGTAGAAAAGAACCCACTAATTTCTGTCCATTTTTGGTCAATGGTGATATCAGACCTGTCATAATGCATTCCTTCATATTTATCACTTGCTTGACATTTGCTATGAAAATACTGATTTGAAGTCTACCTTATCCACTATAAAACCTGCAATCCTCTACTTGATTTTGCGCCAGTGTTTTCTGGCATATTCTGGCGTGATTCTGTTGTGAATATTTGGATTCTAACCAGAGGGTTGGAGGTCTTTAGCTCATGCTTTCATTAGGCAGACATAGTTGATGTAAGGAAGCATATTTTTGTTGAGAGCTGTTTTCCATAAGGATGAACTAGCAAATGTTTCTGTCAAGAGTCAAAACATTGAGTAAATAACATTAAGTAAACCTCTAAACATTTCTCTGATTATATCTCAAAGTACTTCAATGAATAATGAGTGTGAGTAAAATACACTGTACAACCACTCCAATGTTTAATGTAAAATTAATTGTCGCTAGAGTAACATGCTTTCCTGTTTTCTACCAGTCAGTGGGTTGCAAACTCCTGGGGACAGCACATACTCATCTTTCACCATCGCGTCTGACATGGAACAGTCTTCTTGTTCCTTCCTGTAACGTTGTGCATCCTTCCCAGTAGTGCTGCCCTTTACAAGAATAGCACACTCAGCTACTGAGTGAGAGTAATTTATAGTCACCGTTCAGCTGCATCCTGTTAAGGAGTCCTCCTCCTCATCCCGATCTCCCCCTCCTTCTTCTCTCACGCTACACTGTCCATGTGTGTGGGAATACAAGGAGTTTTTCTAAGGAAGTTGCACCCAGTGAGAGGCTGGGAAAGCACAATCCATCGGTGTTCCTTTCAACTCCAGTTTCTAATCCATCCCTGCCATGCTCATATGTTGGTACGGTAGTCCTAAAGATGTGCATTTCTTGTCAGAACAAGTACTTTTTGATGTTTATATAGTATTTTAGGTTGCATTTAAAACTTGTCGAGTCTGTTAAAAAGGTTTAAAAAAATACTCCTCAGGCAAGTAATCAGTTGCTGTATTTCCTTATGCTGTTGGGCTCCGGGCTTTTACACTGGATACTGGTGCCATTCATCGGTCCGATGCTGCTCAGTTGATTGTCAGAGTAGCACCAACAACACAAACACGACTTGAGGATCATGTGAAGAGAGAAAGAGGGAGAATTCCAGAAATGTTCACAATCTGTTTTATCTGTAGTTAGATGAAAACATGGATAACAATCCCACATCTGTCCATTAAATATGCATCCAGAACAAATATTGGAACCAGGGAGAAACAGCGTCATCTAGCCTAGCCGTTTCCAAACTAAAACTATCTATCTGCTGAATAATTACCAATGATTTGTGTAATCTGTACAAATTCAGTGTGAACAAGAGTAAACCTGACAAGTTTCAGGTTCAGAGGTTGTATGCCACGTACAGCATATACAGCTTGCTTGTATTGTATTTGGCAAGTAATGGATGATATTGTATAAACATGTTTCTGCACATTGATACCCGATGATGATAAGTGTATTTAACTGTTCAAGACATTTTTTCATGTGCCCCCACCTACCTCTTACAACCTCTTCAACATGCAAACTCTAGACATGGTTTATCTCCAGCCCAGGGCCTTTTGACAGACAGTAGAGTGTGTGACTTCAGCCTATAAAGTCAATACATAAATCATCTTTCACATGTTGCTCACAGCCTCAGAGTCTTGGATAAAGGCCTGAGTTCACTGTTTGCTTTACTGGCCAGGCTAAACGTTTTTTAAGCGTGTGTGAGATCCAGTGCATTCAAATCCATCTGTTGTAGAGAAGTACTATACCTTGAAGCAGTTTTTGAACTTCTTGCTGACAAAGTAGAGGATGATGGGGTTTATGCAGGAATTGATTGTTGCAAGGTTGATACCAAGATAATCCAGGACCAGTAGAAAACTGAAATAGAAGAAAAGTTTATTATAATTACTATGGGGCACCACAGAGGCCTTTTTGGATATTGATAGCATTGTTTTTAAGCAGGTGGGATCCTGAATTAAGAACAATGGTGTTATGTTTTGTTCATTTGGGCAGTCTGTCACCCATTGCATTTTGAATAACTTTTGTATAAGACAGTTATTCTTCCATCAACTCACCTTAACAGCTCACAGCGCGCCTTATCGTTCTCGCGATAAACCATCTTTTTAAGGATCCTGCTGAGGTGCAGTGGGAACCAGCAGAGGGCAAAGATGAGGACAAGGCAGAAGACAGCTTTGGCCACTTCTCTCCTCTACAGAAAGAAACACGGATTTAACTGGAAAGTTAAACCATGGAATAAACACGGTTTACTGAAAGTTAATGATTTGAGTAGGTTAAACAACCAAAATATTGTAGATATATTGGAGCTAAGAGCTTGTTATTATTTAGAAGTATGGTCCAACCTGTTTGAGGTGCTCACTCAGAGCTATCCTAAGGCTGCCTTTCCTATGGTTGAGCATCTCTGAGGTCATCAGCGTGTAGAAGATAGCAGTGCAAATGAGTGGAACACAAAAGTAGAAGCCAAACAGCCACCAGTCCTTTGTATCCGCGTAGAACTACAGAGGAAAGCACACATGATGCAGTGAGTCACAGTTAAGTTGAATAAACGCACAAATTACTGTGTGTGTGACCTGGTAGTTGTGTGTGAGCTGAGATTTTAGGTGATATTAAGGTGTAAAAATAAAGCTGAAATGATTAGGCCTGGCTAGGTAAAATCCTAGAATCTATCTTTTCATAACCCGAACTCCATCTCTGCGGTAAAAATAAACAAATTCTGATTGTGCCAACAAAAGCATTAAGACCATCTGACTTTCTGCAGTTCTAAAAATATTGTAAGTATGCTGTTTAAAAACTCAATTCAAACGCAATTCAAAATCATATTCTCAAACATGAAATCATAAAACAAAAGTAACATCATATTTTTAACTTTGGCCTTATTTGCTTAGTACAAACAAAATAAACATTTCTGAGACCATAAATTAAAAAATATTCTTTAAATTACTATTAAAGAATTTTTTAAAACATGTATGTTTCTAAGACCTCAGCAGAGTTCATATAAGAAACGGATGTGTGGCATATGGAAGGCATACACACATGTGGCCCAGCTTTAGGCCTCAGATTTCAGACCTCAGTAATTGCACTTGGCCTGCAATCGTTTATGTGCTTCAAGGGTGTGAAAAAGGCCACAGTCTCTAAGTAGGGGTGTAGTAGGTAACAGAGTAAAAGTATTTATTTCTTAAAGTGACAATCTACCAAAACCTAGATTTTGGTAGTAGTTTGAAATCCTAATTTGCCTGTGTTTTTAATGAGCCTATTTATGGGTGCAAGTCAGAAAACTTGTAACTGACTCATTTAATAATTAATGTTAATGTTCTAAAAATACATGCCTCTTTAGACAGCACGTGAGCATGTCAACTGGCCATTAAAAACACTCACTGTCTCCAGTGAACAACACATGCTTTTAAGGCAATGGAAATATTAATCTGCTCTTGCACTTTCACTTTAAGTAAACCTCGTGCAGGTGGGTTTCCTATCTCATTAGTTCAGTCATGTTTTGTCTCCACGTCAACAGCTCCTCCGCACAAGTACCTTGACATGATGTACTATACAGCACATCATGGCCTGAATACAAGTAAAACAATGAAGCACAAAAGCATTGAACTGCACTTCAGTGCTTTAGTGTCAGAAATGATAAGCATGATATCATACGTTCGAAAAGGCAGAGTTTCGTTGAATCATGCAGGTGTGGATGGTTTGGTTCCTGTAGCTGAAGTTGACCATGGTGAAGCAGATAGCCTCGGGCACTGCCAGGACGAGTGACACCACCCAGATAAACACAATCTCAAAGACTGTGATCAGAGGGATGCCCACCCCCTGCACTCTGCTCCAGGATGCCACAGCCCGATACCTGTGAGGACACAAAGCTTACTCTCAGTGTTTGGAAATGTTGTGATACTGTATAATACTAAAATTAGATGAAGCATAACATATACGTTTTAACTCATTTATTAATTAAAGCAAATGTTTTCACTTAGTGCACCATTGTTTAAAATTTACTTTGCCTCACTTTACTGAAAAAACTAACAGCATTTTGTTTATGCATGGCAGCACACCAAACACAACAAAATGCTCACTCAGCGATGAATATCAAAATGTTAAGAATTAATGAAGAGAGATGATCAATTGTTTATTTTAAATATCTAATATTTATATTTTTGTGAAGCCTCCAAACAGACTGGCCCATGTTGGCAGAGAGGTCTGTCTGTTGGCTTGTGTTTCCCATGCACTGAATTCTTGTTTGCTTGTTTGTTTCATTAATAGAAACCACTTGTCGAAATGTTTTAGTAAAATCCTGCATCAAGATTTTATGGCAAAAACAATATATTTTTCATGACACATTTGAATTTCTCTGTTGAACAACATGGCGGCATTTATATTTTACTAAGTGGTAATGTATCCACCTTTTTCTCTTCCTCCAACATTGAAAAGATACAAAAGAGACTCAAGTACTTATGCTACACATTTCCTGGAAACAAACAGAGAGCATCTGCTCTCGAACACAACTGTACAGCACTGCAGCCTGCATTGTCTCACAATAGAGGTCATTAAATATGTCTGCCTAGCTGAACCTTGGAGCCTGTTCAGTGCTTTAAAGTTGTGTCTAGTGCATAAAGTGAGATGACACTGAGCTTCAGCACTTCATGATCATTACTTATTCATCAGGGAATATCTCTTTAGGTACTATTAGAAAGAACATTTTAGTATTATTGTTATCAAGATATAGTTCTTAATGTTACCATTATAAATCTCGTCCACATCATACACTTAAATGTTGTGCATAAAATGGTTCCAGCAAAGACATAAAACCAGTCACAAAAACATCACACAAGATTTAAACACTAAGGAAGCAAAGAGATGCACATAGAGATAAATGACCTCGGAGGTGAAATGCATAATTAGTATGGATCTTAGCTGAAAGTGATTATCTCCTTGTTCCGGTTAGAAATAAAAATGTTCATATATTTTTGTCTAAATGAATCTCTGTACCTCAGAATCACCATAATATTGTTAGAAGAAGTGACACATTAATTTAAAGAAATGCTCTCTTATGCTGAGTAAAAGCTGTGTGGTCACAATGGCCATGTAGTTACAGAGAATGAATGAAGTTGCTAAAACATAAATCAGACACCGTGCAACAAACCTGCACAAAACCTATTATACAAAGATTTTTCTTTGTGCTCTTTATGTAACTTAATAAAGCAGTGTGACGGCACTGACCTGTCCACACTCAGGGCACACAGGTTGAGAACAGTGATGCCCACAGAGGCTTTCTGCAGGAAGGGCACCAGTTTACACAGAAACTGGCCCAGACCACTGCTGTCAAATGGCCAGCGTGACGCCAAGAGCTGGTGGAAAAATAGATATAAACACAAATCAGCAAAACTCTCAAAGGAATCAAATAATAACATTCATTAAAACATTCATCACAGCATGCACATTAATATATTTTTATTAAATCACTGTTTGGATTGGCTGATCAGTACATACTATCAGTACAAAGTAAAGTATTTTATTTTACTAATTCGTCTTTTTAATCTTTTGGGAGCTGCCTAATAATGTCTCTCTCTCTCTCTCTCTCTCTCTCTCTTTTTTTTTTACTAAATTAATGACAACGCTGACAATCATTAAGATCGATTTAAAGCTATTTTCCTCTAGATCAAAAGACTCACGACGTCATCTTTACGTCAGCACCAGTTTAGTCTGACACAGACCATATGGAGTTCATCAGCTGCTTAATCTGCCACAGACATTGATATTACTTCCTTCGGTAAAACAAGTAAGAGCATTGTTGTGCCGTCAAAGTGGTCTTGGCACTTTTCCTTCATAGGACACCACCTGCACAACAACAAGTTTCTAAAAGACAAAGACAAAGGAAGATGTCCGCGGTGCTTCCTGGCCCTCTGTTGTTTACTTGTGCAATTTAAGTTTACCAGGAGCTCAGAAGAGCAGGATAAAGGAAAGGAGCACACGTCACTGTTTTTTTGTGTGTAAGGAGTTGATTATTTTTGGAAACATATCCCAGAGTAACTGAACATGGGGCTTCAGTATGGTTTCAACATTGTAGACGTGGCTCTTTGTTTGTGCATAAACTGTTCCCCCACTGAGAGTTTTGTTTCCTCTTTGCACATGTGTTTCTCAGACTACAAAGTCAGTGTGCCCTCAAAGTCCCAAGTTAATTTAAACCAAGTGTCTTTCTCATCTTTCTGTTGCAAAATGGCGTCCCATAATGCATTTGAAGGATTACGCTGACTGATCTCTTCATTTAGCTATCAGTCTTTGGTTGTTATACAAAGCATGACATTGTTTACTGGTATAAATCAACACGAGACAGGCAAGCTAAGCATAATTTATAATCATTCAACACTTCATATTTTAAAGCCACAATACGTAACCCAACTGTAAACAAAAGAGTTGCCCTGTCACCCAGAATCAAAACACAAAACTGAAACTAGCCATCAGTCAAAGTGACTTTTCTTTCCTTTTGTTTCTTCTTTTTTTTAAATACAGCGATATTCTTTAGACACTACAACACTATACAAGTGTTATTGAGGTTTGTGATGCTGTTCAATGCTTGGTTGCATAAATCTTAAGAAACATAAAATTCGGCCTTGCATGTAAAAGTAAGTACTAATTAAATGCAGTGTAAATCAATCTTTTTAGTCACCATTAATTTAATCTAAAATGTGTTTTTATAAAGAATGAAACTCAACAAGTTAGTTATCACCAGAGTAGTAATAGGCACTAGTATTTTTTAGCAATAATGGGTCAGTGATTAACGTCCCGGGTCAGCACAAGGTCACTAACATGTGTGACTACAGTCTAAATCCTGTGTTTATTTAAGCCGACCATATCTGCGCTCCTCTCATCACCAATCTGCCCACATGAGGAAGATAACAGTGTCCGACTGATTGCACTTTCCCGTCTCCTTGCATGCTCCTTTACTCCTTTTCCCGTCAGTAATATTCTACTTTATCTCTGTGTATCACCCCTATTGTTGCAGCATTTCATCATATCACCACAGTCATTCAAAAGCTTTGCTACAAGTTCAGATGAGGCTAAGACTTTAATTAAGCATGCCAACAGAGTGAAAACAGTACCTTGTATACAGTGATGGGAATATCAATAAAAATGTAGATCAGGTCACCCAGTGCCAGGCTGGCAATGAGGGCATTGGGTCCATTCCTCATGCATTTGTGCTGATATATAATGCTCAGCAGGGTGCCGTTTCCAACCAGGCCGACGACAAACACTGTAATAGAAATTATGGTGTTGATGTACTTAAAATATTTGCTAATAGACATAGTTTGGACGCACATTGGTAGTGGGCTCTTTATGGCAGTTGCATTTGGAGATACCACAGCTTGTGCCTCAGCCCCATGGGCCCCCAGGTTGGGGTTGGGACTGACAGTGCTGTAGGAACTTGTGGACTTGAGGGTGGAGTGGACGAGAACACCATGGAGAGAGTCCTCTGCTTCAGCTCGGTTTATCTGGCACATTCCTCTGGCCAACACACAGGCTATTAGCACCAACATATGCACAGCTGGAGTGCCCATTATGGAACACGTCTGGAGATTTGATTTCTCTGATTAAAAGATTTTCCCAATTTATCGCTGGTGAGAAAAGACAAGAAAATAAGAGGAAGGTCTGGTTATTTTGCAGACAACACACTTTGAAAAAAATCCAGCAGTTTCTCCTGTTGTCTCTTCATTTTGTCTCCACTCAACTCTAACCATCGTGGAATTATTATTATTATGTTAGTTATTAGAAAGTTTGACAGCTTTAGTGTCCCTTTTAAATGCTGTGAGGAAGTTTAACAACTTCTTCGAGACTTCAAAAAGGTTTTGCCAAGGGGGCCACAGATGGCAGATGGCAGAACTAGTTACATTCAGACACTCGGCATCTCTTTTGCTGTCAGTCATTTCTGGAAGATGGACCAGTCAATTATGTCTTCGTGTCAACAATGTTGCAGCTACACAGTGAGGCTTTATGTCTGCGTGTGCTGTTTTGACAGTGAGACCTGTCCGTGTGTTTGTAACTGAATGATTTCCTCAGTTTTGCATTCTCCCTCTGTTTCTAATTTAGAAAGGTTTAAACATGTGGTTACAAAACAAAGAGGTTTTTTTAACCATGAAAGAAGTGCTGCAGGGCTAAATACCAGTCAATTGTGCAATGCAAGCATCATTGTTCAAATAAAAATCAGATGATGATTCGAAAACACAAAATACAATACACACTGGATTCCAATCTGGATCCATAGTTTACTCCAGTCGATTTTCTAAAACAGCTTTATCTTTACTGCTTTTTAACAAGGAAAAGAAAAAAAAAAAACTCGCTGGACATAATCAGTGCATTTCACTGGACAAATCTGTGGCAAAGAGCAGATAAAGTTTCAAACTGTCAGATGGATAGTGAAGCCTTTTTCATCATGTCACACTACAGACAACTCTTATAGCCCAGAGTTTTTCCTGTTCAAAGTCCCAGCTGTCACCAAGTACACAAAGAACTATTTAGCAGCCAGCCCTTCAAGTAGCATCACAGTTTAGCATCAGCATGACACTGCTGGGATATGTGACAGCATGCAAACTGATCTATCCATAAATAATAAATACATTTGGTTTTCACCTACCGCTTCTAAAATGTCTGCCTGGCCCCCTTGGAAACCGTCAGGCAAACTTTCGGCTGAAGCCCCCAGACATCTGTATCACATCACATGAGTAATTAACGCACTATCAAAGCTGTGCCGTATCCCTCTTGGTTTGAGCAACGCACCCGTCTGCTCTGAGGTGCCTTCGCATTATGGCTCAGAGTTTCCTGTGGAGAGTTAGCAGTATGTCTAAGTGTGTATGTGTGTGTGCGTGCTCAAGTGTGTATGAGTATACGTCTGAGATTGTGTGTTTCTCTACATGTGTGTGTGTGTGTGTGTGTGTGTGTCAGAGCACCAGTGAGACACTTTGACTGGGTGGGATAGTAAATCTCCACCTCCCTTTGGTAACAGACTGGGCCCCTTTGGAAACATCACCCCCCCTCTTCCCTCTCTCTCAGAGGCACCGCCTGCTGACATTCATCTCCACAGCAGTGCACGCACGCACACATACACACACACACTTAGGGCTAGGGGCGTCTGGGAGCCCATCACTTCTCCAATCTGCCCCTTTCCTTAAATCCCTCCTACCTTCCGTTTCAACCCCTCCCTGACTCACATGTGCGTTGTATACATGACATGCAAGTGTTTCCTCACTAGCAAGGCAGCAAAGATTATTTTGGAGGGAGGAAGACACAAGGACGTCAGTGTCCAATTCATGATGTTATGTTTCTTTCATTTGAGAGGGGTGGAAACTGAACCGGGAAGTGGGACTAACCATCAGGAACATTTTACTTTTACAGATTAACCACTGTGTGGGTGACTGAACCACATTGCTACATGTGAACTTCGGATGCAGTGCTGTGATAAAACGTCAGATTGGCTGTAAAAGGCAGATAAACACTGTGTGTAAATAATGAATCGGGTAAAATGTGATTAATTCTAGATTACTAGAGTATTATCACATATTCCACTACAAAATTTTAAAAGCCAAAAAATCCAATAAACTGGTTTTCTTTTAATGCAAAAAACAAAACAAAACAAAACAACAGCACATCTAGAACAGACAGTGCTCTGTGAGATGACTAAATGAGGCGAGAAGACCGCAAGAAGAGTGCTTCTACATCAGTGTCCATTATAGATTGCAAAATGGACCATTTATTGTGATGAGCGCTGAGAGCAGGAAGAGGGCTGTCAGAGTCGCCGTAATCCCTCTTCCCCACTGCCAAACAGCTGACACAGCAACTGTTTAAAGGGTAAATCCAGACAATTAAAGAAAAACCATGTCACTCCTGCTGCGCCTGGCAGAATTCAGTCTTTGTGAAAATTCTGATTCTCTTCGGAATATATTAAATAAATAGCTCAATAAAACATTTGGCCCACTGACGATAAGAAGGTGACATTTTACATTTTATTAAGATTTTGTGGCTTTGTATATTTTATTTACTTCATCAGACATCTTCCATAACATTAAAGTAAAACCTAATGGACTGTCAAATTCTCATGGGCATCGTTTTAAGCAGTTTAAAAACCCTTGTTGCTGACATTCTTACATTTTACAGTCTTATAACAGTCTATTATATTATAGTTATAACAGATAAATGAATAAATGGTGACTGTACAAAGTACAATCAGCCTATGTTATTTATTTATTCATCATAGTATAGTGGTATCTATATTACAGTGTAGCACAACACAAGAGTAGACAGTACATTTCCTGTATGTACAAGAGGCCGCAAAAATGTATTATTTATAATATCGACACTTCGTGGTGAAAGAAAGAGAAATCTGGGTGAAGGAACATGCACACATAGTACACACATACAAAGACACACACACTGCTCGGCTGTGGTTCTGAGAAATTCAGGGTCAAAGTGCACCGACTCCGTGCCCTCTGAGATGGCTCCATTGTTTGTTTCTAATCCTTTATTTTTTTAACCACTGAGACATTTGATCCTTTCACATTTTCACTGTTGATGTGAGACTGCACACTACAGGTTTTGGTCTTTCACAAGTCATACCAACCTGAATTACATTTTTTTTAACATCTCAAAGATAATCATGCAACATTACCTTTAATTTAGCATACAGCATATTAATCACTAAGATGTATTTAGCTTTTTGGCCATGGGACTGTACATCAGGTTGAGTTTAAATATTTGAGAAAACCGTACATAATATCAACTGTAGTACTGTGCAACGATTATATTACAAATTTCCAAAAAAAACCTGCTATCAGTGAAACTCTAAGCTACTTCCCAGAAAACATAGATGTAGTGTTTTTGGCTCATTTGCAGGTACTTTTTCTGCATTCAAATGTGACTTAATTGGGTAATGCCAATATTTACAGCCTTTTAAAATTAAAGGGATTGTGTTTTCTTTAATTGTAGTCATGAATATATCATGTCCTCTGAATTAGTTATGGTCAGCAGTGGCGAATATTTAATTTATTGGAATATGATTTGCTGACGGCTGATTTCTTACCCCTAGTTTTTTTTCTGAAGTCCCTTGATTGTTGGCAGCTTCTATGACATTTTAACTTTTGACTGGGTAGTAGAGGCTTTGTTAGTAAACCCATTAATATATAAATGATGAAACCTTTACCTGCTCCCGGTTGCTTTGGCTTTCATGTTGTTGTTGTGTTGTTGTTTGGATTATAATCAGGTATTAATGCCATTCTGTCTGAACTCAATGATGGCAGGCTGCCTGGTAATTCATATGCTTGTTCTCTGATGGCATCTGTCGAAGTGTGCTCTCTGCATATTGGTACATACCCTATGGGAAATTTCAATCCAGCCCCAGACTGAGTAGGATGTAAGCAATTTCTTAACTGGGACACTTGCGTGAAAACAGAAAGAACAGAGGGAGACAGAGAGAGGAAGAGAGGGAAGGAGAGAGAAAATAAGTTTGAGGCCAATTCTACAGTGACAAGCAGTGACAGAGTAAGGAGGGTTCAGTTTACTGCCTGGCTTTATTAATTTGGGACATGTGGTTCACACAAACAAAAAGTTACAGCAGAAGAGAGAAAGAGAAATGAAATGTGATGAAGGCAATTTTCAAAATAGCCTGATTGGTGCCAGCACTTGACTTCATTTGAAATTAATCAATATAATATTAACAGACTACTTTAATTAGAAGGATGGAAGCTTTGTTTGAAGCAGCGATAATATGTGATATGGGATGAAAAAAGATTGTGGTGAAGTCGATCTGAAAAAAGAAAATAATTTGTTCCTGCAGGTCCTGCAACCTTCTTTAGCACGGCCTCAAGTTATCTGAAGGTGTGTGCTTAATTTGAACTGACAGATTAGCAAGTCATAAGTAACAAAACATATAGCATGACAGTAATTAAGGTGTTTGCAGTTAGTTATAGTTATAGATAGGGCTTCTTTACTTTCTTACATCTTTGTCAATGTTGAAAAGAGGAACGTCATAGCATTTAGCACATAAAATGAATCTGAATTGCTGCCATTGTGTGTCTTCGGTAAGATGCGTCACTTGACTCCCCATCTGAGGAGCCTGAGTAACAGGAGCAGCAGCACTTAAGGATGTCAAACCACCACTGTTTCAAGTCTCACATCTGCTTTCTGACTAGACAACAAATTCTAATTCCCAAACTCAACCAGAGAATGACTAAGTCTTACTAGCATCAGAATTCTCAATTGAAATCAGGGAGGAGGTAAAATTGTGCATACATCATGGAAGGTTGCTGTCAATGTCATTTAAGGTATGGGACAAGGAACATTTGTAGGAGACGTTAAAGGCTGTTTAGTTTGTTAACTTTGTGCTTAATGCCATGTGTTGAAAGGTTTGTGTGCTCTGGGTATAGTTGATGTCACATTTAGCAACTTATTGAGAACAATTATGGTGGGAAAATAAAATATTTAATCAATATCGAGCCTGGAGGTTGGTTGAAGGTTGGTATTAATTAAAATGTGCTAAATAGGAATTTTACAAATAAGGCAGGATACTACAGCATCTAGATTTACTGCTGTATGTTTGGGGCTGCAATAATATTACATATAGGAGAGAGCGTTGTGCAGGAGCTGGTGCTTGATATATTATAATTTGATTCAGCTATAGATGCTCTTGGATCTCAGCTTAGGTGAAATATAACTTCATCTGAAATAGCTTAGACTACAGTTCAAAAGTTTGAGATCGATTAAAAATTCCTTGTTTATGAAATAAAATAACTTTTTTGTCCATTAAAATAACATCAAATTGATCAGAAATACACTATAGACACTGGCGGTGTTGCAAATGACTATAATAGCTAGAAAAAAAGATGTTTTTAAACGGAAGATCTACAAAGGCGTACAGAGGTCCATTGTCAGCAAACATTAGTTCTGTGTTCCAATAGCACGTTGTGCTCGGTAATGCAAGTTTATCAGTTTAAAAGGTTGACTGATCATTAGAAAAGCCTTTTGCAATTATGTTAGCAGTGAGAAGAGGGTAAATACTTTCTAGTTTGAGAAACAAAGGCCTCAGAGGTCCTCAATCGAGGATCAACCCCCCCAAAGTTCTTGAAAACGTTTCACTTTCCGTCCAGAAGGCTTCATCAGTTCTTACCATTCAGTCCAAAACAAGGAATAAGTAGATTGAGGTTTGATTAGCAGTAATATTTATCAGTATAATATTTATCACTTTTACAAAAACAATGACCAGCTGACTCTTGAGATTATGCCTCTTGAATTTTACACTAGGCTAAATGCAACATGGTCCATTCTCTAATCTGAATGCGCTGCGAGAAGAATCACAGAGTCGTCCAGAGACAAAACTCATTGTAGATGTTTTCCACTTCAGGCTAGAGAGCAAAACAAGCATAACAAGCACATTTTCTGAAACAAATAATCTTTTAATTCATTTCTTATAATCTAATGCCTGTGCAATAGGTAAGAATAAGGGAAGGAAATGGTGACATTTTACAGGCATCAACCCAACTGGTAACACAAACCATCCCAAGTGACCAAACAATATAAGAGCACAACTGTTGGTTAAAACAATGCTAGTGTGTTGTAGTTATTTGCTACCAAGTGAAATATTATAAAAATTATCTATAACACAAACACATAATAATGTTATAAATTGTCTCCAAAATATTTAATGCTTGTATTACAAACAAATCACGGAGCTTTTAGATAATAGGGTAAGTGACAGTGGAGTCTTTGACACAGCAGTTGCAGCCTAGACACATTCCTGCTTACAGTCTGGCTCTTGTCCGACAGACCCTAAACGCACTGATAAACACAAGACTCCAGGCCCCTCACACTTTGCCTTTCCCTATCAGAAAGCCCCTGAGTGCATGCTCAGAGAGGTCTGAGATATAAATATATCTCTGCGCATGAAACCAGCTAAAAAGAGTGATCGAAGGGATCATGAACAGCTTTTTATGCTGTTGTCATTATAAAACACAGTTATCTCTGTGAATATTCTGTACGAACGTTTAATTAGTAAACGTCGTTCTTTGCAGTTTTTACGTCAGCTAGGTTGGATTTTGAAAACATCTGTGCACAATTTGAACACAACATTGTAAACACAGCTGTGAAGACAAAGTGAATGGAACTGAAGCAAACAAACCTCAGTCAAGAGAGAGTGATGGCCTTTCCTTATTCAACTTCCAGATGTTTTTGAGCTTTTCACTTGATAAAGATCTGATATAACACAATCATTTGAATACATTTCACCTTACTTACAACTTACTTCCATCTGCTCAGCAGGTGCAGTCTTTTCAGGAAACAATTTTGGCAGAAAACAAAGCCTCCTGCAGATTAACCGTGCGTGGTGGATGAAATGGCTCTGTTTTAGCTGCAGGTGCCTGAGAGATTAACAAAATGCTTGTTTTTTCTTTCTTGCTCATTAAATGTGTGGAGTTTGTGATGGCAGTCTGTCAAGAGAACCCGCCTGTCCTTGAACCATCTGCATGCTTTACCCCTAACCTGTTTGCAAATGTCCATCAAATCCAGTTGCTATTTCAACTGGACCAACCTCCTCCCTAGTTTTCTCCCTCTGCTCAGAACATTTAATCCCACCACTTAGTTCCCTTGATTGCTAGCTGTGTTGTTTTCTGCTCTGATGCATGACGTTGGGCCCGTTTGTATTCTGTTACGTTACTATGTACTACTTAAAAAGGTGCCTTCATTGCACCGTATAATTCTAGTCTATTTCTGGAATTATCTGGTAAAAACTGTTATAAACTTTAGTTTAAAATATTGCTAAATGAGCCTTGCTCAGAACAATACTTCATATTGCTTTGTGACTATATGGCAACATGAATCTATTGGCCATTTTATCTGGGTAAACATGTACAGTCAATATAATTTCATGCAAGTATAAAATGTAAATGTCTTTCTTCACTTGTCATAAATGGGTAAATTGAGTTTTATGTTTAAAGAAGGGGACAGAACATTATAAGCATATCTGAAACAACACCACTAACAACAACCTTAACACCTTTTTTGTTTGTTTTTTAGAAAGTTGTTAGAAAAATAGATGTCATTAAAGTGTGCTTCAAAACAAACCAGTTATACTGGCATAAATTAGACTGTACAAGTATACATTAAAAGTTTGGGTCACTTAGAAATTTGTTCAGTCAACTGGGCTCACTTGTAAAACGATTTTCTAAGGATCAGTTAGCTTGCCATTTCCATGTGCCACTGGAAAACAGGAAAATAACTGTTTGCTTTCCTGGTCACCCTAAACTTTTGAACTGTAGTGTATGCATCTAGGACACTGGTTTAAGAAGGTCTTTGAAGAATTGTCATACAAAGTCTGTGACATTCAGTGTAATACAATACTGAGCTAAAAGCAATTGCCATAAATAGTACCACTGTTGTTATAGGTTAATTGCGGTTAGGATTACTCAAACAAAGTCTATTTTTGCCTTGTCTGTTGGGGTTGCACCTGTCAAAGTAGTCAGACAATGCATACAGATATTTTAAGATATTTCATTGTACCATTAGCATAATAATAATCTAGCCGAGATTTAAAGGATTTGTTTTCAACAAATCTTTTTCATAACAAGACCAAAAGCAAAAATGATCTAATTCTTAAAGTCTGTTATGCCTAGCCTACCTTGTTGTGGACTAATTTGTTTGCAAACAAAAACACATTAAAAACACTTCAGCGAGCCATTCTATTGTGTGGGTCATGTTCCGTCATTACAGTGAAAATGGTCGGTGTAGTTTATTTTCCCACATAACGCCGCGCTGTTGCGGTAAATATTCAGTAGAACACCACATGTTGATACAAGGTTCTTCACACGTCTAACAGTTTGGACGGGACCCATTAAAAGCAGCTGTTGTGGAAAAAGGCAGGATATTTACATAATATTTTTAAGACACGTGTTGGTTACCAATAACTGAAAATATTCTTCTTGCAGCATTTGCAGCACAGTTTTTAATCATGGTGCCTGCTATTTTAGGAAATGATCTGTCTATCACTTGTTTCTGAAGATTTATTCAATCTTCAGCAGGAACCCATGTGCTTCAGTGGTATAGGAGAAATGGGAAGGAATGGATCTTTTCATGGCATTTGTCATAACAAGAAAGAGATGAAATAATACTGGCCTTACACTTTGTACACAGACAGCTCATATTCATCTCACTTTTCCTGACCTGAATAAACAGACAGTATTGTGGTGATAATCAGTATTTCTAAATGTTTATTGACATCTGATGTCATCATGCTGTCAAGCAGCTGCAGTGTTGGGGATCGGGGTTATCTCAGGATTGATACCTTTCATGGTTATATTCTGTTTATGTTCTATGTTGATCAACATACCACAGGGATTTTTTTCCACTCTTCCAGAAGGAGTGTATGACCTCCTTCTGTGTTTTACTGCTCCAGCAGACAAGACTGCAGCTCTCTCGACCTTATCGCTCTTTCTTCTGTGTATGAGTAAGAGATGGAGAGAGGGGAGTCAAAGGTTAGAGGGGAGAAGACTGGCACCATCTGGCAGTGATTATGTCTCTGATGAGAGGCTGAGATGTCATATGGGATGTGCCTTGAATGTGTATTTGTGTGATTGTGGTCTGTGTGTGTACAGAATATCTTGTAATGTTTGTTTTTGCTTTGAAATTAATTGTCTGTAGTATTTGTAACCATCTACACACAGTGACTTCAACAATTGTCTAAATACCCCACAATGTAGCGTACAAAAATGACGATAACAATGGTTAACACAAACTCTATAGCGGTGTAGAAAGAATAATACTCTTGATGCACTCATGTACTGCGTGCTGATTAGCTGCGATGGCTGTGATTCATGGGATATGTGTATCCAAGCACCACTCAGATCAATTAGCCTCAAGCACTAAACTGACCTTCGACTTTCATAATGGGGCCTTGATTCTACCCTGAGGGTCAAAGGATACTTAGAGGCCCACCTGTGTAGACAATTAAAACCAGGAAGCTTGTTTTCAAACTGAAATGCAACACTGCATAGGTCATTTTAACAAGCAAGATTTGTAGCTGATGGGCAAAACTAAGATGCTTGTTACATATTTATAAGATTTAGTGGTAATACTTTGCATTATGGCATAGTTTTAAAGGACTTAATTGTCTCTCTGTTGACTTGTAAATGTTATTGAATGAATTATAATGCTTTACAGGTGTAAAATAGAAACATTTACATTGTCAGGTTGTGAGATCGCATTTGAACAAAAGCTTCACAGCCCGCAAGACATCGGTTTTCACTAACTTTAGAATGCAAGGTGCAGTTCTGCCCTATCGACAGCAGCATTACCACTTGCTTTTCCAGGCCCGTTACAGGCCAGTCAGAGTGTTCATTTTAAGCCTTGCCCCTCATAACTTTAAAACTACCAGTTGTTGATGGATTGCATCATACCATATCAATGTGTCATAATGCAACCTACAGTGTGTACGTGTCCTTCTTTCAATAGTTTAATAGAGCTACTTATCACTCATGCAATCAATACCACGTAGAAAGACTTGACCAAGCCTTTAACATTGACTGGTGTTTACTATGGTCAGTGATCAAAGCTGAGGAAATGGGCACTAATAGGGTTGCAGGGCAGGGCACAGTATGTTTAGAGATGCGGGTGGTTAAGAGCAGGCGTTGCTCCTTTATAATGCTATGTTCTTTTTGTTGGGTGGGTTTCTCTAAGGTCACTGGGTTGATAAGAACTGATAAGAAATGTCTTTTCTGTGTGATAACATGCAACGTGCTGGGAGAGACTGTGAAAAACAAAGTCAGAATCATGAAGGACTTAAAAATAGACATCATCACTGCTGGAAAGGTATCAATGCTTCTTTGTCTTAATAGTCTTCAAGGGAGTTTTGGAGAAGACAGTGTGGCATGTTTATCTCACTAAAATCTCCACTAAAATGTTTCTAAACCAACATGCTATGATGAGAGCAACCAGAAGTCCAGTGTAGTTTCACAAACATCAGACGACAGCAATCTTGAGAAATGGTTCATCTATCAATATTGATGCAGTTATTAAATAGACAGGCAGCCAATGACTCAAATGACTTGCAAAGTGAATAAACTCTGCTCACGTCAAAGTAGCTAAGTGCCAAAAACAGACTTCCCGAAAACTATGAGTGGAGATGATGATCATCATTTCCTGTACTTGTTTGCTCTGAATGTTCTTCTAGAAGGGAGGGCTGCTGTGTGCAAAGCTGTGATAATCAGAAATTAAAGACTCTCAAACATTCTGCTGAGGGATAAAGGAAGCTTGTTTAAAAGACATAAAGGCTTGGATGTCCTGTAATTTTCTACTCCTTATTTCAGACAAGACAGAACTTATTCTATATATACTTATTTTCTATTATTCTATTAAACCTCAGAGACATGTTATCTAGTCAGTTTGCCACCCTAGATGATATAGCTCTGGTCTCATGTGCAACTGTGAGGAATCTTGGAGTTATGTTTGACCAGGATATCTTAACTCTTATATAAATCTATAACGTCCTTTTTCCACCTGAGGAATATATAACAGTAGATATTTTTAAATTTTTTTGTTTTTGATTAGTTCTCGGGTTACTCAGACAGTTATTTGCTTACTTAGCTTGAATTAAATGACAGAAACACATAGTCAGACCCCACCACAAGATCAGGGAGCTATAAATGTAAAAACATTCAATATTTGCTAAACAAATCCAACCTCAGAGGTTTAATTAATATTGAGGAGGCAGCTTTGATCATCTTTGGAAAAGGTCAGGGGCTTAGCACATATTTTATTGGTCACTGAGTTACCATTAATGACAGGAAATGTTTTTTTTTCTTCCAAATAACTTTATTTATTTGGCTTATAGTCAGACCTAAGCATGTTTAACAAATCAACAATTTAACAAATTTGTGTATACATTTGTTTTTTAATCCTTTCTATCATCATTTATACCATTTAATTAATAGTCTAGACTATGCCTCAGGGATTTTAACTTTGTGAGCAGTGTGCAGCTAATATTACATTCACCATATTCATGGAAAAGTTTAAAGCATCAAATTCATATAGGCCACTGTACTGTATATTACAAAAAAGTCCTGTGGAAAAGAATTAATTATAACATTAGGGGTATTTGGATATAAAATGACCTTCTGAAGTGATTGTTGACCATAAGTCAGGTTTACAACTGACATCATTCTTCTCAGTTATTTTCTTAACTTCATAAATTTCTTATGTTACATACTCTCATTGAAGACAATTCAATTATATCTATTGTTGTTGAACTAACAGCATCAAAAAATCTATACACTGACTCCAGTCTTTCATATTGAATAAACAAAGTCGACATCATGAATAAGAAGCCAAATAGGATCAATACTTTAAAAATCACCACACCTTCACTTGCATATAAAACATGACATCATATTTTTATTTTTATTTGGTGAAAACGCGTTTAGTTGCTCTGAGGCCATGAGATAGAGATCAGTGGAGCAGCATCAGAGGCTTCCTGTGGTTTGGGACACTCAGAGCAAAGTGGATTTTACTGTGTGTTTAGAAGTCTTGGATCACAGTACAGCCTGCAGCCATACCTCAACCACAGCAGCCAGGCTAATGACCAAAGTCACTGACTCTGTTCTCAAATGGGCCAGTCATCAATATGTTCAACCTGAAGATGGACTTGAAATTGCATGTTAGAATAGGGGGCCACTGTTTTTGAAATCCAATTTTAGAACATTTCTCGAAGAGAGAATTTTAGCAATATTTAACTTAATTTCCAACCTGTGCAGATCAATAATATTTCTTATTTAAACAACTGTACAACATTAATTTGTAACTGCTGTTTTAACACAAGAAACAGTCCCAGTTTACTTTAAATCATTGTTTACCAGACATATTTAGCATATATGTTTTATATATTAAGCTTTCATTTAAAGGCTTCACAATATGTTTACCAATTTAATTAATGTATTGGATGGTAGTTATAATAAAGATAAAAATGATTGTGATTTAAGTTTAATTTGTTTTGGTATGAGTTAAGTATAAAACCTATATATATATATAATCATTGTAATCATCTGTAGTGTTTCTTTGGTGTCATTACTTGATAGAATATTTTCTGTAGTAATAAAAAGTGCCGGTTTCCAGTGGTGTTCTCCAGGGATTAGTTGGAGATCCCCCAATATTTTAATAGTTTGCCACTATATTTGTAAACACGGCATCCACTTACATGCACACTTTTGTGCTGATATTCAGTTACATATTCCACAGAAATCCAGGTTTAACAGCAACATATGTGTTTTTGTCAGATTTTTACAACTTACTAAACTTAGTGAAAGTAAAAATTAAATTTGCTTTATAATAAAATTATTAGATGACTAAACTTCTACTATAGCCTAATGTTTCAATAACTCAGCAAACACATTTTGTCTCTCTGATGTTAAAAAAAATCCCCTGTTGTATCTCATCATGACTAGCTCCCAATAATTAGGAAACAGTCAACATTTAATCTCTTTGAAAATAAATTTCTGCAATTTTGTATTACACCTACAGTACAAATGGAGGCGTTCAAAGTGCTGCGATAATTGGCCGGTTTTGCCGCAGCATGGCATGTGTTACAGAATCATGTCTGTAGGTGGTGCTCAGCTTGCACATAGAGTTTCACTGTGTGCATCAACTAACTGTGCCTGTGACAGATGCAGAGACAAATGCTAATACAGGAGAGAACAGCAAGAAGTCAAAAGAGTCAGAGATAATGATTAGGACTTTTTTTGTCAGCCCTGATCTGTGCCTATTCCTGATCACTTTGAATGCTACCATTACTATAGTGTCTCAATGGATAGTGTCTTGGGCTTCAAGCAAACCACAGGTGAAGTGATTCACTGGTTGTGGGTTTGAGCCCCACCAGAGTAAAGCTTTAGAAACCACTGAGATTGTCTTTGAGTTTAAAAAGCACTCAAGACCTTTTTTCTTACAAGATCAGAAGCAAAGTATTGTTCATAGTACAGTGACTTATTAAAGGTCTGTTGATGAAATGCATCAGAGCTTTTCACTTCAAGCGAACTTGATCGGACATTGATGGTGCAGTTTTCTTGCTTACTTACACTTTAGCAGCATAGAACTCCTTTCAGACTGTTGTATTACAGCACAATCAACAATGAAGTTAAACAAAAATACCAGTTTAGTTGAAAGATTAGTTTATTATGTGGCTATTTTGTGACTTAAAACTATTTTCCCTTCTATTCCCTTTAACATTTGGACCCTCTGTTTATCTCTGTTAACCATAAACATGAATATCCTCTCTGCCCCACTACTTCCCTGTTGCTGACACACACAAGCACTTAGAAGTGGACTAACTCAACTCAAAGCTCAAACTCAACAAGTCTTTACTTGGTTGTCTTATCCAAACCTTGCTGTGTCTTGTGAAGACTGTAGCTGTAAGCTCCTTAATAAAACATAAACAGTGCAAACATGGGATGACCAATGACCTCAGCCACATTGTGAATGTGTGATCGCCCACCGGGAACCTCTTTGGTCAAATACCGGGTTTGCTTGTGCTGTGGAGATGCATCTGTGCTCAGCAAATGTTCTGATGTCCAGAATCCAGATTTCCACCATTGTTACTTTTATTATCCAAAGGACCTAATTCCCAGAGAGAACAAATGCAGTCTCATGAAACATGTCCAAGAAAAACAGCCACCCCTGTGACCTGCGGGGACTGTCAGTTTGGGCCTCCCAGTCCTCAAGGGAGGTCCCATGGGCCAAGCAAGGGATGATTTAATTACACTAGGAAAACACTGTGTGTGTGTGTGTGTGTGTGTGTGTGTATACACATATATATATATATATATATATATATATATGTTTGGGTGTGTGTTTGTGTTTGTGTATATCCATATAGCTATGTTTTGCTTCCCTTACTTGGCTTAACTGTCCGAGTAGACTTTCTTTCATGCATTTTTTAATTTCCAACTAGTATACAGGAACTGCAATGGTGGGAACAGAAAGTTTGGAGTGAATCTATGAGGGTGTGTAGAAGGAAACAAACAAAACATCTTTGAGTGCCTGTGGTGGGCCGATGGTGTATGTTTACAGGACTTTTAGAAATACTTTTAGAAAAACAGGAGATCCAGATGGTAGCATATCTGGTTTTGATCTAGTTAAAATGTCTGCCCTTTACAAGTCCTACACACCTTATGTTTCTTCTCTTTATGGCTTTGACTCTGCAAAGATACTGAGGGACTATTAAAAAAAACACTGCAAATTACAGTAATTGTGAATCCGGAGTGAGATTAAAAGCATCTGGTAACTTTTCTAAGTGGTTTCCAAATTAAAGTGTGGTTCAAATTATTCCTTTAATCAGCAATGCTCTTTGTGTATAACAATACACATTAAAACATGCAACAAGGGGAATATAGCATAAGAAATAAGGGGGATACAAACAAAAAAAGATTTGTCTCAAAAGCAAACAAAGTTAGAGTACACAAAGTTAAATATATACAGTACATACACACACATGTATGTGTGTATGTATATATGTAACTTTGCCCACAGAATATCAGCTACCAGATCTATCAATAATCACTTCTATCCACACAACTGTTTTCCTGTTTTATCCTAAGAATCAAGATTAAATAGTTTCACATGTCTTTTCTATGCGTGCAATGTTTTGGTTTCACCTAATTTTACTTCGTATGAAGAAAATGCTAATAAAACTGAAAGCTTAATGCCTTGATGCCTTTGTGATTGCTTCTGTAGTGCATAATCGCAAACATGTGCACAGCTTCAATAGTAGCAACCCTGCACATGGTAACACTTAATTGGCAAAGGTTTGAAGGCTGGAGCAGTTCCTTCGTGGGTCGATGGCACGACTGACTTTGGTCAGAGGGGAAAAAAAGGATTAAAGATAAAAGATCAGATGGCAAGAAACTGCTAAACACTGGCCCAAACTGATGCAAGCAAATACAAATATACATTTTTCTTTCTAAACAGAACAATATTTACTTTCAGAGATTAATGTCGCGGCTATCACATAAATATTTCGTGACAATGACTGCTGTCAGAATGGTGATTCTGTCTCTGCCTTCTTTGGCTCTGCAGCCATTTTATTTGGTAGTACTGAGTTTATTTGGTTGTTTACAGGCACCAATTAACTTTATCAAATAACTTTGAAAAAGAAAACTAAACAACAAAGTTCAGTTCAGTGAGGCAGATTGTGTCAATAGCATAGATTTTCCACTCTTCTGCCACTGAAGATTGTGTTGTATCAAATGAGCTGAAAGAAAGAGAAAGGAAACACAGAAAACCTATTGGCTGGATACACATTGGCTCTTCACACAAGAAGAGGCAGCAGCAAATCTTAGTGCATAGTACAGTATATAACCATGTATTACAGTTTACAGTACTGATCAGAAAATCCTAGCAGTATTACTAAGACTGAATTTATAGCGGTCCTGACTACCCCCATCTGTCCGTGCACAAGCTTTTTGATATTTGAACCCCTCTTTTGATAGCCCTCATCAGACAGAAATAGCTGATGTGTAATGACACAACATTCAGCTGGGGCACATTTACTACTTGTCTATGTGTAAAAGGAAAAAATGTGCAAAGTATATTTAGAATCATGTCCATCATCGTGTTTATTGAAGTGATATATGACAGTTTTGTAACCATGCTTTGGTTAATCCTTTCAGATCAATGTGTGCCACCCTCTAGTACCTTCACCTTTTAGCAGCAGAGCCACAGATACACTGTAAGCTCTTAGAACTGGACTTGAAGACCAATTTATTATTGGCAATAAAAAGCAGAGAAAAAGCATCGGAGACCATCTAAAACATGCATGAGAAATTTCTAACCTTTCACAGGGTTCAGTGGGTTTTGGCTCTCTGCCTAGAATTGTCAAGATCTAGATGATGTTCACAGCCTTTTGATTTCTAAAATATAAATGGACAGCTCCTATAAACAGTCATGAAACCAATGATCAGAGAAGTCATTTTAGTTTACAACATAGCACTTAACACAAAATTGACTTTAAGCCTTTCTGACTTTTGACCCTCTGAAAGTTGAGTTGTTAAAGGTTATCTGTTTTTATGAGATATGTGCAAATTACATAACGCCTTTCAATTATTTGGATGTCTAACAGGCCTGAAGAAATTCTCAAGACAAAGGAAAAGATACCAGCAAAATCTGAAAATAAATGTTATGTATGATTACACATGTAGGATTTTATGTAACTCTCATAAATCTTTAGATCTATTTTACTACCTCCTGGACAATGTTTCAAACCCAAGTAATTTCAGAAGTTTCATCTACATGTTCATAATTGTGTTAAATGTTTTCGAATTGTTATTTTTATTATAGAGCCTTGTATGGTGGGATGCAATATTAGTGATACTTCTAAAATCATTATTACCAGATTAATTTGACAAGCCAGTACAACAATGGCTGCACCAAAGTTTTCCAAACATTTTACAGTTCAACTGTGTTTTAATATAATGACCACTAGATGTCACAGTTGCTTGATTTTGTGGCCATTCCAGCAGTGTGGGTATAAACCTTCACAGACTTTCTACTGAGCTGACTAAAACATACTAAAAGACAGAATGACATTAAAGTACAATTTGTTGTGCTTTTTGTACTTTTGTACAAATATAAATATAACATTTTATATATTTAACTCATCATTCAGGTTAATTAGACTGATTTACAGTCCAGACTTTTGTCAGCAGTTATCATTTACTGTAGATGTTTTTTCAGAAATATACAAACAACCAGTATCAATTTTTTAAATTGTATTCCACATTATGTTTCTGCCAGTTGCAGCATTGTCACGGGTGGTTTCACATTAAAAAATATTGACTTTACAAACTCTACTTTAGGATTATTAAAAAAAAAAATCATAAATGTTACCATTTAACCTCCAACAGGATCAACATAAAATGTCGAACTGCTAAAATGACAAACAATAATTCCATAGTTACAGATAATAACTTAAACCTGTGCACAAAAGTCCTGCATCAATGACAAAAAAAATATACCGTTAACATTTTGTTTTCCTTCTGCAGTCAGAACAAAAGGAGGGTATCAGCCCCCATATGATATCCTCGTACCCCCCACCTCCCCCTTCCTGTCTTGCTTCTTCAATTTCTGCTCTCTCTAAATTTCTCTCGCTGTGCATCCCTCCGTCTTTCCAATTCAAGTCAGACAGATGCCTCTCCGGAACTTCAGAGCTGTGGAGTGGAAGTGATGAAAGCCACAAGCCGGGTCCCACTGCAAGACCCCAGCTCCTCGTCTGCCAGCGCAAACTCCCTCATTTAGAAGCACATCCTGGAACTGGGGCTGCTTTTTAATTAAAGCCTTGGTGTATTGGGTGAGACCCAGTAAAGGTTGTGAGGGAAACTTTAAAGTTGCACTTGACAGGTATATTTAAGTTCACCAAGTTTGACCAGATGGAACATGTATATTGTATAAGTCTTTGAATATGGTGGTGGTGGGGTGGAAAGAAATATATCAAACAAGTAAAAAGAAAAAAAATCATGAAGGGGGGAAAAGTGAAAAAAGAAATAGTGGAAGGGTGGGTGCTAGTTAAGGGATACAAGCATGGGGAGGGCATAGGGAGCCAAAAGCAACTAGCATGGAGCAAGCAGAGCTCAGCCTTCTGGGTGAATCTTAGATGTTTTGCAAGGAGCAACTCAGGAATTAATTCACCAAGAGCAGCTGTCTTTATCTGGCGTCAGATAAAATAAGACATTTGAAAGACTTAATTGTTAATATTCATCAATATGTCTAATTATGCAGCGAAAAGTGAAAAATGTATTATTGGTATCCCTGCAGATGAATAGACATGTCCCTCAGAGAAGACACTTCTAACGTGTCTTTTTATGATTCATTAATCTGTCTTTGCTAATCACCAGCATCACAACATTGGACAAACAAACACTGCTAAGTCAAGTGATCAAAAAGATCCCAGCATGCAGTATTGA
Organism: Ctenopoma multispine; assembly: GCA_034779795.1. Taxonomy (NCBI): domain Eukaryota; kingdom Metazoa; phylum Chordata; class Actinopteri; order Anabantiformes; family Anabantidae; genus Ctenopoma; species Ctenopoma multispine. The sequence goes on from JAUYWH010000001.1 coordinate 7,627,307, forward strand.
GCTGCACTTGCACGGCAGAATCATCTTTGGGAGGCACAAACATTCAGTGGCTTTGCTTTGGAGAACCCCCACCCCCCGCCATTTGTGAATGTTGTTCATCCAAAATGAAAAGTTTTCAAAGTGTTACAGTCTCTCAGCACAATTTGGAATCAGATACTCAACAGCACTGGAGGAAAGTAGTGTGACGTATCTAAACTGCCTTTCTACAGTATACAGTTTGAAAAGTAATTTGTACATTTCTCGTGATGCATACTGTTTGATTTTTAGACAGATGATAAAGGAATGAGTACACACAATCTACAATGTGTTCTGTCCACTTTTGTCTTCGGACTGGGAGAGATTCAAGAGCTTTGTATCTGCTCCCTCTAGTGAATAATTTTGGAAATGACAAAAGTGGACCATGATCATAGAAGGAAAAAAAAAATCAAAAATAGGCTTCTATTCCTCCTCACACAGTCACTGTCTGCTCTCCCATATATTCACAAAATAAATGTCACGTTACTATAATCTGCCAATATAAAAAAAACATTTATTACTTTCAAAAACCCTTCTGGCAGAGAAAATCTTAATGCCATTTGGTCAGGTTGGCTATTTCCCAACACCCACAACTTCTTGCCCCTCATCATCTTACTGGACTTAGGTCATTGTAAAGTAAATTTACAGCTTTATTTATTACAAATTTACAGATTTATGGGAATGTGTATACTCTAATTATTAAATTATACACATTTTATAGTTTTACATGATGTATTATACATATTATGACAATACAAAGAAATATGGTCATTCTAATGTAGAACAATACTGCTGTACTACGTGCTACAAAAATAAATACTGAATGAACTGAACTGATCTCTGTGCTATTAATTGTCCATATCAAAAACACATAGTATGTATGCCCACTCCAGGATACATCTCTCTCATAGATAGTACTTCAGTGAGCAGTTAAGATTTAAAAGCACTGGGCAGTTCTCTTTTGCTTCTGTGAATTAATAATCAAAGAAAAAGGGAAGAAGGAGTGAGGCCTTCAAAAATCAATATACGCATCAACAAGCCTAGGCATTGTGTGTGCCTTTCCTCACCTGGGTGACTGACTGTGTGCATGTACTTATGTGTGGCACATGCACACACGTGCCTGCACCCATGCATGCAATAGCGGCTCCATGGCGGTGAAGCGCTTGCACAAAGCCAAGCAATCATTCCAGCAGTTGTACATCTAAATCAGTGGTGGAGAGCAGAGTTAACTTGTGTAGAGACAGAGCGCTCTTTTGGGTTTGCTCCTTCTAAACACCAGTTGTCTCCTTCAATCACTGTGGTCGTGTCTGCATTATTGATACTGCAGGGGCCTGAGGGGCCTAGGCTCAGATGGTGCTCAGGCTCACAATGTTCTCCTGTGTGTCTGAAGAGAGTCTGGTTCTTGGGAGAGCTCAGAGGTAAGCTAGGACAAAACTAAAATTAGGCCTAAAGCTGAAAACTTGAGCCAACAAATTCTGGTTTAACTGAATATAAATGGTAGAAAGGTCTCTCTTGGGAGAGTTGATGGTCAGGGATTACACTAGCATCTTATACAGCCAACACAAGGGAAGGAAAAACATGGAAAGGAAAAGCGTCCTGGATAGAGAACAAGACAGCAACAGACAATGTGCAGAGAAGCGGACATGTGCAGGTTCACTATTTTTATCATTTTTTTTACCAGTGGTTAGTATAAAATAAATGTGTACTACATGAAAGATCACATGTACAAGGTAAAATGAGATAACACTTTACTAATCCCTCGAGGGGAAAATGAAGGTGCAAGGCAGTAGAGTAAAAATCACATCAAAACTCGAATCAGAATGATCAGAATAGAACAGAAAAGAATAAATATAGATAAAATACAAAAATACAGAGTTAGGGCAACTATAATGCAGTTAGAATTGCAGAAATACAAATAAAAATATGTACTCTTTTATCACTGTCTTAATGTAGAAAACATTCATTTTTTAATTAGGTGACATGTCATCAATGATGAGCTAAATATTATACTGATTTACAGATAAGTAGACTGTTAATATTTCTGATAATTGATGAAAACAAACAGCAAATCAAATTTCAAAATCTTCTCTTTGTGGATCCCCATTAGTCACTACCATTGACAGCAACTACTCTTTATGTGGTCCCTCAGAAATACAATTTTAAAACAAACTACAACACATCAATATTAAATAAAAAAACACAAACAACAGAATGAAACATGACAAAACAAAACAAGATACAGTACACCAATAGACATATACAGGAGTTATCATATGATGAAGTATTGTGAAACATTGCCTGAGGAAATTCATATTTTCAAAATGCAAATGATGTTGTGTACTGTCCATAATCCTGTCAATCTCCAAACCTTACTTATTTTCATTACTACAGTTTTTCTTTCATTTGCTATTTGGCTCCTGCATAAACTGGACACAAATTCCGTGTTGGATATTTTAACAAGACTTAAATGAAATGGATGAAAAAAAAAAAATCTTTCCAGGGCCCTCCAGACTTCCACTGCTACATTTTAACTGAAGCATAGTTCTGCTTAAAAGCACTACCAATTAGATGTAGCATGTAAGTGATGCTTAAATGTTCAGAGAGTGTGGCTTTTTGTTCTGGTGAAGAATGAAGTACACTTTTTACTTACTGTGATAAGATTAGTGTGACCGGTTGTAATTCAAGAAACTAGCTGCATCAGAATTAATTTAGCATCTGCTTATTCACTCAACCTAAAATATACTGACCAAAATTAAATAAGCGTCACATTTCATTATACATTTTTCCTGAGTGGAAAATTTTCTTCTGAGGGGACATTAAAAAAATATGGGTTAAACTGCAATCAAACAGTTTATTGCAGCCAATAATCACAATATATTAATTTACTTTGATGTGAGAAATATTGATTCAACTACAATGCACAAAACAGTTAGGCATTTTAAGTAAAAAAATAATGATGAATATTAGCTATTACTTTTTGTCACATTTTACATTTTGTAGTACAATTACACAACATATTAACCTTTTCCTTAATTACCTGACATTCTGTTTAGATTCTTAAATTAATTAATTGCATTTGTTTAATACACCACACTTAATATATAAATCAGCATTCACTGTTTGAAACATTAAAACCTAATTAAAGCTGGTGTCAAAATACAAAACAGCTACGCCATGTTCATGCAAGCTAACCTCAGGTTTTAATATTTTAAGTTACGAGGCAATATTTATTCACATCCGTCATAAAGGAATTGGGAACGTAGTTAATCTTGATGTGTTTTGATTTATTCTGCAGGCCCTGAGGTTATACCCGTGAATTAGAGAGCATCAATAAGGAAAGACCATCTCCCCTATCCCAAAAGTGATAATTACCAACATCACTATTGATCTGACTATTGATGCATTGCTAATTGTTTCTCATAGTTTTTTATTTAATTTGTCTCCGGCCATGTTAGTGTTAGTGTGTTGACCTTGCAGCAGGAAATACTAAAAGGGTTGTTCAGCAGAGGAAAAACTCATAGATTCCACTTAAAACAGCAAGGACTTTTCTTTTTTTCCATTCGAAGGAGAAAACTTGGTTGAGATCTATTGATGAGGTTGAAAAGCACCAGTCGAATGGCAGGTTGAGTTGAGATGTCGTTTTTTCTTGAGCACAGCCTTGAAGAGCGACTCTCCTGAAATTCTTCCCAGACATTACTGAAGGTTCAGTATGGCATCTCATTGATCAATTACAACTCTGCATTATCAGAGATAAAGAATAGTAATGAAGCTTATTCATCATTAAATGTGTATTGGATTTAACGCATCAAAAATGTATTTGCATCTCTTAAATTAGTTTCTCTACACATCGAGTCTAACGGAGACTCAAGGACTTCATGATTATGTAATTATATTTGGCAAACATACTGAAAGAGAAGATTTAAAAAATACTTTTAGAATTATATTTTTATTTAAGCTTAAATTTGTGGCCAAATCCATAATATAAGTAAATCTCACCTGCAGTTTCTTCAAGCCCTTGGGTGCACCCTGCACTTAATTTGTAATTATGTTTATGTGTTGAGTTGAGTGTAAAAATAATATTACATTATATTCTTTAAAGGTACAGTGTGTAAAATGTGAAAGATTAAGTGTCATCTAGTGGTGAGATTAGAGAATGCAACCTTCTGACATCCCAACACCCCAGTTCCCACCTGTGAGGGAGCCTGTGTCCCTGAGGTGTCGTCGTCTTATATGATTGCGTCTTTTAGTAATATGCCAAGTCATGAGGTTACTTTAGATATCTATATATTTACAAACCGGATTTAGTTAACCTATTTTGTATCTGTCTATAGGCCATAGTGTAAATGTAAAATAAAAAATATTTTTGGAACTACAGCAAAAGTCAAGCACAAAGTGATTTCCTTTCCTGGGTCAGAGTTTGGTTTGTTCATTCTGGGCTACTATAAAATCATGACGACACAACTTGGCAGCCTTCTTAAAAAGGGACCCGCTCCCTATAAAAGGCTCATTCTAAACTATATGAAAAGCAATGGTTGGTATTTTTCAGGTGAATTCGCACTAACAACATATTTAAGATTATTAAATTCCCTTCTGCTAATATATCCATACAAATTTTACACCCTGTGCCCTTAAGTAAAAAAAAATTGTAAATGATTTAAGATGAAAAAAAATTACTTTCATATTTCAGATAACAAAATGACAAAAAATAACCCCTCCCGCCAAAAAAAAGACAGGCAGACAGAAAATACGGTGGATGAAAATGTCAGTTTAACAAATTGCAGACTCAAATTGAATTGCCTTTACCTGAGGGCATGAGAAGGTGAAGGTGTCTGCAGGAGCTGAAGGATAATCAGAAATGACTTCTGTGTATAAAGTGATTACATCACTTCTAAACAGTCAAGAGAACACTCTGCTGTTATGTTTTCGTCAAGGTATTACATATCATATCAGGAAACAAACAAAAAAATGCAGGAGACTTGGGGGAATTACTGTTTTTCATTATATAAAATCAGGTGACCAATGTCTTTAAATTACAGTGAGACATTTGTTTTGCTTGAGTATGAAGCTGCATGTGTGTAGCAGGGCGTTAGTGCAAAACCAGAATGGACAATCCACTTACTGTGTGTCAGACTACGGGTACTTTGGGACTCACACTGCCTGGAATACACATCAGAGCCAAAAGTGTCAATGTGTGTGTGTGGGAAGTGCTCGTCCGTGGAGACAGCTGGCCTTTGCCAGGACATCTGGTACCTGTCACAACACTTTGTGTATGTTGTGAGCACTTCATTGGTGTGCCCTGTCCAGTTCTGCCCACCCATCAGGTAACTGTTTAGACCTTTAGTCAGAGCTGTAACAGGATATCAGCAAGGGCCATGTAGGTGTCTAATGCAAGGAGTGTGTCAGGTTTACATCCCAGCATGGTGGTAGGAAGTCCTTGAAGAGAGAAAGAGTCTCTCAACGAGTCACACACAGGGATTTTGCACTTCATCCAGGATTGAGGCAATGATGTGAGTAGATGCGACATTGCTGAGCTGAGGATGACCATGCCTGACTAATGACCTCAGAGTACCTTCGTCACACGTAACCTGCTGCTGGATCTCAGCTAATAAACTATTATTTTGACAACAATACAGGTGATGAGATTATGCTTTTACTGACATATGTGCACATACACTCATACACATATTTACAATGGATGTCAATGGTTGATGACTTGAAGGTAATTGCAGTGTATTTATTTTCTCCTGCTCTTGCCTCTGTCTCTCCCGTCAACTCCCGCCCTTCCAGATTGTGGAGCCAAGCCTCTAGCAGTGTAGTGCTGAAGGTGTGTTTGTGCTGTTATGCCCTCTGGCTTGGCTGCCAGCTTACTCCCACTGATCTGAGCCAGAAGGCAGACTGCCGAGGAATACCGATCACCTTGCCCAGACCGAATCCTTTGAGCTCTCTCTGGCATCTTTCCCCCTTCTGCCAGTTTCCTCCTCTGCTCCTCTCTTCCCCCTTCTGAAGTTGACAACAAAGACATCCTCAGGGTCCTCCTTGATGTGAGACCCACTCTTGATCTTTTTTCCCTATGTTTTTGTACCTTATAGTTGCACTACTTTCATATTCCGCTAGCACAGTATTTACACACCAGAAGACAAAGAAACAGGGGTCTTTTCATGTAGGAACTCCTGCCAACATGTTAATCACCTGAGGATTTGCAGTGGTCATATTGACCTGGCAGAAGCAGGACATTAGTGAGACACCTCAGCATTACTTCCAATTTAACCAAACCCTTAATATTTTGCAGGCTGTACTATATATACTGTACTCTATCTATCTATCTATCTATCTATCTATCTATCTATCTATCTATCTATCTATCTATCTATCTATCTATCTATCT
>JAUYWH010000001.1:7633806-7664630 GCA_034779795.1 Ctenopoma multispine
ATCTATCTATCTATCTATCTATCTATCTATCTATCTATCTATCTATCTATCTATCTATCTATCTATCTATCTATTTACTTTTGCCTTGGGCTTTATAGTTCTGTCAGTGCAAGAATCAGAGCACTGTCATTGGAGCCATGATATCCAATAAGACTTGGATTCATCGTTCTGCCTCTTCTCTCCTTACCCCATCCCACCCCGCAAGCCCCCAACATCCCACCACCAACCCCCTGCTTCCATGAAGAGAAATCTCTGAAGAGCTAATTAGTGGTGGAATGGAGTCCAGGAACAGCCAACAGAGCTGAAGAAGGGAGATTGGCGCTGGTGCTAGTTTTATCGGTCAGGACCTGACAGAAGGGTGACAGTGAGTGGAGGCAAACCACCGGCTCACAACTGACAGAGACAATAAAGTGAGCCTCTGAGCCAGAGAAAAAGAGAGTGACAGACAGGCGAGGCAAAAAAATTTGGTTTCTAGGGGCTGTCCTGTGGTCTAGTCATACTGCACAGTCTCAGCCATTGAGGCACATTTCTCCTGCCAGTTTTTTCCGGGTTTGCTGACCATCCCATTTGACGGTGCACTGCTATGGGCAGAGCGTGCAGACCTAGTAGTTCATGGTGATTTAATTCAAATGTAGAGCTATTTTAATTTTTGTAATAATTTTCCATTTTAAATGTGTATTTTTCCACACTAATAAGATTTTATACAGTTATGATAATAAAAACCCTTAATTTTAAATTGTTCAGGTAGTTATCCTTATGAACCAGCTAGGAATTTTAAAACTTTAGTGTATTAATAAAGTGAATACAAATTAAAACATTATTTCAACTCTGTGAAAAACACTAAAAAGTCAGTGGTGTGGTCTGGATGTGTGAACAGGTGTACTGTACTGATGTTGGAAACAATACTACTGTAAATGGTTTTGCATTTTTAACGTAATCATATTTGTATCATTAATGAAAAAGTCTTTCGATAATTTTAAACTACATTATGCAGTAACCAGTTCCAGTGGGGTAACTGCACCAAGCTTTAGTTTGTAAATTTTTAGGCTGGGCAAGTGCACACATTTATTTAGTTAGTCCATAAGGTATTAGAAATATTATTAAATAGAAATCACTGAGACAGAAACTATGCATGAAAGAAACTGGATCTATTTTTTATTTATTTAGCTGAGTTCTAACATTCACAACAACAACTTTCTACGTTCAATTCAGTGCCAGTTTTGTACCCGCAAAACTTCGCGAAGAAGAAGAAGAAGAAGAAGTATTAGTAGTAGTAGTAGTAGTAGTAGTAGTAGTAGTAGTCGTCGTCGGTGAGTTTTGACGGAGGACGTGGTCAAACGCCAACGTCAAGGTAGGCACAGTGCAAAACGTAATGTTTCATTACTGTTTTGACTTCTGATAATCACTTCAGCACTTAAAACAACGCATAAAAGGTAAATATGCGTGTCTTAGTTTGGTACAGTGTGAAAAAAGGCGCTTTGTTCTATGCGCAGTTAGCAAAAATTTGTCATCGTCTTTTGTCAAACATATGGGGGTGTAGGGTACCAGCTGAAGTATACGGTAAAGCTAGTGACAAGTGAAATGGTTTGACTTGTCTCTATTTTTTTTTCTTGTAGATTACTACATATATGTAGTTAATTTAAAGGCAGTGGTGGACTATAATTAGCTAACTAGGCCATATTTACTTAAACGTTAGCTAAAAGGCTAACACAGTTGTGCTTACACCAGACTCCATTTTAAAAAAGAGAAAAAAAGAGGCAGATCTTTAGGAGGCGAACGCTGCCAAAATCTAATGTATATTATATAACACACCATGAACATACATTTCACGTATCAGGTTTCAGCAGGAAGCGCCAACCTCTGCATTTGCATTTTGAACTGTTATTGGATTTTCAGCGTAAATAATCTCAGGATTTTTGGGAAGTGAACCTACACCAGCCCCCTTCAGCAGCATAATGTGAAATCAACCTGTTAGTGAATCTGCAAAAACCACCACTCAACATAGTACACATTACACAATTTAAGGAACATAACGGAGGAAAAACATATTTTAAGTTCCAGATGCTTCAAGTATTTCTACTGCACAACACCAGACTGACTCACTGTAACTTTTAAAATTTTGGTGCAGTTAAGGTTAGTTTAATAATTGATAAATGAAATATCAGTAAATTAGCTGTTGTTTATAAGCTCTGTGCACTGATTTTTGCCTGTTCATTATTTATGTATATGCATATTTGATTTAAGTGACTAAGGAGACATCATTTCTGTTTGTTAGACAAATGCTGAAGAAGTTTTCTTTGCGACTGGAAGGAATGACTTTCTCCTGCCATCTCTCACCTACACCCTGGCATCTTTCCATTACTCAAGCTTTGTACATCTTCTTAGCGATGACCTTCGATCTAGTGAGTACTAACATGTTGCATGTGACATTTTATTTGGTACTTAGTTATAGCTAATAATTTGTTTGAAGAATCAAGCTCCTATACAGGAACTATAACTTGCCTTCGATATCAGGTCTTTCATAAAAACAGTTTTGTCCTGGTTTTTGCTGTTCTGTGGGATTTGGTAGACCCTTGTATTGTTGAACCTTAACCAGTTGTGTAGGTCCTTGCATCGAGATGTGAGACTCATCTGTCGCCACAGAAGGCAACATTGGCCTTTTATTTCTTAATCTTGTGTCCTTAGCTATGTCAATTCTCTCTTCTGCTTTGGCTGTTCTTCCCACATGTTTTGTAATTTGTTCTTTTAGATCCTCCATGGCCATTTGTAATCGGTCCAGGGATACTTCAGTTTGAATATACCCTTCTTGGTTTTCTCTCCATATTTTTTGAGTTCCATTAATATTTCAAATTCCTTTGTACGCTCTGTCCTGCTATTGTGAGCTTAGAAAGCAAAACTCTTGAGATTTTCTGTATTTGTCTTTAACTTGTCTGATTTGGATGTAGTTTTGTTTCTTGTTGGTCAGCTTATTTTGTGATCTTATCATGTTGTATTTTATCTACTTGTTGATTCATTTAGTTATTTGTTCAGATGACGCTAGGGTGATGTAGGTTGTTCACTCCATTGTGTTGTAACTTGAAGCCACAACTCTGGTTTTGAATTGATCCTTTTTACTGACTACATTTAGAAACATAACAGTAGGTTACAGGTGTAAGTGATAAAATTAATGATGTCTGAATTCCTTTGAGCTTTTTCAGCTTTAGAATCCGTTTACTGTCTGTACTTATAAACAATATCAGACTTTAAAAACTTTAACTTGAATATCCCACATGTCTTAGTACAGTAATTAAATAGAACAGAGCCAAGTAATTAGTAAGACCTGCACGTCTTCTGTGGACAGTGACCGTTTTATGTTTCAGACAAAGACCTGAATTAATGTAGAAATGGGAACTTTCAAAATGTTAAGCAAACAGCAGCTATTTAAAATTTGAAACTAGTTGTGTACGCAGGTAATTGGCTGCTGTCAATTTTAACATGTCAGTGTGATGCATATAGCTTGTTTGTTCTGCCCTAATCTGTCTAAGAAATCCATTGTTGAAGTTAAGTGAGTTTAAGTACTACTGATTACATACAGCAGGGCTCTATACTTCACACAATGCTGCAGTATGTGAATACTCAAGCTTCCAGCCAAGTTCTGCTGTAGTATACAGTATACAGCACATCTTACTGTATCTCACCAAAAGTGACTGTCATCAAAGACAAGTATAAAAAGAAGTAGCAGGCAAATATTCACTGAGGAACACACACAAGGTTTTCTCTGAAAGGTATCAAGAATGGTTTAAGAGTCAGAAAGTATCTAATGTAAAAACAAAAGATTCTAACCATGTTTGCTCCACTATATTGTTGCTAACATGGCCTGAGTGTGGGGTAGGGTCAGAGAGGTGGCATTACATTTTTATGATGATCATTTATTTATTATGTCAAGTAAATCCAATCAGAATGCCTAGGAGCTAGCCAGGTAGCAAACAGGGATAATTAGCATCACTGGGAGAGGTGGCGTCTCCTTGTACTTTGGCCTCCACATGCTTTTATCTGTAGAAGAGATGAGGTGGTGGAAAAACTAAATATTGATGGAGTTGTCTGTGCTCAGTGAAGCTAAAACATACTGCCGAGCTTTGTTAAGGGCTGTTTTCCAACGCTCTTATCAATTCGATAAGGATGACAAACTGTAATAATTTTTACGTTTGTTTTCTCTCTTACCAATAAAATCTTTCTCCTCCATAGGCATTTTCACATGAGCTAATTAGTTTCCAAGGTCTTACTTCTCATCCAAATTTTAAATATACTGCTGTGTCTGGTGACGTTTACTCCAGGGATTGTTATTAGACCTCTCTTGTGTGTTCAAACCTACCACCTCTGGAGTGTCCCCTCTGTGACTTCCCATAAGAGTTCAGTTGCATAGTAATTAAATTGTGTTTTTAACAGAATGTTTTCATAAAAAGAAATGACTCTTGATATATAATTATCTGTCCAAATAATCTACCCCCTAGACACATTTTAGTATTTTTCTAAAATTGACAGTTTTTTTTTTTTTTGTTGTCTTCCCCCCCAAGATGATCAAGTTAATTTTATTTAATTCGATTTTCTGTACAGCGCCAGATCACATTAGAAGTCATTTCAGGTTCCCTTTCCTATAGGATGAGTCTGTATGTTGTTCTTTTATTAAACAAACTAAACAGCCTCATGTAACTTATTGTATTTACATTACGGCGTCATTTCTGTCTCTACATGGTCACGTTTACAGTTCTCCTCTGATCTATGTGTTGTGTGCGGCAGAGGTCTGCCGTGATATGTACCCACAAAGATACGCACACACACAGGTGAACACACAGAGAGCGCGCAACGGGAAATTTGACTTTTAAAGCATTAAGGTCAGAACACACACTGGCGCAGTGCGATGCACATAACACACACTAGCATTAAATAACATATTTCTAGTTTGTAGCCAAGAGAAAATAAGTGAATGACATTTTACATCCTACTACCAACATGTCTGTTTACTTGATGTTCTTGCAAGAGGCCTGTGATTTTATTCACTTTCTAGTTTCTATAGAAAACAAATTGATGATCTCTGTGTCATCAGCTAGAGGTAGTAGCACCTCACTGGCACCTGCTGTGGAGCCAGGCACAGTGAACCATGACACACCAATGTCTTTGGCAATAACGTAAAAACTGACTAAAGATCCATTGAGAAAAGCAGAATTTAGCAGCAAAAACCAACCATTTTACAACAGAACCATCTCAGAATCGTGTATTGAAATGGTGTAGCAAACCAATTAACAAAGGATGTAGGTCAGGGAGGATGCTAGGCTCCATGGAAAGAGAGATACAGCCCATATAGGCAGTCCTTATTAGAAGTCGTTCTTTTCACTGTCCCGGTAAGTTAAATTATATAATATGTTAAACACAGTTAGGAAATTGTCAAGAAGCTGACACCACACTATCAGCTTTTACTCTTTTTACTGACACTTCTCAGTGTCAGTAAACTGACTCTGCATCAGTTCCTGCTGGAATCAAAGTGATTCCAATTGGCTCTCCGCAGACTTATGCTGAACTTTGTTGCAGCATATTTGCATAGAGTTGAGCTTTTCTCAACTTCCTCCCCATCTCACACAGCAGGGTAAACTGTCAGTTTCCTTTGGCATTGAATGGCAGTTGTTGCTGTGCTAGTGATTTGTCCTCTGTAATGTGAACATAGTGTACTTCTAATGAGTCTGGCTGCCATGCAATTCATTTTTTTTGTTTTTGGTCAAGAAAGATGTTGACCTTTTTGGACCCTCACCAGTTTGCACCTCTGAAGCCTTGGATGCGTGTGTGACTTTTCATCTCTTGTTTCAATTAAAATTAGGTAATTTACTGTTAGTGTTTGCTCTGTATAAAGTGGTGGAGAGAAATAAGATCTGATAGACTGACAACATTAGATTTCAATTGGCTTAGTTTGTAAATTGTAAAGCTGTAGTGAAGAATTTTATGTAACTCAAATGTTTCTTGGCATTGTAGCCACTGTACATTGTTCTGAGCCTAATGTGGTTTATGAACAGTGTGAATTGTAAGATAGGTCCTCTTTCATTTTACTGCAGTATTCTCATAAATGCTAATCATAATGCCTATTAGACCCTCAGGGCGTTTCTAAAGAGGACCCAGAGCAGCAATATTGATTAGATTGTCTCCTGAGTACTAGAGGTCAGTTTGACTTGCTGGAGTCTATTTACCTTTATTTTGATTATAGCTTAAAAGATCAAAATGAAAAAGGGCAGCAGCTATAACTGGACAAGCCGTTGGGAACTGTTGGCCCTCCAAACAGTGTTTTGATGGTTGTCCAAATTAGAACAACTGGCAAGTAAAATTCTGTTCTTCATTTAGTCTACTGGGGAATGTTATTGTCCGGTTTTTGTGCTTTACTTTTGCTCAGGACCTTCTGTGTATACCACTGGGTGAGATGAATAAATAATAGTCCTCTAATGACAACTGTAGTCCCAAATATAAGAACAACCTTAAAATCATTGATCTTTTTTAATGTTGCATATCACTTTGAACTATAAATCTATTTACAGGTGACCTTTAGAACACTGATCTAAAGCCAGCGTTTAAGCTGAAAATCCAAACTGGTGTATTACAGCTACATCTGTTTCTTTAGCTTCTGTTGTGTATGAATTGATATTTTTATATGAAATCAGTGTATCTACATTAATTCAGTGGTCTAGTCTTAGTGTGCCAGTGTGGGTTAATACTTTTAATAAATAGAAGCATGTCTGTTGTGTCAGATGAGTGAGTCACTGAATATGAATATGCTTTATGTGAGACATTTGTCAAAAAGTAGTTTCAAGTGTGAGGTAAATTGAGAAATTGAGGTAAATGTTAAAAATATTATATTTTTAAATTTAGTTTTTAAATTGTCAGACATGACTTTCTTAAGACAAGTAAGAATTGTCAGACTAGTAGTGATCTTTTGTATTATGTAAGTAAATATCAGTATGATGCAGTTCAACATTATTTTATATTTGCATCTTTTTTTAGATCAGGACTAGTTTGTGGTAAGTATACATTTTGTATAGATCATCTGTGAAAGGTTAGGAGGAAGCTACAGGCAGATGTCTTTGCTTTTCCTTGCTCTAAGTGAAGGTGACAGAATTCAAACGTGGTGACCTTGCGAATGGGACCAATGACGTGCTTCTCTGTGACTGAAGGAACATTTCTGGAGGCACCCTGCAAGGCTTTTTTGTTTGCGAGAGCCTATTATCAAGGGAACGTGCATAGTAGTAGTAAGAGGAGCTTTTCATTTCTATTTTTTCTTTAGCTGTTTTAAACAGCCAATGGCATCACATCAACAAACAAACTTCAGCTATATAATCTCACATCCAGCTTTGATGGGCGTGAGCAAATACTGGGTTGTTAAGGAAGTGTATATTGATATGATGAAACATATTTCATCCTGAAAGTGTACAGTGTATTGATTTTGGAAAGTTGTACTACATAAAAATAACATAAGGTGTGTTAAAAGAAATATGAATGCTTGTAGATGATGAGATGCACTAAGTTTGAGCACTTTTATTCATCCTTGGATCTGTGATTATTCACATGATTATACACAGTCGATACTTCAAAAATTACTTCAAGTTCATAAAATGCTAAATATATACAGGTTGGGAAAAGCATGTACAGGATGTCAAGGTTTTTAAAGGTTTACTTAGTAAAAGTAATGGATGAGATATGTCAGTTTCAAAGTTTATAAGCCCTCTGTGTCCCTAGAGGGCTGCCGTAGCCTCTGGCCATTCTCCCCTTACCTTAGGCATCATCTGGAAAAAAAAACTGATGCTTCTAGTCATTCTGCATCCCTGCATCTGTCTGAAAATAATTGGTCAGGAACCTTCTCTCCAAAAAGGGGCCATGAAAGAGTAATAGCTTGAAGCAAAAACACACATGTCTGACAGATCACATTTGAAACAAAAAATGTATAGACCTACACTATGTACACCACAAACCTCATACCTTTTTTCAAGAAAGTTTCCTGTACTTTATCAACACTACAGAGGAGAGAAATGTTAGGTCCGTAGAACGGTGCAGTGCAGTGCAGCTGCTTAGCAGACAACTTAAGACACAGATTTGAAAACATTGTCCAAAGTAATGTTGGCAGTACCTCAGTTGAATGTTAGAATGAAACGGCTTTCTCTTTGATTTACAGCATTAAATGATGGTATATAATATAATTATTTAAAATAAAAATGGCCTCAATTGTTAATATTTTTGGCAGTTCCTGTTAGGATTTTGTTTAAGTAGTTGGTGAATCAGTTGAGCCATTGTAACCCTCAGTTTCTCCTTTCTGCTGGTTGATCTGACCCTTGATGACTCATAAACGTATCATGAATATGATGTATAAAACTTTTCTCTGTAGAGATGCAAGTAACTAAAAGATGCACAAAGTGGGAAAACAAGGAAAAATATAATTTGCAATTTTAGATAAATAAGTTGCATTTAATAGAGATAATCATATAATGGGATTTTAAAATCTTTTTTTTCCTTTATGTTTCTATTACCGTGACGGAGATTTATGGTGGGTGTCTGGTTAAATCGATGGCATTGCTTTCTTCTCACCACTGTACTGTTCGTCATTCCTGTTAACAGTAGATATTTGATATTCAGTCACATTCTCAAATTCAGGGATACATGCACATTCCTTTTTTTTCTTCCACATTTTAATTGGAAAATATATACAAAAAATACATATTTCTTTCCTTAAAATTTCAGTGTTGATGGGGCATAGAAGTACATATCATGGACTGGGCTTGAATTTTCACTGTGTAGCCAGCCACTAATAACATGGCATATCTACATTTGCCATTCTTTTTGGCCTTGTCTAATCCAGCACAAGAAAGGCTCCTGCACTCAAGCACTGGAGGGAAAACAATACCACTGGGCTTTGCTCTACCTGTAAGCTCACAGATGAGACAGAAACAGATAAAGAAAATTAAGGGGGAAAAATCATTATTCTCTGAATGAGATGTCTCTGGTTTGATCAGAGTGTGAATCCAAGCCCATCTCTTAGACTACTTAAACATTCACTTTTAAAATTCCAACCTGATTGTACTTTTATGGAAATTTCTTGCCATCAGTGGCTGCATTTTCTCCTGTCTCCAGGTCCTCTTGTATCCCTGTAGATATCTGACTCTGCCCTTCATTAGAATTCTGTTGGAAAGAAAGCAGGAGAAATGAGCATGAGATGTAAATTCAGTCGAAGAGAAAAGGTTCAGATCTTTTCCTTTTTTGTCCAGGGAATAGATAAAAAAGAAAAATCATGGCTATACTACATTGTTGAGTCAAACCTGACACCAGGGCAGAAGACTTAAGAATTTCATTAAGAACATGTTACAGTACATCACAATCGCTGTCATCATCATAACAGAAATTATACTGTATCTACAGGGCATTTTTTACCTTATACTTCTATTGAGTCAAACAGTAGAGGTGTCTATAGTATGATTATATAACATTTAGGAAGTTACTAGTTACAAATTTGAACATAACAATGATGTCTCGTGGGCTTTTTAAATGGCATTCAGTATAAACATTTAACAATAACGGTTATATATGCCAAATTCCATGAAAAAGTTTTCTAAAATCTTAATTTAAAAAAGACTGATCAAAATCAAATTGCCCAGAGAAATATGTGTACATGAACGTCATTTAATTTATTGATTCCACAGTGGTGCTGGCTGTCTTCATTTTTTAAAAACATTTATTTGTGTTATTTATTGGTACATGCATTATCTGCAGACAGGTGACAGTTTCTGTAGGCATTTTAAGTCTCTTAATGTAAGTAACCAAAAATAAATCAGGCTAAATGAAGTGAGGATCAATCAGGGCTTAGGGAAAATTCTCAGACATCTACCAGTCACCATTTGGCTCTCTCTCTTTGCAAGTGCCACAACTACAGGTTCAGCAGATCCTTTCCATTTCAAACATGAGAGTTTGCCATATCATACTGTCCACAATAACAATAGTTTACATTTTTACGTAATAAAGTGTCATTTTACGAAGCAATGATGTGACACATTTACGTTCCCTAGTGCATACAACAAAGATATGAGCCCAGTGTTTGAGAGTGAGAGCAGTGTGTCAGCCTCCAGTGACAATTTGGTACCTAAAAAGGGAGCTGCTTTAATAGTATGGAAATTTTCCACAGTTATTTTTCACCCGGAGAGAGCATGTGGATGCCAAATGGCTGCAGACGACTGAATGAGGGAGAGACAATTACAGAGCAATACCACCTCATCTGCTTAAAGTCTGATTAAAAATGAAACTAACACAAAAGTGCCATGTAGACATTAAAAGAAGTTGCTTTCCACCACAGATGTTCCTTTTTTTTTTTTTTGTACACTACGCAGTACAAGCAGTACAAATTTAAGAGATCCAGTGTTACACTAAGCATTCTGGGCATAAAAAACTGTCCTTGTAGATCTCACAGCAATAGACAGTGAAAAGAGGTTGTTGTATTAATGATGTCTTATGTAACTTTCCTACAATGGTAGGTAATACTACCTAGCTAGTAGCTGATACTATATTTGTCTATGCTAGTTTTCTCATGTCGATGTTAGAAAGGGAAGACAGCAATTAACAAACACATCTGACCTCCTTTACCTGTCACTATAAATGTTTAGACTCTAATAGGCTAATTGACTTAATACCAAGATATAAAATAACTATGTTGATGGAGATTATTAAATGAAGGCCAGATCCTAGAGAAGCTACTCTCAACAGAAACATTATCAGTAGGTATAAATTACTTTATTATTATTATTATTATTATTATTATAGTTACACTACAGTCAAAAGAACATGCTAAAAGACAGCACTAATGTTTGTCGATGATAGGATAGTATATTTATTAATATTAATATTATTAAAAATGGTTTCCAGCTACTGTGCAATAGCCATTTGTAATATTAACAATGTCTGCACTGTATTCCTGATCAATTTGACATAAAATCTGCTTTTCTTTTAACGTTAATTTCTATGTGTGTCCAAACTTTGACTGGTAGTGTATATCCAATATTTTCATGGCAAGTGGAGAGACACTTTCTAATCTGTGCTTTGGATATATGATGGCCATGTTATGCCCGAGCTGTGGCCACACAGGAGCATCCTTGAATCTGAAAGGAAACACAGTCACATCTCCACTCTGGTGACAAGATTGTTAGAAATTAACAAACCTTTCAAGTGAAAAGTTCTTTGAATCTCTGCCTGCCGTGATGGACACAGAAAAATGTAGGCTGTAGTAATTCCTGACCGACCAGGGAAATGGCATCAGGTTTAAGACACTCACATGGCAGCAGTTCTCATTTATTATGAAGCCCTGCATAGGCTCCCAGATGCTAATCAGTCTCCCAGAGACCTCAGCACTGTGTGGTTAGTTTAGATTTACAGGTCTTCTCAACCTTCCATTTTATTGAAGACGATCTTTCATACAGAAGGAAAATGATGTTCTCCAGACAAATGTTAAAATGCAACGCAAAATTTCAGGCATGAAAGGCAAAAACTGTAGGATTATTTCTTATTTCTTATCTATTCCATGGAGGATGAACAGGAGGTGAGAACGTGGAACAAAAACATCAAAGGGCCACAGAAGAAGGGGTAAAAGGGGAGAAAAGCAGTGAAATATTTATAATGAAATTCCAACAGGTGGTCAAGTGTGCAATGCTATGGTTTTAATAATGGATGATGATTGTACTTCTAAAAATGTAGTCATTTGTTTTCTCCTGATTGGAAAAAGAATAAAGCAATTATACAATAACAAAATTACAGCATATAATTGTTTGTGTAATTGCATGGTAATTAGACTGAATGAATTAAACGTACAAACTATATCGTTGTTATAAAAACTGTTATACTTAATTGGTTGTGAGAAAGGCAGGAAGACTATATTGAAAAAGTGTTTTAAACTGCATGAATTGAGGAAAAACAGTTGTATGCATCTCTGCTTTCTGGACACTGATGATGATCAGTAAAAGATTGTGTAGCACTTTATGTTACAGCTTGGTAATAATGATGATAATAATGATGGAAAGTTTGGGCAGTGTTGGGAGATTGGGTGATACCATTGGCAGTGGCTGACAGAGTAGTAATACAGTAAGGTAACAGGTGGTATTTTGATAATACATGTTAGTTTCTGTGTAATGAGCACAAAACAGTCAATCACCTGTTTCTACTTAATTTCACCTAATTTCAGATTATACCAAACACTAGTGAGGTGAACAATATGTAATATGAGTAGTGTTCCACCCATCCAATATATCAAAAGAACTAGAGGCCAAAACCTGGTTATTGAACATTCTTAAGCCAGTGCCCATTAGGAATTCACTCTGCATGTCTTTGAAAATGTTAAAATAATATTTTGTAGTTTTTTTTATGTTATTTACTTAGAAAAACATTGAACTTTTGGTTGGTGATGATTATTGTGTTCACTTACTGTAACAATGTAACGATTCAGCTAGCTAATGATTCGGTTTGATTCACAATACAGGACTCGTGGTTTGACAAGACAAAGTTAACAGAGTACTGAACAAAATTGCAAAAATATTTAGTGTTCACAAATAAGATGGTCTTTCATAGCAGTTTTCCCTTTATTTGTATTTTTATCTGTATTTTCCCTTTATTTGGGGGTGGGCCTAAGACTGCTTAGGCATTCTGCAGGAAACGGGAACAGAATCCCTTCCGCAAGGCGGAGTTGATAGAACCAAAGTTATTTGTATCCACTGCAAAGTCGAATTTTTCTGTCACTGGAGAACTTGGAGTCTGACGTGTCACTTAAATACTCAGAAGAGAATAAATAAACGCAACCATGTAGAGACAGAAATGACATAAAATACGTAAATAACATGAGACTGTTTATTTATATTAATAAAAGAACAAGGTACAGACCTGTGGTTACACACAGGTTGTTCTAGGCTCTGAAACTAGTTTTTCTATAATACTAGATTATAGTATTATGTCCTGGAAAATAGTTTTGGTTTTCTATTTAATTTGATTACATTAATATTTAAGTTGAGATTTACGAGAAATATTTAACAGCTAGTGTATTAACAGAATACTGCTATGAAAAACCATCTTATTTGTTTTATGTTTAAAGACTAAATATTATTGCAATTTTGTTCATATAGCAGTACTTTCAAAATAAAAGTAAAAAAACTACTTGAATTATTATTACATTTTGCCCATAACACTCTAATATAATCTCAGAAAAGTCATGCAATTAATTGTGATTAAAAATTTTAATCGTTACCCAGCACTAAATCAAATTAAATAGAAAACCAAAACTATTTGCATGGAAATTAACATCCATCTAGTTAATTATAGAAAAAATAGTTTCAGAGTCTAGAACAACCTGTGTGTAACCACAGGTCTGTACCTTGTTCTTTTATTAAACTAACTAAATAGTCTCATGTTATTTATCTTATTTCATTCCTGTGTCTTCATGGTCGCTTAATTTTTCTTCTCTGATCTGTGTCGCGCACTGCAACACACGCGCACACACACACACACTGAATGCACGTCGCAAACCTAAACCTGCTCATCAACCACCTGAAAAAGTTTTTTAAACATAGTTGTAAATTTGATTGCTGTCATTAAAAGAAACGCATGAGTTTTGGTGTCCGTTGTTTGGGTGATTCGCTGCATCAATGTGTGTATTGTATTTATGTGATACATTGGAATCCAAAGTTCTCCGGTGATAGAAAAATTAAACTTTGCAGTGGTTACAAATAACTGGTTCTATCTATTGTCGTATGGAAGAGATTTAAAATGAAAACATCCTTGTAAAAGTTTGGTAGCTCCAGTTCTTGTCTCACCCCTCCTGTGGCCCATTGTTTGTCTATGTGTTTATTCAGACCCAGTGACCGACGGACTTCCATCCTCCTAACAATAATAATAACAATAATAAAACTGTGTTAACGCACTTTAAAATAATTAATGGCATTAATTGATTAACGTGCCCAGCCCTAGAAAAAATCAAGATCAGAATGTCCCAAATGAAACCCACTAAGATGACAAATAAATATACAGGTATGAACTCTGGTTAAAAAAAAAAAAAGTATCGCCACATTAAAATTACGCTTGTGCCCAGGCCAAAAAAAGCCCATTTGAATTTTGTCACAGAAACTAATTTATATATATAGTCCAGGACACATTTTTTAAAATAAATAAATACCGAATTCTTCTTCAGCTACAAAACTTTCTCCTTTGGTCTGTCTGCCTAACACTCGTTTGTGCCAACATGAGGCAGAGCTCTGAATGTTGGGTCAAAGACTGTACTGTCTAGGTAATAGTCTTAGCCATCCCCACTGTATCTGTCTACAAGCTTTTTCAGGATTGTCCTCTTCATGCTGGACATTATAGTTGGGCTGGATGCCACACTACGTTCAAGAATGCGGGGTAAAAAAAATTTTCATTTCATCACACAGTACTTTGGTGGCTGTTTTTGGAAAACTAAACAATTTCACAATGACCTCTGCATGAATGATGTCAGTCCCATCCGCAGTATCAGTATCATTATGTCCTGTGGGCTGAAAAGCTGCAACTCTTCTCATGACTCAGCAAACAGAACAAAAATGGAAGTGTGGGGAAAACACCTAATCTGTGAGTCTAGCCTGGCTTCTCTCAGTGCTTGCTACCTCCATGTTTCTAGCATTGTCTGTTACAACAGTGGTAGACTGTTCCAAGCTCTCATTCAGCAATTACCAATGCAAGCACTTTGACAATATTTTGCTCAGTGTGTGAGTCAAACATTGTACACATTTGTCACTGGGAGTTGATAATGTGGGCTGTAATAGAAATTTAGCTTTTGATAGCCTGTGCACCTTTAAATTAAAATTTTTCATGTATAGGCGGAGACTACTGTTTTGCTAGTGCATATAGGATACAATATTTGGTTTCTGGTGTTTTGCCAAGTTGTCAGAAACCGTATCGAAAATGGCTTTATATATTTCTCAATTAAAACTCTGATGCTTTGTATTAATTATTTTTGTACGTTGACTTGATACGAAAAGTGGTGGCACAAATGGATTGTTTATTTTAAAAAAAAAAAGTTTTTGCCTATGGATGGAAAATCTGCTTTTCTGACCAAAACATGGTAATCTCTGTGACTCCAATCATTCGGCTGTCTTACCTTCACAGTACTGCTAGTGGTGCTGTTTGTGTGACAGCAGAGGAAGCGCTAATGCTGATTATATGATTTAGGCATTGTTCAGAAACAAAATTCCAGTTAATCAAAAATTTTTTATCTTCTAGTCCTAATCCCCTTATCAGCAATAATTTTTTATGACGTTTAATATCGATGATTTATGATATGGTGAACTGAACAGAACTGACAGCTTCCCACTAACCTTCATGAGAGCTAAATTTTTTTATAATTCATTCATTATCTAATCTAATAGTTATTGTTATTGTTGTTGTACAGTGATAATGTAGTTTCAAAACCTATTCTCATTAAAGAACGCAAAGGAAAAATTTCTCATTTCTTGACGAGCAGTTAAAAAGGTTTTTTCAATTTACAATGCTCTTTGAGAACAAATCACCAAATCCTCAACTGTGGAAGGATTTATCCATCTAAAGTTTCAACCTTTTACTTTATAAATATCTTAAGGCGTCAATTGTCAGGACTTAATATTGTTTTCAGTTTCAATTTGGCTGATCAATTAATGAGCAAACACTCAATTCTTGATAATCGCGTGCTGTTTTGAGCTCTTCATCACTATTTTCAAGTGAGTCAAAGTTTAAAGTAAGCACTAAAGTAAACACTTTTCACACGCCGTTTTGTGCTCTTTTCCAGACTTGGCATCGCTTGTGGTGAAAGCTGTAGGCTGTCTCGATATGTGAATCTGTCTTATTTGCTTCTTTTTCCTTATCCACTGCACACTAACAAACATCTTAATATAGAACTAGATTCCCTTTACATTACTTCCTGGCCTCTCATCTACAGGCCATTTTGTTAGTGGTTTAGTCCACCAGACAGAACATACAATATTTTATACTGGAAAAACGGACTCTCTTTTAAAATTTAATCTGTGTGAAACTAACAGTAAATTATAGACGACAAGTAACAGCAGCACATCAGTGATCTTTTAAGACAAGCCTTTTAAGTTTTGTCAGTCTTTCACAAGGGCAGATCTCCACAGATGAACCCTGTATCTCAAAGATTATTAATACAACCCTTAGGGAGAACAAACTGCAAGTGTAGCAACTACTTTATTAATCTCTCCTTAAATTAAGGAGCAGTGGTATCCTTTTCCTGTGGTTTTCCTTTTGCAGGTTTTACACACAGTAGAAGCCTGCATAGGTTCATTATGTCCCGTGGCGATTATTAGACACACTAACGACAATGCAATTAAGACCCTCGCCTAAGTAAAAACAACTGAGTATGCAAAAAAGTAAACTGCAGGAGTGTTTTTATTTGCCTTAATTCATAGACCGATCCAAAGTCTGCCTTACAGGTAAGTTTGAATTTCATTTGGCTCTGCTCTGTCTTAAAAGTGAGATAAAGAAAAAGGGGTTAATTAACATGTATTTACAAATTATACTATTCAAACTAATTTAGTTTCTGCAAAATGAATCTAAATTACAAAGGAAACTGAAATGGAAATTTCTGAGCATTAAAATGGATGAGTGTTGTTTTATGAGAGAGTCTTTAGCATCACTGATCTTTTATTAAAGTTAATCAGTAGCCTTTTGCAGGATTTGAATGAGCAGTACTTACAGAAGATCACACAACATTGTTTCCAAATTATGTATGAATTCATACTCGGCATGCAGAATTTATGGGGGAAAAAAGTCCACTAGAGATCGCTTTGTATAGGCTCACAGTTTGACCATGTGCAAGCATGACATGTTAAATTAGCGACATGATTACAATTGATTTGTCTACCAGATAAACAAGTAAGAACAATCAACCTTTTCTGTGATCAATATCTAAAATGCATACTGTAATACAATTTGTTTTTTAATAGTTCTCCAAATTACATTATTTTTTTCAGTCTATATAAAGAACATTTCATATAGTTTACCTTGATATATAATATAGGATTTTTTGTAGTATTTCTGATAATTTATTATTTTTTCAATATTCTGAAATAAAGCTTTATCCTGGGTTTGCAGTTTCATTTTACAGTTTTACACACTGTTGCATGCTAACTAAACTCTGATCACAAAAAAACATTTTTATGTATATTAATAACAAATCCATCCAAAAGCATTTACAATTTAATGTTTTACCTTATCTAAATGTAACTCTACAGAGTTCAATGTATGTCCTTTTAGTTTATGTCAGAATAATGGTAATCAATTTGTTGATGTTGAACAATTATTTCTTAATATCTCTGACATGAAATATGTACACAATATCCACAGAACATGATTGAGATGTAGTTGTATCCGCTTGGGCCACATAATTTTCAACAATATACAAAATTCTACACCGACTCCTTAGAGCGGTAAAATTATGAAGTCGTCACAGTACTGTAGATAGAAACCTCACACCAGTTACTTCTGTTCTACATATTTCTCTCACATTGCATTTATTATTATTCATTTCAACCGTGAATATACATATCATGATTTGATAATGTGACCGTAAAGAAAGATTGTCTTTTCCAACCACAAAGCAAACCATTTGTTCGTGAGCTCTATTTTTTGTTCCTTTGACTCTGTCATACACAATTTATTATTTATCCCAGTCTTCTGTATTACAAATGGTCTCAGGACTAGGACAAATCTGGGCTCTCCAAACTATCTGGAGGGAAATGGATTCCTGAACAATATGTGTCAATGGAGAAATTGGCAAAGGAGTGACAGTGGCCCTGGAGAGGGGCCAAACAATGCCTGTATGTCGCAAGAGGAAATCACTGTTCCACTTGAGACAAACACAATTTCATATTAATGAATAATTGAGAAAGTTTAGAACTGGGTTGGGATAAATGTGCGTGAGCATTGCATGTATCTGTGTCACGGTAAGATTCAGATTTTTTTCCAACAGTGCAGTGTTTTTGAGTCTTCAGTGGGATTAAGTGGATTGATTAGGGTCACAAAAAACATTGTGTTTATATTCAAAAATTAAGATTTTTTAAATTGCATTTAAACTTCACATAAACCTTGAAATTGAAGATAAAACTTAATTCAAGTAAATCCTGTAAACTGAATTTCTCAATTATTAATTTACTACTATAATTTAATTTCCTGTAACCTGTGTTAGCTAGTATTCTCTTCCATGTATTTACAGCTCATCAGCATGAACTGACTTTACCGGTACTTGTTAACCTGTACCTCGTTAACAAAGCTGAGGCTCGTTTGTTACATGAGAGAAGGAGGAGGAGTAAAAAGGGGATGGTTGACTTAGAGCACAGTGCCTTGACTGGAGAAGGAGACACTCCATAGTACACCCCCATCCATGCTAATGATCTGAGCTCTGCACATAATTAAAGCCTCTGCTGTGAAACGCAAGG
This sequence comes from Ctenopoma multispine, assembly GCA_034779795.1. Classification (NCBI taxonomy): domain Eukaryota; kingdom Metazoa; phylum Chordata; class Actinopteri; order Anabantiformes; family Anabantidae; genus Ctenopoma; species Ctenopoma multispine. The sequence continues at coordinate 7,652,292 of JAUYWH010000001.1, forward strand.
GGGGACTCATGTACGTCTCCCAACGTAGCTAGAGGAGGTTCGAGAAACTTCTGAACATCTATGGTCCATTATGTATAATTTCAAAACACATCCCAAGTATGAGGAAAAGAAACTTCATTTTTAATGACAAAATCATGAATTATTCTATTTATTGTGTACACTCACTCTTTCAAAGGTAGCTGGTCCATGGAAGGTGAAACTGAAACAAGAAGAAAGTCTTTCTGCTGTTAAGTAGAACTTACAGTAGCAAATCACACCTGTTGAGTGCTGTGGAAATGAGCTGAAGTGAAATGAGCGAATCATGAATGCTCATTCAGTATTTTCTGCTCTTCTTTTGTTTTACTTGTAATTTATCCACTGTATTATTTTTATAAATCCACAAACATAAAAACAAAGTACCAACCTCCAAAGAAAATGGCAGTAAATGCTGGTCCCACATTTCCCAGTCCAGTGGGAAATGTGGGAATCAAACATCACTTACAAATGTAATAGCTAGAATTTGGATTTGGTTAATTTCATAAAAATATCCTTAAAATATAAAGGGGCCAAAAAAGGTCACAAATTACATGAATAAAATATGATTCCTAAGTTTACATTTAAGGCAAAATTCATCCATGTGTTGTTGGATATTTTAACAATCTACGAATGTCTTCAGCACTGTTTTGATGTAGTTAAGAGAAGTTCTAATGTTGTGTTATCTGAAGTCTGAGAAATTCAGCCATGTTTCTAGTTTTAATTACAATATTACTAGTTGTTGCATATCCTGGGACTGAGCTGTGTGCTTGTGGCTTGTAAGACGCTTGTGTTTATAAACCAATAATGATTATCTTCTATACATGATTCATTAGTATGTCCTAAGGAAGCACTGCTTTTTATTCCTAACAGGCTGACTTGAGTACTCAGTATGGGAATGCACTGTGTATTCAAAGTCGGGAAAACTCTTACCCCTTTTTTTACTGTTTTTAAGGAAAGGATATAATAGTATCCCTTGCACTTTTAATTGTTATCTATTATGTATGACACATCTTGTTTATTTTTCAATGTTAATGAACTACACAAATTAAAAGCAATGTAATATTGATTGGTGAGAAATTGTCATCTTTTGTGAATCTGCAGCACATTGTGTAATAGTCGAATTCTGCCAATAGGTGTCCTTACATACCATATAAATACTGTTCTGTGGTCCTGCCTGCAGTGTGGCACTGTTGTAACTACATAACATAACAATCATTGCCATATTGTTTACTATGACAGAACCAGGGGCCACAGTGACAAAAAAACCTGTTAATTAGGGAAAACTTTTCATGTACATTCCCTGACTTTGTATTTCTTAAACCAAATCAAACCATTTTGAACAAACTTATGATTTCTTAGGATTAAATCAGCAAATCGATAAATAGATCACTAATACTATGGCTGAATTGATAGCATAGCTTATAATATTTAATATAAATGTTAAATTGGTGCCTATATTTGCAATACAGCACATGTAAATAAAAACTAGACTAACTCTACAGACACTGGTCGAGTTCACACTTATGGAATAAAACCCTTCTGAGTTAAATGTTCAAGCAACTATATTATGATCATGCAAAGTGATTTTTCTATACATTGACAATAAAACAGCTCCTGATTGTGTCATTTGATGACAACAGAGATTAGATTACAGTCCTAAGCATGCTACAAATCTTATCTGTCAGTTTTAATACCCGATTTGCCCGTCAGTTAACAGTCCCCAGAGTTAACGCCTCCATCAGGCTCTCCTCATTGCAATTTACTGTTCCCAGCAACTGGAATGAGCTGCAAAGCAATACTGAAGTGGACATTTTTATGTCAACAGCTCCATGCTTTTACTGATGTGCTCTCTGATAATTGCTTTTTGGCTCTAAAGCCAGCAATAACCCAGCAATAACTAAAACCTGATGTTCCTCCGTGTGCTGTCTCCTTTGTTCTGTGATAGCTTTTAACTGTCCTGAGTCTGTTTTTGTCTCTGCACTGGTACATTTGGGCTGTTATTGTATTCATGATGTCTTATTGTCTAATATACTGACTGGAGTGGATGTGCCTTGTTGGAATATTAGTGGGCTTCTTCAAGTTTCTGTTCCTGTGATGTGCTCCTCTTGTCCTTGTCTGTTATATACTAAGTGTATTGTTTTTGTGTATTTATTTTTAATACTGAGAATAAAGCTTTAGAAGCTGTATAAATAAATATGCATTGCATGCATCATTCAAATCCCTTCACCATTGACAAGCCTACTCAATTAACTAATGCAAAGGGGGGGAAAAAAAACAAGCGGCTCTATAGATTTTTAGTTAATGACTCTTTTACTTGTGTTTTTGTAGTTTTTTTTTTAATGACCATGATTTCTCCAGTTACTGAAGCATTCTTTATGCAACACTATTTGTGTACATATTCAAACACATACTGCCTTCAGTGTGTAAGTAGCCTTGATGTACTTAAACATGTAAATGACATCCTTACTCCCACAGGTAACCAGTGCATATGACACATAAACATACACAAATTAGATAACAAGGTAACCACAACACAGTGTTTGTAGGTTTTTGATACCAAAGCACTAGGCTACAGAGGATTCTAATAGGTTGGCCTTTTTTGCCTGTTGTTGATATACCATCTGGTCCATGTAGCAACTACATCCCTTTAGGCCTGCAAATAATGACTTTTCATTTCCTTGCATCTAACCTGTGCATGGCTCATTGTGCTTCAGGGGAATATGTGACACTTCACTTCCCTCCCGTTCGTTTTCCTCGTCTTTACTACACCTCTACAGTTGATGTTTTTGACTATGGAGAGGGGCAGACCTTCTCTTGCAGGATAAAAGGCAGGGGTAGCGCCCCTCAATCATTCAGCCCTCCAGGAGGTGAGAGGAACGAGGGATGAGAGGGATGGGGGGCCTTGCAGGGAGCAGAGATGTAAGATGCATTTAGATACAGCTTTGACTGTTGTAAAAACTGTTGACTTTTTCCCTCCTGTCTCTTCTCTGTCCTCTTTTGTTGCCTTTGGGGACAAAAACCATGCAAATATTGGACCATTGGTACCACTGAAGATAACATTTTTAAAATGTCAGGGCACTGCCCGGAAAAGCAAAACAGCTGGAAAGTGCATCTCCCACATGGTAGTGAAGTATTGTGCTAAATACTGCCACAGGTAGAGCATTATGTTCATTTGCCAACCTGTGAAATTGATGCTTTCTTCCCATTCATATGTTGAAAATGAAAACTTAACTGGTACCTCTGACAACCACTGGAAAATAAGGCATGTTCAAAGGTGGGACATTAAAATTAACCTCTTTGCATGTATTCCCACTTCATTTTTCCTACTATAGCTAACATTTTCAGGAATTTGCTGAAACAACATCTGTGTAGTCATGCTGGGGATAGAGGGGTAACGTGGAGAGCGTATACTCAGAATCATTACTCTGATCCAGGCATGAGTTACCCCTGGGGAGGCTGCAGGGCCTGGGTCAGCCATATGGTGGCAGAAGCCCCTGGAGGAGCCAGCGTGATAAGCTGGATCAGCTTCAGCACTTCCTGACTGAGGCTTGGGCTGCACCACCAAGGTAAATGAGGGGGGTGGAAGCAGCTACTCCTTAGCAGCAGGAACCACAGCAGCATCATTAGGAGCCTGAGGGCAGAGAAATGGAAATGGTTTCATCCATGGCATCTGCAATGCTAAGGGAAATTAAAGTCAGGCCTGCTAAAACTTGGTCTAAATCTGCTGAGCCTCTTTGATAAAATAATGTAAGTGATAACTTGTTGAATGCCGTTATACTATCTGTCATGGATAATCTAATATCTGCACAAATTTTACAGAGATGGATTACGCTTGGGGCAAGTCCAACGGAAAGTTGTAGAAAATATTAGTTACTATGGGTGGCTTGTAGATAATAAATGCATTTATCAAAAATATACAGAAGCTTTAGTGCAAGGATATTGGACATTTTGCACACGGGGGGGGGGGGGGAGTTAAATTTTTCTTAAATTACTGTTTTTTTTATTTTGATTACAGCATGCATTTACTGTGGCTTTGCTTTAATGAGCTTATGCAGTCAGAGATCTTGCATTGATGTTGGAATTGGACCACTGCATAAAGTCTTTCCCAGCACATCCCAAATGATGTTAAGGTCAGGACTGGGGACAAATCCATGTTTGAAAATTATGTCTGTTGCTCCCTAAACCACACTTTTACATTTTGTGCCCAACAAAACCAACAAATTACATGTATTGCCAGTAAAAAGACCAGTACATTTTTAAAACCTGAATAGTTATATCTGGTAACTGGTTTATGTGTCCAATGTAACATAAATGTAAGGCCTCCAGACTTGTGCATGTTGAGAAACAGACAGTCCATTTGTCTGCTGGCAGGTATACAAGTCTTCACTGTCAGAGTGGACCATACCATTCTCTGCACTGAACCAGTACTGTAGCTTTGCTCTCCTGTAACAAAACAACTACTGGGGATGTGATAAGAGGTATCAACAACATTAGACACTCTTTGTTTGCACTCTTACTCTCACTTGTAAATAAGTTGATTGATTATTGCATACTGTAATCTACAGTTTCTTCCAATTAAAAAAAAAATAAAAAATAAAATCACAAAACATGTATAAAGCATTTCAAAAACAAAACTGACCCTGTTTATATTTGTTTTTAAACAATGTCATGGGCACTTGGATGGGCACTGAGAGAGTGTGATCTGATTATTTAAACCATAGCTGCGGTGCTATGGCTCACATTTACCTGACCACTTGAGTCCTGACACTGTCCACCTGTGATCCAATTGCTTAAGACACGTTTTAGAACCAACTTTAAACACGGTCTCTGGTACTGGCCACATTTTTAAAGATAAACACTTTCATGGTTCTTAGTTCAATTCTGGGTTCACTACTCCTCTGTGATGTCATTAGGACCTAAAGATAAGACAAATGTCAAATTCTTCTGGAACAACATAACCTTTTCTGATCTGATGCCTGTTTTGGTAGGACAACATAATTTATTTTGTGCTGCCTTCCAAAATTATTATAAATCACTGTTAAAAATCATGTGGACTTACAAGATTTACTCTTAAGTAATTTTGACCCTGTTTACACCTGGTATTAAGATGCATGCTGGGCAAGTGGGTCACATGTAGATGGCTGAGACACCATTTACATTTGTACACATAGATGTATATCAATGGTGTCAAACAGTCCATTTATGTCCAGAATTCAGTGGCTCTTAATCTCCATGTTGTTTTCTTTTTTTTGTTGTTGTGCTCTCATCCACCAACAACCAACAACCACCATGTCCTGGAATGATGACATATTTAGCGCTTGCATTACAAAAGTGAGTCAAATGCAACTTGGCAAGTGGTTTGAACAATTGGATCGCAAACTGTCTTGGTGGACGTCGGAGACACATTTTAATACTAGGAATAAACAGGGTCTTTGTGTCCAATTAATTATAAAATTATTATAATATTAAAAAATATTTAAAAATATATTTATAAGCTCAGTTAAAAATATGCAGAATGACCACCATGAGCCAAGACACAAGCAAAAAGCAAAATTATCAGAAAATAAAGATAAAACATGACCAAAAAGAGCCAAAACTAAAATGAGCAATAAACTGGATGAAATGATCCTGATGTTCATATTTAAAGTTATTTTTCACTCTGTTGGTTGTCTGTATGAGGGGTGGAGGGCCTTTTATCTATATGTGCCCCGGGGATCCATTGCCTCATAATCATTCCATGGGTCCTGTACCCTTGCTTGATGCAAATGCCTTGAGAGCTATTGCTATCTATGCTAGCTAGAAGTGACAATGTGTCACTGATTTGTGTCACTTGTCCTCCCAATTACACTCACCACAGGTCATCATGTTCTACATTTGCCCCTCATACTGGCATATTCTTCAAAACAAAGATAGGTTAACAATATTATTAAGTTAATTTATTTATATACTGTAGATAAAAAATGATAAACAAGATTGTCTCTTCCTCTCTGCGTTGAATTTAGAGTTTTCAGATTTTACCTACATGACATGCCCCTCCAGCTTTTGTTTAACTTGGGTTAAATTCACAATTACATTCATTATTTACAATATCAAAATAATAATACAGGATACAATACAAGACTGTTTTCCTTCCAGTGAACGATATAGATAGATTAGCTGCAATTTACTGTCAAAGTCTAAAAAGAGACAATTTGGTCCCCTGAGAAAAGCATAGTCAAAAGTTTTCACTTGGTGCCAAGTTTCTGAGCCAGAGTGTGTCAGTTTCATTTTGTTTGGCATTTTGAGACGTCTGAGGGAGTTGGTGTGCACTTTAAGAGATGCTGACATGTTGTCGTTTGAGTGCCTTTTGGTCTTCATCTCTAATAGAGAATGGCTTGCCTTTTGTATTTATAATGCATGCTCTCTTTGAGGTTGTTACAGGTGCCACTGAGCCACTCCTTATCAGGCTTTTCTTGTTGACATTCACACCAACGTTATTGTTTTGCCATAACAATATATTCTGAGGACTGCATGTAACATATTAGCTAATTATGGATTCTCTCAGCAGCGTGGCCTTACCTTGCCTCACGTGGTGTCTAATTAATTAGCTGTGTTTATTCTAACCACCATAACCTTGACAGCTCGCTACCTTCATCCTAGGAAAGGGTTCTTTCATGACAAATTACTAGGCTGGATGTGTGACACCTCTCTGACTTGCCTGTGGTGTCCCGTGCTGGGGACAAAAGCCCAGATGACTCTAACTGAGCTGTGTCTTGAAGATATGAGATATTCAAATGAGATGCTAACAGAGAGGGACTTTGTGATGGCGGTTGTCTAATGTTAATGTACTAATTTGAATATAAAAGAATCTTTGCCATTTTTGCGGATCAAAAAGTGAGAATAAGAGATGTAAATGTAAGTTCTTCAGCCTTGACTGACAAGACAATGGGAAAGTTTTACAGTGTCTCTGTCTTTGTGGAAGTGGCATTTAGATAGCACTCAAACAGAAGGAATTATGGGTTAAATACGGGGCACCTAATGAAAAAAGGAACATCATTTTATCTTGATTCTGTATTAAATAGGAAGCAGAATACATTAAATATAAACAAACATTTTAATATTCGTTTAGACACCCCTGTTTAGACTTTGGTTAGGTGCTTCGTTATTAAGCCCAGCCTTACTGTAACAAATGATTTGGAAAAAAATAATACACCTATCACTGAAATACAGCACAATTCAACACATCCAAAATCCAACCATCTTCCAAACTGATCATACAGTTTAATCAACACTTCTCTAAACACCTTAAAAACCTGTAACCGTCATGAATTTGTTGCATGTTGAATTTATGCTGTACCTATTAAACTACCAACTGAGAGTATATACAATCATGTGTTTAAGTTAGTACCCATTCTTCTCTGTTGTTTTTTTTGTATGTGTGTAAAACATAATAAAAATCATAGTGAGTCATAATAGATAAAAAAAAAAAATTAATCCCTCCCTCAAAAAAAAAAGTGGTATTACTATACCCTCATGCTTCAGTAGCTAGTAGATCCATCTTTACCAGCAACTACATCTTTCTCACATTGCTGTAGAGGAATTTTTGTCTCATTCTTCTTTATAGTGTTGCTTCAGTTCATTGAAGTTCTTTTTGGACTTTCACTAATGCACAGCTCTCTTAAGGTCCTGCGCCAGCATTTCAATAAGGTTGAGGTCTGGATTCTGACTAGGCCTTTCTATAATCTTGATTCTTTCATTTTTCATTCATTCTGATGTAGATTTACTACTGTGCTTCAGATCATCCTGTTGCATGACCCAATGCTGACCAAGCCTTAGCTGTCACATTTGCCTCTAGAACACTCTGGTACAGTGAGAAGTTTAATGAGGTACCCAGGTCCTGTGGCTGCAAAGCAACCCAAATCATCACCCGTCCACTGCTGTGCTTGATGGTGGGTATAAGGTGTTTCTGCTACAATGCTATGCTTATTGTTACTAAACATGGTGCTGAGCATTAAGGCTACACAACACCACTTTCATCTCATCTGTCTATAGGACATTGTTCCAGCAGTCTTGTGAGTGGTCCAGATGCAGTTTTGCGAACCTGAGTCACACTTTCATATTCTTTTTAGACAGAAGAGGATTTCTCTTGGCAATCTTTTCAAACAAACTGTACATGTTCAGTCTTCTTCTAATTGTGCTGTGATGGACTTCAACATTAAATATGCTCTGGGAGTCCCATGGGGTCTGAGATGTAGTAGCTCTTGGGTTTTTTTGTATTTCTCTAAGCATTGCATGGTCTGACCTTGGGGTGAATGTACTGGTACATCCACTCCTGGGAATATTGGCAGCTGTCTTGAAGGTTTTCCACTTGTGAATAATCTTTTTTACTGTGGAACGTTGAACTTGAAATTGTTTGGAAAAGGGTTTTACATCGCTTTACAGATTGATGTGCCGCAGCAATTGCTTCTCTAAGACCATTGCTTTCATCTTGACATTGTGTTAACACACATCTGAATGCTCCAGACCAGGAGACTGCCAGAACTTCTGTTTTTACAGACATCTGCATACTGCTGGTCAGCTTGTCAGGGGTGATGATTAGCAGCAATTTACCCCTTTAAATTGTTTTAGGTTGTATTTGTAGGTTGTATTTGCCTAATATGATCGGATTAAAAGGAGGGTACATGGAACACAAAAGTGAATGGATTATATTGTAACTGCTTTAGATTGACCACATTTTGTGTTGCCAAACTATCTAAATTGAACTTTTTTTTTTAGCCTGACTTAAAGTGTAATTCAGGAATTCATTGACGTCTGGACACAGTTTGCTAACACTGTTTGCCAAGAATGTCCGAAGTCACATTTTGTCATTTGGTTGTGCTGCTGCACATTATTGAACACAACTGGTGCTGAACAAATGCATTAATCCGATGCGTATTATCATATTGAGACAAATGTATGCAGGTCTCTCTTTGGGAGTAAGTTCAGATCCTATAGCCATAGTGTTTTTGGAATTGGCAATATTACTTAAAATATAGAAACTTTTTGTGAAAGTAATTACAGCTTAATGAGACAAATAGACCTATTCAGGAGGGGTTCATGATTTCTCTGAGCCCAACAGAATGTCCTTCAATGAGATGGAGATAATAATTCATGCTTAGGGGCATCAGACCTGCCAACAGGTTATATGTACTACTTCTTCTTCTTCTTGCACAATGTACTGTATTGTCAAAAGCAAATTGAAGATATATAATTCAATAAGCAATGTATTAAAGAATTAATATATTCAAGTTAATTATGCCACTGTGTGAGCGAACTGTTGTACATCGGATTACCAAAATGATTTTTACTTTTGACCTTGGTCTCTACGGATCAACTTCGTTATGAGGTTTTAGTTATAGCTTAACATTTTAAAACAGTAGGCATGGAGCAGCCCCCATTTATTTATGATTCAAGGATTGATGTCCTTTTGTTTAAATAAAATATGGCTGAAAGGTGCGAGTATGAATGAATCTTTTCAACCGAGTGATTAAATGGGAAATTTATTTATTCATGTTTATGTTTCGGTTTCGGTATACTTAAAACAGCTGCTCCACAGAGGAAAAGCTGCAGAGGATATGATGAAAGGCATCTGACTGTGTTCATAATATACAATATAATATCTGAAAGTTTTAATGAAGGGTTCTACTCCGCTCAACCAAATATGCAAATTGCCTCGCAGGTCCTGTACCTGCTCTGAGCTGAACAACTTGTTCAGTGGAAAATGAGCGGCCACACTGTATATCCACCAACTTTGACAGCTGGGAGACGCCTAAGGCTCGTCCTGAAGCTACTACCTCAGTTTTTGAGAGCAGAGCTGCAGGCTTGGATTTTTGCAATCTTACACTAATTGCAATGCAATGTCAATGACCTGGTTTGTCCCACTACTACATGCCTTTTATAGTCCTGACTAACAGGATCAATGTTAAAATGGAGAGGGCACTACTGAAAAAAATATTAGTCATTCCTTATTGGCCATTGGCAGCTATTAATGATGATTTAAGGAAAGAAAAAAGGTTCTTGTTTGGTTGACGTCTGAACGTTAGCCTCAGTGGACCACAGCAACTTCTCTAAATTGCATTAACTTTTTACAATGAAGGCTCGGTACTTTTTTTAATTCCTATTATTATTATTCCTTTTCACTGTGTTTCTACTAGGCAAAAATACACACCCTTGACACAGTAATAATAATTAGCTACTCCCAGTAATGCTGCAGTGTGTTTGGAACAGACTGAGGTGTCAGGGGTTTTTACTGGGGATCATGACACTGTGAATTACCTGAAGAATACCTGGAGCAATATCTGAACCTAATTAACTTCCCACAGAAATCAAATCAATTTGAAATATTTGGGGAATCAAAGCGAGTATTTGCCAAGGTTGTCTGTCTTTTTCTCCTTATCTTTCTTTGTCTGGCATATGCTGCTTTCTCTGGAATCTTTTGCATGTAAGCACAGCTGAAGAATGACAGAGAGATGTGGTGGGAAGAACCCATTTATTCCATCAAGTAATCAATGTGCAGTTTGAATTCATTTGAAAGCACTCAATCATGCTCCTAATGTTGATGGCTCACGGGTGTGCGCATCAGTTATGCAGGAGTGTTATATAGCTTTGGTTTGGACCCATTTCATCAAATATTTATGAGCCAAAAAAGTGCATCAAAATAAGAGTGAATAGAATTACACTTAAGTTTCTCATGTATTGAAAGCCCTTGACTTGTATTGTTCTGAATACTGAGAGTTCTTTTGTCCAGGTTTCTTTGTTTTTTGGGGTTGTAGAGGGCGTTAGAGGAATCAGAGATGTCATGAAACTTTTTTTCTTTCTCTTTTTTGCTTATTTACTTAGATGAACTCATCAAACCCTTACTTTCATGCCATAAAAGGCTCTTGTCTGAATGGACATATAGTACAAAAGCAAGTGATGCAAAAAGGTGAAATAGGGGTATATCTCTCCAGCCCAATTGAGGCTGCCTTTTCTCCTCACTCTTCATCAGTCTCGCCTGCCTCGCCTCTGTCTGCCAGTGTGTTTGGCTTTTAGATGTGATGTGAGCCTAGTATTCTCTCAGACCCAGGCAGTAACTTTGTGAACAGCCGCTGCCTGCACACTGATGGTATTTCACTGCTGCATCCCTCAAGTTATATTAAATTTGCAACTGGCCCTCTTTAAGTCTTTTTCATGAGATGTATGTTTTAAAGACTGTGTCAATTCTTAAAGATGCCCTTGGCTTTTATCAGTCGTTTTTAAGAAAGCTTTCAATAAAGAGTGAGGCGAGAGCTCGTTGTAGTTGTCGCCCATTTTGCTTGCATAAACTGCATATAAAATCTTAAACTCAGATCTTAAAGGCTGATACGATCTGACTTAAAACCGTCTCAACAAAGCCACAGCTTCAATATTAATGGATTTAACTTGAGATGATTTTAACAATGATTCAATGTTTGCTCTTTTCACTTGGAAGCACTTTTCCTGTTTTTAATCTATAACTATGCATTCCTTTTCGCCCATAGCTTCAGCCACTTGCTTCCAACTGCATATAGACATTTAAAGCCATGACTTTTTCTGTGAAAACCACTCTTAAAGCATTGTAAGAAATCAGCAGTGCCTTTTATTTCATGTTGAAGACAATTTACAAATAAACCCCAAGCGACCAAGTTTGTTTTTAACAATCTGTGAGTTCCAGCTGTTCTGTTGACCTCAATCTCTTGTAGGGTGCCAGGGTAAAGCAAGGGTACAATTACTTCTTATTAGAGTTCTGAGTCTTGATACACCTCCACTAGGAGGGGTGAGCCATCAAATTCAGACATTCGAAACCACTTGTAGCAGGAGACAGAGGAGGCCAGCAAATGTGAGTTTATGTCTATGGTTGGTATGGTAGTGGAGTCAGTGGTAGCGTCCTGCTGAGCTCCCGCACAGATCAGAGATCATAGATCCACAGTGCTCACTCCTGAGACGCTGGCCTTCTGCAATATTTACCCACTACATGGGTTCTTCGAGCTGTCATTCATATACTGAAAGACATTCGCACATTCAGGTTCACATGCATGCAAAAGGGAAATTGTGCTATATCTTAATTATGAACATATCAGCCTGAAACAAATCTGGTCTTTTTACAGTCCTAAATTAAGAAATTATTAAGTGTTTACTCAGTAGTGTGAATTAATCATGTCGCAGTTTGCATTTCACCAAGTTGCTTTTTTACCTGATTGATTATGTGTCTACCTTTTCTTATAAAGAGGGAGAGGAGTGTGTGTGTGTGTGTGTGTGTGTGTGTGTGTGTGTGTGTGTGTGTGTGTGTGTGTGTGTGTGTGTGTGTGT
>JAUYWH010000001.1:7664955-7682657 GCA_034779795.1 Ctenopoma multispine
CTTGCTCAAGTGGGACTGTTGGGTTTTCTATATTATTTCGTATTTACCTATTTTCTGTAAGGTCTTAAATCTTACAATGTAAAGTGCCTCGAGATGACTTCTGTTGCGAATCGGCGCTATATAAAGTTGAATTGAATTGAAGTTGAATCTTACATTTTGAACTTTGTTATAATTATTTGCCGAACAATGTTGCATGTGGTTATAAGTATTGTTTATTCAAGTAGCATAAGAGTATTGATCCCCTTTCATTTCATCATAGATGGTCTGAATTTTTCACACAAGCTTGACCTGTACTTGACTTGTCACATTGATCCACACACAGTGTATACTGACCAGAGGAGAGAGAGGCCAAGCTCATCGATATAAAAGAGGGTCCCTGTTGACTTTCCCAGCAGCTAATTATACCTAAACTCTCATACTGACCAATTAGCAGACCTAAAACTGTCTCTGATCGATTTCAGCTGTTATTCAATCTACGGTAGCTTTTCTCTCCTGCATTTCCAAAAGATGTTAGGATTGAACCAGGAAAAACAGAATCTATTGCCTTTGTCACAAGAGATCTACTCTTACAAGATCTTGCAGAAAGTATACTAAAGAGACCAACGTTGTTTTTAATATAAAATGTGTCATGATAATAGTAGCATTGGTGTCCAAAAAGGGAAAAGTGTTGTGAGTGACGCTTTTACCATACAGCTGTGGGAAGATAGATTATATAAGGTAATTGCTGAAACAGGTTGCAGTTATTTGTACAGGATATAGGAATCCTGATAAACGCGATGGCACAGTGTTATTTATTATCCAGAGCACATGCTTAAAAGTACATGTACAAAAACAATGAGTTGCAACGCTCAATCAGATATAGAAGTGTCATGTTCAAGTCCTTTAATCCTAATTTATCATTTTAGCTTAGGGTTGTTAAAGGGCACAGTTTTTTGGTCCACCGTCTATGCAAATATTAAAATATAAAATCCTTTCATCCTCAGCATCATATGAGTTATCTTCATCTATTAGCACTAGCTCATTTTCAGATCTGGAACCTATACCCGTATACGGTGACTGATTTAAGGTTCAGAGATCTGATTGCCTCGGGCAAGTTATTCTAAGAGCCCCCTGATGTCAGTGGGACTGCCTGGCAGAATAAAAGGCAAGGCAATAAAGTGGGGGAAAAAGTAGCACACACACATTGAAATGGGGGCCTCCCTGAGGCGATGGCCCAACTGGCCCGTGGTTAAATCCTCCACTGAAAGTGTAATAATCACACCAGAGCCCCACAGAGGGAAGGGAAGGGAAGAGAAAGAGAGTGGGGGAAGACACAGAAACAAAAGCCACTCCTCTCCGTCCTGTTCTCTTTGTGCCTTCTTAGGGGGGGAAAAAAGACAGAAAAATCTTGGCACTAAGAAAGGGAATTATAGGGGCTGTAATGACAGCTGATGGGGAAGTGGAACAAGATCTGAAACGGATCACAAAGGTGTCATTGTAGCTGTGGCAGTCATTCTGATATGTTTGCAGATATAAGCATTAGATGTGTACTTTAATCCTGTCCATTGACTTACCCTGGCTGATAAGTGGTTAATAATACTTTGAGTACCCTAAGCAATGGGCTTTGCACTTGTAAGGTTACTTAACACGCATTCTTTTCCAAACAGAATCAACAGTTATGGTTATTCTATTGTTGCTTTTATAAGCTTCGTCTTGTCTTTGGCGATGGTAAAGTTGTTTTCTGCTTCTTAAAAAAGCAACAAAAAAGGAGGGGGAAAAAACACAATTATTTAGATAGTAATATTATGCCTTTCCCATTACACTCATTTTGAATGCCTCTCAATTCTTTCCACGATAAGAGTGCCCAGCAGGAACTCCCACTATAAATCACTTTTAGTACCCCTGACATGTTAGAAGAAGTGAAATAGCTGCCAGTGCTCTAATTGCCTTACCCTGCATGCCTCATCTTTGTGCTCCTGTCTTCCATTTTAAGATGTTTGCCCAACTCCAGCACTTTTTGTGTGTGTATTTTAGATCTGTGTCCGTCTTAAGAATTGTGCAAATGAGGCGCATGTGGAACAAAACCCAGTGTCATGTTTTGTTTGAAAACATCAATTAAAAGAATGTTTTCTATCCAGAAACACAGTCGATGGTTACCTCTTTTGTTCTTGCTGGTAAATTGTGGGAGGTTAACTGGGTGCGCTAATTATGACAGACAGGAAAGGTCAAACTAATTAGTGCTCCCTTTGAACTTGCCATTGAAAGTTCCTGATATCTCTATGCAGTCTTGACAGAGTTCAAATTAATTAAGAGATATCCTAATTGTGGCAAAAATATCAATGTATTGAAAAAATGGTAATTGGAAAAAGTCGTGGTTTATATTAAATAGCTTTTTATTTTGCGTTCACACTAGTATTAGGTGAGAAGGTGTCGTCTTTACTTTGCACACATAATTCTGAAGCAAAGGCTTTTATTTGCAGAGGGTCTGATAACAAGACATTCACGTGCAAATAGATCTCTTTATCAAGTGCAAAAAGAACACTTTGTGCACCATTAAACCTGCACAATGCCATAATCGTCTTTGTTTGGATATGTTAAATAAAGCATATCATTATGTTCTACTGGGTGCTAAGTGGTATTTTAAAGGTCCATAAATTCAATTAGACAATGTTTAATGCTGCCCCTAGACCATGTTAGCTCAGTGACGCACGTGATCCAGGGGAGGGTCTTGTCAGCCATTTTTAAGAATTATTACTCAGGATTTACATTTATATTGTCATTTTAATAGTACATCCCTCTTCAACCGATAGGGGCCTCAGATGCTTCCAGGGCCCCAGCTTATTCCCCCTCCCTCAGGACTGCATCCCATTTGTCATTAGACATAGATAGGAAAAAGTCTCTCCTCAGTCACAGTCCGTAGTTAGTCTAGTCCCGTTATGCACAGTTTAGAAACGCAGAAAATGCTAAAGAGGTCTTGACAACTCCTGGGGGTCGGCTAAGTGTGGGCCAAGGGTTTCTATGTGTGTGAGTGCACACTTGCATTAGTGTTTGAAGGGGGGTAGGAAGGGGTCCCAGTGGTTGTTTGCCTGTTTTCCATCAAGAGCCCTCATCTCCTTTATCCCCTTTGTGGTGGAGGCCCTCCTCGGGCAGTTCCCTCTGAGGGGGATCTAAAAAGAGCAGCTGCTGGGGAATGAGTGCCATTTCCTCCTGCTGTCACCAGCACACTGGCAACCCTTAGTCCTCCTGTCCCCCTCCACCCACAACCCCCCTATTAATATGCATATGAACTTGTTTCTCTTAGTTCTGAACTCCAATGACAAAGTGGGAAAGCATATGCCTGAAATATTCATGATCGCACGCAGTAATTAAGCAGCAGAGAAGGGAACTGAGAGTCACTACCCCTCCGCTACGTTTTTTTTTTCTCCAGCACTAAAAAAAAAAGCAGTTGTCTACTGCTTTCTCAGTAATTCTTCGAAGCATTCCACTGGTTTTGTGTGCTGTTTTGCAACACGGAGCCATTTACCATGTAAGAGTTAATGAGGCTTAAAAGAAGTGCAGTTTTGTGTAGTGAGTTAACTCCAGTTAAGTGCCAGAGAAATCCCACAGTGTGACAATCAGAACAGTTTTTCTCTCTTTTTCACCGATTAACACTTTACTATGTTTTCTGTATGAATACTGATACTTGGAAATGGAAATTCTTAGATATTGTTCTAGACGAATTAAATTTCTTACACTTGTAAGTGGTAGGAGCACCTGCTGAGTAACATATTAAACTTAGGTTTAGATAGAGATTATTTTCCTTTATGCCTTTCACTCTCAGAATTACTTAGGGGTTATTTCAGCTTTCTTGCTGTCCATCTTTGGATGGAAAATATGCTGTGGTACACAACATTAAATTTCAACAATGTTAGATTTTCTCATGGAAGCAGTACAGTATT
The DNA here is from genome assembly GCA_034779795.1 of Ctenopoma multispine. Lineage (NCBI taxonomy): Eukaryota > Metazoa > Chordata > Actinopteri > Anabantiformes > Anabantidae > Ctenopoma > Ctenopoma multispine. The sequence goes on from JAUYWH010000001.1 coordinate 7,668,873, forward strand.
GCAGAACTGTTTAAATTTGATCCGATGGCCAGAGATCATTATTTAGTAATTAGTTTTAGAATTTTTTATTTTGCATTGCTTTTTTTAAAAGATTTTTCCAGTTCTGTATTATAATTAGACTGTTGGTTTAGAAATAACAGAGACCTTGAAGTCAGAGTATAAAGCATGCTGTAGACCATTCAGAGATGTAGCCAGAGGAATCATAGGACATGGAGGTGGATACCTCTGTACAGCCACCAGAGAGATGGAGAGGGAGAGAGAGAGAAGAATGAGAGAAGGAGGGAGGGAAAGGAAGGGGTGGAGGGTTAGTTATAGAAGGTGAGAGGGAAGAAGAGGGAGAGAGGCTGTGAAATGGTTGCTGAGGCTTGACAGCCAGGTAGATTGAATCTGACATAAAGCCCAGAGATGAAAGAAGAGCGGACAGCTGGCCCACTGCACTCAGCACACTCCATGCAGTTGCACTCACCTCGCAATGCCACTTGCTTCCCCCCTCCACTTTCTTTTTCATTCTGCTCCTGTTGACGGTTTCCTCAGGGGTGTGTCTGCCACTTTCTACCAAGGGATCATCTCCGTTCTCTGGGCTCTGTCTAGCCCCGGCTGGCCCATCTGAGGAGCAGTGGTCCAGAGTTCAGACTTCCTCTTCTGCCTCGTCTCCACACCTCTCCACTCCATGCTTGTCATCCCACAGCCCACTCAGTGCCACACTGGCTTGGTTTGTCAATAACCATTTATTTGTTGCTGGAATGGCAGCAGCCATTACATCTGACCTCCCTGTTTCATCAATTATGGATAGATTATTGGATGTGAACATCTGCAAGAGCTTGCTGTTGGACTCACCTCCTGGCAGGGATTAGATAAAGTATTAAACTGTTGTTTATTGTCAGGCCAAAACTCTAGTGGGAAGCCAGAGAATTTCTACAACCCCACAGCAAAAAATAACTCCCATCAACAAGGCACCTTAAATAGTTTAGCACTGCTGCCGAGGCCCCGTCATGGTAAGATGTGGGCCATTTATTATTTACACTTATTACTGGTTGTTATAACACTCATGGTAAAAGCTCCTGGCAGATGGGGCTTAGTCATTGTTTGTCACCTTGGTAAATGTGTGAACCACAGGCCAAACACATAAAAACACACAGATGTTTGTCTCTAAAGCAAACATTTCTACAGGGACAAGTCTTTCTGTTTTGCTTAGAGAAATGACTGCTGCTAAACCCCTAATGACTGAGAGGACAGACTTGTCACATATATGTACATGCACAAACTCGTACAGTCTCAGGAGTCAGAGGGATATTTTAAAAATGCTTTTAGGTTATTTATTTTTAAAACATGCCAAATAAAATGTTTAACACGGGAATTATAGATTTTAATGGATATCTCCTGGCTGAATATGTAACACTGGTATCATGTTGAAGTAAGAGAAAGAAGTGGGGGGGCGGGAGCAACTCTGGTGCTAAATATGGATTAATGTGATGTATGACCTGTGGCTCAAGTTGTTCTACAAAATCTTTGAGTACTGTCCTGAAATTTTAGTCTAGGCTTTAGTCTTACGTCCGTTTATTTAGTAGTTCAGATATAATCAAGAGCATAAATGTTTGGGCAACATGGCTGATATCACCGGTAGTGAAAGACAACCTTAAATAACAAATTAGTAAAAAGATTTCTGTACATTTTAATTTTCGTCTGATAATTCCGGTTCCTGTCTTTTATTCACTGATGTGCTGTGATCCACATTTCATTAAAAAAAAAGCATACAAGTCCTCATGAAGCCCTGACCATACTCCTTTTTTTCTTTACATAACATAAACGTATTCTTAGATATCTGAATTGGTACAGGTGACCTGAACTTGGATTAACAGGCTTTACTTGGCTTCTTAGTATCTTTGCCACAGTGCAGTGAAAAAGAGGTTGCTGCACTGCCTTTTTAGTCTCCTGTCAAAGCCTCTCACAGTTCACCTTGAAGGCATATGCTCAGCTGTCAACACCAGTTGTCAAACCGACACTTAGCATTCACATTGTTTCTGTGAAAATGAAGATATGTATTTCCAGAGTGTAACCCAAAAAAATGGCACACAGCCCCAGCATTTTTGTTAATGTTTTTAGGTGGTTTAGGCAGTGATGTAACCTCTGTCAAACAGGAAGTATCTGTTTTTTTCCAGGCTTTGAACAAAGAGCGTGAAAACCTCCTGTGTGCTAGAGAGTAGTGGGGCACTGTGCATCTAAATATCAGTGCAGGTTGAAAGGCACAAAATAAGGTCAGTGTCATCGCACTGCATTATTAATACACCACTGTTTATCTCCTTGCCCATTGAATCTGTGCGCAAGAAAATGCTGCCTCCTATGAAATATTGATGCAATTTCATAGCTTTACATGTAGAAAAAGCAATTGAAAAAGTAGGTGTTACACACTGGCAGCAGGTTGCAGAATGGCATGTCACCTGGTAACATAAATTGTCAAACACAACAAAACACTGGTGAAACGGTGGTAAAACAAGCCATCACATGGAAAGCTGCAGGCCGGTGAGCATGTCATGTTCATTGGAGGTTATGTTATTTTAACACAAGGCATCCTATGATTTATGTTGAAATTTGTGGATATCATTGTGTTTTAAGGATCAAAATAGCATTTTCTGTTAAAGTATAAATACTATAATGCTCTTATGATCATATTGAGTCTATTTCTGCTCATGTTTGCTCTGGTATCAAACATAGTGATTCAATATATGAAAATAAAGCATTGTGAAAATCTTAATTATCTTGTTAATATGTTGGTGGCCACACATTTATGAGTAAAAGGTTTCTAGTCTTATTAAATGGGATCTAAAATAACATAAACATCACTTATTGTGTCTGATCAGCTTTGTATCTTAGTCTTTTAAAAATTAATACATTTTGCAGTGGTAGTTGGACCATGTACTGTATGTAGATGCACATCTTTTTCTGCCAAACAGAAAGCTGGATATAAATCTCTAATCATACTATTTTCAAACCTGAAGGCTTATTAATAAATGCAGTTTGTTTTAATGTATTTGAACTTTTTTTATTTGGCCTTTGCATTTGTCAGTCATGTCCAGTATAAGCACTAGATCTGTGCCAATTGATAGATTGATTTATGAAAACACGTTTATTTAGAGGAAATCATGTAGTAGGTGCATTTATAGTTGGAATTTCAAAGACATGTTTTGTTTTTTAGACCTTCAAGTGAAGCCGTTGAAACAAAATGCATTGGAATATTCATTTTAAAACATTAGTTTCACACTTCACATACCTCTGTGTGTTATCAGAGGCGCCTCTAATCACACATACAGGTATTAGTTGTAAACAACGCTGCACCACTGTAGTGCACAACATGCTTTCTCCCTTTTGTCTTTTGTCCCTTTCATGTTAAAATTGCTTACTAATTAAGCCAAATGCCGCTGCATCCAGAGTGCATGCTTACACACACACACACAAAGGCAGGGAGAGGGAGAGAGGGCTCTCTAATGATCAACACGCGCCAGCGTCTTTATTATCCCAGCCAGCCAGCCTGTGTCTCCACAGCCGGCTCATGTGCTGTTTAAGTGATTGTAAATCATCCCACAGTAATGGCTGAGATTACCATACTATCAAAAAGCTTTTTTCATGCATGATGTGGTAGCATCTTGGGGCCGTAAGTGTTTTATGGTGAGTGAGACCGTATCACCCACAGTCATTAACAATCTAGTGGTGGCCAGGCAGGCAGGCAGGCAAGCATCTGTACTCAGGCTGCTGCTGTTAGTGTTACCAGATGCATAAGGAAGATGCAGGCTTGGACTGCAGCCCATTCTGAGCGCTGTCTGTCAGGAGCCATTAGGCGCATGTTTTTTGATTAATGCTGTAAGTGATGGTGTGAGTACTGCTCAAGAGACCAGCACAAGGAAATGGGGGAAAGAACAGGTTATCACCTTGCTGAATGAATGCTGTAGTGTCAGTGATTATGGTCGTGAGTTTAGTTTACCTTTTGCCCAAGGTGGATGTGAGGGAAACATTGTGATGTGTGTTGTTTTTTTTGGTTGTAGGCTGTGATTTGCTTTCCTGTTTTCGAGGGGATCCTGCTTTTGGAGAGGATCACCAGGTGTCTCCTTCCCCTGACTTGCAGAGCCTGCTATTGTGACCCATGAATTATTGATTAACCTTGGTAATAGAAAATATATAACTGTGGTATGATTTGACCTGCTTCCGCTGTGGTGGATAAGTGTTAATACCAAATAGATATCCATATGCATGCAGATGATTACATAAGATTTATTTAAAATAGGATAGGTTTAGCACTAGTGATTGATGGTTCAATAGAAGACATTTACCAACTTTTCTTTTGTAATTGTAAAAATATATATATTACATTTGAATCATACGTGACTTCAGTGTCAATACAGACAGACTTTATATAACATTGTACAATCTTTAATTTTAAGATAACTGATGAAGGCATCAACAAATGGGACAAATTACTGAATCACATATAATGAACTTGTTGGAAAAATGTGAGGCCAGAGTATTTATCTGACAATGGTCATTTAAAATGTCATTTTAGCTGCCATCCCTGTGTAACAAGTTATTCTCCAGAGCAAAAAGACCCATGTGTTCTCATGACATGTTCAAATGAAACCATCTGCTCAGGTCCTGTTCCTGTGATGATCTCACTTTCCACAGCGGATCAATAAACGAAATGCTATGTTTAAACTGAATCAAATTTTCCAGTTGTAGGGTTATGCTTTCATCCGCAACAAGCTTCTACAGTCCTCACTCTTAGCTTTACCGTATATACAATTAAACGCCCCAGTAACCTGCACGTTTTCATTAGATTGGACCTGCAGGGACATAGTTGCACGTTACCCCCACCACAGCCAAAAGAGATGACCAGCTGCAGTAATTGCGTGGCGCTGTGTTTACATTTATTCATGAAACGGAGGACCGCCTTTTCATTGCCACTTCCACCTGTCACCCGTTCCATTTGCTGCGTCAGGAGCGAAACCCTCCCCACCCATCTCCCGCCACACCCCATCAAACTTGGAGCTACAATCACTAATCAGTCCCTCCCCTCTCTTAGACCCGCCACCTACTTGTTCCCTACCAATATTTGATTCCCTGCCAGCCTGAGCAAATTATTACGTTTTCATGCATTTGGTTCCACCAAAATGTATGTGCACTCAGCCACATCCTTTATTGATTACTTCTAGTGCAAACAGTAGGCAGAGTGTGATATACATAATTGGACAGTTGTCAAGGGAGGTCGAGCAGTGATAACTAGTGTCTATTTCCCCTCCCTAATGAATATAGGGCACACCTTGAAAGCGATCACTCATTCCCTATTTAGTAATAATATAAATATGTTAGAAAATGGGCTCTAAAAATGTAAAGCAACACACACACTGAGCTAACTGTGATAACTGCTGATAGCCTGATGATGATTTCAACATGAAATGTGTTTTCTAAATCCTTCAATGATGAAATACGTTGGTTTTAGACTGATGAAGAAGTCATCATACAGTTACCGCCATACAGTGTAGAGCACAACCCTATTTCTTTGAGCTACTGGTTATTAAGAAATAAAAAAAACACTCCAGAGAGGCGTCTTATACTTAATATACGCAACACGTACTTGGCTAATTATTTTCCTGAATCCTTATAACCACAATAATGTGGCTGCACATTGTCAGAACAAAAGCCAGCTCACCAAGCTAAAATACTCTCAGCTTCTAAAATGACATTTTCAGAGGCACAGTAGAAATAATAGCATTCTAATGATTGCTAGAGTAAACACAGTTCTGTTAAGAAAAACAAGAAAACTTCTTTTAAGTTTGTATTTTAGTAATGAAAAGCAAACAGTGGCTGCTGCAATTGCCTGACCTGTGACACAGAGGGGATGAAATGTCCCAGCAGAATCTCAGCTTAGCCCTGTCTCTCTCACGATAATGGATTCAGCTGCACAAATGGTAGAATCACAGATGTGTAATAACTCTATCAAACTCACGTCCCTGTGTTTTCACAAGGTTAAGTACACACAGAGACACCCACTGGAATTTCACATTTTACTCCTTCACCCTTCATCCATTGCAAAAACTAATTCTGAGTGGTCATGGGTTACAACCACTGTTTGTGTTTGTTGGTAATCATATGGCGTTTCCAAGGTGAGCCACCTTCAACTCTGTAGCCTTCATATTATAAAAATATCCACTTAAGCAGATTCATACATGGAGACATTGATAGTGGTTGGGAGTTTGGTGGGAGCGAGGAGGCAACTGAAGTCAGGCCCAAACAAAATCCATATTTAATACTGTGTTCCCACTTGGACATGTACTCTTTCAAGTCAGCATAAAAGAAGCTGCAGAGACTTTGCTCTCTTTGACCAAAGCATTGTGGCATCAGAGATGAGCTGGTACCCTTTGTCAGAAAATGTAAATCTGCAGTGTAATTCCACAGATATTACACACAAAAGACACAATAGGCTACTGATATCCTAGGACACAGTGGATGCACAAATGTGTCAAGACATTTCACTTTATCTGCAGCCTGCTGGTATGTATGTGTAGTGGAAATGACATGTTCAGTCACTCAACTCAACCAGGAAGTCATCACTCTCAATTCAAGTGCTGTTCTTTTCTTCCTAAACTCTAGCTGCTTTTGCTATTGTTTTTAAAGGATAAATTTGACTTATAAGAAACATGTTATTTTTGTAGTTTGGATCATTGGTTCCAATTCTAATTTTCTATTTTTGTACTCACAGCATTATTTACTGTGATCTCTGACCATAGCAAGAATGGCTAAATGTTACACAGGAAATGCAGAACACGGCTATCGCAGGGTTTTCCTGGTTGAGTGTTAGAGTGTTAACACTGAACCCTAGGTAAACACTGTTCTGTTTTTTTAGCGAACGCTATCATCATGTTGTGATGCCACACATTTTTTTTACATTAATGAAGCGTTACACTTATTAACAGAAAACGAGGGAGAGTTGGGGTGGGGGGCGGCCGAATACGGTGCAGTACTGACAAGCTGGAGACCTTTGTTCAAGACCAAAGTCCCATCGGTCCCGTTGGATTTAGGCAAGAAAAGTATTTAGTTGTTGTTGTTTAAAATTTAATGTTGATGGTTGTGTGTATAGAGATGATTAGATTTTTGTCTGTTAACTCAGGCCACAGTCTTTCCCTGACTGTTGCCCAGTGCTGTGAGTGATTATGAGTTGATATATTATTATCAACCATTAAAAAATGTATATAATGTCGGAGTAACATTATCTAGACAAAAATAGGCTGCCTCTGTACATTTCATTGATATATTAATTGTTATGAACATATGATCATTATGTTAACACAACCATGTATGCAATTTTGTTCCCCACAAAAGCATATTTGCAGTTTAGTTGTATAGAAACGTTATAATGTAAATGAGTGGATGCAGGGGAATATTACCAATATTTTAGGTATGCTGTTTTTTTAGTTTTACCTCTTTTTTTTTTGTTTCACATAATCAGGCTAAAGTGACTTCTTGACTACCAGTCAGATCTGTTCTCAAAGTGGCATCAGTGTAAATACATGTGCTTCGGTGAAAATCTGTGTTGGGTGTTTGAATAGTACTAGAAATGCCCTACCCACACCTTTCTGACATCAGGTTTTTTTATTTGTTACTTTCTGAAACTGGCAATCTCAAAAGCACAAACACTTCCCAAAGTGTTTGGCTGTGTGTTTGGAGGTTAGAAAGTAACTTCTCTCAAGTTTTCTTTTATGACTTTTGACATCTCTCGGATGTGCACAACTGAGCTCATTACTATTAATACACTTGATTAGAGCTTGTTCAAAGATTATTTACAACTATTATTTTGAGTATGACAACAGAAACAGCAGGAACAATCCTACTTTACCAAGAAATTTACTCTGTGAGATTTATCTATTCTCTGTATATATGCTGCATTTTTCGGTTATGATACATTCAAAATCTGGAAAGGATTTTAAAAAATTTTTTTTTTTATGTTCCCCACATTAATCCACTTCCACTTACATCTACCTCTATGGCTAAGCTTCTATGACCTGCCTCGTGTCATGTAGGCTGAATGTAATTATCCAACCATCAAAGCCAAGCTGCCTATAAAGGGTTAAGGGGACACACTTGTCTGCAGCAGTACCCTTTGCACATCTCTGCCCCAAGTGCATCTCAGCAGTCTTTGCTAATGACTTGTAGTCAACAAATTCCTAAGACTCTCAGGTGGCTTCCTCCAACCAGGCTCTGTGCGATGATGAAAAGCCAGAGATAAAATAAACTGACAGTTGCAACTCATTGCGAGGAGCAGGCAGCACCCTAGCAGCAGCTGAGACCCCAGGAGTCCAGCACTCACTCTTTTTTTTTTTTTTTTCATCCTTTTCTCTATCACCCCCTCCATTCTTTTCTGCCCTCCTCCTGTTTGCCTCAGTATGTGTGTGTGTGTTAGTGTGTGTGCGCATGGGTGGTAGACTGCAAGTATGTACGTTTTGTATGTGTGCGAATGCATTGGTAGTGGAATTGTGTGAGTGTGTTTCTGATCATCTGCATGTGAAAAAGCGTGGTTGCTGAGGGCGTGCTGGGTGACAACTGGGAGGGGAAACTAGATGCCCTTGCCACTGTTTCCTAATTAAAGCCCATTCCCGCCTCTTTTATTTCAGTCCATTAAGCAAAAAACTGTGACCACCCCTCTCTCGCTTCCACACATGACACACTCCAATCAATACACTCCCACTGGCTGCCTCACTGGGTGCCTCAAATGAATAGATTGCAGTGCAACATTATGTCTAATTGAATTTTGCAGATGATGCCATGCGGTGCACTATTGCAAGGTTGCAGATTTGTTTTTACATTAAAACTAAAGGTTTTCCTAAAATCAAATGAATATATATTATAATATTTAAACTTAGCCTTAGTGATATGCCCTGAATCCTTTTGTTAAATAAAATCAAGTAGATACATAACTATAATGACACATGCACACATGTTGTTGAACTACAAAATCTTTAATACAAAACAAGATCAAGTATTCCCACAGTTATGTTACTGTTGTTAAAACTGACATTTTTACATTATCTAAGTATGTGGACCACAGCTAAGCTATACACACAGTTCAGCCACCTAGCCGTCCACTTATTCCAGCATCACAAAGGTTCACATTAGCACATCAGGCCCCGAGAGAGAGCCTCCTCCTGGCTGGTGGCTGTGGGGGTTCAGCCATGGATGGGGGAGGCTGGCAGATGGTTCAGTGGTATGTCAGACTTACTGACTGATGGGTAGATGCAGAGTACTGACTTCTTTTATTCTTCAGTTGTGTGTATGGTCACCATTTTACAGAAGTCCCTTTGCATTACACATGGACTGCCAATGCTGTTGTGGCATGTTCTTACCCTTAGCTCCTTGATGCAACATCAAAGACTGAATTAATTATTTTTATTGTTGTAAGCAATAACATAAGCAACAATAATCAGTAAACATGATCTTTTCAAACTTAAATTACATTTCACAGTCTGTAATGTACTTGTATGCTCAAAATAGTGAACAAGCAAATCAGGAAGAATCTTAGTAAAAAAAATAAAGACGCAGTTGCTTGCTGAGATTGTAAAATGCCACTACTTTACACTGTTACAATGGCAACACATCTGATATACTGTATAACCTGATATTTTGCATTTTTTTGCATTGTGTTTGAACAACCAATGATTCCCACCAATGTTTCCAGAGTCCCATTTGAAGGCAACAGAAGCACTTTGTTATACATTTTAATAAGCATGTGGTGTTTTCGGTTTCAAATCGCTGTGGAAATTTTCTGTTTCAAACTAGACCACACTTTTTACTGAAACTAAACAGAGAAGTACCTAAACATAAGTGTGTGTGAAATGCTTTCATTATCAATTTAAACAGTATAACCAAATAAGTATATCAGATGTAAAGCTTTGTACAAATACATACTATTCTACAAGAACAAGAAAAAGGCAGTTTTAAAATTTAAAACCAGAATTTCATAAGAATTTCTTGAACTTCTCTGATTGCAGTTTTCTTTCAACCTGAGACAATATATTTCCAGCCCTTAGCTGAATTCTTTGGATGTCACAGTTTCAGCTCCCTTTATAATTGATTTGTTCGCCTCTGCCAATGTGTTTCTGTGCAAACATATCATTGTATGTCTTCAGTGACCATTGCAGCTGTTCCCAAGCCAATTAGCACAGTGGCTCAAAGCAGGTGCCAAGGCAAATATTTAGCTAATTATCAATTTTTAATAGCATTTCTACACTGGCTCCTTTCCTAAGGTCCAGCAGATGCTATTAAATCTCACCCCATAGATACACAGTTATGACATGTAATAACTACTTGAATATAAAAGAGATGAATAATTTACAGTGAGCCAACAAATTAGGACCATCATTAAAAAAAACTAGGCTTGAAACCATTTTGCATAAAACCAGCCCAGTTCAAGGTAATGCCAAGGCTCTCCTGATAAAGAATTACAGCATTAATTCAGCAAAGTGAACTTATTGCTCCTACTCCTTCTCAGAGATCCCTGGAGCATTCAGAGTAGAGGAATGAAATGATAGCATTCATGGGCACAGTGGCGCTTATTTCCATTTCCCCCATCAAACCTAGTCTTAGTTTTGAGTGTGTGTATTTTTGTGCGTGTTGTGGTAAAAAAGGAAGGATTGGTCCTCTTCTCCTTGAGGTGCAATTGCTGAGGTCTCTGTGAATAGCATGCTTTTATACTGAAGGTTTACTCCCTAGAGGAGCCAAGGTGTCTGTCTCTACAAAAGGTCTATTGTGTTTACACACAAACGGAAACGGATACACACACTGTGACCTCTCTGGGTCATAGCTAAAATTACAGTACCCAGACTCGCTTTTGATGTGGAGATCTTCATTTGAAATCTTAATTGACTTTGAAAGCTGAGTCAAGTAAGTATAATCAACCCAAGTGTCTTTACACTAAAGACCCACCTCTGGTTACAAATTGAACGTCAGTGTGCAATTGTGCCTTGCTATAACACAACATATGTATGTACAATTGATACTCTTTACACCATAGCAGACACACGTCATTACTTTTAAAAGTGTATCGCCTTGAAAACATGTGCGCTGAGAGGGTGTTGAGAGTTTTTCAACATTAAAGTGCGTTTTCAGAATTTCTGTTCAATTCCCACTGAGCAAACACTAAAGATTGTGCAGAGAGAGCTGCAGCACCTTGCGTGGCAAACTCTTTTAATGGAGCATGTTGCTGGAGGCACTGTTGCTGGCTTGTGTGATATTAGCATTTACCTGCTGTTTCAAATTTTATTTGAATTGGGATGAAAAGATGAGTAAAAGGTATATGCTGGCAGACACACCTTAACCCTGTTTTTTTCTCTTTATACATGCTAATTTCACTCATACCATTGTCTTGACATAGTGTTTTATACATCTATACTTCTACCTGCCTTTTGGGATTGAAATGAGCTATGGGAGATAGAGGAGTATTTCCCTAAGGACATGAATTCACAAGGCAGAAAACATCAATTGGCATCCAATGCCTTGCACATTGAATCTTTCTTGAAATGACAAGTGCTTGTCAATTTTTTTTCCAAATGATAGTGAACTGTAATTTAAAAAATATTTAATATTTTTTATTAATAATTTTTAGCCATGATAGCAGCATGGCTGGTAGGTTTGCAGTATTGGCCTGTGAATCTGTCGGTCAGTCAGTTGGTCCACTACTTAATCTACAGTACGTCTCAGTAACTAACACATGAATTGTACATAAATTTGTGGTGCCCAAATGATGAATCTGATGACATTGGTGATGCTCTAACTTTTAAGTTTTCTCTTATCCTAAAAAATCTCAACACAAACAAGATGTATTGACACAAAATCTGGTAGACTCAGGGAAGCCAGAGGGTGAATCCTAATGTCTTTGATCCCCTGCCTCTACAACCACTATGAGGTCCAATTTAAATTTTAATAATTTATGACTTACACCCACAAAGCTATGACTTATACAATACAATTATTTACCTCCACTGTCGATTTGCAGTTTTAGTTTTTTTACAAAGTTGAATCATAGTTAATTACACTTAATGAAATGGAAGGAATACAGCACATGTGTAAATCTACCTACAGCTCAGCCTTAAAAAAATGGATGATTCTGCAATACAGGGGCTAGTGAGGAAGGCCACCAGGACACCTGCCACTCCTCTAAAAGAGTCTGAAGCATCTGCGCTACTGTGGGGTTTTGTTGTCTTGTTCATGGAAGCCCCAACATGTAGCTTGAAGGAACTGGGAATCGTACCACTCACCCTATTTGTAAATGAGTGCTCTACCCAGTGAGCTATTTGCCACACCTATATGTTTATATTTATGTTTAGCAAGTTATTTACAGTACTTCAATAACTGATCACATTCACTGCACTCAGATGAGCTCCTTTTAAGGTACTGTACAACACAAGACTCTGTGACTTTGCCAAACTGGCCAACATACAGTATGTTTTTACTCAACCAAAAAGTCTTAAGAATATACAGTAAAGGCCTTAGATTGTTTTATTGCACTCTACTGTTTTCAATGAACAGAAATCCATACAATTAAGAGGCATTTTGTGATTTACTGCTTAATATGGTGATAACATTATGCCTTAATTATGCTGCATGGAAGGATGCACACAGACCTCAAGGCCTATTACCATTCAAAGATTCCCTGTGCATGAAAAGCAGTCAAGTTCATAAACTGGTGGGGGTGGTTTGGAAACACATCTCTATACATTCTGTGCCAGCTCTCAGAGACAACAATTTGAATTGTAGTGGTAGCCTGAGGAAATTACTATCATGTTTAAACAGAATATGAACAGTTGTACAGTAGTTTCAACATCTTGCAGCAGTGTGTTGGGAGTCTGAAAGGAAAAAAAAAACAGGCAGTGATTTTGGCAGACAGTAGCAGACTGTTTGTGGAGACTGAGAAGCATGACATTTTAATTTGGTGATATTCACACGCCTTTACCAGTCTTCATTTCCATCACTCTTCAGTTTCAACCTTTTTTTCCCCTTTTCCTACTGTTTATTCTGATCCTGTCAGTGGAACGTCCTCAATAGTCAAGAACAGTTTGTGACTTTAGCAGTAAAGCTAGGAAGCAAACAGAAAAAATAAATACTGTATTTTCAGTTTTATGGAGAGGGTTAAATAAATAGACCTTTCATTGTATAGTTACATATATTTGGTGATCAGTTTATGGTAAATCCATGTAATGTTCAGAAAGTTGTATTTCTCAGTGTTCACATGGGAAAACATTTACGTTTTACAGCATGTAATTTCACAAGGATATGTAAATGAATGGATCATGAGCTATTTTTTATTTTTTAGTTTAACATCTGTACAGTACATTTCCTACAAGCACTAAATAGAAATCACTAATGAAGTTTACTGTTTAACTTATACTATAACCATTTTTCAAAACTTTGATTTAAAAAATTACAATATATCACTCTGATTAGTGTATTGAAATACATTGCAATATATTGAATCGTAGCCACTGTATCATGATACATATTGTATTGCCAAATTATTGCCAAATTATTGCCAAAAAATGGCCTTGAAATTTACAGCAAGGGTGTTTTGAGGTGCTTTTGCATTATCAAAAGTCCTGAAACTCTCAGCTGTGATGGTAAGTACTTAAACCATTCTTTAAAACCTAGGGCAAATGTATGTTATTCTGTATAGTAGTGATAACTAGAAAGTTCCTGGGGAAACTTTGAAGGTGCCTGCCACCTTGCGCCCGTGAACCTTAAACCCATCACGCC
>JAUYWH010000001.1:7685817-7699719 GCA_034779795.1 Ctenopoma multispine
ACACACACACACACACACACACACACACACATATATATATATATATATATATATATATATATATATATATATATATAATCAAACATTGCATTTACAGTCTTCAAACAGTCTTTTCACAGACATTTTATAAGCCTACAAAGAAAACACAATGAATACATTTCCTTTTTCATAAGTCATTTATTAAGTAATCAAAGTTAATGTAAAAAAATGCAATTCCTTCTTAGTTTGCAGTCTAGCGTTTGTCTTCTTCCTTCCTTTGCTAGTTTATCAGCAAGGTTTGTGTTTTAAACTGACAACTGTTGATTAGTGGAATAGTGTGAAACCAGTGTTAACAATATTTGTGGCACCCCCCTCCCCCACCCCGTACTCGCGTGTATATGTGTACATGCACTGTACAAAAAAAAGCATTTATCCATAGAGCTACTTGCGGTCACTCATCTCAACAGGTTACCTTTTAAGTATGAAACGGATCACTATATTATCAGCACTATGGCAGATTTGGAGAACTGCTTTGTGGGCTTACACAAAACAGGAGTGACCTCACTTACCTTTGGAGTGGGTGTAGCTGAACCAGGCTCTTCTTATACCCGTTGTGAAGCATCATTATCCTGAATAGGGGTTAATAGAGGTTACATCACAATGGTAATAGCTGGTCAGTTGTAAGGTCTTAGTTGATCGCCGATCTTATTTTAACATACATTTTTCACAAGTTATATTTAAATGCAGTTTGAGTCATTATAACCCATCTAACTCTATTAAAAGCTACCACAACCAGGTTTCCCTGACAGCAAACACACTCAGAAATCTAGTTTGCTTCTTTCCTCCTTGGGTAAATGAGCTTTTTTCTCTGGGTTAGATGTCCTGAGGCAGTCACTTGGCAGAGGGTGAAAGAAATGGCAAAAAGGCATCCACACAAGTGGGACATGGGAGCAGATGGGACACTGATTGCAGTGTTGTTTACAGCTGTTGAGGTCCTTCCACTCTGCTATATAGAGGTCAGAAACTATGTCTGTCTGCCACATTTCTCAGCACAGCCACTGAGATACACAGGCATCTTCCCGGCAAAGCTCACTGTCAATATTAGCAATTTAAAAAAAAATACTGTTGGATTATATTTTTATTATTTTTGGATGGTTCTTTTTTCTTTTAGGTGAGACCAGATTTATTATTTTCCTCAAAATATGAAAAAAATGCAGTCTGCACATGCTCATACTTTCATGCTTTCGGAAAGTGAGATAGCAGAGAGTGAGAAATGGAGAGTATCTGGAAGGAAAGTCATCCAACACAAAGGTCTCTGACGATCATTAACATTTCTTTATGTTCGCATTGAATCACTTTATATGGTTTTACCAGGGACGTTGCCTATTCAGGATCGTTCCATCAGGGTGCTGACTACACTCAAGCAATAATAGCCCAGAGCGGCAGGTGAAATATATCTAAAGTAATCAACCTTTTGCAAAGACACCTCAGAAGCACACATTTCAACAGCACGGTGTAATCTAATATGGTGGGTGGCATCAACTGGCTTTGCTGAGACATTATATCCATCATTGTATTTGCATGGCAAGATCGTGTAACTTTTTTTTCATTGGCAATAAAAATGCTATATACTGCTTATTTCCATTACAGTAATTGACATACTGACAGAAATGTGGACTTGATGGTGAATCACATGGTGAAAAAATGTGTAGAACTGTTCTGACTGATATTTTGGTATGTTGTTATTTTGACATATTTAGTAGTTTGTAATAATTTCAGTAAACAAATCATGTAATTTTGTGCAAGAATCTCATAATGATGTTTTTGGCATATTGCTGCAAAGTAAAATTCATAGAAAATATTTTGTGTTAGATGTCCTTAGATGGAAATGTCTGGCTGAAAATCTTTGGATGGTTCATTTCCACTATGATTGGCAGTTGTACCCAGGAAAAGGCCATTAAAGGCTGCTTTCATATACTGTCAGAAATACTGCAGTTACTGTAAAGTACACACCAATGGACCAGTAAAGACATAAATATGAGACTTGAAAGACGAGACATTTTCTGTAACTGGGTAAAATACTGAATGGTTTTAAAGAGAGGCCACAGGTAACCCTATATTGTTCTGCAGCACATGTAAACATAAGGTATCTTTATAACATAGATTCCCTTGAGTTGCTTAAAAACACACTTGTCAGTATTGTAACTATTTTACTATTAGTTGCAAAATTCATTGGTTTTTTGTACTGTTTATATTGAAGCGTCTTTCCATATTTCTGGCTTTTTTTAGCAATATTGGATGAGTTTCTTTTTTATTTTGTGCGAAGAACACAATGTGATAAAGTACTATTTTTTTCAGGTGTGTAAATTTATATACTCTTATTTATAAGAGGTTTCGTAGTTGAGTTTCCAGAGAATGCATAAAAACAAATATTTACATTTACTACAACAACAACAACAACAAAGGAATCAACCTATTGTAAGATATTGTATGATACCCCAACAAGACCATTACAGTACATAAGGAGATAAAAATACTGTCAGTGTAAATTAAAAAATTTAAAAAAAGAAAAGAAAAGTTGATACCAATTGCACCTACCCTTATCATAAATTTATACCATTGATATCCCTACACTACATTCATGTGTGTTATGCATCTGTTCATAATGTGCAGTGAGTGTAGTGCAGTGATTTGTGGTGCACATAGACTGAGGAACATAAGAGAGATGAACAGACATAAAGCGGCGTGTGTGGGAAGCTTGGGGAAACTTATAGATGGTCTCATTACAAGCCAAGATCCAAAGCGTAAAACAGTCTAATGGGATACTACTGCGCGTATGTGATTTTTGCCGTCTATAGCTTCTTTTTCTGCACTGTTAAACCTTCAGTAGAGTCTATGCCAACCGACTTATTTTCTTTATATATTTTGATGAGTCACGGTCAAGCTGTGTAATCAGAACTATTTTTTTTTTGAAATCCCAATATCCAAGATATAACAGTTGTGACATGATATAAATGTTTTTGTTTTCAAATGTACAGCACTAAACAAAAAACAGCATAGAGCCAAAGTAGATCATCAATGATATGAGGGAAAGGTTTTAGTCTGAAAATAATAGGAAATAATAATAAAAATAAAATATTAAACATGTGTCTTAACCAATTAATTATTTAAATTTGAAATTAATTAATTAATTATTTATTTGAAATTCAGTGTTTTTCCTGATCCCTGATGTACTGATCCTTGTGGGTCTGTGACTTACAGGAATTCCCCATGAAGCCCAGTATAATGAAGGATTTACATCACCAAAAGTAGGGTAATTTATTAATGTCTAGTGTTGTTTAATATGTAGGTATTCTAGTAGTTAATGTATTTTTAATAATGCAAATATTTTAATTAGCCCAACCCCCTTACCCTGCATGTAATCTCAAGTGTATAGTGTTTAGTGTTCGTGTTGGTGCTGGGGTCAGCCTACACACACACTACTCCCCTTATTCTTCCAGTACTTAATCATACAAGAAATACTTTCAGGCACAGGATGATAGAGGATTTTTGTGCATGTACTAAAATCTTTGGTTATTTATTTCAACTCAACCCAATGCAACACAAGATCTTTGGTTGGTAATTTTCACGTAAAGGTCAAATAAAACAAGGTGGTGTATTTATTCCACACAAATAACTTTCAAAGCTACCAATTACATCAACATTAAATAAGTTTTTAAAGAAAAATAAATATATAAAAATATATAAATAAAAAAATCTAATTCGCATAAGGAAATGTATCAAATATTAAAACTATAATACACTCTTTAAGTTGGTGCAAACTGCAATTTGAACTGCCTTGAACTGGCTCCTAACCAGTGTTTACTGTTTGCCTGTAGCTTTTGTTTGACCCATAGCCTGTAAATGCGTCATCGATGCTTATGTTAACACCAAAGGTAAGGAGGAGACATGAAGAGAGGCACCTGACTGACTCCTAAACACAAATTATCATTTCCAAATTAGTGTACATTAGATGGTATTGTTTTTTGTTTTAAATTTGAAAGTAGTAGTAGTAGTAGTAAACCATTAGTGCAAGTCTCAGGCTATTCCAGAACTAAATTGGGTATTGATTTTATATATTGCAGAACAGAAGCTTCAAAAATGTTAATCAGAGTGGATTATAAAGTGGGGTCATCAAAAGGCAGTGAATTAATACTGTGACCACTCAGTCATACTGCTTAATAATAATAATAATAGTTTTGCTGTGCACACATTACGTAATGCTCTAGGTAGATTTTATCCGAACAAATAGTAGATCTGTGTTTGGTGTGTGTTTGTGTGTGTGTGCGCGCGTGCATTGGTGTCCTTATTGGTGCTTTGAGATGCATAGCCATTGAGACCATAATTTAGTCCATTATGTCCTCTGGTTTGCAGTCGTAGCCCCAGGCTTCTGGCACTGAGCATTGTGTCATTTGCTACCAACTGGGTTTTTGATGAGAGTGTGTGACCTAGACGCCTCATCCCTCACCACTGTCTCATTCCCTTTATTTACATCTGTCTTTAGCATTCTAATTACTCTCTTTATTGCTTTAGCCTGGAGGAATCTGTTATACTGCAGGAAAAAAAGGACTAAGGACACTGGAGTTTTAACCAATAATAAAGCAGCATAACTCCCATTACCCATAGGCAAAGATTGGGCCTGTGAGGGTCTCTTG
Organism: Ctenopoma multispine; assembly: GCA_034779795.1. Lineage (NCBI taxonomy): Eukaryota > Metazoa > Chordata > Actinopteri > Anabantiformes > Anabantidae > Ctenopoma > Ctenopoma multispine. The sequence continues at coordinate 7,690,491 of JAUYWH010000001.1, forward strand.
TTATGGGCCATGGGCAAGACAACTATGGAAAAAATGTCTGACTACAGGGTTTATAAGCAGGGATCCATTTGCTTTTGTGATCTGTACATTTCCAAAACGGTTTGATTTCATTTTTGTCTTACATGGGCAAAGAAAAATAGTTTTTTCTGATAATAAGCAGTTTCATATTTGTTTGGGTTGTTTCAATCATGCAAATGTTTAATTAGATTTTGGTCAATTAATAGTTTTGCCCAATATTTATACCATTTAAAACACATTTTACAACACTAAAAATGTGTATATATTTTTTGTTTTTAAATCATACTTGTCACACGCAGAATGCACACACAGTACATTATCAGTTCTTATTTTGGACAATGTCACTGCAAAATAACTTTTAAATGTTCTGTCCCTTCCCACAGAATTTTATGAAATGGCATCAAGAGCAGGCACAGCAGTCTTTAATGAGCTCTCAACTTTAAAGACTTGAAGGATATTAACAAGCTGCTTGACAAATGGTGCTTAGAAGCACATTAAAGACGCAGCTAATGGTGCGCATAATGACGGCTAATTTTCGATCAGATATAAATTAGAGCCCCCAACAGTTATTTGCCTTAAGGACTTTATGTAAATGATTCTGCTCTGTATAAACTGAAAACTGAGAGAGTGAGTGAGTGAGGAAGAGAGAGAGAGAGAGAGACCAGCACTCCTTGTGGGTATGATTAATAGATCTGCAACAGAGTACGGCTGTCAAAGCCCAATGAACACACATCCACTAGACGGCTCTACCACCTTCTCATTAAGGCCCAATCTCTACGAGGTCTACAACTTACTCATTCGGAACACCAAAACAGCCTCTGAGAACAAGCAAGTCTAAACTGCGATGGTTGCAAAAAGATCAGGTGAAAAGGGAACACAAGGATGAGGCCTAGCTGTTCATAAACATGTATACCACCTAGTGTTGTTAAATATTTGATAGCTGAGGGCACTTTGATGCTATCAATTTACTACATAGGTCATAATACATGTCACTAAATACACATAGTTAGCCTGAATAACTGAATTATAATGAACACATTTAGTTAATAGCTTCTGTAGTTATAGACGTCATTAGGACTCAACAACTGAAGGTCTAGTGTCAAAGGTCCTGGTATATGTCCATGCTCGTATTTGAATTGTTGAATGAGCAGCACATGTGAGTAATACGAGCATGAGCATGCACAATATAGATTCTTTAGATTGACAGAAATAATTTATAAAAAGATTAATTGATGAATTTTGTGCCTAACAATTTATGAGGCAGTGGTATTGTTTTTTTTGTTGTTGTTTTTCTCCATTATATACCTGTTCAGCTTTTTCTTATTTTTACTGATGATCAAACATCAACTGGACATGTTTAAGTGCACTGCATATTTTGGGTTTTCTGCATTTTTAAAGCATACTATGATATAATATGTATCTTATTTTAGCATTTACAAAATAACTGAAACATGTTATTATGGAATACTTTTAGTCGTTAAATCCCAAAGAATACTGTTTATTTATTAATGCGTTACCTAAGCGTAATTGCATCTGCTGTTGTGATGCCTGTTCATGTAATTACTAATATTATTTTTGTAGTTGCCTTTATGAATTAAAGTTCAGTCAATTATACAAACCTTTACACTGGATGAAGTCTGCAGGTGTAACTATGTTGGATTTTTATAAGTTTAAACAATACATGAGGACAAACATCAAATGACAAATTCATAAAGTGCAACCAATTTTGGGTTACCCAAATGTCTTCTTCTTTTCTATTTGGGCAATAGTGTAACATAGACATTAGTTTTTAAACTGGTTTCCATCACACCCTCTATCTGTAATAAAAAGTATTACAGAAAATTAAAAAATTAGGGTGGGAAGAGATGTCCAATATGTTTTTCACAATGAACAGAAATATTTTCATAAAAATGGAGCACAGTGGTTCCTAGCCTATAAGTGGATGAATTCATTAGACTTTACTTATCGTTGTAGTGTTTATTATTAGGTATATTCTTTGACTCCACTAGAATCCATTATTAAATTTACTAAATGGACATGATCTGTCCTTGATAAAGCCTAAATTATATGCATCATGAGATAGTTGTATTGCAACAGTCTAGCCATGGTGTAGACAATATTACCCCTCAAGCAAAAGCATTTAAATTTTCATTTACATTAATGTTGGAAAAATAACACTCACAAAATGTCATGAACTGTATGGCAAATAAAGACAAATCTACAATATCAATAATTCTAATGTATCAGAATTAAACATAATGCTATGTTTCTATTAATAACAAATATATGAAAGAGATGAAAAAGCTCGAGGGAAAAGGACAAAACTTGGTTTTGCATCCAAATAATAAGTTTGGTGGCGGCCACATGTCAGGAGTGACTGTGACCTCTCAGCACCCACCCTCTAATCACGCCCCTGAGCTATTTCCCTTAGGAAGACTGTGAGCGTTTCCAGTGGCGTTAAATTCGCATGATTTTCGCGTTTTTCTGAAATGTTATGGTTGTATTACACAATTCTTGGTGTATCTATATTAAAACTTAATGTCTGTCTTATTGTGCCTGGTACATATATTGTATGCATACATTAAAACCGAATTGTTTTGCATTAAAAATGAGTTGACTTAAAATTAAGGTCATGCTTTAAAATACATTGACGTTTAGAGTTTTTAATTGTGAACTTGTCTTTGCGTGCCTTCAAATCTTTCAGATGTCAAAATAAAGGTTATGCAAGACATTATTTTGTTAAATCGATTTATTATTTCTCAGTGTCAACCTCTGAATAATTTTAGTTGTCTAAATGTGAGTTTTAAGTAAACACGAAATTATGCAGCTTTAATATTTAGGCTCCAGTTTCATTCATGTGTGTTTGTTCTGTATGAACAACAACACAGCATCGTGACGTGCAGTTTAATTAACAAGTCAGTCATCAATAAGCATAAAACGTGAGGATTTACAAACGTCTTTTGTTGGACGAATGAAAGATACAGTATTTGAACAAAAAGTGTGACTACCTTTGGTATCAACTCCTCTGTGTGTGTGTGTGTGTGTGTGTGTGTGTGTGTGTGTGTGTGCGTGCGCGCGCGCGCGGCTGCGAGAGAGCGATGGAGCTGTTCCATTGGCAGATAGTGTGTCTTCCCCTCCTTTGCATGCCATCCTAGATCAAAAAGTATCCCACCAACCTCCTTCTAGCCATCCAATGCTGCTCCATCGATTGGTTTCTGGAAAACACTTAACAAACTAATGACTATTGATGGCTAATTAATATTGCATCAACAACAACTGATTGGCGACACTATCAAATGGCGATTGCCGCTTCACATTGAGACAGCCATCTGACGGGTGTTGCACAATATTTTGGCGGTGCAAAAGAGCCAACAGATGACAAATAAAGGGTTATATATTGTGCAGCGCGTTCAGTTTTGTGGCTTACAGTTCGTCTAATTCGAGAGCAGTCGCGTCTTTGAAGGCAGACACTTGGCGTAAATGTACAGTTAAAATATTCTACTCTCGGGTCCCCAGGCGGAGCTCCGACAGTCCCTGGCTTCATTAAATTTTCATCAGTATCCCTGTGAAAGGGGGAAATGTTCAGGGGAAAGAGAAAAATAAAACAGAGCGCGTAATTATAACAAAAGGAAACAGGGCTGCCCTTTTCGTTTTGTAGAAAGCTCCCACAGTGTCTCCATGTATACGTTTCGATGTATGGAGGCCGTGCAGCGTGATGTGAGCACATGCGCCCGTGGCTTTAAGGTAAACTGTTTGGTTCACATATTTATTATATAAAAAGACCTTCGATTTTCTTCATTGTGCTGTGTGTGTTTGTTTTCAGTGCTCGGGCCACATTGACTCAGTATCAAAGGATCCAGATCGATTTTCTCCCAATATGTGAACGTGAATGCAGGCAGCAGCAGCAGCAGCAGTCTGGCTGAGGAGCTCTGTCTGTCTGTCTGTGCAGAGCTGCGGCTTGTCAAGCAGCAGCGATGCTCACTTCATAAAGTTAATTTCAATTCCCGATGAGACACTCACTCGGTGGGCCTCCCTGACCAGCGGTAATTAACAGGGACAGCTAATGACTACTTAACTCGCTCTTCATAATTATCTGGTTTTCATAATTCGATGTGTAATTTAATAATTCGCTCTTATTAACGTATTAAGTGAATGAGTCATTTAGGGGAAATTAGAGCACTCACCAGGAGCATCTTTTAATTGATGAACCATCAATGCTGTCTCATTAATAATGGTCGTTTTGATACTCTTAATTTGTCACGAGAATGGCAGCTGAACATGTTTAGTTTATGGATTCATAAAATGAAATCGAGCCGTTATCCTGTTTGATCTGTTTTTTTTTATGGAAAGAAATAAGTGTGACACATTTTAATTAAGCTAAAATGTGTAAAAATAAAAACACTGAGGGGTGCATACGAATATTTGTCTAGTAATAAAAAAACAGCATTTTGAGGGAGAAAAGTATTAATAGGTAGTTAATGATGAAATATTATGTTTTAAATCACCTTCCTCCTTCCTGTTGGCATAAACTTTACTGATATAATCAGTTTACAATTAGATTTTAAAAGAATGCATGCAGATGTAGGTGCTGTAAATAATCGGTGTAAACGTGGAGGACAGGTTTCAGGAATGCTAATGCTCAGATATCTGTCCATGGTTCTGAAACGCTTGCTCAGCGCTCCACCACTCAGCCCTGAAGCCCCCAAACAGCAGCTCTGCTATGGACATCACATTCAAAATGCTCCTTTTTTTTTGCACTTTTCTTCCTCCTCCACCTCCTCTTATCTAACCATACTTCGAACCAAAGGTTTTTGCTTCAAAGACTGTGAGCCCGCATGCACGAACGAAGCATGTTTGAGTGTGTATTTAAATAGAGACGGGCATGTTGGCAGGAGAGCTGTTTTTCTGGCGGGCTGACATCTGGCAAGTCTGCGCTCCAGGGACCCATCCAGCTCTCTATAGACCCCCTGATTAGACTCTAATAGAATATTAGCATTTGCTCTCAGGTAAGGCAACAGTGAGCTGCATAAGCTGGCAGCACGTCAGTGGAGAAGCCACGTGTGTCTTTAACTCTGATGGGATGGAGAGGAAAAAATGGGGCTCCTGTAGGGCCTGTTTTATGACCAAGCCTGGAGGAGGACGGTGAAATGAGAAGTTAAAGTTAAAAAAAAAAGCGTTTTCTAATTACATTTTACGTTTTTATTTTAGTTATTCATCTCTTACCCAGACAGTGGGAGAATAGATAGGGTATAGAGGTATATATCTTGCTCATGAGCACTGTTTTGAAAAGCAAACCTGACACCTTTTTATGACGTCAAAATCATGTTCCCTTTAGAAAAAAATGGCACTATTTGTAAGTCAAATCAGTATAAAGAATCCACAAAATTTCGTCTAAAAAGCTGTGCAGCCCACAGCTAAACCGTTTCCCTCCTCCTCATCAATAAATAAATAGATTAATAAATAAAAGAATATTAATATGTCTGGTTGAGCCACGTTACACAGTGTAGTCATGGAAAACATCCGATTAAATGTTAAAGTTTGTTCTTTAATGAAACACATATTGCAGTTCAATAATTAAATTAATTAAAATTACATGGATGTAATAAATTAATAGAATAATTTAACCAGGAACCAAAAAGCAACATACATTACAGAAATAAGTTACCTCAGCTAAAACAGCAATACAGCAAAAACCTGTACGGATATATTTATGTGCATCGACTGGTTCCAATGAAATATTTACATTTTACACTTATACTTCCATGAAGCTGTTTCTTTTCTCTTCAAGAAAAAACATTACTTAAACAAAGTGATTTTAACAAGCAACGACTTCATAATGATGCGCGTATATTTATACAAATAAATAGCAGAAAACATACATAAAATAATTTAAAAAGAGAATACTATCTCATATATATCTCGATTGTACCATCTCAAAGGTTAGAAATCGTAAATTAAAAATTTGTGACTGTATATTTCACAGTCGTTTCCCTTTAAACTAGAACAACACGCTTAAGTTGCTGTCAGAATTTGATTTTCTCAAGCAAAACGAGGAGGGGGGAATCCCAATAAATATATAATGAAGTAAACATGGCCTCACTCAATAAATAGTTCATAAGATACCGGCCCACGCTGGATTGTAAACTTATTGCAGCCGGCAAGAAAAACATATTTTAAAAATTGCAATATTCTGTGAAATCCTTACAAGTGAGTCACTATTTTGATATTTCCACATACTGAGGCCTAATAATAAACAACCCTACCCAAACCCATAGCCCGGGTATCTTTAAAATAGATCCCTGACTTTGATCGCGCATCGTAACAAAATAAGTGGAATTAATTACACATTTAGACACAAAATCGTGTGACAAGTAAATTATTAATTTACATTGGGTTATTTGGCAGTAATCTAATATTAGCTTTCAAGACCCAAGTAGTGTGTTGTCCACGTAATTCCCTCATGGACCCTGAATAAATGTCAGACTGCATCGCCATGAACTTGCAGGGAAAATGTAGCTTATCTTATAAGACACCAATAGTCACCAGCCAAGTGCTTTGAATACAACTAGCCTCGTTGTGTGTAAATAACAATGCTGTTTTCTCTGGATTCTAACTGTAGTCCTCATTTGAAATTAATCATAAATCAAAATTAAAGCATTGTAAATCATTCTGCGTTGACATTAAAAGGTGAAGCATAGTAAGTGTGGAAACAGTGGTCTTACTTGCTTTGTCAAACGATGCTTTACTTCACATCTCCCTCTCAGCGAGTGTGTGTGGGGGGGGTCGTTTCGAGTTTATCAGTCATTGTTCAGTTTTAGGAATTTTTCGAAGTTCAAAGCACAAAGTCATCGATGATTGGAAAAAAAAGGTGTGAGATAGGAAATATGATACAAATCGTCTTTAAACAGTTCCAAGTCTTTTCGTGGGTGGTGGTTTAAAGCGATTTTAGACGCATGCAGAGTATTTCATTCGTTTCTGTTTCTGTCGCTGGTTGCAAAACCAAACCCGCACCACGTTCTTTTTGAGGTCCAGCTTTTCTGCGATTGCTGCGATTTTCTCCGAGGAGGGACGCGGCTGAATGGCAAAATAGGCCTCCAGTGATCTCTTCTCCGGCGCAGCTATCGATGTGCGCTTCCTCTTTTTCTCCGCGCCGTTGAACAACTCGGGTTTATTAAGTTTCTCCCTGTGTGATTTTTCGGCTTCTTCTAGCCACGCTTGCAGGATGGGCTTCAAAGCAATCATGTTGTTGTGAGAGAGCGTGAGGGACTCGAATCGGCAGATGGTGCTTTGGCTGAGGGAGCCCACTCCAGGTATCTTCAAGCTGGCTAAAGCTGCCCCTACATCCGCCTGGGTAACCCCGAGTTTGATCCGTCTCTGCTTAAACCTCTCTGCGAAGGCTTCCAAGTCCCTTGGATCGGCGTCCACGTCGTTCATGCCCATATGCGGTGGTAGCCCGTGGGCATGAGCCATGTTGATGGCTGCCTGGTGCATGTGGTTCATGCCCGCCATGTGGGCAGGGTGCGCAGGCGTGGAAACCACCGAGCCATCCGGTCCAGCCATGGCTCCTAGTGCCAGTCCGGGGGTGATGTGGTCCAGCAGGTCCCCCTCCAGTGCCTGATGAGGCTGATGGTGGTGGTGATGGTGGTGGTGATGGTGGTGGCCAGCCAGGGCGGACGGATGAGAAATAGGCACCGAGGAGGAGGAAGAGGACGACGAGGTGCAGGGGAGAGTGTTCATGGTGTGGTATGTTGCGTCCGGCTTGAAGGGACTGTGATGTGGAGGGTGGTGGTGGCTCTTGGTCTGCGAGACTATATCCACCGCCGCTAGAGCTTCAGCCCGGGCCAACAAACTCTCATCCAAGCCTCCGAATATATTGCTCTGCAATTGCAAATAGAATGCACACATAACTGTCAACAGGGAATTCTCCCTCCACTCCTCGGTTTAAAACATTTCCAGAATGTGAAAAAAAAAGAAATCCTAAAAAGGAGCACACAAAACAAGACACATGCAACATCCCAGGTCATAAAAATTAATATGAAAGGCAAAGCCGACGGAATACATAAGTTGAGCAGAGGAAAAAATTATGGAGGTGTTGGGTGATTTGCTGTGCAGACATGAAAAAAACATCAAGCAAGAAAAAAAAAAAGTGGGCTGTCAAAATGTGCCTTTAAGCAGTGATTATGCAGAATACGTACCGGTGGGGTTGGGAGACAGGCTCGGCGCATCGCCTCCGAGCTGCTGCTGCTGATGATGGTGCTGCTGTGTCGGGAGGACGAGCAGGAGGAGGAAGGTGCATTGGAAGTCAGAGTGGAGGATGAGGAGGAATGCAACGAGTACTTGGGTTCGGGCAAGCTGGTGTGGGCCATGGCAAAAGGCTGCTTGCTGTTCAGAGACATCATCATCATATTTGCGGGCGTCCAAGCCTCAGCAAGTTCCTTTTAATAAGTTAAGACTCCGCCTCCTCGGTCGGGAGTTGAAGCCCAATTGCTTGCAGGAATCTCAAGTCAGTGTCGAATAAAGTGTAGGCTGAAGATGATCGTCCAACACTGAAGTTATCACATGTATTTATTATTACTCGCGGAGGTACGGAGGTGTCTCGTCTTTTTGGTGAATGAGATGTCGCAGGAACCAACAAGCCATGCAACTGAGCGCAGGTGACACCTTTTTCCTTTGTGGACTTTGTGGCGCGATTGTTCAAAAATAAAAAAACAACCTTTCTCTGTTTTTTTTCCTCCTTCAACTGTCTCCAACTTTGTATCATATAAATATAGTTTTTTGCCTTGGATTTTTTTTCTTTTTGGCAGAGCTCCTCATAGACGACGCCCGAGAAAAAACATGTAAAAAAAAAAAAAGTTTCTGTCCGTCTCTTAGGATTTCCAGAATACTTCACGTGTAAAGCTGCTGTCGCTTTCGATGACCTGTTTGTTTTTTGTCAGAAGTTGCCGTCTTGAAATGACCGTAAGTGAGAGGTACTGGCGGTCGGTGACAGTCTCTGTACTGTACCTCTTCGACTACGTTGAATGCTGCGGGGACCCGAACTGCCTCTGCTCTGAGGCGAAGGGCAGACTGAGTCTCTCTCCGCCTCTCTCTCTCTCTCTCTCTCTCTCTCTCTCTCTCTCTCTCCCTGTCTCTCTCTCTCTTCCTCCCTCCCTCCCTCTCTCTCTCCCTCTCTCTCTCTCTCTCTCTCTCTCTCTCCCTCTCTCTCTCTCTC
>JAUYWH010000001.1:7701030-7722072 GCA_034779795.1 Ctenopoma multispine
CTCTCTCTCTCTCACACACACACACACACACACACACACACACACACACACACACACACACACACACACACACACACGGAAATGTGTCACATCACATCATGTATCAAGTGTGAAGCAGTGGTCAGTGTTTTTGGCAGATACCGGTATTAACGCCAAACTCCTTTAATACGTTGATAATTAAAAACGTTTAGGAATCTTTATCAAATTCACGCCGTTGCAGTGATTATTCAAATTTAGCTTCAGCCTAATTATAGGCTACATATCCCCGCTCTGGTATTTGGCCACAGCTTGTGCAGCGCTTCACTAAAAGTCTAAAAGCGTTTTAACCGCTGTTACAGACGCGTTAACGTGGCGGCAGACGCGCGCTTCTGTACGGAACTTTGCGAACATTACATGTCAACTGCCGTTTGTTTTTTTTGTTTTTTTTATGCTGTTTTGATGCATATAGACATTTAGTATGCCCCCGCGGCTACGACAAAAAGCCTGCTGGTGTTGCTGCACAGCAGTTTTACATTGCAAGAGAGCCTTCCAGCTGCAGAAATATGTTACCTCCCCAGCGGGACAACAGGCGCTGCTGGAGCCACCTCCAGACATCAGGAGACAGAGATCAGGCTCAGGAGACATCAAGGAGCAATCAGTGTCTGCTCACATATACCGACAGACTGATTTATGATGAAACTTTAAAGAAATCATTCATATTTCACTACCTCTAAATCGGTGTATGAAATTTTCATCCACAATGAAACACACAAAAAAGTATATCTTAAGTCAAATAAATCAGCCCGAGCTGCTCCAAAGCAATTGACTTTGAAGTACATTTTCAACATTTTGGTGAGTGTGTTCACGTACCTAAGACTGTTACTTCCTATGCCAACAGCTTTCTCACGTTTGAGGTAGGACACTATGTCAGACTGTTTAACAGGATTACCTTTGAAGGGACTACCATGGCAAACATAGACACAATTGTGGCAATACTAGATATTTTAGTAGGGATTACAAACCATTTTTGGTTTATGAAATATATTTTTTAAATAATATATTTAGGCTTATTGTCTTAGGCTTGTAATGTTGAATTTCTATTTCTACTGTCTACAATATCACTTTTCAACACCATCTGCAAAATTTTAATTTAAATTAAAATAAGAAATGGATACATCTTGTTTTTGGTTTTATTGATGCATATATGCTCACTATAAGGTAACTTCAGCAGTGTTTTACCAAATAACAAATGTTTTAACTTATTTAAAGGCCTCTAAATGAGAAATATTTTACACCCTTCACACTGGGCTTTTTTGTGCCATTTCAGTGTAATTTTAGCAGTGAAAAATAGTGAGCAAAATGCTCTTCGAGTTATAAATATTTTTTTAGCTCAGTCTGCGTCATCACACTGATACAGTAATTGGGGGGCATGTAGCCATCATAAAAGGATGGTGCAGTCATACCTTGCCTTTAAAAACGTAAACCCTCAGCAGAATTGAGAAAAGGTTTCTCTCACTTCAAGAAGCTTTAGTACATATGAATAAATCTGCACTGTCTAAAAATAAAAGTAAAGCCAAAGTAAAATAGAGGGAGCACATGCAGCAATGCTTGATATAACTCAGGTGACTTGTTTGCTTTTTTCCTCCTCACTCTCTTACTTACATCCAAATCAAGGAGTGCTGCAGAGGTGTCTGTGTGCTTTACACAAAGACTTACTCCTCGCCGCCTCCCTCAGGAGCTCTCCACGTTAACAATCCCAATTACACTGAGTCCACCAGAGACAGCTGTTTTTATTACAGAACCGCTCCTTTGTGCCGCCAACAAGGTATCTCCGCTCCTAGACTGAACACAGAGATAAAGCTACTCTGAGAGACAGAGGAGAGGGAGAGAAGTGTGGAGTGAAGTGGATGAAGTCTCTTGGCTGCTCGCAGTAGTGATGCCTTTATTCGCAGCTCCTCCCTTCCTCTTCTGATCTTGTGGAGCTCTTTACATGTCAGAGCAGAAGGTCAATGCTTGTTGGGAATGGGCCTACAAAGAGATCAGGATCTAACTCTAGGCAACAGCAAATCACACGAAGAAGGGGGTGTTTCAGCCACTAAAAGCCATGCTTTATGTATTCATCAGCTTTACCTGGGAAATATGACAGGTTCCACAAGGAATGCTGTGGCTTTAATGTGTTGTTTAAATGCATACAACAAAAGGTAGAAATCTTCAGGATTTACTAAACGTCGCACACTCTACTCTTGTTCTCAGAGGAAACAAGTGGCTCACCACTTGAGATAATGAAAATGGTTTAGAAAACTACACTTAAAAGATCACTGGCTATCCGTAGAATATTCTAAGTACTTTTTACAGTTCATGTTGATGAGAACAACTTATTGATTATATTATAAAATGTACTTATCTGTCTTGTCGGTCTGTGGTGTTTTAAGTAGAGTAATTTCTATATAGTTACCAGACCTGACATATTTTGTGTTAGGACAAAATATCTTGAAATCTGTATTACCAGTTAACTCTCATTGCTGGTTACATAAGTTAGGTTAATACTAACTAACACTATATTAATTACTAATCACTAGTGAAAAATTCTACACAACAGTGGGATGAAGGTCAAGTAAAACAATGGAAATTGCTTAGAATATACACCTAGCATCAGATAATGATACGCATTTTTACGTCACCTTAAACAGTTCTTAATACTTCTGTTTTAAACTGCATCAGCCTATTATGCAATGAGGAACTCTGGGTAGTGGATGTGTGTATAGCACATGCCATCTTCACGCAGAAGACTAGAAGCCATGCGTAAAACATAATTGTGGCATCCATGTTTAAAGCTAAAGTTTAATAATTTCTTGGCCACTTGGGGGCAGCGGAACAAGATTTAAACACAACATTGACATAATATCACGTTATAAATTTGGCAATATATTCAGAAAAATATGAATGGCACTCATTTTAACTTGTGTTTCTGTTGACATGACAAATTCAAGTCCAACATTCCCTCTTTCCCTCATCTAACTGTGTTTTAGTTACCACCCATCCGGGATTTCACAGAAATAAGCTGTATGCTGGTCAAAATTAATTAAAACAGTAATGTTACAGTTAAACCAAAATATTTGGCTGAAAAAATGCAAAACTGCTCCACAGAACTGAGGGGGAATCCAGAGTCAGATGGTAATTATTTTTGAGGATCTCAATACAAGCCCATATTTATACACTATATATACAATTAGACACTATTTCACCTATTTAAACACAATAATTTGATCAAATGTTAATATTTGATTAGTGCAGCTTCAACTAGGTGTTTAATATATACTTTAAATAGATTTTATTTTTACCTTTAACATACTATAGTTCCCATTTTGCAGATACTACAAAAGTAAATCGGTTTTCAAATGTTTGCAGTGCTTAAGGATATAAGTAAGTTAAAGTATTCTAGGTTTCTAGGGTTATCAATCTTGCATATTTTTTGGGGTCTGTAAATATTTTTGATTGTTAGATATCGCTGTATATCTCCCTGCTGTTATTACCTGTATCATCACTGTTGTTGACTGCAGTACAGTAACAAAGAGTAAAGCCAGTTAACCTGGTCTTAGTGAAGCCGACCTCAGGCCATGACTGATTAGACTGCTTGAGAGTGAGCTGTGCCATGAGGTCAGGAAAACGAATAACACCAGCACCAATTTCCCTACTACGCACCAGCTACCAATCTTTGGGGGGAGACATTAGATTCTGGCAGAGCCCTGCCTATAGGCTGCAGGGCAGCAGATGATAAGGTCAAGCCTCATAATGATGTCACATTCCTTTAGGTACTTCAGATCAATATCAAGAAAGACGCGTTATATCTGACAGCCAGTCAAATAAAGCCTGCCTGACAAAAGAAAAAAATGCTGGCTTTGAGATTGTCTCTTCTGATAAAATAAGATCCTTTTTCTGATGCTGCTTTTGGCAAATATCATATTGGGGGCAGGCTTTATGATCTTTAAAACAATGTGGTCATACTTAAATGTCCTACAGTTTTGATTAACCTTAAATAGAAGGACAGAAGCAAAATAAAGTTTAAATTTTACCATGCTGTAAAAGAAGAATTATTGTAAACTACATCTATTTAATGTAATGTTGATACACATGGTTCTGTGGGGTAACTCTTGACATGACAGATGTGCTTTGAGCCAACTTGACCTCATATTTACAACAAACACAATGGCAATGAAGGAAGCATATACGAGCAGTAACACCTCCAAGCATGTGACTTAAAAGACTTCATATGTCTAGTGCTATACAAGTGATTAATGTAGCAGGATGATTGCAGAATTCTGTCCAACCTGAATGAACATTTCTGCTGCCTCTCTCATTAGTCTGACTGTCCCATGCAGTAACATATTGCTTGTCACTGGGTTGTCTAATGGTTGATGCTAATTGACCTCCTTTCCCCCTTTCTTCTGCACAAATGAAAAGATTTCCTCCGTCCTGTGATGGAACATGTCACAATATGATCCGACAAATTAAAAAGCTCTCTGCTGTCACACTGTCATCATTTGAAGCCCTTTACTCATAAGCTATAATGATCATTTTTCTTCACTGGAACCACTGCAGTGCACTGCCAAACACAATACTTAAAGGGCATGCTGCTGCAGTAAATATTCAATAAACCCTCAACCTATGGATTAGGATGTTTTTTTCCTTTCAAGAATGAAGTTGTATTTCATGCCTAGTTAATGATTTGAATCCAGTTTTATGTCCTTTGAAAATTCAAAATAAATTTAACATGTGCACACATTTTAGAAAAGTTTATGGAAAATATGCACCATTTATTATTTATCACAACTCAAAAATTTGATTATGTTTTATTTAGATGTTTAAAAACATTACCAGTGTAACCACCTCTTGAACAGGTTTAGTTATTTGTCACATTTACCTGCCTTATAAGCTCAACACGTAAAAGCATAGTCAAGTTAAACCAGTTTTAATTTCTGTTTACACAGATTCAAAATTCACATTTAGACAAGGCTGTGATGTTTCTGAGCAACATCATATAAAAATGTCTTTTTGGTATACTTGGTGCCATTCTCAGAAGCCATCAGCCTGAACATGATAGCAACATGAGAGCACAGCCACCACACATCATTGGCTACAGAGTGATGATGACGTTCATTACTTGAAAGCAGCTGCCCCATCTGTGGCCAAAACAGAAATTGAGTGTGGCATTTTACCTGCTGACTTTGTGTGTATAACTTTATAATTTATGCGGTGTACCCATACTATTGACAAAAACGCAGCGCTGTGATCAAAGCAAGCCATTCAGGAGGTTGGACGGGGCCACGAAGACAGGGTCTGTAACACTAATGATCTTCAAACGCTCGTCTATTTCACTGGGAGCTATGCGCAACTCTCTAGCAAGTCCCTCGTCCTTCCCCTGGAGGTAATTGTGCCTGGCTGGTTAGGTGACAGGTGTCAAGTGGCCCCTCCTCAAATGATTCATCATGCTAAGCAGAGAGGAAAAGTCTCAGTCCCTCTCTCTTTGTCTTTGTATTTTTCTGCTTGTCTGTCTCTTGCTTGTATCCTCATATAGGTACTTTGTCATTACCTCAGAGTGCTTCCATCACATTTCCCTTGTTTTATAATGTTTGGAATGCAGGATATTGTAATTGGTCTTATTCTACAACTTGTTTCATGCTTTCAAGTAACTGTTCATATTGTATAACGTGCTTATGATATAACATACTGTTTATTTTTATATAATAGAGAGAATAGGGCTGGAACCAATGATTACTTTTAATACTAACTACACATCATCATCTCCTAAAGCCCAAAGTGATGAAGTGAACAATAATATTCAGTTTACTGTGTATGATAGAAAAACAGCAAAACTTCATATTAGTACTGTGGATGTAGACATTGTTTGTGTTTTGTAATGATCTAACTATTTAATCAATTATCTAAACAAAATTAATTAACTAATCTACTTATTCAACTCTGAGAGAGAGAGGCAAAGTTCCTTTTGATACACATCTGATGTCAAGACTTTTTCCCTTAAATCATTTTAATTGACTAATTTTCATTATCCCTTAGCTTATCAATTATTTTATCAAATCATTGCTCATGACAAGTTTTCAGATACCAAGGTACTATTTTTATATTGCCTATTTTGTCTGACAGCTTAAAATATTCAAATTTAATTTACTTTGATGAAAAAAAGAAAAGCAACAAATCTTTGAATTTGAGAAACAGGAACCAGACATTGGCTTGTCATATCTGAGTATGAATAACCGATTAGTATGGTTAACAATCGGCTATTCTTTACAGCACTAATTATGACAAAACAAAGTGGCTTTGAAGCTTCTCTTTCTGTGCAAAATAATTAAGATGAAATGAGTAACTGAGTGAACATGCAGAGCAATGCAGTCACATAGCTGCTGACAATCTGGCCAAAAATGCTGCAGCCCAGTGGAGATGTGCAGAAAAAGGATATAGTCTACATTATTGGTGTGTGTGTGTGAGTGAGAGAGAGAGAAGGAGAGAGAGACACACACACACACACACACACACACAGACACCACACCCTCACCATGCCCGCCTGTCTAAGCAGAATCCCATAGGGACCTGCCATACACACGCTCTCTCTCACACACACCCCAGTCATTAATTCCTGCTTTGCATCTCCACACCATGTAATATTTATGGGTCACCGCAGCTTTGTATTCACAAATGGAAACGCCAAGAGAAAAAAAGGGAGAAGACACAATACCTCAATCAATCCTGTGAATAAGGTTCAGATTGTCACATCATGGCTTTTTTTCCTCCACTGAGCCATTGCTTAGGCAGCATTCTTTTCTTTGACCTCTAAACAAGTGTTTTGTATGACGGATTGTCAGACACAACCTTTGAGATGGAGTCATATTTAACTCCCTTCGAGTTAAAAAAGCTCAAGGCAAAGTTATTATGAAGATGACTGAAAATTTCATAGCTGCAGAGTTTGAAGAACAACAAAACTGCATAAGTCAGTAAAAAGGAATGCAGACCTAATATGTTTTTGCAAGATATGACACTGTATAAATGATACACAGCTCAAACAGTACAAACATTTGCTGCTACTCAGAATCTCCACAGTAATCAAGGGAAGTCTTTGGTGCACATTTCCCCTTCTACATCTGACAGATTATAATTGGGGACCATTTTTTCCACTTCCTAAGATGTTGCCTGAAACCTGTGATGCAACAGCAGGAGCCATACTCTTGCTGCCTTTCAAATCAACAGTGGTGTCAAAACAGAGCCCTGAGGAACCCCCAGTAGAGCATGGCTCACAAGACCCCTGTAGAGATTTGAAGACCACTTTGGAACTCTAATCCACTCAAAATGTGCTGATAATTTTCCTTGCCAGGACACTCTCTGCCTGGTGTCACAAGAGTGGCCTCACGGGAGCAGATCAGCCAATGATAACAAAGTAGCCAGATGTCTGGCGCTGGCAGAGTCCCAGAAGCCAGACAGCGGCACGCAGCAGCATCCGCTGCGGGCCACAGATCAAAGATACCTGAGAGTTACTTATGGGCACAAAATATGTGTTGCTTACTCTACAGTTCCCATTAATAACAATCTGGGAGAATTTGTATTTCTAATTAACTCTTTTCTTTCGGCATACAAAGTGCTGTAGGTTGTCTAAGGCTGCAGCAGCAATTTTTCTGTGGCAACTGCGAGCCGACAACAGGAAGTCGGATGCAGCACTGTCTGAAGGAGCCAGATCAGCTTTAAATGCAGTTCTGAGGCTCAGAACACCCCATGACTTGCTTCAATAAACAAACAAACAGTGTAAGAGTCAGCGTATTTAGATTTAATCATGCTGCATGGTGCCTCCTTAGACTGGCCCTTGATGTGTACCTCGAAAGCTGCAGACAATGAATTGATTCATCTGAGGTGTAATGGTTTAAATATAAATGCTTTGCTTGTGTTTTTCTGTCTGCTAATCTAGTCCTCAAACTAGTATAGGCAATGATGTGAAATATGTGAAGGCCCAGCCAGTTATACCAGTAAATCCAGTTAATTTACAAAATGTAGTATCCTTGCATCTGCATAGAGCTGATTTATACTTTCTACAAGATTTGCAGCCTTGTTTTTCACCATAGTTTGTGGTAAACTGACATTAAGAAGCATTACAGTTCAATGTTGTTTTCTCCTGCAGGCCCTGCACTTCTTTTAGAGTCCTCCATTTATGCCATCTTATGTTATGTTTAATACACAAATATTTAGAGGAGACCCCTGACTTTGAACTGAGAAGAATAGTTAAAGCTCTCTTTGCCTAGGGAAGGCGATTTCTTCATCTTTATGGTGGAAGAGGCATATTTTATCTCACACACACATTTGTGCTTATTTTGTCAGAATCATTATGTTTTAGTGCACTTAAAAGTCATTGTTCTATGGATGATATACATTTCATGCAATGAATGTGTGCACACACTTATATTAATTATTAAGTATAGAAAGTGTTGTTCATGTCTGTATTTGATGGAGAATCCTCGCTCATACTCTGCCACCACTTCCCCCAATTATGTATATTACCTTTGCTGGTGTGTGGTTCATGCAAATTCTCATTTGCATTGCTCTCTTGAATGTGCTTTCTGCTGGCTGGAGTCCCCTTAAGGATATAGTGAACACTGCCCTTCATCAGATCTTGGTTGTGACCTTTCCCTTTTTATCTGGTATTCTACTTTGAGTCTCTGTTTGAAGTCAACAACCAACAAAAAAGAGAATTTTCTATAGAGCAAAATTGGGCTTTCATTGTTTTAAAAGACGTATGTACTGTGCTGTGAAAAAGTATTTTCCCTCTTCCATTTTTTTTTTTTTTTTGATTACTGGCAATAACTCTAACCTAAACCTAACCCTTTTGTGTCACTGTGGATTAATTTTGACCAACTCTTCTTTGCAGAATTGTTTTAATTCAGCCACATTGCAGGGTTTTCTAGCTTGAAGGGCTAAGGTCATGTCACAGGGTTTAAGGTCATGCCACAGCATTTCGAACAAAGTCTGGACTTTGGCTAGGGCAATCTAAAACCTTAATTTTTTTTTTGCCATTCAGAGGTGGACTTGCTGGTGTGTTTTATATCATCGTTCTGCTGCATAACCCAAGTGTGCTTGAGCTTGAGGTCACAAACTGATGGCCAGACATTCTCCTTCAGGATTGTCTGGTAGAGCACAATATTCATTGTTTAATCAATTATGGAAAGTCGTTCCATTCCTAAAGCTGCAAAGCTGCCCCAGACCATCACACCACAACCACGATGTCTAACTGTTGGAAAAGATGTGTTAGTTTTATGTATGTTAAATGTAACTCACACCTTCCAAAAGTCCAACTTCGTCTAATCAGTCTACAGAAAATTTTCCCAAAGTCTTGGGGATAATCAAAATGTTTATGTGAGACAAGCTTTTGTGTTCTTTTTGTCAGTGGTGACTAGTCATCTTTGCCCAGTCTCTTTTTTATTGTTGAATCATGAACACTGACCTTAACTGAGGCAAGTGAGGCCTGCAGTTCTTTAGATGTTGTTCTGGATGCTCCTCCTGGATTAGTCATTGTTGGGATCTTAGAGTAATTTTGGTAGGCTACGTATTGACTTTCGCTGTTAGTGTTCACTTCACTTTGAAATTCTGGGGATACAGATCCTACAGATATACAGTATCTTGCATATCTGAGTTTTTTAGTCTCACTGTAATGAGTAAAATATGCACGCATTTCAAAAATAAATAAAAAATATTAATTTTACATTATTAAATTAGCTGTTTTTGATATTGATATTCTAAGAGAAAAGTTCATCTTTTATGAGTGTCCTGCAGAAACATCTAGTCCTAGAACCTCTCAGTGTTACTTTGGGGCATTTTTTAATGTCGTTTACTTGAAAATGTAACTTTAAAACGAGGCTTAAAACTGCCTGCAAGCTGTATCCTGTCTTCCAGCTTCAGCAGCTCATCACTCCTAAAACAGCCGCTCTCGTCCACCACAGCCCCGACCATTATTAATGTGCACTGAATAATTTAACAGGGTAAAATTACCATGCTCTTTTAAAAAGATTTTTGCCTACACAATTAAAGAGCATTATAGTGATTTTTAGTTGAACAAGAATTATGACTGTTTTCACTCCTCTCTGCTACACTTTCCTTGTTATGAGAGGTGGGTGAGCATAGTTGTAAAGGCCTGCTATTCTCTGCTTCTGTCTGTCTGGTAGGAGGGGTTGTGCTCTAGCTTTGACCTATACCATGATGAGTGGGTAATGGATAATGGATGAAGAAATATATGTTCTGCTTCAGCTGAACAGACTCCCACAATGGACAGCTGGTCTCACTAAATTTGGGCTGTATATGAAGTCTGAATGGGGTACAAGCTCAGTCAGGTGGTGTTAAAGACGCCTTGTTTGAATTAGCTTCTTATGCTGCAGGTGTGGATATCGTATTTTCTTTTAGTCTATCCCTGAATCAACATTGAAAATCAAAAAGACTTTCTTCATATATATATAGATATTATTTTGCTGTTATACAGTACAATATCAGCATCATAGGAGCGTTTTACAGGCCTTCACTCTTATTCCATGCGGACAACTGTCCACATCTCAACCACAGGCCAACAATTGGCAGTAATTGGTACGCTGCCTTGGCTGTCCTGGGAGAGATCTGAGACCGCATACGGCCACGGACAGGCTGCCCTTTCCACCAATTACAGAGCTGTCTTCTCGTGGGGCGGGGGCAGGGGAAGGTCTACCTCACTGCTACCTTGTCTCTTGATCAAAATGATTTGTGGAGATCCTTTTTCTTTTCGCTCCTCTTTTCCTCCTTGGCTGCCTCTCTCTCGCCTCTGAGCTGCTACTGTGTGTGAACTGCTAGTGAGAGTCTTCAGTCAAGGACCCCAACCAGCAACTGACAGCCTTACAGTAGCAGTCAGTGGGACATTCACATTAGAGGTGCTCTGACAGTCAGGCTGTGCTAGGCAGGCTTGGTTTCCTAATGTATTACTTTGCTGGCTCTCTTCTCCATATGAACATTCTTCTACCAGTGGATGTGACGCTGAATTGGGTTTGGCAGAAGCTGAAGTTCCTACAGAATAGCTGAACTTGTCTTTTTTCCCCCCACTTTTTCTCTTGTTGTTGGTGTGTTGGCTTTTTGTTGTTGTGTCTCCAGGCATAAGCA
The DNA here is from genome assembly GCA_034779795.1 of Ctenopoma multispine. NCBI lineage: Eukaryota > Metazoa > Chordata > Actinopteri > Anabantiformes > Anabantidae > Ctenopoma > Ctenopoma multispine. The sequence goes on from JAUYWH010000001.1 coordinate 7,712,179, forward strand.
GTGCATTATAGCTGCATGGCTTTATTATGATGATTTTGACGCAATGATAGCAAGTGTCTCATGTGGTTAGGAATGTGCAGGCCACACAAGGTACCATGGGACCCCAGTGCAAAGGATCACAGACCTCAGTGCATGCTACTAACGCTCCCCAGTTTATGCCACAGGGAAGACTGTGGAACCAACACCCAACCCCCTTATTCTCTTCTCTCTCGGTCTCTCTTGTCCTCAAAGCCCATGTCTCTCCACATTTCACTTCAGTAAATATGAGGAGGCGAGGAAATGCTTCCTATACTCAAAAATATGTGTCAGGCTACTGGGTTATGTTGTGTTGCAATGTGATGTAGAAGGCAACAAAGCAAGAGGGATAAAAAAGAGAGGGATAAAAAGAAACAGCTTTACTTATTCTCTTTAATCCATCGTGAGATATTCAGAACTAGGTTAAGTTATACCTCACATTACCTAACACTTAGCCTTTTTGAGAATCTAATAAGATCACTGTTTACACATGTGGGGCTAGTAGTGCTGTTTTTTTTTTCTCAGTCAACAATTAGCACAGGCAAATCCCACCTTCGCCACAGGTTGACAGGCTCACCGTAAAGCAGCTTTATTTCTCTGCAAGGACCTTCATGAGGGGGGCTTACCTAATATGCTGTCTGGCCCCAGGGCCTGTGGGATTGTGGTTGGATTATTATGTTAATGCATGTGCCTCCTGCCCTCTCCTCAGTCCCAGCTGGCCTCCCTGTCGTTAGGAAGTGCTTTGCTCTGACAGAGGAGTAATATGCTCCATGATTGAGGGGCCAAAAGATCGAGCACTATAAGAGAGGGGCCACTACTGATAAGCATATGATAAAAGTGCCATTGTACGTGAATGCCTCAGAGACATGGAAGATGACTTAGCAATTCCTATGGATTTCAGTGGGAGAGTGAATATGTATAAGGGCTGTGTGGTCCGTTTTGTGCAGATGAATTTAATTGCCCATAGCATTATATCTCATGCCATGTATTGTATTTTATTGTACTTTTATTGCATGGACTCTTTTATTATGAGCCTGTGACATATCCACTGGTAAATATGACCCCAATGAACAAGTCAGATGTGATGCTTTTAATCATTTTGTAGGAATCAATATGAAACTAAGAGAAGATTTAATTTGATGTAGTTCATAATGCGAATAAAGCAATTAGGTGAGCTTGAATTTTATGTGCTGTCAGTGAAAACATTCAGTCAAAACCATATTATAACATTGCAGGAATGCAGCAGAGCAGCTTTAGCGGGTAGTTTGTGTGTCATTTAGGTGCGGTAAAGCATAGCAGCCTTAATATTAATTGAGGGAGAGTTGGTTAAGTCAGTGTAGCTCCATCAGGAAAAATGATGACACTGTTCTGCCAGATGGCATTGCTCTGCAGATGTCACACATTCTCATTTAATCAACTTGACACGAAAGTAAAAAGGGTGGTGAGAAATAAAAACTAAACTTCTCGTGACTTGTCGAGAAGGAGAAATGCAGGCTCCACTGCTTTGGATCCTGCACATAATTGTGTAAATATGTCAGCCAAACAGAGGAGGATCTCTCCTTTTAAACACTTGTCTTTTTCATCTTGCCTTCTCAGGAGTGCTCGGGTATCTACATATTAGCTTTGTGTGGGCCCATTCACAAAGTGTGTGGAGTGTTTGTGTTTTGTAGGGGGTTTGTTTTGTTTGCTTTTTAATCAAGTTCAATTTTATCTCCATCAATACAAGCTGTTTCCACACTCTTCTTTTCCACGTCTGCAGTCTGGATTATAATGTGTCTCTTTTCGCTGAGGAGCCTTCACTGTTGTTATTGTTTGTTCCCTTTTATGGGGCCCCAGCTGTAACGAGAGGTAGGGTATCTGTTGGTAATTGGTGAGTAAATACTTTGCTGTGACTAAACGTCAACACAAGAAAGGTTTGTAGCATAAGCTAGTTGTTGTGCTGCTTTTGAGGAGAAGGCAGACAAAGACAAAGAGTCCTCTTTTAGTTGTGATCTTCCAGATCATCAGACTAAATATCTTTTCATGACTTATTTTATGTCAAGATCTGACTCAGTGAACCTATTTCAAATATTCACTACATATTTTGTAACACTAAACCCACTATTTGAATACTGGCTGGTTCAGTCTAAGACCACTTTGAGCTGAAGCAATGAATCAACTAGTCATTCAACAGAAAGGTATTTGACCAGTTAGTCTTTTTAGCATAAACTTGAAAAACATGTTTGGTTTGAGCTTTTCAAATGCAATCATTTGTTATAAATTAACAGAAGTGAGTGAGTGGCTTTTTGTTGCATCATTGCTATTGTACTCATATACATTAAATTAAATACTTTAACTCCTGATATGCTTAAAAACACAATACAGTTCATGAGTTTTAATGTAAATTAGTTTTTTTTGTCACTAGTGTATCATGTTTTAATGCCATTATTTTGGCAATACATTCAGTAATTACAAAATTAAATAAATAAAACTCAGCAACTCATGAATAGCCAGTAAAAATGTGTATATAAGTGAGGTCACATGCAGCCAGTGGCATCTATTTAATGTAGATACTTTAAGGAGCCCTCTGAGGCACATTTATGTTGACTTCACTTATCAATTTAGCTCCATCTGGGATTCTCCAGTTGTCATGTAAATGTAACTTTTTTTTTTTGTACAAGCTGGCGACTTTTCAGGCAAGTTTGGCAAAATGGCACAGGGGCACTTTAATTGTTAACCTCTCCTTTGTTGTTTGTTAAAGGTCTTTGTCAGCCACTGTCTTTATAAACTCAAAGCTGTGTTAAATGCAGCCCCAGCCTGGCTAATGAGGGGGAACCTTCAAAACCTCTATGAGATGATGCTGTCAAATGGGTGACATAAAAACATTGTGTGTAATCCCCCTGCGCAGACCCTGGGTGTAAATATGCCAGCTCCACCATTTTCACAGCATTTATTCCCAGTTCAAACAGTCTCTCTCTATCCTCTCCCCCTCCCTGAAAATGCAATGACAGCTCTGCGATGTTCTCCTCCAGAATTCTTGGCTGTCTGCAACCAATGAAACAACCAGGAACAGCTCTGATAATCTCCTTCATCCACATTGTGAGTAAGACACCTCTTTCTTTTTCTTTGTTTCTGGGGACTGAAACTTGTGCCACTCTCACATTTTGTACTAGGATTGCACATAGTGGTAAGAATTTGGGTGTGATGATTTGAGCTATGTGTTGGGGTTTATTTGCATGGTTTGTCCACACACAGTAATAAGATACTCAAGGTTGACTTACAATTGAAATCAAAGCAAGCGTAATATGTGGTGACCTTTGTAGTGTGTGCAGTCACTGAACATCTTAAATTATAAATCCATGTCTAAATGTTTGTTGAAAAAAAAATGTTAATGTAGAAAAGAGGCACAGTGCTATGTTGTTAACATAATTTTCCTATAATAACTTTCCCTTGAGTTCCCTTGAGAAGAAAATGTGAGCCATTTCTCACCTTCATTCTAATGTAATGTTTTACCCTGGTGGTGGCTGGCCTCTTCCTGTTGCTGAAACTCTCCACTCACCTGTCAAAAGTAGTCAATGACCAAGTACTGGAAAATTATCTTCAAAAGGATACACCATGGACGGTAATCTGTTTGTAATCTGTGTTGATTTCAAAAACAGCTCCTGTGAGTGTGTTCTGGTCTGCCACCTCTATGGTTAAAGATACCATGAAGTAGCACTAGTAGCACTAAGATCAATGATTTTATGAATATGTCCTTGTTTTGTTTTTATTGTACCTGTTCTGTTTCACTTTGTGCCATCGCTTTCATATTTGTCTACCTATTGACAATTGTTGGTGTGAATGGGTACAGTGAAGTGCCACCAAAGGCAGGTAAGTAAAATACTACTGCAGATTTGAGAAAATCAGGATTTAAAATGAAAAAAATAATCTCCCTTGCAAATGATATTGACTATATTGTCAATATCATGATACCATAATATATTGAGCATATAATGAAGTTCTTATAATTCTCATCATATGTACTACCAATTTGCACACAGTGAGTGCATTGGGTGCATTTCACTGCGTGTTGTACTTGTATAACTATGCATGTGACAAACAAAGAATCTCTTGAATCTTGAACTCTTGTATCATTGAGGTAAAACAATACAACATATTCAATCTGAAACAGTTTTTGAAATAAATACAAATTAAACACAAAGAAGGATTTCAAAAATGTATTGAACAATCACAAACAAGTACTAACAATGTCATGCAATGAAATTCATTTGCAGAAGCCAGTATGCATAATTGAAATCAAATTAAAAGTAGTGATGTAATATATTATATTATATTTTTCTCACTCTGTTTTTTACACCACTCGAGAACAAGACACATACTTGCCTTCAAACTATTTTACCTCCCTGTAGATGTGACCCGCACATGTTTCCCATCCGTCCCTTGTCTCTGTCTTCGTTTGGCTGCTCATCCATTGCAGTAATCCATACAGTGGCTTCTCATTTGCAGGCTGGGTTTTGTGTGGTCCCTCTTTTGCTTCCCATGGATCGTACTGCAGGGAGCTGAGCTGACAGACTTGTCTGATTGATGTATTGGGAGGGCGTCTAGTCAGCTATTGTTTTCCTCAGCAGCGTTCAGTGGTTTCATTCACCAGCCTTATCTGTCCCTCCTATGTGGATACAAAAGTGTCAGATTCACTGTACTACAGGAAGAAATGGTGACCTAAGAATTTCCATAACATATGATAGTGACTGAAGCATAGAATTTATTTTTCTTTAGTCTTGACATTTTTAGAGTCAAATTGTGAATTTGTTGGATTGAGTTTCAGCTGCACTTCTTTGCCCTCTGCAACTTTTCTTTGGATGACTTTCCCAACTTCCATAGCCATGCAAGTAGAGCTCTCACCTTAAGCCCATGAATAGTTTTCTTCTAGTTTGAGTGTGTACCTGAAAACTTTCCCACAGAAGTTTCCTGGATGTCAGTGTTCACTCCCTCGTCTACCTCTGCACCTTTTGATAATCCTGCCCAAAACTCCTTAAATTCACAAGAGAATACTTAAGAATTCTTGAAAAACTCCTCTTTGGCAGTAGATGTGTTACTGCCCACCTGTTCACTTGCTTGATGAAGTGGGCAAGGCTGGAAGGTTGGAGAGGCTGGATGTCCGATCACGGCACAGGCCATTAAAGATGAAGGACTAGTGTGTGGTCAGAGGTAGAGGGGAAAACCAAGCCAGGCATTTGGACAGTGGGCGCTTGCACCCTCCCTCATAGCATCACAAACCAGGCCGACACTTCACCCGGTAATGAACAGGGGCCCAGACTATGGGGTCAATTATTCATACCTAGTCAGCTGGGAGAGATGGAGCAAGAGAGGAGGGGTGTTGAAGCCTCATCGAATCGTACAATTCTAGCACACAGTCCGCAGTGATTTTTTTTTTTTTGCTTTGCTGCCTCCATCCACACAACTAAATCTATGCCCAAGTTTTCTCCGGATGGATGGAGTGCAACTTTAAAAGGCATATATGAGTGGCCACTCACTCCGGTGGCCATACTGCAGCAGCAGCCTTGGCTACTCAGCCATTCTCTGGCCTCACAATTACTGTGTTGAAAGGACATTGATCGTCAACACACTACAGCTGTTTCCATGTGCTGCCATTATGCATACAGTAGACCATCCCGGGTCAGTTATGAAAGAGAATTACTCAATGTGGGAACCTCAGTGTCAGATATTGGTTGTGTGTTTGTGCTGCACATGGACTATGTAACTGAATTAGCATTGTAGATGTTACTGTGTGTAGTCTCTACTGAAAATAAGGGAGGAGGTCAAACATGAAAGTGAACTGCATCTTAATACTCATGATCGTTCTGAAGAACATCACAGGGAATTTGAATGACATTTTTCTCATTTTTGCCAGAACCAAATGAGCACTTGATCACTGGCAACACGGCACTAGGATCAAACCTATTGAGAAGCTCACCTTCACATCAGTTTAAGACTGCATTGAAGGCATTGATGGAGCAACTCATGGGAATGAGAATGACTCCTTTCAAGGCCATTTTATTGTGGCAGAAATTTCCATGTCTCCTTGTTTAGTGGCAATATCTCTGACGTCAGGATAATCCATTTAGATGACAGATTGCTGAGCTTTTCACTCACAAGTTGCATATCACTCTGCATTTTACTTCACCAGCAGAAGGGGAGGAACAAATCTAGTTCTAACATACTATATCTCTATATCCTATACTCTGCTGCATGTACGTATGTTTCAAAGATTTAAACTGATCAGTTACTGTATAATGATCTGTATTGGTGGAAAAAAACTATGGAACAATAGAAGTAAACAATCTAAAAACTGTCGGTGTTAAACAGGTCTGCTGTGTAGTATTTGCAGGCTACTTCTATCTATTATACAATTAAGAGACATAAAATTACATACAGTGCTGTTTATGTGTCCTCTTCCAGTTTTTTTTCAGCCTACCGAAATTACTCAAAGAGCACAAGAATGACTCATTCAGGAGGTTTCCAAACTGCAGGCATCACTTGCCTCAGTTAAGATCAGTGTTCATGATCCAACAATAAGAAAGAGACTGGGCAAAAATGGCATCCATAGGAGAGATCCAAGGTGAAGACCAATGCTGACCAAAAAGAACACAAACGCTTTACTCTGAATACTCCTTTAAAATGTGTAGGTTGAGTGTGAGCTGTATGTAGTCATTTTTCAGACTCCGTGCACCAAGTGTTTCTATGGACTCTATAACTCTTCTATAAGTTTTCCTATAAACCAACCATGGTGACTGACCACAGTATTATTTGATAACAAAATACATTTTTGTTGGAGTATGGTTTTATATTAACCTACAGCAGTAGTTTTTGTTTAAAGTGATCTTATGACTGAGTCATAATTGCCCATGAATATTTTATGCATAAAGGCTGAATAGATAAGATTCTTGGTGCATTCATTTACAAATGCATAATGATAGACTAAATCAAATCACATAATAAAAATAAACATTGCAGTACCTTGCTATTTAAATAGGGCTCCCTTGCAGCTTAATGGTATTATGTATATCTCTCTGTACATACTGAAGGGCATGCTGTGTATGTTCTGCTCCGAATTACTGTGACCATGCAGAGACATCTATCAAAATTGCATAATGGCCACCATCAAGATGCACCATGAAGTAAAAACACATAGAAAGAAGATTCCCCTCTTTATTAGCTGTCATCATTCCCATGAATATATGTGCAAATAAAGTGGTAGTATCACAGAGGGAGCAAATGTGTCCCAAATGGAGCCCTGGAAATGGGCAGAGGGAGGTGGGACAGTGGTAGTATGTGTGTGCACATGTGTTTGAGGGAGAGAGAAAAAAAAACATCATGTGGGGGGCGATGGGGCTCATGGATGAAAAATCATCACCAGTCCAAATGCAGATATTGTGGCGGCCTCACACTCTGCCGGTGTCACCCTCCATTCGTCACTGTCCGCAAGCCTGCCTCTCATTAAGTGGCCTCGCTCTGGCGACAACTTAATTTCCTTAAGAGGACCAGACACCTGATTCAATTGTGCACACATTACAGATTTGTTTTCCCCGTCTAGGTCTTGCTGGGACCACATGGCTCTGAACAGAAGTACACTCCCACTATATTAAATGTTGTGGACGTACATCCCAGACATATGATGCATGTCTGCCTCTCAGTATCCATCCCTTACAATGCCCTCAGCTCAAATGGTAGTGTAGGTCGAGTCAGCTAAACTGGCTCAGCTCAGCACCTGCTGCTGTAGATATTACATCATCAGTATTATCTTTTATTTTAAAGGTTCAGGTAGCTCTTTGATAGTATCTAGTGGGTAGAATGCTAAGTGGTCATCTTACATACTGCCACATGTAAAGAGGAGGCCTTTGTTTTTCATATTATGTTTTGACTGCACAGAGCTTTTGTTTTGTAAAACCTCTGCTGATTATTAAGCTTACTGGTTTGTTAACACATCATCACAAGGCTTAGAGCTCTTCAATAATTTAGAAACACTTTTGAACTGTTTCAACATGACTGCTCCTCAGTCGTCTTGTCTTTCAAGATCAGACAACGTAAGATGTTTTTATCTGTACGTCAGTGCGGGTGAGACTTCCATTGTCCATTTGACTGCTGGTCTCCACAGCTTACCTCTCACCTGCACCTGTCAGTCAAACGATACCCATTAGAGACCAGTGAGAAACAGATTTTCCTCTTGTACAGGGTGTAACTGATTGTTACTGTAATTTTTCTGTCATAGCTTTTATCCACAAGGTGTGAGTGTGTTTGATACCAGATGCTCACCCAAAACCACACAAAAGCCTTATGTATTCATTTATTTATGTTTTTGTCTGTTTTTTTCTTTACAAGCATCCTGTCAATTACTCAAAAGGTTGTGCTTTGAGGAGTCATTTTTGATCTTCCAAACCCCCAAATAGGATTGTAAGTCTGTGTGCATTGTCTGCTGTTGGTATTGCTCTGAATTGTAAATAACAACCACTATCCTCACACATACACACACGCACAACACAGTCAGAGTGCAGGTTTTGCCATAAACCTATCCAGAAGACATCTCCAAGATATGAAACTGCTGGGTATAGGTCTGTTCTCGGTAGCAAATAACACACTGAGAAAAAGTCAAAGTTATAGAAGGCATTCATTCCCCCTCCCTGTAATGCGTTCCATTCTATCCTGCTGAATATGTGTGTGCACGCGTCTCCTTTCCCCATATTGACAGTATCGGCAGCATTACTAAAGCAAAAAGACCCTGTTGTATACTGTAAATATTGAGTATTCTATTTAGCTGTTTAGTTTATAGCTAAAGGGGCTGAATGGATTTGTCGATTAACTGATGAGATCAGTAGAAGAATTCTACAATATTTTACCAACAGAACTTTTTAAGTCCATAAATGAACAAACGTAATAAATACCTTATCATCCTCAAAAAAATCACAATAAATTTTCAAAGACAAAGAAAAACAAGCTGTAACTAATAATGCACTGATTAGATTGTTTCTCTCTGGAGAAGCTCAACTTGAGGTATCTTAACGTATAACTTAACCTGTAAACATGGGCCAACAGAGGGTGGCTGTGGCTCAGGAGGTAGAGCAGTCGCCTGCCAATCACAAGATCGGTGGTTCGATTCTCCAGTCATATGTCAAAGTGTCCTTGGGCAAGACACTGAATCCCAAGTAGCCCCTGGTGTGTCAGGTCAGCTGCATAGCAGCTCTGCCATTGGTGTGTGAGTGTGTGTGTGAATGGGTGAATGAGAAGCAGTGTAAAGTGCTTTGAGTACCAGTCTAGGTAGAAAAGCGCTATATAAGTGCAGATCATTTATCTGCAAATGCTAAAAACCAATTCCTTTCCAGTGCCCTCTCTTCTCCAAATTTCGAATCTGTATATCTTACTGTGTGGAACTCATTGAAATCAGCTTTGATTTTCTTGCCGGTCTACCATAAATGAATTATAGAGGAAACACTGCATTTTACATGACAGTAGAGAAGAAACTGTATTTGGTGGGAATCTGCTATGTCTCAGATGCTAGTACACCTAATAAAGTTGGTATCAATGCCAATAACATTCTGGCAGATCAGATTGATGTGTCTCTAATTATGGCTACAACTAGCTTTCATTGATAAATGAGATGCTCCTCCTCCATAAAATCACATTCTCTGTGTCCTCTGGAAGTTGGTTCATTTAGAGGTTACCACATGCAGTACATGTAGAAATACTGTAGTAAAAGCTGGTTAAAACACTGTACTCCCCCATTTCTTTACTCCTTTTCATAAAATCTAAGAAATTACCTGCTTATTCTGTTATTTCTGTTTCAGGGGGGGGGGGGGGGGGGGGGGGGGGGGGGGGGGGGGGGGGGGGGGGGGGGGGGGGGGGGGG
>JAUYWH010000001.1:7722082-7734653 GCA_034779795.1 Ctenopoma multispine
ATTCTGGTATTTCTGTTTCAGTCCCCCCCCCCCCCCCCATCTGGTCCAGTACAGCTCAGCAGCGTGTGTGGAGGAGTGTCTCCTGTTCCCTGTGTCCTCTCCCTCTCTAGGAGCATCAAAAGGAGGAGGACCCATGCAGGGTGTTTGAAGAGCCCACCGACACTCCCCTATGGGTGGTGAACTGGCAGATGCTCAAACCACACAACTCTATCTAGGCAGGAGAAGCATCCTTCTCATCTGGTTTTGTACCCTTGCCACTGGTTTCCCTTGTAACCACAAACAAGACAGTAGTTTCAGCTGTATTGTCGTTTCTTTTCTTTCTTTTTTTTTCACAAATAGAACTAGATAACCTTCAAATTAAGAACTTCCCCAGTTCTGGAACTCTATGATGCATGTAACCTTAAAACTTCACTAAAAAGGAGTCAGATCTGTCACCACACTTAGTGACTGCACGCTTGACTTGACCTTGGATTTCTGTCTGAATTTGTCATTGTGCTCCCTCCTTTTTATTTTTGGTTTTTGTTGTATTATTGTTTTTTTATGGCTAATTTAACATCTAACTGAAGGATAAAATTCAAACACTAGTACAGTGGTGCAGATTAATGTGCATTGTCATTGAACAAAACAACACAAAAAAGACACATGACATTTTTTTAAAAGGGCTCTAGAAACTGGTTTGTGGTGGTTTCCTTACCAGGATTTGAACTCATGTCTCCTCAGTAAGAACCAGGAAACAGCAACTTTCAGTTAGTTCGACTAATCCTGAATAATCCAGAAGATTTAATACAAATTCACCAAAAACTATTGCCATGTCCATAAACCACTATTAGTATTTTTTAATAAACCCTCCCTTTTAACACCTCTGTCAGTTATTGAGCATTTCTCATAAGAACACGTCAACCTAAATGTGGTTTCTTCTCTCACTACCTGCATATCACTCTCCATGAGCTGCAATGCAGTTTGCAGCACACGCCAAGAAGTACAGTGTGCTGTTAGTGTCTTTTCAGTAGCCAAGCCATTATAGCTTCACACAGCCGTGGTCCCTGACATGCTGATTGTCTGGCCTTTAGCTGCCTGGGTGGCAGCATTGAAGCTTTGACCTGCTCTTTCTCGCTCTCCTCCACCTACTCCCTCAGTCTGCCTCGGTCTGCTCGACAGCACTCACCTTCTCCGACAGGCCTCCCAGAACATTGCCTCCTGAAAGACAAACTCTCTCTCTTTAATTCTTTATCTCTTTCCTTCTCCCATTTTTTCCATTGCCTCTATGTATCTCTTTCACTCTGCCTGTCCATCTATCATAGCCAACTCCTCTCCCAACTCCTGCTCTCTCTTGTCAGCGAGAGGTGAAAGAGGTGTCTTACAGTAAAGAAGAACCTGCAGCTTTGTTTCATATTACACCTCACAGAGTGCTGTAGCTGTCTGTGGCCATCAGCCTCTACTTCTGTCTCCCACAAAACCTTTTCTCCACACAAATACCTTTCTTTTTCTTGCTGGCATACTCCTAATCCTTTTAAAAATGCAATAGAAATACAGACTACATATGCCACAAAACTAAATAATGCAGTGTTCAGCATATAGTGTATAGTATGTTGTTAGTCATAGAGTTTATACAGCATACACAGCAAGGGAAAAGGGTATTACCTTGGTTAAATGACAGAAATGTGCAAAAGAACCTGTTAAAGGATAGTACTTTTAGAAGTACTGTTAAGGATCCTCAAAATTTACCCTAAATTATTAAATCAACACAACACAACAAATATTCAAACTGAAATTCAAAATATATTGCCAACATTTTCTAGTACATACTTGCAGTATTATCTTCTGTTAATTTAAAATAATTTTAAAAATAGAAACCACTATTCATTAGTTTATAGTACTAATGATAGTTAACCTTTAGTTTCTTTTAGGTTCTGTAGACAGTTTATGAACTTGTTTTTGTTCTTGCCTCTTACATTCATGATTGATTGATCTAATCAGTGATCTCAAAGACACTGAAGTGCAGCTGATTCGAAGTGCCAGCTTCTCTTTAATTGTGTTTTAGTTCACTAACCATACCTGCCGAGTTTAGAAATTTGAGATCAGTACTTGATAAAAATGGCAGGGACAGTTGATCTTTAATGTATCTATTCAAAAGTTTTAACTATTTTCATAGTTTTAAACTCATGCTCTTTGAGAAAAAAATAATAAAAAATTCAGTTACTGCACAGCCTGAAGTAACTGAACATTATGAGTCACATCTTCTATACAAATACATGGATTTCAGATGGGTTTCTCTTAAACAGTGGGTCCATGTGTAAACGAGTCCTTAATAAGATGAGAGATACACTACAAATACGGACACTCTTGCATCATGTTTGCTTTGTAATTCAGTAGGGAAACAGAAAACACAGCTCTGCTTTACCCTCTACATTTGCAGTGATCCTGCTTCCCCTGAGCAAGCTATTACAACTCTGTGGTCATATTTCATTAAAGAACTGTTTAAAATGCAATATTCTTAATAGGCCTATTGTAACTGTGTGTGTGTATGTGTGTGCAGCAGCGCACACCTATTATATAGTGTGTGTGATTTCTGTGTCTGTTCGATCCCTTTATCTAGTGATCAAAAAGGGGCTGTATGCCCATGCTGAAGGGGGCTGGCCCAATGAAGGAAGGGAGAGGGTCTCTACACATGTAATCCTTGTCAATGAATTTAGATTTTTTTTTTTTATTAATGAATATTTCAGTAGTTATTGCAGCGAGCCACTCATGCAAGTCTCTCTTTTCACTGCTCCCTTTGCTCATAAGTGAATCACTCATCTAATGATTTAATTAATAGCATTGTATCCACAGATGAAAAGCTTATATTTAATCAGCAAAATGGAGTGAACTGAGATCAGGGGCCTTGACTGTCATCAAAACGTACTTGAGGTCCCACTTGCTCACTAAGCCACTCTAAGCCCTGGGACACCCATACTAAATTGAGAGTTAATAAATAAATGTGGTTAGAGTAATCCCTGGATCCAGCCCCTCAGAGCTCCCAGTCTAGCTCTGTGTGTGTGTTTGTTTTGAGTGTGTCTTTTTGTGTGCATACATGCATACCCTGGCCAAGCTCCCTATGTCACTATGATCGTGCCAAGGCAGACTCTACTGTAGTGTGCCAGATACTGGTTTATTTACCTGAGTTGCCCCCTGTGTCACTGCAAGTGCCATATGTTAGATCCCAGGATGATTAGTCCCAGAATGCACTTTCTCCCTTTTTGTTATTATTAGTCAAATACAAAAAGAAATATTGAACATCCCGGCAGAAATCTTTTCTAATTCTCTTTTTTCCAAAATAATAATTTTCCAAGTAAATTTAAAAAGACAATAAGTTCTAGATTTCTTCCAGATGCCTTTCTCCATCAGTGCCAAAAGGTAGTGACATTTAAGCAAACATTTTCCTATTTGGACAAACTTTTGTTTTGGATGTTAGATAATGTTAAACAACATGGCAGTAATCGAATGGAAGAGGTACTTTCTCAGCCAGTGGAAAACAATAGTTCTTTTGACAACAAATATTTTGGCCCAATACCAATATGGCCCTGTCCTCTACCTCTCAGTATTCTGTTATGCATATTATTTTATTATTTTGGATTGAGAGGTAACACAAACTTGCTTTAAGCTGAGGGTTTTTTGGGGGCACAAGATGGGGCTTAAATATTTATGAGAAACAAGTATTAGCTTTGTTAATTGGACTGTACAAAATATGTTCATTATAAACATGAACATTGATGAACATTGTTTATTGTATTATTATACCAGATTATCTTATTATACCTTATCTTTACCAAACAATAACAGATGATTGGACTGAAGATTTCTGGCAACAGCTCATCACACCTGTTTGCTTTACACACTTCACACATCACAACAAAACTGCGATCTTTCTCTAACTTTAACCAAAATGCTTTTCTTGCCTAAACCTAACTACACATGGGTCTGTGGTTTGACAGTGTTGATTCGCGTTCTGTAATTCATTCAAAACATTTTAATTTAGGACATAATCATACTATGTTTATTTTTGCCACAAGAACTACATCATGTTTCACATCTTTCAAACACAGACATTAAAATGGCTCCATTAATTTAGTATTGCAATACAGCATGACATTTTGACAGCGAGGCAGCATGAACAGTGTATAATCATACATAAACAGTACATGAATCAAATGAAAGCAGTTAAATGCAGTTCATCATTAATTTGATTATTTAAACTGTGCTTTTATACTATGACATGGGAAAACTGAGTGAAAAGGCTGGATATTTCCACTCATTCTAAGTCAGAACTCCAGACTTAGGTTAAGTGAAAAAGCTTGGAGCACATACTGAGCATATTCCCTGTTTTTGTCCATACTTTACACATCCACATTTGCTGTCATGAAAGAGAAGGAAAAAGGGGGAAAAAAAGATCGGAGTGAGAGAGAAGTGTGTGTTTAGCTAAGCAGGGGCAGCCCCTGGTCCATTGCCCATCATTTATTGATAAAGGCTCTGGAAAATGCGCGGGAAAAAAAACTAATGAAATTATCAACGTTGTTGAATTAATGATGAATGGGAATAAGAAAAGGCTGGGCTCTCTGTGGAGCCAGAAAGGAGCTCTGCTTCATTAGCCATGCAGTCTCATCACATCCTCTTTTGGAGCTGCAGTCACTGGGGCTCTCCACTCTTTCCTCTCCTCACCATCAGGACCTGCCATTGGATTCCATTCAAAAAAATCCCTCCACTCCTCCCCCCCCCTCCCTCCCCTCTTTATCTGCTTTTCCTGTTTTGCCCTTTTTTGTGTCTTTCCTGTTACTTCACCTGCCACATCCCACTCCCACCCTGACTGCTTTTACAAGGTGGGAACTCTTTGGTGGCAAATTTCATTCAGCACTTTTCCTGAAGATATTGAGAAAAAAAACTGACGCGATTCTGACATTTGGTCAGAGAGCACAGACCTGATTCCTCCTGCCTTTCTCTTATTTCGTTCTTCCTTTTTGTTCTCCATCTCTCCCTCCTGACTGATTCTCTCTAGATACCATTCCTGATTCTGCACATGCAAATGATATGGGAGGGGGTTGCGTTTGGATTCATTGCCCCCTCTTCCTCCTCCTCTTGTTCCGCCTCCTCTTCGTCTTCTTTTCCCTGGGTGGAGCAGGAATAGGCTGGCGAGCTGGAGCACACTGAGAAATCACGGGCATGGGGTCTCATTAGGTAAGCAGAGGCCAGGGCAGGAGGGCTTCACCCAGACACTGATTATTCTGAGAGCAATATCTGGAGGATCACCTCAGCTATACGCCTGATTAGAGCTACCATCTCTTATAGTTCAGAACCCCTTTGGACTCAAAAATGAATTAATCTTGTCTGCTGTGTGAGACTGTGTTTGAGCTTTAAAAGTTACTGCATTTAAAAGAGCTATTTTTGGCTCATATAAGAATTGTCTGGATAGATGTTTTATTTCTAAAGCATGAAAAAGCATTTAACTTTCTGCTGCTTTATCTCCTAGTCACTTCTTCTTCTTCTTCTTCGTCTTATCCAGCTGTTCTTATGTAGTGAGGCCTTCTTGTTTCATTTATCTGTAGACAAATGCACCAAATGATTTGATAGATACAGTAATTATCAGTCAGTGCTACATATATTTGAACTCCGCTTTCAGCAGAATACATTTCTTCACTGTGGCTTCAGAGCTTCATAATACACCAAATAGTTCACACCTATACGCATGTAGCCCACTCATAAAAATTGATGACACAAAGCACCTTGCATGACAGACAGCAGTGAAACGCATAATGTAACATGCTGTCCTTTACGTGGTAACCTGATCTGAGAGCGATTCAATTATTTAATAACAACACGGGAGACTATCATTAAAACAAATTGTGTATGTCAGTGTGAGCACATAGTCGGATCTGTGAGGTCACAGGTGTAATTTTATGTTTTGAAGTCTCGATCCCTCCCACTTGCGCGCACACACACACACACACACACACACAGTCCTCTCTGTCCGCTGGTTCTTTTCTTATGAATTGGCTGAATTGATCCTCATACAAATTAGGTCTGTGCTCAGAGGACTCCATCAATACATTGACTCCTTTTATGAGGGTCATCAAACAGCCATTACTGGGCATCGGGGGGTCCCATTTGGGGAGAGACTGCCCAGGGTGACTGATGAGCTGGATGGGGATGGTAACTTCTTTGCTACAGAAGAGAGGGGAAACTGGTGCTTATTGAGTGTTAGATTCATTAGCTAAGCAAAACCAAATTAATTTGCAGTGCAACAGACCTGCTGCTGCCTAAAAATGTAGTTTACTCACTTTGAGAAAAGGAACCCCGTGCCCCAAATTAATACATTTTTCTACTCTGAAAATAGAAGAATGGTACATGTACATAATCTTTTCTAATCATTTTCTAAATAAATGTTTGGTGAAAAAGCGGTCATCACAATTTCCTAAAACTCTTACTACAGTTAGTTAATTAACAGACATTTATTTGAATATTTTAACCTTAAATTCAGTGTAACTGGGATAATTTCTGATTTTTTTAATTTTTGCTGTAAGGAGAAGTAAACATACTGCGTTTATTGTTGTCTATTAATATGCAAGGAGGTTGAAAGCACACTTACCACCAGGAAAAATATAAGAGTAAACTTTCTCTAAGTCCTAAACTGTATCTTTTAAAAGCCCTATGTAATAATCTGGCCTCATTCCAATAATTTAATACATTTTATAGAGCTATTTTTTAGAGTTTGCGACAGAAGGTTTCAGCAGAGTCAACTGTTACATTAACAAAGGCTGATCCAAAAACAAGAAAGAAAAAGAAAAAATTAAACAAACAAAATGCTTAAATGTGTGACAAGGAAAAGTAATGTTGAGGTACCAACAATAGACAGGCAGAGGAAAAAAGCCCTGGAGTATTCCCCATGGTTGCTCTCAGGTATTACGAAAAAATCTTTGAAACTGAATACAGACGCAGCAGGATGTAAACAAATTGTCACTGCTGTCAAACCCTTGCTTCAAGAAGTGTCAAAAGTTCAGACTTTTCAATTACAGCAGTTTTAATATGCACGCAAACCTCCCCTGACTGATTAAAATGCACCATTTTAAGTCTAATTGTTCAAGAAAACTGTGTTTTATGTTGCTGCAATGGTAATAACTAATGATAGATGCATAAAATTAGCATACATTTCCCAGGCCAAGAGAATATCTGATCATTGTGCCGTAGAGAATTGCTCTAAGTTAGGAAGTTAATTTCATTATCTCCTCCTCCTCATTTAAAGCCCGTCACTTTACAATAATTGGAAAACAGAATAAAAGATTAGCTTTTTGACTGGATGAAGGGCGTTAATAAAGTGTGATGGAATGTGAGTGTTACAGAGTGGGTACCAATTACAGCAGCCAATCTCAGACAGGCAGCCATTGATGGTGGTGGTTCAATCTCTTCATCTGCCGTACAGTACCATCAGGGACCCACTGCAGAGACCTCTGCTCCAGTAGCTGGCTAATTGTCAATTCTGCTTAAGTCATAAGGAGAGATATTTTACCGAGACTTTAGAGAGGAATAGAACTGTAAAATTAAAGTAAAAGTAGTATGTAGAAGTAAAGTTCAAGAAAAGAAAGCTAGAATTCTTGGGGTACGTTAATGTGGAAAGTATATTTTTGGAAATAATAAAACAATCAATCAACAATATGAAATGTGGCACAACCTGGAGTGTTCAAATTTTCCAAAGTTCAAATAAATGCAAGGTTTTTTTTGAAGAATGTGTCAGTTGTCTGGTGGTTTGAAAAGGGCATCATCTTAGAACTTGTCTTTTTTTTTGGCACATTATAGTCTTTTTCCAGCACACCATTGTTGGAGCGAAGTAGAAAATTCATGACATCAGTTTCCTCCTAATTCTCATGGGTCGCCCTCATCCCTCATCATGTCACCGCTGTAGTCACATTAACCACAGTGGCCCAACACATCATCACTCATTGGCTCTTTCAATTGTTCCAAACAAATGGCCAGCACAAATTCAATTCTGCTTAAAACTCAAATGGCACTGCATTTATAAAATTAAAAATCCAACCACAGGCTTAAGTGTAATGGTCAGAAATTAAAAATGTCGCAGGGGTTTTATCAAAGCCACTTTTTATCTATGAACTCCACTTCCAGAGAAGTTAGGAATTTTGTGAAAAGCCAAAAAATGTGTGTCAGATTTTCAGACCATATTAATTGTATTATAGAAATATATGCCAATTTGGAGTTTGATACCTGCAACACTTAAAAAAAGCTGTAACAGAGGCAAATAAGTTTAAAAAAATATATTCAACTTTCCATTATTCTGGAATATTCCAAATTCATTAAGCTAATTGGTAACAGGTCAGGGTATGATGATTGGGCATACACTGAGCACTGAGCTAAAAACGAGTTGTTCCTCACCACTTCATAAGAGATTCATCATGCTACTGGGATATTAATGTGATTCGTTTGGGAGTCTTTTGGAAAACCATTGTCACTTAACATAGCCCGACACCGCTTTGAGAAATGTAACCTGAAACTCAGTTACACAAAGCGGAAGCCATACATTAATTCTGTGCATAAACTCCTCCAAGTTCTATGGACCCAAGCTCATGTCAGATGGACCAAAAGGCATATGATATGTGACTTGCATATGTGTAAAGATACCTTTTGACACAGATGTGTATTTTAGGATTTTAGAGAGATGTATGCTGACATCAACGCATCATCTTTTTCCTTTTAGATTTAGAGTTAAAAGTATTTCCGTTCCAGGACAAAAATGTAGGTTACTGTTTTCCTGCTTGAAGAGCCAGTGTGGCTAACAATTGCAAGAAACAACATTTAACAGACATTTATTCATATATTTATTAATCATACTATTGCAAGAATTATTGACCTTTGTTTTATTGACCATGGCCTCATGCCAAAAACAAAACAAATCTGTTCTAAACATTCATTTATTTTTCTGTACCTCCCTAATTGGACATAATCAGAGATGTAAGTAGGACAGGAACGTAAAAACCTGATGATCTGTACACATACATACAGTACACACGCTCACACAAACGCAGGCAATCTAACCTCATCAAAAACGATGTGGTGGTCCCTTTGTTGTCAAACTCCTCATACAAAAAATTGCATATTCATGGGGGTGCATTTAAGGCTTTTCTGCTAGCATAAGCATGCAGCACAGCAGCCGCATTCTCAATAACTGCCATTTTCTGCCATTCTTTGCCACTTAACCCACCTCTCTGTTTGCAAACATGGCACCTTGTTTTTTGATGCCTTGCACTGCGCCGCAGCCCCAGCACAGCAAAGTCTCCAGGTTTAATAGTGGCTCGGAGGTCTTTAGTGATACAAGGCGCTTCCCGATTATACTCTAAACAGCAAGACTTGCAGTTATTCAGTTGACATCGTTTTCTTGTGGAGTGGCAGTGGACAAACATAACTGCTTTGAATTAGTGGTGAACTTGTGTTTACTGCCTTATCTTACAGATGTTGAATGCAGCTGACTTCTCACTCAACAGTATAGTAAAATGCTTCACGCACAAACTTAGACATCTATATTTTATCACACTTCTACATACTGTACCTTTGCACCTTTAATTTAGGCAACACCACGCGAAGCCAAATGCTTCCATCATGAAATTGTTAAAATAATTTTTTTACTGAGAGCCAGAAAAGGCATATCATGCAAAGTTATGTAGTAGTTTGGTTAAGAGTATTTGGATTTATTTTGCTGCAAATGTAGCCTTATATGGTTTCTATGTATAGAACAATTTCTGCATTTAAGATTGAATTAAGATTTAAGAGATTAATTTACATATACTGACATTATTTATATAGTAAATTTGCTCACTGAAATTCATATGACTCAGATGATGATAAAATGGATTTAGATGCTTTAACTATTATCTTAGGGCGACAAGTTAAGTGGAATCATCACAACTCAATGTGCATCATGTAGGAGATACAAACAAAGTCTTTCTTCCGTCTTACTAATGGGGTCATGAGCTTTTGTTTTTCTGGGGAAGAATTATCCACCTGCTGTCAAGCCTCTTTGATCCTCAGTAGATTCAACATTTGCCATTTCCATTAAATCTAGTCTTTGGAAGAGCTGCCAATAAAAAAGATGGGCTTTTCCTGAGTGATGTCCCAAACCCAACAAACAGGGACCTTAAGACCCTGAAACAAACACGCTGTCTCTCACTTTGTGTGACAGTAAGATTTACACTAGGTGTGTTTGTGGTACAATTTAAAGGTATTGTTTGACATTTATATATTATATTAAAATATGTTGATACTAAACATGAAGCGAGCAGTCGCTTTATCTTAGCTTAGCATAATGCTAATCTGTCTTTTGGCTATGATTTTATATTTAATGGATAGATGTGAAAACATAATCTAAATCTAAAATTGCAAGAAAGCAATGAGCAGGATTACCACAATGTTGAACTATTTCTTAAAAAGATAAATGAGATAAATACATAACAGTTTATGTCATATGTTATAATATAACAATCTCTAATCTTCAAATATTTATCAAATCTTTGCATGTTAAACCTAAATCTTTAACTTGTGTCTATAGTTTAAAAATGTAGATATACTGATTAACTGGTCAGACAATAGTTGGATTACAGTCCCCCCTGCAACTAAAGTTCCTAAAACAGAAAACCAACAAACTCAACGTAATTGATGAGAGTCGTACATGATGCATGTCTACATGTGCAAAACAATATGTAATTTACCCATATTAGCCAGACCATGAATTACCTTAATGAGAAACACCACCTCAGGCTCTTTCTATTGACTGCCCAGCATGCTAAATCAA
Organism: Ctenopoma multispine; assembly: GCA_034779795.1. Taxonomy (NCBI): domain Eukaryota; kingdom Metazoa; phylum Chordata; class Actinopteri; order Anabantiformes; family Anabantidae; genus Ctenopoma; species Ctenopoma multispine. Next base: position 7,732,905 of record JAUYWH010000001.1, read on the forward strand.
AATTAATGTTGGACAGTTCCCCAAGAACGCCATTGCTGATTAATGAGAAGCTGCTCAATCATTAGCTGTTTAAAAGAATTTCATCTTCTTTTAACGTCTTCCTTTTCACCCCAGTGTTTTGTATTTTTAATTTTCTTTTCCCAGCGTCTTATTTGATGTTTTGTAACTTTTCATGTGTTGCCAGTGGATTGCTGCCTTTAAAAAGGAGATGTTTCCCTTCTATGGTGGCTAGGGTGTATATGCATATGAATATTTTTCATTGATGAATACGATAGACCGCCGCAGAGCCTTTGATAGTCTCCTGTTCAGGTCCTGAGTGATGTCATAATGGTGGGACGCCGACCCTGGGCAAAACATCCCAATCCACAGCAGAGGGGAGCAAACATTAGAGCCCTTTGACGTCCTCTGTGTTTAAAATTGCAGGACTGTTTACTGAGGAGGGGGAAGAGGGAGGTTCTCATGTCCACCAGGGAACCCAAGTATGTTTAAGGTCAAGCCATCTCAGTTTCTCTTCAGTCAACTTCAGGATCTTTGATCACTTTTTGTTTTTGTCTATGCCGTTTTCAGTTGTGGCCAGGTCATTATAATGCATGAGGACATTACATAGTTATGAGTTTGGCAGTCAAGTCAAAACAGCCATGGAACTTGTTTGACACTTTCAGAAAGAACTTCTGGTCTTCAGTTTTTCAGCGTATCATAAGTGAAAAAGCCATAGTTTGAAAAGGTTCACTTTCTCTGGGACAGTTAGCTTAACTTAGCAATAAGAGTGCAAACAGGGGGATACAGCTAGCCTGGCTGTGTCCAAAGTTACAAAATTCTTCCGTTCGCTTCAAAACATCACTGTGCTTGGCCAAAAACTAATCCTGCACTTAGACCTCGGAAAAGTAGTACATTAGAATCCTAGGTTATGACCATATAACTTTTATACACTGTTATGTAGAAAAAACACAAAGACTGACTTTTTGAAGGCTAAATTATATATTTATATCATATACCAGCTAAAATAAGCTAGAGAAAATTTAACTTAATGCACAAAAAGAGAAGTTGAAAGAAAAAGCTAAATTTCAAAAGGTTCATAAGGGTTATCTGAGAGATGCATATGGTTTGGCAGTTCAGACAAGAACATGATGGACCACATCCTCAAAAACTATGACCCCTCCCTGGTTTGGCAAAGTAAAGACTAGGCATTCAATTGCTTAGTGTGTAATGCATATGGACAGAAGATTTTGTCTTATTGCATATTTGTGGATTTCTGCTCTTAGGTGTGGGTTAAAATGTGGAAGGGAAACTTTAAAATCAAGAGCGTTAGCTTGTGTTGATGGTTTTCTTTTTAACAGCTGAAACACACCTCCCTTGGTTCTGAACAAAGGCAGTAAACATGTCAGTGTGCGTTAGATGCTGAACACATGAGGGTGCTGATTTGCTGTAGCTCTTTTTAACCATATGCAAATGTTTTTTGTTTATTTTAGCATAAATTTATTTATTATTTTATTTTCCTGCTTCACATCACTAAAGGCAGTTTATTTACTATTATCTGAACACTACAGAACTATTGATCAGTTACAGCAAACCACAAACTTTAATCTTGCAAACTGAGTGACAAAGTAAGAGACTGTCAATATACACGTGTCAGAATAAGCTTAAAAAGCCAGTGGCTTAATGTGATGCTCCGAGCACTAAAAACAGTAGAAATTTACTTTAACTAATTGTAACCAACCATGTAAAAAAAAAATAAAAAAAAAAATATAT
>JAUYWH010000001.1:7741912-7825809 GCA_034779795.1 Ctenopoma multispine
TAGATAGATAGATAGATAGATAGATAGATAGATAGATAGATAGATAGATAGATAGATAGATAGATAGATAGATTCTGCAGTTTGAGCTCTAAACTCTAACATGCACTGTATGCGTGTGCTTGGATGTCTGTAGGCTTGCCTTGCTGTCTGTGTACAAGTCTTCCCCTGTTCTTTTTTTTTTTTTTGACTTTGTTTCTTTTCTGTGCGAGTGGGTGTGGGGGGAAAAAACAAAACATTTTTGCCCCTGGGCAATTCATTGCAAATTCTGGCTGACTCCTGCTCGGTTTGACTCCAGGGAAATGAAATTTAAAAACTAACTTAAAAGTTTATCACCAGTTGGCAGTTCTGGCAAGTGATAAAAATGACCAGTTGGAGAGGCAGATTCAGGTTGACAGCCACGGAGGGATGAAAATAGCATTCCGCATACGTTTACCTTGGCTGTTTCAAAGGAACGGGCACCACGCTGGCAGGGCTGCCGATGCCCATGTTCATCCATTTATCCACAGCTCAAGGGCTTGTCACCGCAGAAACTTCAAAGGAGAGTTTTAAGTCACTACAATCATTCTGCATCAACAAACAATGTACCGACATACAGTCAGTGGTCACTTTATTAGGTACACCCTCCTTTAAGTCTTGCAAAGTAATCCAATACAGCGGTTCTGTCATAAATTCTACTTTTACAAGGTCAGCTTTTGTTGAAACTGTCAAGAAGGTGATTATTCTAATGTTTTTTACTGAGGTTGTAGTAGGTGGAGTTTACCCACCCTTTTTACATAAATCAGGGGTTTAAAATATTAGAAACACATCTTTATAAAATGCATTATACATTAATGAATATATACAGTGTATATGTCACTGGCAATGTGTGTTAGGCAAGGTAGGAAATGTGCGCGTCGTTACATACTTTGCCTAGGCACTGCATAAAATGTCTAGGCATGATACAGAGTGCCGAGTGCTATTTACACAGTGTGAAATGTGCGCGTTGTAAAGGTCTTTAATAACAATATCTGCAAATGAAAGAAGAAATCCAAATATGCAGTATGGAATATTATTCTTACCAGCAGAGCCATAAGTCATTTTAGTCTTCTATTTATTTATTTTTTTAACATCGTTCGTGAACGTTTTGTAGGCGGCTGTGCTTTCTCGCAAAGGTGTGTCACATTTCTTGCCTGAACGCCTCGCTCTCTTCTGCCATCTTTACCCACCAGGTACAAAATGGGATCATGTGAAACATATGAAAACACATGAATTCCGGATGGAATTTCTGGAACCACATATAAAACTGGCCCAGATGTGATTGGGAAAATGTTCAGACGTCGGTGAAAAAATCAGGTGTGAAGAAGAAGTTTAAAAAGTCTGTTGGAGTACTGCCTTATTCTATCTATTCCTATCTTTAAATCCATGTGTTTTATATAAAGATTTCCTTGGTGTTCTTCTGTATTTTCACTTAATTGTATGTGAATTTTGAAAATTTGGTTGTTGTGAATGTGTTTATCTTGATCATGAAAGAAGAACAGCCAGTGGCAATTTACACTATGTTACCTGTTTCACACTGCGATTCAGACTGAAGAAACATTTTGTATAGTCCCAGCTCAGTTTCCTTAAAAATAAAATACAAGTTTTCACCAGTTTCTGTCCATCTTCTATTCATCCCACCTCCCTTCAACTGACATAAATGAAACAGCAACACAGGAGTAGAAGTCGAGCACAGAGAGTAAACCGAAGAAAAAATATTGGTTTGCTTTCTTTTCTGCTTGCTCTTCCCCTCTGGTTATGTGATCACTAACATCTATTGCACGTATTGAGAGCCTGGCGATGGTTTGGCATGTAGATTGTCAAATCACACCTCTGAGTAACTCTCAGCACACTTAGCTCAAGGCCCCTCCAGCTTACATAATCCTCTGATCTGTCTGCTGCTGGAGCAGGGCCAGCTGAGGATTGACGAACACACTGAGCTAGAAATGAGACACGCCATGCTGTCTTACAGGACTGAGAGGGAGCAGTGACGGCAACCATTGTGAGAGGTAATACTATCTACACAGACGCCTATTCTAAACAAAAATCCTTAGGCAGAGATTTAGACAAAATAATTTGTCCTTCCCATGTACTGGACTTTTTTTTTTCTTTACAGTCCTTTTAATAACTATCATCAATCCTTGACACACCTCTCCTTAAAGAGATTTTTTTAATGAATGAAAATGGGATGTCCTTTTCATACTTCACCCCTCTAACCCACACATCTTGTACTGCCCATCCTCCCCTCAACCCTCCACCCCTTTGGCTGGTGAAGAGGGAAGCCCACTTGCAGGGCCCCCTTTGGCAGTTCTTTTCAACTTCACAGTGTCCTGTGGTTGAGCTTGGATCCACTACAGAAAGCCATCTGCCCACTGTGATCGCACGCTAAAGTGTCTTAATTAAGCCTCATTGCCTTTGTGTTACATGCCCCTTTTCAAATGGACCTCAGAAAACGCCCAGAGAACATTGCCAGGTGAAAGAAACATTGAGTGAGAGGAAAAGGAAGTGAGAGCTGGACTTAATATTTGCACACTGAGCCATGTGATATATCTCAGTGAGTCATGTCACACTCTCTGACAGATATTGTCATTCTCTGAAATGGCTGTGCTGCAGGGATTAGGGTTTTTGTTCAGCGGCTCACAGGAGAGTGCAGGCAGCGACTGGCCACACTGATCTGCTATCATTTGCATGTTGAACACACCCGTGGTTCCTTGATGTTGACGTGGAACACTGGCTCGCGATGTGGCACAGCTGCAAGGTCTGAAGTGCCAAAGTTACTCCACACACAGACACAAACGGGTGTGCACAGTGCACACATGTACACATACCAAGGGAACCTCTGTCATTCAAAGTCCTGTTCCATGTCTTCATTGTGGGGCTTTTGATGAGTTGTGCTGTGTCAGGGATGCTGTGTCAGGGATACTCTCAGGACCATCAGATCTGTCCGCGGTTGTTCACCCTTCATCACCTTTTGATCTGCAGGAAAAAGGACCGAACTGCTCTTGTCTTAACGCGCTCACTCATAGCAAGTCCAGCTTTGAAGAAACAAGACAGACAGATTTCCTTTGAGGCTTTCATTGGTTTCAGTTTGCACCATTATTAAAATCTATTTGCAGCTTGCTGTCATCACCATTCTTGTAAAATAGTTTTTCTTCATATTGGACATTTTTGCATGTGCGTTTGACCATTTCTTGCATCAGAAAGGTTGCTGGAAGGTCATATCTCAAGCACCTGAACGCAGCAACAAGACTTTTTAGAATAGTCATTATCACAGTTGTGTTGCTGTACTGTACTGTGTTGAAAAATTACATAAAAATCATGTTGTGTATCTCAAAAGGGGCTATAAAAGGTGATTGACCAAAATTAACAATATGCTTTGTTACAATAAGATAAAAACACATTAAAATTGAATGATGAAGTTTAATGCAATTTAACTACTAAAACAAATGATAAAGGTAAAGCAAACAACTAATATTTCAGCTTCACACTTTTCGTGTGTTTTTGAAACAGATGCACTGCTATCATCTTGTTTCTAATGTCTCAAGGCCTGATTGATGCCTCATTTGTCACAGTCACAGAAAAAAATCCAAAAGTCCCTCTGTTCTTTTTTTTTCACTTCCTTCCCTTTCTTTTCTTCACAGTCTTTCTTTCAACATCCATTACAAGTGTGTGACAGGTTCCAGACGGGTTGAGAAGGGAGAACAATATGTTTTGACCCTCAGTACCACCCTCCAGCTCATGCCTGGCTCCAGCTCCTTCTCCCAGCAGGCCGTGGGGGGCCCGGCCACCGCCCCTCTGTCCGCCTCCCACCTCCAACCATCAGCCACCACCAGAATCAATCGCTCTGCGACACCATACAAACGATCCACTGAAGTCCATGCATCACAGCACAGTGCACCACCAACAATGACCAGCCATGTGGCTCAGGACAGAGACAGAGGGAGTGAGAATAAGATGGAGTTATTACAGGTAAATATAAAAATTAAATGAAGCAGAAAGATTAAAGCAGAAATACATTTGTTTTATTTTGAGAAAATACTGTGTGATTTTCTGAGACATTTTAGCGATTTTAAATTATATTATTACGAAGATTATTTATATAACAGTGACCAACAACCACTTTTCCGTCAAATTCTTTGACAGCTGTGCCTCAGTTACACTTCTACTAAGCTCTTTAACTAACTGAACTACATCATTTTACCTTCTAGGGCCAAGACAAACATTTGTATATCTTTTTGAACATTAGGTCTATTTAGTTAGTTAGTTGTCTTTAATGTAAATTTAATGAACAGTTTGGAATACGCAAAAATACACAAAATGATTCTGTGTCATGTCGGGGCTCACTCCTGTTTCCACCCTTTATGCTATGCTAAGATAATCAGTAGCCTGCTGTAGCCTTAATATTGAACAAACAGAAATCTGCTTTAGTTTCTGTTCCTACTTCTCTCTCTCCTCCAGAAAGTATTTCCCACATTGTTAAAGGAAGCTGACCAAACATTTAACCTCCTACACCTTGTTAAAACACTGTTAATCATAATTAAAATAACAGATTTTTGTCCCTCTTTCAAATACCAATTTGCCAATAATCTTCAATCACTGCACAGTGTGTAGAACAAGTACACATTTGTCTGGGTTTTAATTATATCTTGGTAGATTCAGTGAGCATCTGAGGTCCTATCTGGTCAGCCGCTGCTATTGTTTACTTCAAGTGTTGCTCTACTCTGACTCCCAGAAGTCCCCTGGGAGCCCAGCAGTGCCCTCCTTCAAGCCCCCCCACACACACGCACACACCCACCCACCCACTCCACACACAGACACACAGAGTGTACTATAGCAAAATTGTGTTAATTTACCCAGCCAGTAGTATTAACCATATTATATCAAATAACTGCCACAGACAATTGGGCAGCCAGCTCCGTGACTTCATTTTAATTGATTTTCTTACATGCTCTCAGCCGCGGATGATTTGGTTTCCCTCTGACACTATGTTTATTAAAGGCATATTGCATAAAGGAATAAATAGATATTGTTGGTTGGATTTATATGAGCTTTGAGGGAATGCAGAGATTTGCCCCTTGTTTTAATATAAGACCGACTTTAAGTGTTTAGTTTGATTAAAGTCAATATGTTTGTTTAACCTCTGGGCCAAAGGGACACCTTAGTGTGTGTATGCAATGGTACGTGCCTAAACATAGGTGTCTGTGATGGAGAAAGAGAGGGAAATTGAGATTTGTCTATTATTATCCAAACCTGTCCATCACAGAGATACACTTAGCTTCCTAGGTGAGTTGACTTCATTGGAATATGTAATGTGGCGCATGAATAGAGTCACTATATGTTGGACAGAAACAGTTTTTATCTTCTGCTTTTTCTTTAAGTAGAATGGCTGCGAGGACACCCCAGGACCATTTCATCTTGAACATCCTTTACCAGCTGTCTCAGTCTTAAAGGCGTGGTGTTGAGCTCACAGAAAATCCCACTAATCATCTTTTTGTGTTTGAGGGCACAATATGCTGAAACAGGCAGGGAGCACACATGCAAATATACACATAAACACACACACATACATGTGCACCCACATGCAGACACTGCCAGCCTGCTGCTCTCTTGTCCCCATGCCCTGAGGGGGAGAGAATAAGGAGAGGAGAGGAGGGGGGTTTGGTATAATCACTTGTTAGAGGTCTGGCTCTGTGCCCTTACTTACTCTCCTCCCTTCTCAAGCACCTCTTCACTCCTCCTCCACCAGTTCTGTCCATCCATCAATCTGTACAGCACATCTTTCTGTTTATCACCTGACTTCTTCCTCCTTTGTTTTTAAAGGTGTCTTCAGTCTTCATGACTTCAACTGTAACTTCATCTTTAAATGTAGTTTGGCAGTAACGGTGTATATAGAATAGAAGAAATAACAGTAGGTGTTAGGAATCAGATTTTAAATGGCTTCAGTGATGTGCGTGTGTTAAATTTCTGAAGGAAGGCAATGCATTTATCAGGATAGACATAATCATCGATGAAGGTCCAACCCAAAAAATCACAATTGGAAGGACTATACTGTTAAGCTGAATGTAGCAGCTTTAAAACATGAGTGACAATCACCACAAGTTTTTGTGGGATTTAGAAGGAATGTGAAGCAGAGCGTTTTAAATGCATCACAAAAAATTGCAAAATGATTTTAGGTGGCAGGAGACAGTGCAGCAGTTACAGTCCCAGGCAAGAATAAAAAACTATTTAAAAAAAAAGCATTTACTGTTTACAGTTGATGATTCACATACTACAATGGTATTTTATAGTTTGACGGGACAGTAAGTGAAGTTGATGTGGTGTAGGTGAGAGCTTGATAATAAATGATTATTAATAGATACCAGAATAAACACTATTTATATTTTGTAATATTTAAGGTGCATTAAACTTTCAATTCAGTGGTTTGACCAATCACTGTGTAAATTTTGCCAAAACCATCTGCGCTCTTTAAAAAGGATATTAAAGAAAGGATATACTCTAATGCTAATTTGATACCATTAGAGTAACAGTGATAAACAAGGCCATTTGTGTCTCACAATTTAAATTGTGCTTTGCATTTCTTTTTGTACTGTAGTTTAACACTTACACAAAGGTTCTGAATCTCATGAACTATAAGTCCTTTCTCTAATTTTCCCACTTAGTGACTTTATGAGTGAACAGGTAATGCATCATTCTTCTCATTGACTAATGTCCTGGTTTATTTTGTCCTTTCCGCTTTGCCATCGCCCACCGTGCAACACTGATTAATGCCATCACGGCAAATTAGATAGCCAAGGAACAACATCTTTATCATTAAGAAAAGTACTTTTTTTGCTTCATTTCCTTCAGTGCATTCAAAGCAGTGGCCACATCAAGGTGATGTATGTATATATAGTACAGGGGGGGAAAATATTAATTGGAAAATGGCCAGAGATTTTTTCCAAAGGTTGTGAGACAGAGGACAAATGCTGAGGGTGAGCTACCTCAGAGTAATGAGGTCATTTTTTGGTGTACACACTCTGTGAAACTAGTTTGTGATGAGTTAAGAAACAAAGAAAATATGTAACTCCTTAGTTGCTTAACGCTCCCTTATGTTCACCAGGCAGATGCTAACTTTGTCTGTCTGCCATTCAGTTTGGGCCATAACACCAAAACAACTAGATAAATGACTGTAAAGTGCACCTGCAGAGTCTGGTAGTAATTATGTGCATTGCTTACTAAGATCAACCCCTTTCACATTACACAAAGTTATTTGATCCATTTTCTATATAAATAAGTTGAAGTCATTTAATTTATTTTAAGCAGTTAAAAAGAGACGATAATCATACTTTTCTGCTCTCATGACCCTGAACATGGTTTCCATTTCCATTTTGTTTGTTTTATTTATTTTTACATAATCAAAGTGGAAATTGTACTATAGCGGACCCACTGAGTTACAATAGCAGCTCGAACTATTGACAGAAAGAGAGCAAGAGCTCACATACTCATATAATTTTCATCCTCATATCATGCTGAGAACGTAGCCTGGCATTGGTATGTTCTTACCCAATGTTCCCTCTCCCAGGCTGTATATCACATCATAAAGAATACATAAACCTCCTTCTCCAAAAAAACTACCCAGTCTCCAAGGCATCAGTGCCTAGCCCTGTTCTCTAACTCTGAACAGAAAAGGAGCTGAAACAAAGAACTTTCCTTAGAAAGAAAAAGAAGAAAAACAACATTGCTCCAAAAAAAACCTGTGAGACAATGCTAATAACTGTAAAATATGAATGGTGACTTGACATATTTACAAATGCGCTGAGAGGCGCCCTACTAAATGCAATGAAATGGGAAACCAATGGCATGGAAGAAAGTGGTTGTGGGCCCACATCGTTTGCCATTAGATGTTCAGTGGAAGCTGTCAACAGAAGGCGCATTTGCCTGCCAAGCTCCCTCTCTGACTGAGCTCTCTGCCTGCAGCACGCCCCAAGCTCCTCTTTGACTCAAAGGGTTCATTTCACTTCTTTTAGCCTCATTCGCATGTGGTGCTACACAAAACCCCGGCTTGCTCACAGCCTCTTTGTGTGTGTGTGTGTGTGTGTGTGTGTGTGTGTGTGTGCGCGTGCGCATTTTACAAATTTTTCTAATGTTAGCTTGCATGTGTTTATGTGTGTGTGCTCGCCAGTGTGGGGGCGGTTTTGCACAAGTGTACGTGTACATACATTTGTGTAAATCATAAGATGATTCAAGGATCTTCACCATCGCGATGACAGCCAAAAAAGCAACATTGTCAGGAACAAGAAAAAAAGACCAGAGGAGCAGAGACCATCCTCACACACTGTCTGGTGTTACCAGCATTAGGTTAACTGGGCTTTTACTGAGGGAACAGCCACAGTTCACTCATCTTTATCTGTGTAGAGATGTGGTTCCCAACATGCTGCTTGGGACTCCCTGTGGGGTTTCAACATAAATTTAAGGGACAATGAAATAAGCAAGATAGGAAATAAACTAAATATAAACTGTACTTCTGCTACACTGACATATGCAACCTGTGACAACGGATTGTAAGTAGGCATTGCATCACTTTAGAGGATCCCAATCCACCAAGATTAGGGAACACTGATGTCTATAAGTACACCTTATTGGCTTTAGTTTTTCACGTGAAAGATACAAGATACAAATTAGTTTAAGCCAATTTTACAAGCCTTGCTTTTGGGTTGGGGCAAAGATTGCAGAAAGTGTTAAGTAAATGTTTGGGACTCATCGTGGTTTTGCTTAATAGTAAATATGGTAAACATGTGTATCATGTGCTTTAAGTCAGGTATTGATATTTATCCTTTTACAAAACATGATCATTCCCAGATGTTATTTTAAAATATATTTCTCCACAGATCTTTGTTTTACAACTTTGCAGATGCAGCATGTTCAATAAAATGTTTTGTCATTACAATGATAAAAAATGTAGTTCAGGGGACATAATGTCCAAACAAAAAAAATGTATGTTGCAAATTTAGAAACCCTAACTTGACACTGAATTGGATGCTCAAGTTTTTTGCAGAACATGCATTTTAAATTAAAATAGATAATTAAAATGCCAACTAATGATTGGCAATGAAGCAGCATCTTTTCCTAAGTATGACTTTATAACACTGTGGCTGTCCTCTGGCCAGTCTCTTTGGCTAGCAGCCCAAGGGTCGGACCAGTCAAGTGGAAGTTGAAGAGGGCTGTTTGAACGTAATAGGTTTTGACTGGCATGTGTTACACGCTTCACTGCACCATTGATTGAGCGCTTGTTTGCTAAATCACTGCTGGTTTCCCCTGTCTGGTAGACCTGTGACACATGTGGTGTGTGTGGTCACTTCAGCTCGGAGAGTGAGGAAGAGAGTGAAGAAAGCAGCGGGTCAGGTGCAACCCTGGTGACTGAGAGTCACAAACAGAAGACGGACCACACTAAAGATAAAGGAGAAAGACAGAAGTTTCACTCCTCATAACGCTCACCAACAGAGAAATGAATCCCTTAATTCATTCACAAATCTTAGCACTTTGGGCTTTCCTCCATGGACCCTCAGCATCAACACCCCTCCTCCTCTCCTTCTCTCCCCTTTCACTCCCTCTCTGCCCCCTCCTCCTTGTTTCAGACATGCTTTTTACAGCTTGGAGGACGTGGCAGTGGAGGGAGGTTGGTGTCATGGGTCAATGTCACTCAGTCAGCCGTCTACTCAACGGATGTGGATCCCTGAGATGAGACCTCCCAGTTTTCTCCCAGGTACTTCATTGCTATTTCTAAAAGGCTATATACTAAGAATTCTTTTCATCTGATTTAAACTTACAATCAGAATATTAGTGACACTTTTATTAAACCTTATCTGACAAAAATGTGTAGTTTATTGTAAGTGTGACAGAGATTTCTGTGCTCCAGTTGAAGGCAGTCCAGTTCGTCATTAAACAATCTGAGCGCCTCTGCTGTCCTGCACTCGCACAGGTGATGTTGAGTTACGTTCTCTAATGGGCCTGAAGGCTACATTGAACCTGTTACTACTTCAGTTCTCCTCAAGCCTCACAGAGACCAAAAATAATTGATTCATGCTACATTGATGTGGTCTTTGTGAACTTGCAAAATAGAAACTAGCTGAATATTATGAAGACATTTTAAACAACTGCCGTACACGTAACAGGTTTATGTAATGTTTACTGATGAGCACCTGAAGATAACCATTCATCCATTAGCTATACCCACTTACCTTGGAGGTCGTGAGACATGATGGAACCAATCCCAACTGACATTTGGCGAGAGGTAGGGACAGGTCTGCAGTCTATCACAAGGCTGACACATAGAGACGGACAACCATTCACGCTCACATTCACACCTAGAGACAATTTAGAGTAACCATGTCTTGGGACATGCTGGTTACACATAGAACCGGCTTGAAGGTTCAAAGCCCAGAACATTGTTGCTGTGAGGTAACAGTGCTGACATTTTTTCCAACGTGATGAGTTAACAAGGACCTAAATGGACCACAAAGGATAGGTTCATCTCAAAATTGACTGTAGGATATTGATAGCAAGGTTATTGTGGGCATGTTAGCAGTTGGCTCAAAGCACTCCTGTGCTGATGTGCAGCCTCACAGAGGTGCTAGCAGGGCTGCAGATTATTTTACCTTTGACAAGTCAATTTCAGGTAGGAGCAGCGTTTTACGACGGATGAAGTAGAGCATTTTGAACTATTTGTATAGTAATGTAAATGTTAAAAAAAACAAAAAAACTTTCACATGGAAAATTCTGTACTGATGTAGCAATCGAAATAAACCAGCTCATTTTTTAATATCAATTTCTTCTATTTCCCTCTCTAGTTTCAGATAGGTTGTTGAATGTACCACAGCTAGCCCAGCCAGTGCCTGCAGTCTTACCCTCCGCCTTGGGAAGGCTTGGCAAGTAAACAGTGTCTTTGCTGATTACAACGCTACACTCTCTCTCTGCAGCCCAAGGTAAGCTAAAACACTTTGATCTGCTATTGATTGTCTCCCTCCTCCTCTTCATCCCTCCGCCCTCTTTCCTCGCTGCTGTTAAAACATAGGTGAGTCAGCCAGCGGCCCGAGGCAGTCGGGCAGAAACTAGCGGCACACCGCTATGTTTTTAATGCTGACCACTGAGGTTAATTGATGTCCTCTCTGTGGTGTAAAAATTATAATTATGTTTAGGGTAAACTGAAGCGCTTTTTTACAGGAAAGAATACAAATATGGCTCCAGATACAGAAGAACCACAAAATGTATTTTACTGGACTGTATTTCATTATATAGAACATAGAACAATGCAAGAGAAGTTAACTTAACTTATACTTAGACATTAACACAAATTATTTGTGACAATTAACAAAAGTGTTTTTATGAGCACTACAAAGAAATTTACACTGAGACAATGAGCAAATAATTGGTGCCCCGTGGAAGGTGCTGAGCACAACAAAAACTGTAGAATTATTCAACAGGCAAAATCAAAACAATAATAATCTCTTAATGTTTATTTTAATAATGTGTAAATAATTTAATAATGAAAATCAACTGAACTGTTGTTGTAGAGTTGAGAATTGTTCCTGTTCATCCAAATGGTTTCTTTAACTTCAACGTCAGCAGGAAAACTTTGACTTGTACGCCTGTAGTGAAGCTATGCTGCTTCCGGATCGAAACAGTTGTTTAGGTCAAATGCTATATAAATGCATATTACATTTCATCAAAGTTGGATGAAATTGATACAGTACAGTTTCAAAGAAGCCGTTGTGGAGATCACTGGGAATGATTGAAATGTGGTTCTGAGAAGTTTGTCGCTTGATTCCTTGCTTAGGGTGCCAGCTTTAGTTTTATTATAAGAAGACACATGTGCAACCAGATCATACCACCAGACCCAAATGAGTTATGTTTGCATAAACCATGCAAGACTGAACCTTACTTGTGGTTTAGGTTTAAGGTTTAACTCCGGTCTAAATGGACAGCATAGCAATGACAGCAAAGTACAAGAATCAACCACCAAGCCTTTAGTTGTACTTCAGACCCACGTGCTGTTAGACGTTCCCATCATTTTGTCCAGCCCTTGTAGCCATACATACAACACAGCACAAGCCCCCGAAGGAATGAAGCCAGATAAAGGAATTGAAGAATCAATCAAAGCACCAGCAGCAATGAGCTGAAGCCAGGATCTATCCAATATTTTTTGGTTGCTTGACGCTGTAAAGTGATTTAGTGGCTTCAGAGTGGTAAGTGTCATGTTTCCACACTAGTCTAATCTTAATGAGAAAGAGCGGAAAAGAAGTCACTATCCAGTTAGTCTGTTTTCTTTCATTTTTTCCCCCCTCATGTGTACCATGTCTTTTTCATTTCTCTCTCACACCTCTTCGCGTGAGGGGGGTGCAGCTGTGAGATGATGAAGTTTCAGGGAAAGGTGGATGTGCCATCCATTACAGGAGGTGGAAAGGTGCAGATAAATCACCTTATCAGCCCTGCCTTCTCCCCACTGAGCTGAGAGAGCCAAGCAAGGGGGAAATCCATCAACCTCTACAAATGGGACATGACTCAGAGATCACTCTGCCTTTATACTGGGCTCTGTACATACCTTACACTGGCTTTAACATTGTATTATAACTCACAGCAGCTTCCACCCAGGCTCGGGTGGACATCATCACACAAGATGCAAAAACATCCAGTGAAAATGCCACATCCTCAAAAAAGACTCAGGCCTGTGAGCACAGTGCATAGAGAAAAGTCTGAACCTACCGGGTTTATTGTTCATGTTTACTTCCAAATGTGCAAATGTGAAATTTATTTTCAAAATAAACTGCCTTTATTAGACAGACAGTAAAGAGATGAGAAACAAGGAAGAGAGAGATGCAAGAAAGTCCCGCAGGCAAATTCAGAGATGCCACATCTCATGGTTTACTTATCAACATCGGACAAACCGTGAGCCGATTTCATCTCATTGCATGGTTTTAATAACTATGAAGACTGTCAACAACATTTTTTGACGTAGCTGTGGTGAACCCATGATGAGATTTTGTCTCCATACAGTATAATAGTACAGTACACTCTTTACAGCATCATCTTCACCAACAAGACAAGAGCATCAATGTTGAAACATATTGTTTTAAATCTCACCTGGCAAATATGCAACTTCTATGAAGTGGTACTGCTGCTACTACTACTAGTAGTAGTAGTAATAGTAGTAGTAGTAGTAATAGTACTGGGCTGTGTCCAGCATGTCATACACAACACAGGAAAGAATCATCAACAGTTATAAAAAAACTTAATCACATAATGCAGATATATGAAATAGCTACTGATGCAAAAATACAGACCAGAAAAAAAATGTTGTTTGGATATAATGAAAAGCTGAACTTTAACTTTATATAGTTCAAAAACACTTCTGCAAGTTAGAACATTCCTTTGCTGCTTCCCAGCCCGTATAGAATTTGTATTACTTTCATGATTTTCCTTTCATGTACACATTTATATATGTTTCCTCTGTCCACACAGCGTGTTTTCTTCCGAACATTTTTACTTTTTTAGTCTTGGGGTTTTTAGTAGAACAGAGGGATACAACAGTGGTTGGCAGCAATACATCCTGCATCAACACTATAGTGCCAGAAATCAGAAGCAGAAGAAGCACAAGCAGGTTCTGCAGCATCATCATTTATTTGAAAAAATATCTTTCTCTCACACTTTATCACAACTTCTTTTTTCTTCTTCTTAGTTTTTTACACCTCAGCCATTTGAAAAAACCTTGTATGTACTGTTTCCCATTTTTACACACTGCTCATAAAGCGGGGGAGAGGGAAACAGAGTTTGGCACAAAATACACTTAGTAGCACGTGTTTAACATGCATAACAAAACAGATCAATGTCATCTGCCTGCTTCATCATACACTCATTATTTTCACGTGATCTTTCACACCTCAGCATACACATCCACAATTACTGTACAGTATACACCTATGGCTCTCTATAACGAGGTTGCTAGGCAACAATAATGACAGTGACCTTTTAGAAATCAGTGGGATACGTCCCACTTGTCGAAAGGACTACAGCACACTTGTGAGGCCTCAGTGTTTACTTCAGAACAGGCACATAGAATAAGCCACACATGCACAGGACACACCTTCATACAACATCCTGCAAAGGCATAAAGCACATTTTTGCCCTTGAGGAAACCAGAGGAGTTAGCATTTCCCTGCTAGCTCTGAATGTCGTACCTTGTCACCAACCCCCCCTTAATGTAAGAGCAGTCTATTGGTATTCAGCTGTACAGGTATATAAGAAAGCAAAGCATTTTAAACATCTTAACCGCTGTTTGTTCTGTCTCTAGAGGGCACGTGCAGTACACTGGGGGTTTGGAAATAGACAAGGAGAATTGCAAATTTGTTTTTTCCTGCTACATGTGCTCTGTAATTCCATGCCTGCTGCATTGTAGCCGAGTGTGTCAGATATTTAATATAAACACGCACAAAGGTGGGATGTTTTGTTTAATTCTATTTGGGATGTTTAGTTGTGATTAAAGACTTTTCCACAGGAGCAACATATTGCAGGCAGTAGAACTGGTGTACCGTTGTTGCATTTGCTGTTTCCTCCTCTGAACAGCAACAGAGCAACGAGAACGCACTTCACAGGCTTTAATATGTCACTTGTGATTGGCATTAGACTCAGTCAATGCATACAGAAGGTGGTCATCATTGTGTTGCCTCTGTGACGCTTTCGGCAAGAAAAATGCAACCAGAGAGAATTGAGACCTGCTCCATAATCTGCACCGGTCTGCATCATGACATTATGTATGTCTGGCTTAACTCTTAATACTGTAGCTGTTTGTATTTTTTCAGTACAAGTGTCTGATGTCTCACTTAAGTTCAGCACAACAGGGTATGAACCTAAATGAAAGGAGAAGAAAGCTCCCCAGGCACAAAGTATAAGAGAACAGGAAACCCTACTCGATGTCTGTCTCTTAAGTCCTCAGCATGCATCTGAATGACAAACCTGTGTATCTGTCCCCCTTTTAAGAAGTCCTTTACAAGTAGTGAGACACCAGGGCTTGGGCTGTGGAGGCTGTATATTTCTATTCATAATTGATGACCCAGACCCAGACAGACAGCACACTACACATGTAATATGGATTCAGTCTTGGTTTCAGATGCATGCCCTCGCGTGGACTTGAATCTGAGCCATCATTGTGTGTGGAGTGGGAACGTAGAGGGAATGTTATATGTGTATTTGAGGATTTGTGTGCCTGTTTGTGTTTGTTGGAGCCAAAAATGAAATGGACCGACCTTGTGTTTTCCAGCTCCAGTTTGGCGTATGTTTTGACTGCTAATTCCTGGTTTGGTTTTGCACTTTTCTGGTTTTTGAAATATTGCTTTGATTTCTTACATGATGTGTTTTGATTTACACTTTTTGGTTCCTGTGCACCTAAGCACCTTCACAATAAATAGAAGCAAGATGGGTTAGCTGCTACTTTTGTAGATTCCTGGGGACTAATTGATCAGGTTTCCAAGTCCTGGGGCGTTTGTTTGGTCTTACCTTACTGCTTTCCCCAATTTCAGTCAAGGGTCATTTGAGAACATCTTGTTTTTCCAAAAGCCTAGTCATTCATTTGGTCTTGCGTGTGATGGAATCTGCTACTGTGTATGAACAAATGTGTTAGTCGTACTGTATGTAATATCTCTGTGGTGATACATTTAACTTATTTAACTGTAATTAAAAAAACACAGCCAAGTATGTTTATGAAGAAACATACTTGAGTTATTAGATACAGGTGGATAAATCACCTAAAAGATGCTTTTACCAGGATCACGTTTTGCACTGTACAGTGCACTGTACCGCTTACTGTTCGGTGTAACCGGTGCCATCACGGTGCCATCACGGTGCCATCAGATTAATTAATGCAACAAAATCTTAATAAAAGCATTTGAATTTGACATGGTCAGGTAAATTGTTCACACATTGACATGTAAGAGCAAATAGAGTTTATGGTGTTTTTAACCAATGCGGACTGCCAAATAAACCTGCTGTGACCTGGTACAGTATTAGCAAAGCTGACCTCTAGGCAAGTACATGTCATTGATCACATGAAAACGCTTAGGAAAAAGAAAGAAATATGTACACAGGACGTATCCACAACATTGGTGGGGTTTCAAATCTCCAAAGTCATTGTCAGTTTAGTAATGTTACCACAGTCATTTTTAACTGGTTTATCATTTCTGGTGCTGAGTTACTGTACTCCACTACAGGAATCTTCTTACTAGTTTGTCTTCCCTAAAAACCTCTGAATGACATAATGAACATTTCTGTCACATCATATTATTTAACTCTCTGTGACTTGTGTCTGCATTTGTCAAGCTTATCTCTGCCTAATTTCTGGTCCTGGGCTTTTGCTGTTTGACTCGTTCGCAGCTTGAACATCTATTTCAGACTTTAAACTTACACTGAAACACAATTACAATTACATCCCAACATAATATGGCAAGAAGTAGTGTTCTTCAGATATCTTCATACTCCTGTGACACATAGAGCAAATAAACACAGAATGAAAGGTTGAATAACGGATTTCTGATTTTAGGGCAGTTTATCGTCAGCCACTTGCATAAAACATAAAACCAACAGCAAGATATATTATTACTGTAAAATACAGTACAACAACCTTGACATTCTAAGTATTTTTAGTGAATCTTCATCATTATATGTAACAGTGTAGTGTAATTTAACTCAGCAGTAATGATAAAATAGAAATGTCACGTCATACAGATACATTTACAGGTGATTTCCAGCTGACTGGTGAGTTGTTGATGCACAACTTTAAAAGTGTGCAACTTTCAGCACTGAGGAAATGTGGGTATTCATTTGTGTTTTGCACAACCTCAACTATCTAATCAAAGTACTTTTGATTAATTTAATGATTCAGGTTTTGTCCTGTAGCTGAATAATGAGTCACATCTGCCATCTGCACCAGACCCAGTGGTTTTAGTGGTTTAATGGACTTGTGTGGTAGCCCCTAGTCTCACTTTCTCCTCTGGTCTCAGCTGAAGTTCACAGAGGGCAGAGTTCATACCCCACGTTCCCATAGCAACATATGACATGTCACCCTCAAACAGAAACTCCCTCTCAATCCTCCATAATGGTTTTCACCTCTGAACTCTGGCCTGCACTGCCACTCAAACTGACACAAGTGTGAAGCGCTACTGGCTGTAGCCTGCAGCAGTGTCCTCCACGCTACACTCCACATTGCTGCTTCACAAAGGGTTAATGATCAGCTCTGCAGAGGCAGTCTTGTCTTATGTCTTTTACAGTTAATACCATTGCTGCAAAAGAACAAGCAATCAAAAATACAATGAGACAATCTGAATGTTTGTACAAAGGAAACAAAGGTTTATTTTTAAGCTGTCATCATTTTGGTTGAGTTTGGTGGTCCCCTGTCATTATTATGTGGGTACACCTCACTGCAGCCAGCCTCACCTGCTGCATTATTTATGAGCACTAATCAGGACCCCAGCTCTCGTGTGCTAGCCACCCTACTGGTAACATCACTCCCCTGACCCGACCCTGCCTGTTTCCCCACAGCATTAGCACGTGTTTACGCTAACGCCTGCTCATTAGGCCTAACTATGCTAGGCCAGAGCCTGCTGCCTGAGCTGGAGCTGGGGGCCTTTTTAACATGCTCTAACCAGCCCAGACATCCCCCTAGTGGGGTACAGGGAACAGCTACGTGCTAATCTCAAACAACAGGAAAGAGCAACATTGGTAGTAGTATACAGTACATAGAGGTATTTTACTGGGAGACATGGCCTGTGAGGACCTGCGATCAGACTCCATTATTGTTGTAATTAGCGTGCCTCGGTGAAGCCCCGGCTCCCAGGCAGCATGTTGCGACCTCCCTGCTTCTCAGTCTGTTTACAGCAAGCCAAGGCAACAGGGAAAGGGCAGGGGGTTGACCACACGGCTCAATGCCTCTGTTCAGCTCCAGCAGCAACACAGCTGTTTATTCATTTGAAGTGTGGACACAGGAGAGTTTTCATTTCTCTGCTGTCCTACGCCACTCAAATGTTTATTCTACCTGTAGTATAGGCACATGCAGACTAAATGCTCGATGAGGTGCAGCAGTGTCAGGCAAAGTGTTTGTTTTTGATCAGTTGTTCTGGGAGAATGTAGCAGTTAGCCACTCTACATCAATCAATGTCAGGATCAAGCTGATGAAAACCTCAACTAAACATTTGAATCTCTCTGAATCACTCAAAGTATGCAGCCAGTTTAAGGTACGTGAGCTCATGTGAAATCGTGCATAATTGGTCTAAACCTCCTCGTTCAGACTTATCATTTACATTCAGCCTCAACATTTCAGCAGTTACCTTTGCCCCTCACAATTACCTCAATCATTTACCCCCCCCCCATCATCAAGAGGTCCCTCCTTGACACTCTTCCCCTGGTCATCAGTTAGCCAGGCCAGGTCCTTTTCCTGTGCAGATGCAGAAAGGTAGAGAGGCACTGTCGGGGCAGTGTGAAGTGGAGGTCCCATGAAGGACAAAGCTCCCTGGGTGGCTGAGCGATGAGCAGGGGAGCGTGAAGGGCTAAGGCAGGTCTTTCCCACAGATCATCAGTCCTTCAGTCAGTCAGCCAGTGTTGCATTGCCCAAGTACAAACTGTTATCATGCAGCCTCTTACACAACAACTCTTTTTTTGATCCAGTTTTATCCTCATTGAATGATTTTCTTCTTTTCTAATAGAGGCATTTAGAATAAAGGTTCTTGTATGTACATATGTCTTTTCTTATTGATGTGTGGTAGTTGTGTTTTTTTGTCTGAGCTCAGTTGCTCTGACATAATGTAGATTAAGTTAAAACATTGTTCTCTGTGTGTGGACGTTGAGAGGGATCAGCTTTTCCCCTCTATGGCCTTCCCCAGCGTTTCTCCTTGTTGCCTCACTTCATTCCCTCTCTTATTGTATCTGATAAGAGGCCCTTTGTTGCAGTGTGGTAATGAAGCCTGTTAGAAGAGCAGCACCGCCGGGCATTCAGACCCGCACACCTCGGAGAGGCAGAGAGGCGCATGCATATCGATCTTATATTGTTTCCTTGAACCCAACTGCCTTGGTGTGCTTAGTGCTCTCACTGCACTGCATCTCACTTTGCTGTAGTCTAATGTGCTGTCATGAGACGCGTCAAGTGAGATGTTGCTGTGCGCGTTTACGTGCGCTCTCATATATACTTTATTTGTTTTTACAGACAAAAAAATACTCAATACACAATTTTAGACCAGATATGAATTTAATTTGTTCCAAATACATTTTAAAGTATGCTGATTTTATATTTATAAACATATTTAAATTTAGATTTTTTTACTTTGTTAATGTTGCTGTATTAAAGCAGAATTAAATCATTTTACACAAAGCATAACTGTGCAGAGAAACCAACACCAAGCTAAATAAATACATAGTACTGCTACATTTTTGACAGAATACTAATAATTGTATCATGCATTCATTAGAAACTACAGGCATTTTTATAAATAAATGATTGGGAGGTCCAGTAACATCATGCCAGAGCTTCTCATTTAATTCTGTTATTCTAGATGCAACCTGTTTACATGAAGCCTACTCCATTAATTCGTAGACTGTGTATGTTTTTGTGTCTTTTGCATGAGAAAGCAAGAGACATCTAAAGGTCTAAAGCGCCATCTGGTGGAGATGTAACTTGATGTTTTGCATTGAAGTAAATATCCATCTGCACACTTATGACCTATTATCAGCAGGTTACAAATATAACCGCAGAGCTGGTTTACACCTTTGTTCTGTAACTCACCCTAAAATATCCTAAACCTTTGGTGTTTCCTACTTTTATATAGCGTATTTTGCCACATTTCTACAGTTGCTTCCATGAGAAAACTTTTTTTTAAAAAGATTTTTAATTCAGACAAAAGTGTGTTGTAGTTTTTTTTATTTCCTAACATATTGTCTTAAACTGCTTTCTGATAGAAGATATTTTAAAAATGACATTGTCTGAAACACTGATTCACATCAGCAAATCTGTACCATACACTCAGTGCAGTTCTGTTAAATAATCTTTAGAGTAAATTTCTTATACTAAGTGCAAAGTAAATATGTCATGCTTTGACATCACAACAAGCGCTGAAGCTATTTGCTTGCAAAATAGCCAGAGAAGATTGTCCACGCTTTTTGCTGCAATTCTTTGTACACAAAAGACTTATTTGGCATAATGCATGTAGAAAGGGCTCGCTGTTCTGTCCTCTCTAATTGGCGCTGTCAGGCGTCCCTTCACTGGCTTGTTTCTCAGTCTGATCGGATAACCCAGTCCACATGAAGAGCAGAATGAATGACAGTCTGAGCAAAGTAAAAAAATAAATAAAAAAAACAAAGAAGAAGAGGAATTAGGCAGAATGAAAAGATGTGCAGGTTGTTAAGAAGCGTTGAGCTGCTTAAGAATGATCAGCTGCCAAGCAGACGACAGACTTTTGAACATAAATAGTTGTCTTTCACTTGGTATCTCTGCAAACAATCACTGATCAGAGGTGTGTAAGCAGGTAGAGGGGGAGGGTTTCTAATGCAACATGACAAAAGTGCTACTTTGATATTGCTGATATCGTTACCTTCGTTAGGAGGTAAATGCCACTGATAAGACAGAATGGGGAAATTGCATGGAAGGCCTGCTTTTAAATGCAGGGAGGGGCATGATGTTTAAGTAAAGAGAAGAATGCAAAGGAGCTAGCTGATGTTATTCTCTTTGATTGTCTTTCTCCCACACTCGTCAGTCTATTTTACTTCAATGTATTCATTTAATATAGCCGTATTTTCAAAAAATTTAAAACTATTTTCACACATTATTTTCAGTTTTAGTGTGGCTGTATATGTGTTCTAAGTGTGTGTGTGTGTGTGTGTGTGTGTGTGTGTGTGTGTGTGCGTGTGTGTGTGACAGTAATACCTGTGTAACAGTCGAAAGTAAGTAACTTCAGAAGTCAAGTGTATCATGTTGCCAGGATCTTCTTTGTGGTGACAACAGTGATTAATAATGGAAAGCAGATGTTGGCATCTTGATCTGAAATTTTCATGAAACTTCGCTAACGTGATTAAAGTGTATGTCTTCCTCAAGTCACTCTGAGTCTTTTAACTCCGCTCCCTGGGGAGTGGCAACAAATCATGGTTGAGACAACATGTCAAATCACGGAGAATCTAATGCATGTCAGAAATAGACTTTTTTTTTTTTTTCTTTCTAAAATTTTGAACTCCTTCTCTGTTCAGTGAAACCAAACAGCATGGACAAAGTTTGATTATTTTACTACATTTAACACTTTGTAATTTCACTCTCATATTTTTATTTTCAGTTTATTGTAGCTGTTTGAAGCATTTCGACAGACTAGACTTTGTTTACTTTTTAGATTTTAGATTTTTACATTTGCTAAAATTAGAAACATATGTTATATATAAATAAAAGTTTAATATACATAATTTTCTCTTACTTTTGTTTAATTTTATGAAAATGTGTCAAAATAGGAAGCAAATTAGGTTTTATATTCATATTGATGTCTTTTTTACATAATTTCAGTGTTAGTCTGAGATGAATAAACTTGACTTCCAGCGTGCCTAAGTGTCTATTTCAGTGAATAGTGATCTATATTTTAGAGGAACCTAATGACATTTCTATTTTCTCCTCTCAGAAAAATTCAGGATTCCTCTTTATATTTTTGTAGGGGTGGATAAATGCATTTGCACCTTCTGCTCAGCAAAGTTTATTTATATCGTAGAATGCATTTAAAAGCCTGGGCTGCTGTCACAAGAAGATGGCTGTGCTCGCTTTGAGTTGTGAGGTGCAAATGTATGAAAAAAGGTTTGAGCTGGAGATTCAGCGCAAAGTAGCCGGGAGTGTTGTGGCAGCAGAAATATCAGATCACTTAAATGCTTTCTCAAACATTTCTTGAAGAGGTACCAAGATCATCTTTTATCTCTCTATTTTTCTCTCCATCTTTCTTTTCTCTTTTATCCTACTTCTACAGAGAGACAAATAGATATCATACTAGTGTGGTGAGGTTCATCTTTATTAACCTCATTTCGTATATTTTTTTTATTACTTTAGATTTTAATTGTATTCTATGAAGAAATTTAAGAGAGATAAGTCTTATTAAAGTCAACAAATCCTGTAAAAAAAACAACTGAACTGATCATACTAGCATGAATTTCCTGTTTATCCAAAGTCATTATTTAAACTTCCTCACTTTTTTCAAACTTTACTGGGTTATAGACATTTGAATTTTTCCAACCAGTCTACATCAGTAACCCACAATGACAAAGTGGTAGCATGTTTTTATCGTATACTGTATATATTATGTATATAGTTGTTCTATGTTTTCATAAGTATTTTTATCCTTCATTCAGTACTTAGTAAGAGCCCCTTTGGCAGTATATATACAGTGCTGTGGATTTTCACAGTATTACATTACAAGTATTTGCCACCTTCCTGATTTTCTATGTCACACTTAAATGATTCAGATCAATAAACAAATTTTTATTTTACAAAAGATAACCCAAGTTAATACAAAAGGCAGTTTTTAAATGATGATTTTATTTATTAAGGAATAAAAGCCTCTCCAAACCTGCCTGGCCCTACTCGAAAAACTAATTGCCCCCTAAAACTAATAAATGGTTGTGTCACTCTTGGCGGTAACAACTTCCATCGAGCATTTTCAATAACTGCCAAAGAGTCTTACACATCTCTTCTTTGCAGAATTATTTTAATTCAGCCATACTGGAGGGTTTCCGAGCCTGAACCGCCTTTTTAAGGTCATACCACAGCATCTCAATTGGATTTAAGTCCTGAGTTTGACCCACACTCCAAAATATTATATTTGAGGCATTCAGAGGTGGACTTGCTGGTGTGTTTTGGATTATTGACCTGATGAATAACCCAAGTGCGCTTGAGCTTGAGGTCATGAACTGATGGCTAGACATTCTCCTTTAGGATTTTCTGGTAGAGCGCAGAATTCATGGTTTCATCAATTATGGCAAGCTGTTGAGTTCCTGGACACCATAACACCACCACCATGTTTCTCTTGGAACTCTCCCATGGACGCCCAATCTCTTTCGTATTGCTGAATCACAAACACTGTCCTTAACTGAGGCAAGTGAGGCCTGCAGTTCTTTAGATGTTGTTCTAGGTTTTTTTATGACCTACTGGATGAGTCGTCGTTGTGCTCTTGGAGAAATTTTGGTACGTCGGCCATTCGTAGGAAGGCTATGTGACAAATATGAAAAGAAAACAGGAAAGGGGAAAATACTTTTTCACAGCACTATAGGCATCCTGGGAAGAAAAGCTTTGTACACCTGGATTTGGACAGTTAATACCATTTTCATGGTTCTCTGCAGGTTCTCTGCTAATTGGTAAAGTGAGATAGGCTGTGGCTTCTGCTTAACCACTCTCCAATAAACGCCTGATTGATGGAGTGTTACTCAGATGTTCATCCTTCAGCTAGGTTCTCCCATTTCTACGGAGGACTTCTGAAACTCTGATACACAATGAATTGGTTCTTGTTTTTCTCCCTGACCAAGGCCATTGTTTGGACGGACAGCCATCTCTTTTTGATGGGTTCCAAACTTCTTCCATTCGACTTCTTCTATTTCCATTTCATTCTCATGACAGTGTGCAAAGTTTTTTGGACTTGAACTACACTGTTACGCTCTATGACGTCCTCTAATGTTGCCCATCCTATAGTTGCACCACCGACTATGACCCTAATAATAAACAGTAGACATTTCACCTTTCTGACAATCTGAGCAAAAACGGGGAAATTATAACCTTGTAAAAGTAAAATTTATTGCACAGTTGTTGTGTTGGTTTGCCTTGGGTTGAAGAGGTGTACTTAATACGTGGCCGGTAAATGTGTATTTGCACCTGGTTTAAATATTTACCGTATGTCTTTAGTAGACCACAGATATTTTGGGGATGGGAATTACAGTAATGTCAGCATTGTTGAGAGACAACCTAGCTCTTTTCTATGGGTTTTGTTGACAGTGTACAAATATCTAGAGAGACATTGGAGAGATTGGTCATTGGAAGCACAAAGCTGAGACTGAATCATATAAAAAAGGCTTCAGATCAAAACTCTAACCTTAGTTTCAGTCTTTGTGACTGTACAGTAGAACATATGTGGCTGTCATGATAAGGGCTTCACCTTTATTCATAAGTCTTGATCTAAGTTGACCTCCTTGACACCCAATTATTTTTAATTCAGCCAATCTTTATTCCTTTCAACAATTTGTGCTACAATTTGACTGGAGGTAGAGGACTGCTGACTCAAATTTCCTTTTTCATTTCACTCTCCCTACTTCAAATCCCCTCTATTTGGGCTTTGAAGAGCAAGCACCATAAATTTAATAAAAGAATGTGTGTAAATGAATATGAAAAGCAATGTTCTTATCAGCAAGGCAATGATAGCAGTTTTCACATTCTGTCTCATTTTTGTGTTTTCTCTTTTACCTTTCACACTCTTCCCTAAGGCCATAAAAACAGTTCTTTTACATATATTACCTTTTGATTAATGGAGCTGTATTCATTATTCTGCCCTATTGCTAATTAGAAAACGCACCCTGTTAATGATATACAGTTGGAATAATACTTGCCCACGAGGCACGCTATCACATCAGGTTTCATGCTTGCATGCTCCCTGTACAAGCCTTTACTGGTAGATCCAGATCTGCTCCCTTCTTCCCGCTCAGCTCATCCATTAGCAAAAGAGTCACGGCTAGCGCTGGGTGTCATTGTTTTTGTTCTGGCATAATGAGGCCTGTTTTCTCTGGGGAGTTGTCGCTGAGGGTTGATGAGGTGTGCCAGCACTGAGTCAGTCTTAATCAGGAGATCTGTGAGTGTGTGTGTGTGTGTGTGGTCTTGATTGATTTTATTTTATTGCGCATGCAGATATCTTCATTTTTATCTCTGCTTGAGTGCTATTAAAGAAAACATTTTTAACTGAGTCAGTCGGCTCTGATAAGGGTTAATATAGTAGAGTATCAGGTGGTCCCACTGCTCCTGTTGGACTGTCCTGTCATGGTCCAAACAACCGATGGCAGTGACAACCATCAATATCACACCAGTGGACATGTCTGTACTAATGCAGGCTTATTCCCCTGGCCGAGCTCTAACTGCGTTAATGGCTGGAGGGGTGAGATAGAAGCGTAGTGAGGAGGGAGTTGGTCACGACATATTGGTGACAAGGTAACACCAACATTTGAGCTGACATCTGTCATTTGTCCTCTTTAAATTACCATCCTGCTGGTACTTAGTATATTTCCTGATAAAAAGGACATTATGTACTTCATATAAATAAATATACATGCACACTGTTAACCCTTTTTTCCTTTGTAGCTTTACTGTTAGGAATATTAGAACGTTCAAATTTATTTTATTTCTACTTTTTGAATTTATGAATACATTTATTTAGACAAACTTTCTTTGTTAAAGTAAACTTACTGTAGTTTGTAGAACTGAAGTACAGGAGACAAATTAACTTACACCCATAAACATCCTGTGACACCTTTACTCACATTTCTGTTTTGTGATTTTTCATGCAATATTTTACTACATTATAGTAGCAATTGTACTTCAATTGCTCAATAATTGTCCTATATTTGACAGCTGTAACTGTAGCTTATGCTGTAAGATATTAACAGGTAAACATTTGACAATCACAAAATTCAATGCTTTTCCACTGTATGTTTTAACTACAGTATATAGGTCTTTGGCTGCGTGCAACACGAAAATGTTGCTTATATGTAAGTTGGTCAAGGCTACACAGACTTTCACTTTAAAATTGTATATTTCACTTTGTTGCTTTTGTAAATACAAATGAAATATAAAATATATTTCAGTTCATGATGAAGAATTTCCATGTCCATGTTTTCAAAGTAACATTACGATGACATTGATCATTTTTGCCAGAATTTCAATTTCCAGATATAAAACTCATTCATCATATTATTTGAAAAGACAGTATCAACAAATGTGATTGATTTGTTTAATGGTGACTCTGTTCTCTTCAAACTTGAAATTAGTTTCTAGTCTTGCTACTAGACTTTCAGAAGTTACTCCAAATTTGGTTGGTAATGCCAACACATGCACAAACGAAGTCATCATATCAAAAAATAAGCCTGTAGTTTGTGGAAACATTGAGTCAAAAAAAGATTTATATTGAGTTACATTTGACCCTGAAATAAGGGCAGTTAAATGGCTGTACTAACTACAGGAGCTGGATAAGAGGAGGTCTGCTCTCTAGAGTTTACAGAGAGAAAGAGGCCAAAGGTTATAAAGAAAACCTCTGAGTAGTGCCAAGCAGCCGTTAACACTTTCCACCTACATTTTGTGGCTCAGAGGTCAGCATTTTTTGAGATTACCTCCTCTTATTTTCTCTTTTCCAGTCTCTCCAAGCACCATTACAGCCCAGCACAGAGCCATTAGAAATCAACAGCCCATACTGTTGTAATAGCACCCTCACATAGCTCTAGGGCCTAGTAACCTATAGCCCCTCTGTCTACTGGATGATCCTGCTGCCGACGTTCTCCATAAGGTCAAGTAGGTCAGTACTGAGGTTTGGCTACAGGAGTGCAGTCTGTGTTACACCCATGTTCACAGTCTGCCCAGGCTCTAGTTAAATAATAATGATAATGTATGCTTTATTGACCCCAATGGGGAAATCATTTATTTTTCCAATGGGAGTACAAAGTGCATAGTCAGCTACACAGGAATGTACTCAGTGCTGCTGTTATTTCATTGTCTTGCTAAAGGGCACTTCAGTGTGATGACACAAAGATTGATTCTGCGTACTTTAGTTTATGTTCATCCTTTCCGTGCACTGCTGGTTTTACTGTAAAAATCAACTTGATTCAACATGTGATTTAGGTCAAGAAGTACTAGTTCAGTGTATCTTTTATCTTTTAATTGTCTTCATTACATTTTGTCATTGAAATTGGCACAGGATGGAAAAAACAAAAGTGGTTATGAGTTCCTGCGTCGTGAATGATTTGTTTGCAGGTCTTATCTGCCTGTGTAAAAACACACTGAATTCAGTTCACTCAAAAAGGCCTTAGGAGGTAATTTCATTTACGAACAATATCAGTAAGAACAGTAACATTACAACGGTATCACTGTTTTTCTTTTGTGGTGTTACAGAGCAAGAAAACAGTCAGTTATTTAACTGATATGTCAGAAACAGGAGAAATGGGAAAGCTTATGGATAAGGATTTCAGCAGCTTTGACAAGGACCAAACTGTGATGAAGAAAAGACTTGGTCACAGCATCTCCAGCGTTCCTGCTATACAATGGTCAGTGCAGGGTCGTGGACACCCAAGTCCATTCCCTCAGAAGAGCTACTGTAGCACAAACTGTCAGAGTGACCATGTTGACCCTTGTCCACTGCCAAAAGCATCTCCAAGGGGTATCTGAGCTGGACCATGGAGCTGCTCTGAGCAATCACATCTTCTTGTAGATCATGTAGTTGTTCAGGTGTGTGCCATTCATTTACCATTGGAAAAAATGGCACCAGGACACATGGAGTCCATGGCTCAGTGGGTCAGAGCTGGTTTGTTGGCACAAGGGGGACCTACACATTATTAGGCCAGTTATTTTTAATGTTGTGGTGTGGGTCAGTGTAAAGACCTGTTTTGTAAAATTAGAGCCAGATCACCAGAGGTAGTGTTGGAAGTCTAATGTAAGTTTTTGTCATTAAACATTTACTGTGTAGATGTATCCTGATTCTTTCGAATAGACCTCAGCTATACCCGGTATGGGAAAATAATTACTCTGGATTGACACAAGTATGGAAGTCAAAATGACAGAATTGAGACAGGAAGACATAAATTGGTGCAAGATGAGGAAGCTCTTGCTCCCCTGTCCCTTTAGACCCTCAAGTTCGACTCTCACTTTTCCATTTTGAGAGCATCACAGACACAGTGCCCTCCAGAGGCAGTGACGCATCTGTCAGAATTGCACAAAGGCAATAGAGTCAAACAAACTCACACAGAGAAGGCAGACCCTTTTTTTATTACCAGTCATATTTACTGAAAGTTTGAATCTAATGGCAAAATTATAGATAGATTTGAAATTCTTCCACAGTATTTTGCAGATTATTAAATGTTAACCTCTGTTGGTGACTTACTAATATTGAAACGTTTCTTGCAAAGCATGTAAGTGAGTCTAAAACTAAAATTACATTTCCGTAGTACAAAGAAAGTGGCAGTCATTATAATAAGAGCTGGAAAACAACAGAAATGTGTACATTATGATACAGTTGTGACAAGTACTAACTGTCTTGAGGGTCGCTTGCTCATACCGTAGCTTTATCCTTCAACTGTGGGCATTTAAAAATGCATGTGCAAAACCAGAGTACTCACCACAAAGCAAGTTTTGAAAGCCTGAATCCCACCACCTGCATTTTATTTATCACCAGCCTCATCAACAGAAAATAAGAAATGATCATTTTTGTTCAGCAGGGCAGGAGGACTCTGGTTTACTCTATTGCTCAATTAATTCCCTGTTTACATAAAATAGTTAAGTCTACAACTAATAGTATGTTTGTCACTTCTATGTATGTGCAAACAAACATGAAAAACTATGTGTTATAGTCTGTCTCAGATTATTATCTGGGTCAACATTCACAGCATTTCCAAGATGCGTTGGAAAAGTAAAAAAGTAATGACAAAAGCACAAATGCTGCTGAGCCTACGCAATGCACTTGTAATGTTGAAGCTTGTGGGCTAAGTTTAATTAAGTTGTTTCTGGCTGAGAAGAAAAATCACAATGCAGCTTTACTTTTGTAAAAGTAAGAAATCCATTTACTACCTGTTACTCCCCCCTCCTCCCCCCTTTCTTTCTGTGGGGTTGTTGAGATTCTAGTTAAATATTTGTCAGCTGATGAGATTTATATGATTTTGAACATGCTCAAACCTGAGGTTTTAATAATAAAAGACAATGTAGAGAATGTGAGAATTTCTAACTCCATATCCAGTCCAGTCATATTGGGACTTGAGCCTATTTTTTATTTTTCAAAGCCTCTTTTCTGTGTTGCAATAGACTGATACAATAGTGTTGCAATGTTTCAATAGTGTAGTAGCACAAACACACAGCTGTTTACTTTTATATTTAGATAATGACAGACACTTTCATATTTTGTGCATATGAAAGCATCATGAGAAGGCTGGTTCATCTTCATCACTGATCCTTGTTCTGCATCTTAACAACCAGTCTTTACGTGAGAGCCAACCTCACGATTTCAAAGAGTTGAGTTGAAGGTGTAGGCAAGAGTACTGGCATGGATCCCAGGACAGCAGGCCAATTATAAAATTATGAGTGAAGAGTTCCTCTACACCCCTTGTTGCCCCAAAGAACCCCATTACCCAGAAGCCTTGGCTTTGAACACCTCTCCCACACCAAAAGATGACACAACCTCCAGTGCTGGCTCCTGTCAGGCAACAGTTCTGCAACAGAAGCCATTTCCCCCCCTCCTCTACTTCTACATCTCCCCGAGTGTTTTTAAAGCAACACTGCAGAGCCACATTTCCTAACAGCGTCGGCTTAAAGGCAGCGCTGGCAATATGACAGCCAGAAGAAACAGTGAGTGCCACAATTGACATATTCCCCATCCTTTTGGCATGTCATCTCCCTTTTTCTGGACACCTGATTGATTCTGACAGCCTATATTGGGTATTTCATATGAAAGAGAATTTTGTGATTAAATGTTAATGAGTTGGAATTTCTCTCAGTGCTTTTATTACAGGCCGCCAGTTTTGAACATTTTTCAAAGTAACACACCCAAATTCCACTGTTTGCAATGAATTAATAATACAGTCTTGTCACTGAAGTATCATGCATTCTTTAATCAGGCTCCGGGTCTGAAACAGAAGCTTCTTGAAAGGTATTTCTTTATGATCAGAACAATTAGAAACTTAGTGGCAATCATAAAGGGCTGCTCACAAAGTCATGCATGCATACAGTATATACAGTGAGTATGTGCGTCTCAGAGACAGAGAGAGACCCCTGGGGTGAACGCCGATGCTTTCCTGTAGTTGCCATCTGAATTATGTGTCTTGACTGGATCACGTCAGCCATGACTGGAGACTTGAGACGAGTGGGGCTAAAGGCTGTGTGAACTGAAAGCACAAAAGAACAGAACTGCACGTCTTTGTTCCATGTCCTCAAAGTGCTCACCAAGTTGTAAAATAAACATCCCCAAGTTTAGCTCACCCCCTACTTCCTACAGCCAAGTCTGGAATCAGCCCCCCATTTCTGTTCCCATTGTTGAGGACAAGACGCTAGTTTGTGGCGTTTGGTCTCTTTTGTGTTGAACTGTATCGGAGCTGACACACATCTAATGTCTGCGTCTGCCTCCTACCTGATATCCTCTGCGGCTTTTCTACAACTGCCAGCAAAAGAAGAGATAGGAGCAGGCAGACTGTTTATTTATTTCATCATCTCAGATCATGATACTGTCTACCTCACCCACACGCTCTTTACCACTTTATCGCGTGCGTGCGTGTGTGTGTGTGTGCGTGCACTGACATGGGAAAATAAAGAAAAAAGAGGGTACTCAGCAAAATGTGTGAGATGCACACACCATAAAATGCAGTAATCACAGCAGGGACTCTTATTCTCTTAGATATCTGCTGCAGTATCTGTATTATAATTCTCCTGCAGTCTATGCACTGACTTTTTCTTTCAGGGCAGAGCAAGACACTATGGCACTAGGATTGAGTTTTTCACAAAAGAGTGAAAGGTCTTTGTGGAGGAATTGACTTTGTGTCTGTTTGCAGTTTGTTTTTAAGGCTCTCTTCTGTTCTCTTCTGTTCTGCGAACAAGCTTGGTGAAACAGACCTCTGCGCTCTCAGCTCTCCCTCTGTTCCTGAGCAGAAGTTAGAACAGTTGGTGCCCCTCAATAAGTTATACCACCATCACCCCAACTCAGGAACACGCAACAGTCTGGAAGAATTTCAGGTAAAGGCCTGCCTAATTAGTTCCCATCAAAAATGTAATTCTTTTCTGGAATTACGCTGCAAGGGCCAAGTAGCCAAAGGCGAAGATACCTGGTGGAGAAAAAAAATAATGAATGAAAAAAGATATTCTAACCTCGAGCCATAAGTACATTTATATGCTTGACATGACTCTGCCATCAATGTTGGGTCGAATTCTAATTTAATTTCTGAGATGTATGTGTAATTTTGCCATTAATATGAATGTTAGCACCCTAAATATTTTAGACTTCTCATGGATATTGTGAGCGTCTCATATATCCTTCAAGAGTGTATTAATTAATAAACTCTTTTCTGATACTTTTTTTTGCTGGAAACTTGTAATAAGAGCAAGCAGGTAGGATGATGTAGTGAGAGCAGCCAGAACATAGTTGTCTGGTGCCTCATTAACATCCCCAGTTCATTATAAAGAGGCTTTTTTTTCTGTCATCTTTTTATTATGTGCCAATGTTGTGTGGCCTTTAAGGTAATTAATAATGAATTAATTAACCAAATTAATTCCTAGGTTAGGAACGTTGTTCAGTAGTGGGGCCAGTCAGTTTGGATTTGGGCCCTGATGGGTGAGGCCCTTTACAAGCTGATGTTGTTCATGTTTCTGACAGTGCCAGCCCCCTGTCTAAAAGCCCTAGCAAGTGCCATTTGTCTCCGGGTTAACAGAAAGACGAGATATAGGGCGGGCTGAATTATTTAAGCTCCCACAACACATGCACTTTTGCTTTTCAAGCATGAGTTATAATTTAATTAGAAACTTCTGGTGCGTTGCTGGGTATTTAAATATTAAAGTCTTCCGCTGATCACATTGGATTAGCCATCCCTGTGAAATTCCCTGAGATGTCAGTTGTTGTCTTTCTGTCTGCCTCTCTCTCTCTCTTCTCACTCTCATCGCTTTCTTGCATTTCTAGCAGTGTTTTTTGAACTACAGCGCTCACAGATTGTTTGTCAGCTCCTGTAGACAAAGGACTAATCATGGACTTTTGGTAACCTTAAGAGGTTCGTTCATGCCGGAGACCTGGATGAACACAGAGAGGCCGTGCTCTTGATGAGGTGTGGATTTAAAGGTGATTACGTTTCTCCCCTGGCAGTTTCAAAACATGGGTTTTGGGGGTCAACATTGTGGGGGCCTGTTGTCCAGCACCTTCCGTCTCCTGAATGCAAAAGATGCAACCTGTTGACTTGTGTTTTTGCCACCACTATGTTCATGTTTGTATTTGGAGAGCATTTGAAAACAGTAATAAAGCCAAAACTTACATTGAAATTAAACAGTTTTGAAACCTCATAATATAAGAAAAAACACTACTCTTATAATAGCATAAGAAACTAAGCAGAGAAGACTACAAAATGGATTCAGCAAAGAAAAAAAATTTAAATAGAAGCCATTGTATATTTAAAACAAAATTAGGGTCTCTGTATGTGTGCTACTGTACATGTACATTATTTTAGTTTGTACAAATGATCCTAACAGTAACAGTGTTTTCATGTTTCTGAAAGTGTCACAGCGAGTTATATATATATATATAATGTATATATAACTCCCACAAGCACAAGACTGTCGCAGTTTAAAAGTTAGCGTCCTGACAGACTCCATGGCTCCATGGACATGTCAGTCTTCAGACACGGCTGTAACAACAGCATCATGGCGCACGCTCAGCACTTGTGTGTCTGTGCATGCTGTGTTGTCTTTGTCTGCTCCAAATGACCTGTGTTAGAGAAACACTGAGGTAGAGACTATGAGTGAGTGCACAGCCCACGCACATCCTCAAAGAACAGAACAGTTTATGTGTGAATTATGGGTGACAGGTTGCTCAGTCCTTCCCCTCGATCAATCCTGTGACACACACACTCTATTACCAGTGGCAAAGATGTACTAGTGATTCCTAGCTGTGGGGCATCCAGCTAATTATAAACCAGCATCTACTTTAATCTTCTCCTCCAGACGGTTATTTATCCCTGTAAGCATTAAAGCTATCTGTTAGCTCTAGTTTCTCTTTCTTGCTGCAAATCGACAGAAACATAGATGAATACTCACCTGTCTTTGATTCAGAAATAACTTTCACATGAAAGCCTTAGAGCGGCTTCGCTTCCTTCCTCGCACAGTGTTTGCGTGTGCTTGTGTCTTTCTGTGTATTTTGACCTGTCATTTTGTGTGTCTGAACAGGTGTATCTGTCTGTTCACCGTAGGTGCATATCGTGCTCTGCTTCTCTTGAACTCTGGGAGGGGCCCTGGCAGTAGCGCTGCGATTGTGTGTCAATCAGGCAGCGCTGCAGACGGCCTCGCAGGCCCCCCATCATGTGGGGTCCTGTTCCTCTCCTGTCTTGTCCTGTCATCCCGGGTTCCTTTAGTCTCCTCCTCTGTTCGTCCCACAACCCCTCAATCATCATCATCACTTATTCTCAGAGAAACATTTTTCACTTAAGGCCCCTTTCAGAAATCTGCTGCTCAATCTTGAAGAACTGTAAAATATTTTAACAGTATCAGTCTAAACAAAAAAATCTAATGTGACTAATGTTGCTGTTCCACCTAACCAGACTATGTCTTAGTTTTATCTATAATTAGCAAAATGTTGCAATCCTGGTCCAAAGTCAGTACTTTTGAGAAGTTCTTGTGTATTAATTAATAACTGCAACAGCATATTAATTACCATCAGTCAAAGTCTGATGTAATGTGAAAAACATCACATTTTTAATGAAAAAAATCTTTATTTTTTATTTAGAAATTCAACTTCATTTATTTTTAAATATGATGCATAGAAGCAGAATGAGTGTGGGCAGATGAACTGAGTTTGGATTTCATATTTGAGTTTTATACATAAGGTTGGTCAAATTGAATTGACAAACTAATCTTAGTTTCACTAGTATTAAAATTCAACTCTTCCACTTCAGATTCAAATATCAGGTTTGATATTATTTGCTGATAGTGATCTCTTGAGAGCTCAGGGGGACCAGCTGCTATGAAGATGGTAACTAGTTTGCTTGTCAATGTTTATGTGAGGAAAGTTAAATTCTTCCTAATGTATCGTATTGTTTGAATTGAAGTTCTGTTAGATACCTAAATAAGGTTTCAGTAAATATTTAGATAGTCGTCATGCACATCAGTTCTCTCAGAGAGATATGTCTTGTTTTGGTCTATTTCAGTTCTATTTGACCTAAAAGTGACTGAAGTGTTATTACTTTTATACAACTTGCAAACTCTCAACAAATACAAAGCCAAAGTATTATTACTTAGTTAGCCATTTCCATGTATTTTGTTCCATGTTAGACAATGTACAAAGGGAAAATTTGCTCTTACATGTTCAGCTGAGTGTAGTCAATAACCTCACTCACTCTTACTCCTCTACTGCCTCTCTTTGCAGACCTCCCCAGATGTTTTTTGACTCTTATTTACTTTAATATTTCAGCAGTTTACACAGCTAGAAGGACAGGTTTCTCTCTATGTCTTAATAATGTTAAGTCCCTGTAAACATTGTTGTACTAACTGAGATGAAGAGGCACAAGGAAAATACTTAAATAAATTACAGCTATATAAAGAGAGAGTGGGTCAAAGAGAGGCAAAGGTGCATGAGTCAGAAACATATTTTCTTTTTTAACGGTAACTGCATCACTGTCTTGTAAAATTTAAATGGTGTGAACAAGAGGCGGCATTCACCAACATTTGGAATAGATTAGTAAGTAAATAAACTGACCTTTAGCTACCCCTAGATGAAGTCTTTTGACCTTTTAACTGTGCATTGTTTCAGATCTATTGATTACTTCTAACACCCCAGTGTAAACATTCTCACTATGGACATTTTCAACCTCGTCTTTCCTGCATTGTATGTGCACGTGTAATGAGCTACTCTGTAGCCAAGTATGTTCTGTTCAAATATGTTAACGCAACCCCTGAGTCAAATTTTTTTTTTTGTGGAAAGAGAACTATCAGATGGCTTTGACGATTAATACTATAGCGAATGGGCTACTTTAATTATTAAGTCTGCGTTACACTTGAAGAATGCTCACCAGGCGTGAGATTTAAAAGAAGCTAATGTTTCACTATCAAACCATTTCATCCAATCTTCATAACAGATGTGTGGGCACGGGAGGGCATTAGTTTCCACAGCAGGCGCTGAAAATATGCCTGCTTTGCCCTCATAAGGAAAGAAGTCGGGTTTGTCTTGAGGGGCCAAGTGTCTTCTTGTGACTGGCCATTGGTTTTAAGTGGCTTGTGCATTTTTCATGGGACAGTGGTCGTTGGGAATATCTTGTCACTCTATTAAGGTCTATTCAAATGGTAGCAGCCATAAAACGAAGCAGGCACTGAAATATTAATTTAATATTGCAACACACCACAGTGTGTATGTGTTAATTAAGAAAGGAGATATATGCTTTAGACAGGATGGTGCTTTCAGTGCACCATAGTGGTGGAAGATAAGTTAAATGGATGTGACATTCGGGTTTCCCAGTTCTAGGCTGATGTCAATATGTAGATATCTTATAAGCTACAAGTGTGTGAATAAAGTGGAAATAAATACAACATTAATTTTATTTCTCTGTGCTGTTATTATTTTGTCATAATATATTTAGGAGTAATGTTTGCTTTATTTTTGTTGTATTAGTTTATTGGCAGAGCTTTTTAGTCATCTGAAAGAGTTGTGAACAACTTAGCCAGTCTGTTAGGGTTAGGGATGTTAAAATGCTAGAAAACAACAGAAAAAAGGGAAAACAGAATAAATGAATGAATGTAAATGATGACACTCAAAAATGAAGAGAACCTGTAAGTGTCAAATTTTTTTCAAGTACTGAAATAAAACAAAATTAATTAATTAACACGTTGTTGACAGAAAATTGATTGGCAATTTTTAAGAATTTTAACAAACGATTAAAACATTTTAATAAATAAACATTACTGAGACTTTATTATTGGAGGGTTGGTTGCACACAAAAAAAAAGAAAAAAATCTGAGATATTACTCTGGACTTTAACTTTTCAGAGTAATTTTTCACATTATATGTTCCAGAAATCAATAATTATATCCCTGCATCAATATGGATTCCTTTATAAAAAATCTAAGACTATGATTACTATTTATTTATGTATAACTGTCTTGATATTTCTTATTTCATAAAGCACCCTCACTTCGTTCTTTTGGTCCTTTTATTACCTTTTCGCCATTCCTCCTCTCTCTCCGTAGGACAGGGCAGCAATTATATACCCTACCCTCCATCTTAGAGCTTATTAACCTTTTTGTTAGAATATCTGGAGCATAAAGACCTTATTAAATATTTACATATGCACTAACCAGTATGAAAAATTAAGAAACCCAAAGTTTTATTAACCTGTAGTAATATAATGTCTACTGTTGGCCAACAAAAGGGTCTTTTTTGCACATTAAAGCATTCTGTACTGCATAGTAATGTATGATAAGAAGGTTTTCCTTGCATTGATTAACTCCACTTTAATATAACATTAGGTTTCCCTAAACTAGTTTTATCATAGAATTATGCTTTTATTATAAGGTGTAGAGTTGAGGGCAGGGGGAGAGATGTTTTGCCTGCAGAAATAAGGCATTGCGACAGTCCTTAATTATCCATGGCTCTGTGTGTTGTGACTTACATGAGGACTTAAGTAAAATGCATATGCTCACATTTCATGAATATATTAGAAACCATAGCATAAATACCTGTCCCTGCTAACCACACTGACCTGTGCCTGCATAGGTGTAGTTGATCTATAACACTCAACTATTCAAATGGGACTAAGTAGCTTTTAATTATTCAAACATATATTTAAAAAAGACTGTTTAATGCTCACCATCACCTGCTCCTGGCATTCTCCTCCTCTGTTTTGGATTGTAGTTTATGCTTCACTGCTCACAACTGAGTCAATGCTCACTGAAATGTTTAGATTTTTATTAACAGCACTGCGAGGCACTAATATCTCACTGGCATTTTCACTGTCCTCTTCAGTCCTCTAAAATCGTTCCCTTTAACTCTGATGGGCGCTCAGACGTTCTGGTTCCCAGTGAGCTGTTGCTTTGATTCCTTCCGCTGTGCATGCAGAGCAGACTGTGCCTCATACCCGCGCACCTGGAGGTGCATACACCTGCATGTCACCAGTGCAGTTCCTCTGCAGAAATTACAACTTCAAAGCAGAAATCGTATCATATCACCAGTGTCGAGGCCAAGATAGATAAAAAGATACACAGACTGGTGGAATGCAGTATTTAAGTACTGCATTTAGATACAGTTTTGAGGCACTTGTAGTTCATTTGATATTCAAAGCTAAATATGATGACATTTAGGTCTTATTCATACTGAGTCTGGAAGGGCTGGATGTTACTCCGCAAAAAAGCATCTGCTAAAGAAATTTGATGGTACAGGTTTAATGGTTTAATGTATATACTGTATATAACTATCCAGCAGAACAAAATGTTTTTGAACTCAACCTTTTAACTCAACCATTTAAAATGCTGCTGTTTATATGTTTCTGTGTCGTAATAATAAGACATATTTACTAACTCACTGACTTTTTAACTTTTGTTCTGCTATATATTAATTTTTCATTTTCATTACATACTATAATGTATGTAGTAAAAAATTAATATATAGCAGATCAAAAGTTAAAATTTAGAGTAACTGAAGACTAACTAACTAAATTTAATTTGCACATTAATACAAAACGTAGTTTTAAAAATATAATTCAGTTATATATTTAAATACCTTACAGTATATGAATTAGCTTCATTTTAACTATAACATTAAATACTGTTTACATGTTAAAGTTATTTAACAGTGCCCGTTCGTTTTCAAGTTTTGAAAAGTGTGACTTTAATGTCCCTTAATAATACATTTACTTTACTTTAATGAAAAGGATTCTAATGTATTTTGCTCGTCGATAGAGTGAAAAATAAAAGCGGAAATAAGGAGTCAGACACAGAGGTCATAGCAGGATAAAAGTTTAAGTTGAGCAAAGAATAAAGAGAAATATGAATAATAAGAATTATGATTACAGTGCATGATGAAAAGCTCGGAGAAACAATCTCTGAGAGAAACATGGAAATATCGGGAGTGGGAGACAAGATGTGACTGAGAGCTGTAAGTTGTAGGTGTTAAACTTTGATGCCTCTAGTGAGTGAGGCAGTAAAGTACAGTGTGGTCTGTGAGCAGCAGTAATAGAGTGAGCACCTATCCAGGCAGACGGAGGGGAGGAGGTGGGGGAGAGTGGGGGTGGCAGCGGAGGGGTTATGGGGCATTGTAAAGTAAGACAGAGAAGAGGCGAGCCATACATAGTCTGACTGAGACGGAGAACAAGTTGGGGGGTGCGGATAGTTAGATAGCGAGAGAAATGAGAAGGTTATCCATGATTTAACGCCTGTGGGGCCATGAGATGAGCCTTGCCAGTTCAGGCTGCTGTGATTGCTGGCTGGTGCTGGCTGAGGCTGGGGCCTTTCAGCTCATTTCGTCATGGAGCTCCTAATGAGGCCTGGGCCGAATCCCTGAGCACAGGGGCTCCAGACACACCTCGGATGGAGGGTACTGAGGGGTTCCAGCCTCCACCAGCAACACCATCATGTCTTCGGTAACTGAAGGGGTGGTTGTAGGGGGGGCACGTGGGGGGTGGAGGGTATGGGTGTTGCTCCAGGGTGAGTTGGGAAACCTACTTTGTCCCGAGGCTGTGTGAAAAGGTCACTGCCCTTGAGGAGTAACCACAGGCACCCGCTGCAGGGCGTCTGGAGGGAGAGTTGTTTTTGTTCAAACAGGAAGTGGCGGGTTAAGAGGAGCGTGTCCATCAAAACTATGTCTGCTGTTTGCTCGTACAGAAGTAGGAGCTTTTGTTTTTGGAGTTTGTTCCAGGACTAGGTTTCCACTGATTTGTGTATTGATCTCTCCATAGTTAAGTTTTTTCTAATAATCAAACACAGTTATTGCATAGTTCCACCAGTTATTGCTTGCAACAACTTAAACCTCTCTCACATCTGTCTGGAGAAGTAGTCGAGGACTGAGCAACTTACCTTATGTGGCAATATGGGTGCCTCCCTAATGAGAGGCAGCTCTAGGGGATATAAAAGGCAGAGAGGTGGGGCAGCAGGCTCGCTGGCGGAGCGACTTTGCTCACCCCGGCTCTGGCCTTTGTGCAGAGTTAATGATGCCACTAATATGTTCTTTAAAGACCACACTGTGATTCATGGCTTTCATTAGCCCCATGTGCCAGGGTGTCTTTCTCCCTCTCTCTCTTTCTCCTTTCTGTCGCCCTTTTAATGATGGCCTGGAGACGAGGTGGCACGCTTGACCCTTAATCATACGTGTAAGAGGAGGCCAGTGTGAGTGAGGCGCGATGATGAGATGGGAGGTTGTGGAGAAAGGCAGAGAGGCGGTCGGAAGAGGTTGAAGAAATCAGACGGTTGTTCTTCATAATCCAGCTCCTCTGGGCTGGTTCAGCTAGACTCTCCTTCTCAGGCAGGACAATCTATATGACCGACATGTATTATTACAGAAAATACACACACATTCATCAACATTATGTCATTTTGAAAGTAAATCTGACTGAACCATACAGAGATTACTGGAGAATATCTCAGTATCTGTTTATGAAGGAGTAGAGAAAACAATTTGATGATTCTTATCTGTAATAGTAATTTAATTATCAAAAGTCAATAGCATAAGTCTGGGAGGATGGCAACACCAATGAAAAAGTTTCATGGTGAACGAAGCACAAGCTCTTAATGAGCAGGTGGTAATAAATCCACAGATTACGGTGTCATATACAGACTACTGTAGGTAGCTTGTGAATGACTGTATCCACAGAGCAGACCAGTCCCAATAACTCTAAGACTGCCCATCATTTTAAAGTTACTACATTTTCTGAAGGTCATTAGGCAAGTTTGTCAGCGTCTTTAACAGAACAAGTAGAAGTAACCGTTTCTTAAAATGAGTTTGTGTCATTGCCACGAATGTCTCGTGTGTAGTTTGTGTAGAATCAGTTGTGTAGGTTCGTTACTGTGTTTGCTTTCTGTGATAGTTTAATGTTGATCTTTTTAACTAACTGATTCATTGTTTCTTCCTGGCATGAAACTCAGCATCTCACGGCTCATCATCACATTTGTGAATCCAGTTTTCTAGTTTTTGTAACAGCATTAACTAATTTACAGCATCTTTGATATAACTTTCTTATAGTTTCTCACTGTTTTCTGGTTTGATCTTGCTTTTGCTCTGTGATTTTTAAATATGCAGGTTACCTAAGTTGAATTTGACATAAAAGATTTTGGGGTATTTTTCAAATGATACTGTGACTGTGATCAAATGATACTGTGACTGTGATCTTTAGCCAAACGTATTTGGATCAGACATCTGATCTGATCGCTCATGCCTATTACACCTTGTTCTAGTGATTTCAGTTTTCAATATAGTTTTGTGTTCTTGAATC
Source organism: Ctenopoma multispine (assembly GCA_034779795.1). Classification (NCBI taxonomy): domain Eukaryota; kingdom Metazoa; phylum Chordata; class Actinopteri; order Anabantiformes; family Anabantidae; genus Ctenopoma; species Ctenopoma multispine. Next base: position 7,782,338 of record JAUYWH010000001.1, read on the forward strand.
TCAGTGATTGCTTATATGATAAATACAGTGTTCATTTAAGTGATAGCCAATGCTACCATTTCCTGATGGTGAATAAAGAAGGGTTTGTAGTGATTTGTGATGGAACTGCAGTCACGACTCTGGCAGTGTACAACATGTGTGTGTAACTACGTACGTAGTGGCCATGAGTGTGTATGTTTGCGGTGGTGTAAACACACAGTATTTCTCATGTCTGCCTGTTGGGAGGAAAATAAATAAATGATAAATAAATTACACACAGACACACTGCACTTGAACTTGCTTTGCTTCGAGTAATGCAGTTGTTTACAAGTGTGTTGGGGGGCGGGGGGCAGGGGGGGTGCATCGCAGGTAGCGCCACATCATGTCTCTGAGTATCACGTTGTGTTGTCTTAGACCACTGACACTAGGGATAATTTCAATAATTCACACTCTTATGTGATTGCAGGAGACACCTCATGTGTTGCTTTTTAAAAATGTAAAGCAATCCCTGCCCACCCAACACGGCCTCTGAGCACACACACAAAAACACACTAACATAACATGGCTCTGGACCAGACTAGTGCCCAGATGATAAAGAGCAGATGTTTTCCTAACTGGGGGTATGTTCCTAATGCTTCTATACCTGCCCTCCTATAAAACCAACTCCCCTCCATCTCCTTCTCCTCTTTCCGCAGTATCTATCCAAGCCATCCATTTTTCCACAGAGTAAAGACAGATTAGGGCCTAAATCCCCCACAATTTGGGTCATGGCCTTTTGTGTGTGCCGTGCAGTGAGAGGAGCGGCGCACGACTGGGCCCCCATTTACCAGAGATCAAGGGGTTAGGCCGGCCACTGATTGAGGGGGAGCCACACAAGTATGACCATGCTTGGAAAAATAATGAGATTGAATTAGTCTATGGTGGAGACCTGGTGGAAAATTTAAAAAGAGGGGAAAAGTGGTAAGAACAGCTGTGTTGAAGCAGGAAAATTGTGTTTATGGTCATGTGAACCTGCTATCATGCCCAGCTGTTGCCTTGAAATATTCCACCCTAAGTTTTATCTGCTATATGCAGCTGCTTAAATTTGTAAATGTAGTAATTTTTTAATTTACTTCCAGTAAAACCTTTTATTTTAGTAAATCAGTTATGAAATGTTACAGAATTGAAGCTGACCCACACCTAAGTCACCTGAAATAATGCATTTACTTATCATCAATCAACAAGATGACTTATACAGACTTGTATTTCCCAGCTGGCAGCTCATGATAACACACAGTTTAATGTATGCACTCCCTCCAACACACCAGAGATACAAGCGTTCCTTAGTTTTTGGGCAGGCTTTCCCAGTTTAACGTGTAAACTTTTCATATTGAGAAATTTATAGTCATTTTGAGCTCTAAATTGGAGAATGATTCTTGTGGGATTGCCCGGAAGCTCTTGCATTTTCCTGAAATATTGTGCAAAAACAGGAAACACCATCCGAGAAAACAGCACATCGCTGCAACAAACCAACACAGCATCTCTCTACTTAACTTCAGTTTTGTGTGTATTACCATCTCATCCTGAGTTCAAAGCAGCATGATGTTAATGAAGGTTCCCATGTACAAAGAGAAGCTTATGTAAATGTTACCTCTCCAGATGTTCTATAGCTCTCAGAGCCAGAACTTCAACTAGCCCCAAGTCACGTACTACCAGTTAGCATTTAGACAAACCTTTGTACCTTCACTTGCCTATAGGGCCTATCAGATCGTTGCAGCCTAAAAATCAATATCTGCCGCTAATGAAGTTTAGCCACACATTTTAATGAAGGACCCAATTTGCATTTAAAAGTAACAAGAGGGGAAATGGGTTCATTTTCCCCCATATCTTATTTAGTATGTACATTTGAACAGAAAGCAATGCACCGGTTTGTTGGGTGTGGTAACATTTGTCTGTTTGTGAGGAGTTTTATTTTAATTGGGTATTACACACATGTCATTATTACATGTCTGAAGATCTGTGTATCTATATATACAATATACTGTATACTGTATATATATACACTGATCTGTTTATAGATATACTGTATATATATAAATATATATATAATATAGTATTTTAGTCATATTACAAATTAGCATAATCTTATCATTTATCACTCTCAACAAAGATTGATAACAAATGTCTTTGTGAAACATGGATGGACATGCCACAGAGCTAAAATCAGCTCTGGCATATTTTAGTTTTCTTCTAATTGTGCTTTCTAAATAACCTAAGCTCAACCTAAGTCCACTCATTTCCGAAGCTTTTAGCTGCATCTCTTTACCACGTGATGCACAATTAAACACATTTTTCTCCCTTCGTTTTCTCTGTCCAGACTAAAACAGCTTTTCTGAGCTTTTTCTCACTCTGTAACAAAGCTTTTCCAAAACTGCCTTGGTGAGCATCTGTCTGAGAATGTTGTCTTTCTGTTGTAGTGTTAATGAAAAGATCAGCTTTGTATACATTTTCTTATGTCAGTGACTGAACAGATGATGTTACTACTGCAGCATTTTGAGTTTTTTGTTCATCCAGACAAAGAAGTCCAAGTAGTTTTTTTTGTTGTTGTTCATTGTTTGCTCTGTGACTAAGCAGCTATTAAGTGACTAAACTTTCATTGAGATTCTTCTCGCCTGCTCACTATAAGCAATGCTCAGAGCGAAAACACTCATCAGTCCTCCCCACGTGCTCAGTGGAAGAAACTCTAGCCCCTGCTGACCATGTGTTTTTGTGTTTTGTGTTTTTCAATGTGGATGGAGGTAATTTCAGAAACAAGCTGAAATTTATTTTGTCTTTACCCCAAAATATCATTTTACAATTTAAAAGTGAACGGTTGGGTCTAATTTTATGTCAGATGAACCAAAATACAGCGGAAATGTGTTTGATCTGTGGTCAGACAGGTGACTTGCATATGTGTGAAGATACTTGTGACACAGAGGTGTATATTGGGATTTTAGATAGACTGATGCTGCTATCATTGAAACATCTTTTCTGGAGAAGTCTGTGGATAGTTCAGCAGGATAAAGTTAGGCCTCATTCTGCATGTGCTGCAGCAGCATTGGTTCATAGACACAGTGTGTGTGTGCTTACAGTCCAGTTCTGTTTTTAAGTAAAGCTCAAATCCCACATTAGAGAGAGGGATAAATGGTGGTTACACATGATTCAGATAAACAAGCGGCATGCTGCACAAACTCTCACATGTTTTCTCTGTAATCTTCTTGTTGTAACAGGAGCTTTGATTTGTGTTCTTGCTGGGGATTGTCTCCTATCAGGTAAACCAGGGCTTTTTTTTCTCAGTCCACATTTTATCCATTAGTTTTTGTATTTGTCATTTTGCTTTCTTTTTCTGTAACAGTATAGAACATTTACACCGTTTGAACCACCTGAAATATGCAGAATAATGAAATATAGATATTAAGAATCACCATTCAACAGATTTGGAGTCTTTACCTTATTTCCTTTTTAGCTTAATGTTTGATCAGCCAGCCAATTAATTTACTCAAATTTTACCAACTTTAGTCTAATTTACAACAACAATTAATAATTTTAATTAGAATTTAAAATTTTAAACAATATTAACTGTATTTAAATTCACAGAAAAAACAAACACGATATTGGTCACAAAAGTTACTGTGAGAAATTTCCCACCAATCATTCAGCTCTGGGGAAACACAAGCACATTTAGCTCCAGAGGTTGCTTATGTAATTGCCTTACACTTGAGGGGGAAAAAATGGGTAAACTTTAGTTTCTGTTCTCGTACATCAAATGTCTTCAAATGCACATTCTCATCTCTGACAGGAAAAGTTCCTTCCATGTGAGTGCAGTGTCTGTACTACTATGTTATACTGTGTTCCTGATCCTTCTTTACGTGAGCATCTCCTTGCACATGAAAGCCAATCTGCTCGTTTTATGTAAGGAACAACAAGGCAGAGTCTCCTGCGTGTCACGCTTGGTGTGAAAACTGCGGGATCTTTGCAACAATTTTCACGCTCTCCCCTGCTGGCAAAGTGTACCGCGGTGCCAGCTGCAGCAGGAAAGCAACTTAGCCTCCAGCAAGACTAAAATGTGCATCAGAGTAAAACAGTTGTTTACTTTGTTTGAACTGCAGTATCTCACCCGCGGGACACTGTGTGCTTGAAGTTTTGCATCTTTCTCTGTCAACTTGTGACAAAGAGTCAGATGAATAACAAATTCATTTTCTCTGCCTTCCCCCTCCCTCCCTCCCTCCCTCCTTCTCCTGTTGTCTTGTTTTCTGTATTCCACCTATTTCTTCACCTACCCCCCAACACCACCACAACTGCCACCACCACCACCACCGTTCTTCCCCTTTGCACTCCTCTCGAATTATTCATTGTCTCTTTTAAAGTTTCAGCAAGTGCTAAATTGATGGTGACACACAAACTACATTATGTTTTTTCGCTCCTTTTTTTATAAACTAACAGCACTTCTCATCTCTCTTTAATTGTGCAGCAGCTGGGGATGCAGATGCACACAGATGCGAGTGAAAGAGGGTGAGATGAGAGGAGGGAAAGTGGGGTTGAAAAGACAGCAGAGCAGGGGATTGTGTAACTTAGTTAAAGTGATGAGGCAGAGGTCCTAAGTGACCTGCCTCAGATGTGAGCGTTGCCTGTGTGCTGATGTGGATATAAGAGAACAGGAAGAGAGAAACGGGCTGATACTCATTCTCTGGTTTGCTTCAACTTTAAATCCAACTCAAGCTATAACATCTGAATATGATACTTGTACTTTTTGAAAGTTCCCACAAAACAAAGTTGTGTGAAATGTAGTCACACAAGTTCATTCAGTTCTGGATATAAATGATGAACTCAAGATGCCTTGTATTTTTTACTTCACTAAGTTAATACAACAAAAAATAGATACAGCAGAAGAATATTGTATTAGGTGCAATGCCATCTTTTTTTCTGAGAGTGTGCCATCAATATAATAAGAAAAAACCCTCTGATGTATTTAAAGTCAAGACGTCAGGGAGTTTTCTCAGGATTTCCTTGAAAGCTTGATGCTAATTAGTTCTGTCACCGTTGTTTGAATTTAGTTTCCATAAAAAAATGCAAAACTGCTCAAATCTTAAAAATGGACAGAGATGATTTAAATCCATGTAAATATTCATTTAATTCAGATGTGCCCAAATACACTGTATTGCCAAAAGTACTGGGACACCTCCTCCAAATCAATGAATCCGGTGCACATAGCAAGGTTCATAAAGTCATGGATGAGAGAGTTTGCTGTGGAGGAACTTGACCGGCCTGCACAGAGCCCTGACTTCAACCTAACTGAACACCAGAACCAGGCCTTCTCATCCAACATCAGTATCTGACCTCCCAAATGCTCTCTAACACCCCTGTGGACAGCCTTCCCAGAAGAGCTGAAGCCACTGAAGTTCATGTTTGTATAAAGGCAAGCGTCCCAATACTTTTGGCAATATAGTTTATTTGCAAAACAAAAAACAGATTTAATCCAGAGTACAGTATCTTGGCACATGCTAAGACAAAAAAGAGGGTAAAAAAGGTTTTTGTTTTGCCTGAAACAGAAGGATTATTTGAGTTCTTTTCTTCGTGCTGTGCTAAATTTGTGATTTTTGGGAGCTTTGGTTTAAGTATAGATTTTTTTTCTTTATACTGTGTTTATAGTTAAGGTTTTGTTTTTTATTAGTCTCAAACACTTTTTTTTTATCTCTGTACTTAGTAGAGATTTAGTGTAGAACAAATAGTGTCAGTGTGGAGGTGTGTAAAGCAGCACAGAGGTGAGCTCAACAAAAGATTATTGATCAGCGAAACAGCAAAATATTGTTGTTTTTTTTCTCCAGAACAGGCTGGTGTTCGTATCCCTGTCCTTAATCAGGTCAGTTCTCTTTTCTTAATAGGCATGTCTTTAGGGGAGGAGAAGTTCAGCAGAAGGTGCACATGTATATTTGTGTGTTAAGACTTGTCAATACACTTCTTTCCTGCCACTTTTCAAATGAAAAATTTGTGTCATCAAGAGACACATTGATCTCACCTAGTCTCCCCCAAATTACCACGATGAGGTTACAAATAATGTCAGATTGTAAGTGTCACATTTGAATGTAAAGTCAGACAGTGGAGCAGATCAAAGCTGCACAACATATGTCAGATTTGCTTGTATGTTTATGGCAGGACGGGGCTCCCTCTTCTCATTCCTGTCGCTTTCTCCTTCTTTTCAACTTCTGCACCTCTCCAGCAGAAAATAAATAAGTAATACTTAATATCATCATATGTGATTGAAGGGGCACTGAAATGGAGGAGTGAAGAGCATCGCCAGATGAAGTGAAGTGTTGAAAAGAGTGATTATTTTTGCTTCACTGAGGTCTTATTTTTCAAAGTGCCACTAAAAGCATGAGAGACGTATGTCACTTTGTGCTGGGAGGATGGAGGAGCTGAAGGCTGATTTGATAAGAGATGAAAGAAAGGTACCCTGGCAGGGTGACACTACCCTCCCCCCATTTTTTTAGACCTTTGCTCAAAACCTCGATACTTCAAGTGGTTCCAATCATATTCTCCATGAGGCAGTGTGATATTTATGACCGAGTGCCCACAGCCAAAGCTAATATTATGAGCTTCCACAGTGCCATCCATATTGTTTTACCTCCCATTGCCTGCGGAGAGAAATAAATAAAGTGCCTGCCGCTGCAGAGTGGCATTGGCAGTCTTCGCTTTCATAGCTCTCTTCTAGCAGGTTGCAGTGCAGGCTGGGCTGCAGAAAGGGGAGAGATGGGAAGAAACGGGCTGTCACTTTAGGTTGGGTAATTTTTGACGTGCACGTCAAGGCCTTGACAAGGGGAATGTGGCCGGCCTGTACATTAGAGCCGGGCTTACAGGCAGCAGCACTGGGGACAGGTAGTAATGCAGTCCCAGAGAGTGCTGCTCATCTGCTCACACTATGTACTTGTCTGATGCCACACAAGGATGCCCCCTGTTGCCCCGGCTCTACTCCCCCATCCCTCTGCAGAAATGACTTTAGTCAGTGAGGGAAGAATCCATTTACAATGTGTGCTTTATAACATCTCCTTGACAATGCAGTAGTGGATTAGAGACATTTGTGATGAATCTTTTATAAAGACTTTTCTCCCATCTTTCTTTTCCATGTGCACAAGCTTTCTGGGTCCTGGCATGCCACATGCACATGTGTCTGTTCAGATGTCATCTCGGCAAGATAGGGAGAGGAGATAGCAATGGGTACTCTGAAAGAAAAAGGAAGAGGGAGAGTGACACAGAATCGTCAGAGTGGGGGCATTAAAATTTATCTGCGAGTCACAATGGCTGCAATGATAGCAGCGTGAAACTTTCCTTTGAAAATGAACGTCACTTGTCCTCTCAGTCATCCACTTCCCTCGCAACCAAGACAAGCGCTCTCTGTCCTCATCAATTCTTCACTGCCATTTTGACATTTATTTCATTCATTTGCATAACTGCTCCCCATGTCTCTTGTTTCGCCTCAGTTTGAGCACAGCATTCCTTTTTCCTCAACTTTCAAATGCTGCTTTAAAATTAATGTCAGCCCAAAGAAATATATAAATATATCCTAAAGTTGACATGATGTTGTTCTACATTATTCCCTTTGAAAAGCGATTTTGTTCATACTTAAAGGTACTCAGAAGCTGTGGGTGTGGAGGTGTGGGCGCACACACACTCGGCCTCGCAAACATGCACCGGTTGTCTGGCTTTGTCATGCCTTCAGTCTGTGGGCTCTGTAGTGTTAACATGGACAGATGCATAACCAGTGTTACAATCCCAACAAAGAACTTTGGATTTTTTGAACGCACAGGCCTCCAGTGCTCCGTAGAGTTCAATGTTAGGAACTTTGCTGATACATTATGAAATCTAGTTGGTTTTTGGGAGTATTTGTGGGCACTTCTCTAAACACTGAAGAAGCTTTCTACGAACCCACTGTTTCGATTTTAAACAAAAAGTTAAGAAACCATGAAACTGAATAGGTAACACTGTTTGTCAGCGGGATTAATTAATTTAATCCCTTTTTAATAATTCTTTCAAGTTGCAAAGGGGTAAGCAAAGAGCAAAGGGTGCTCTTTTTTCCATTTATTTTCTAAAGCAAAGGCTGGCTAAATCTTTACTGTCTGATGTTGATATCCAGTTTTCACAAGGCTTGCACTGGAGATGGCTTTTTCTCTTTTCCCACCTCAGACTCACCTGTCTGCCCCCATTGTCCATTTGAAAGGGGGAGCAGCGGCAGAATCTGAGAGTAACTCAATGCAAATGCTGCACGAAAAAAATATTAAAAATTGATCACCTTTCCATTTGAATTCAAGGTAGGCATCACTCTCTATAAGCAGGCCTGTCTGTTAAAATCAGAGGAACTGTCGCTTCTGTGACTGCCTGTTTACAAAATATGAGGCTGAAAATGAGACCTGCTCCCTGCGGACAAGCTCCTTGTATAAATATAAATAATGAATATTAGATAAATAATTTCTTCCCTTTAATAATGCACAACTTGACGAAATTCACTTCACAACTAAAAGATAGCAGATAATGCAGTAGTACAATAGGGGTTGGAGTGTTGCGTGTGGCAGAGAGGAGCAGCACAGGTTAGAGGGACCCTGCTGACCCTGTGGTTACCTCAGTAAATTCGTCATGTGCCGGTGACAACATACGTGCAGGTTCATGCTGTACTATATATTCTGTACAAAATAATTCTTAAGCATTTTTTAATTAACGTATACTGTTAAAAGACGTTGAATAAAAACATATTCACAGCCCAAAAAAGGTAATCAAGTGAATATGATGTAAGCTAGAGCCTGGTTACAGCTCTATTTCCCGAGGGATAAGTGGTACTGGAGTCTGGGGGGTCGAGAGGCAGGACAAAAAAAGTGAATTCTTTCTCTGCTGTACTACTGCCGCCTGGGTGTCTTCTGAAGAGAAAGAGGGTGGAGATCTGATAAATGGTTAATTATGAAAATCCTTGTGCCAAAGCTAAAGCTGTAATTAGCCTTAATTGGCTAATTGGATAGAATTAGTGGATGGCTTGAGCATAATTGCCCCCTTTTTTTCCAAAGTATTTAGTGCAAAATTGAGTTCGTAGCTGTGGCAATGATGGTAAAGTCATTTTATATACTTTTAAATGTGCATAACAACCTAACCTGTTGTGAAGGACATAGTGTTTTGGTGCATTTTTCTGTCAAACTCGAAGGACTGGTTCTCTTGACAGGTTTTGTTTCTCAGCTTCTCAGCACTGTATTGACCATTGTGCTTCAGCCAAAGGTCTAATAAAATCCTCTGCAAAGAAAGTCAGGCCTTTTCTGCAACCTGCTGATTCACACCGAGGAGATGGACTGTGCAAAGACCTTCACTCCTAGTCTGAGACAGTCAACTAAAACAGGAATTTTCTCTCTCTCTCTTTTCCACCTCTTTACTCTCTCTGACACACAAACTCACAGTGAGTCTTAGAGCAGCTCAGTTCAAGGTGTTCAGACTCTCTGCTAATAACACCATCTAGAATTCACGCCCTCCAAATAGGTTAATGTGTTTTTGCCCAGAGGGCCCTATCTACCTCAACAGCAGAAGTCTCTCTGCACTTCCATTAAGCTAGTACACTGCTGCCTATTAGCTGCTTTTGTGTGTATGTGGCCAGTGGAAATGTGAGCAGGAATCTGTACAGACCATTTTTGTGTTTGTGTGTCTGTACAGACCTCAACGGTGCTCTGTATTGTACTGAGGGTGTCACAACCTGGTGTGCTGTGTTAACTGTTGATGGAGAACAATGTTGTGGCCCCGGACAGCTTGTTAAAGACTCTACTATGTTGGAGCTGCTGTATCTGCGAGCTGCTGTATCTGCAAGCTGCAGTACACACTCTGTAAACACTCGCAGAGATACATATTCTTTTTTGTTAACATGTGAGAATATACAATATAAAGAGGAACACAGCTGAAATTCATGTGTTGTTAATCTCACTGAATTTACTCAACCTCATAAAAACCATTAGCATAAAAGCATATACACAATTTCATCACCTATATCTCTGTTTTGATTGCTGTTCCTGCTGCATCTCATGAATGTGTTGGATTAGTGAATACCAGCTAATTCTAAATATGCAACACTTTTCACTTTACATACCAAACCCATGATAAAAATAAAAAGCCAAAAACACATTGAACCTCTTTAAGAAATCTGCACTGTCAGTATTCTCCAAAATTGAATTTGTCCAGTACATTTAATGTCTTTTATTTCTCTCTAGTCACAGATTAAAAGTACAAGCCCATTTTAAATATCATCTCTTCTCACGTCAGAAGGTGACAGCTAAAAGACAAAAACAGGAATGTTTCTGGGTTATTGTTGAATCACTGTATATATAGTTTAGATTTAAGATATAGATTTTACAAAAAAAGAAGAAAAATTCCTATATTAAATTACTGATGAATATAATGGTAATAATTAAACAAAATTGAACCAATAAAATTTGAGCTGTTAATGCTGTTTCTATGACTGTTTGTGTGTTGTAAGTATATTTACGTTTTTTTGTTTTGTTTTTCATTTTAATCAAAGTTTTAGCTTTCTAACAAGTAAGCAAGCACTTACATTTTGCTGCATTACTATATTACACTAATTGATATGTGATTATAACGTTAAAGGGCGTAAAGTAGATGACACAAAAAAATACAGCTTAAATGAATTTCTTATTCACTGATGCACAGACTTAAGCTCCTATATTTTTACAGATGAAGATCAACGTAAAAATTATTTGTACTTTCAAAGATCTGGCTACCACTCATTCAGTGATTTAACCTCGATACATTTATATTGAATGTAAACATATCTACTGAAATCATACAGTTTGTGTTTTCAGGGCATTCCTCCTCATTTTTTGCCCCAAACTATTTAAAATATTTCTACGAAAACAATTACATACACTTACGAGTAGTTTATTTTTCCAAATAAATAAGCCCAATTTTTATTATAATATTTTTTTGTCTTTAAATGTAGATCATTTTCTGTGATGATCTGGCCTTAGTTATTTTATATGGAGTTTTGTCACCACATGCAGCACGTACTGAATGTTTTGTGTCATCCTGACCCCTAGTGGACACACAGCCCACCCGCTGGTGCTCCCATATAGTATCACACAAAAACAGTAAAAGGGAAACATTTATAAAACTTGTATACATTTTGTTAAAATGAATAAATCATCTATTGAGATGTTTTGATTGCATTTCAGAAGCAACACATGTCCTGAATTGTTTTCCAGAAAGTATTCAAGCTAAAGCGCCCTAGGCCCTTAGCTCTGCTCTGTGTCTATGAACATTTATTTGTATTTAAGTAGACTAAGCCATTATTCATAATGTTTGATGCCAAAGTCAATAACGGGCGGTACAGAAATGCGAGTTAAATTGCTCTCAGTTCTCTGAACTGCAGTTCAGTGCATCTGCCTTTGACAACAATAACTCAGACATTGAATATGTATTAAAGCCTGAATAGTCCTCAGAGATGCAATACATATCTTTGATTAATTCTGTGACTAACTGGACCGGCCCATATCGTCAAGAGTGAAATAGATCTGACCAACTTAGAGACAGCAGAGCTAATTAAATGGATAAAAGATATATATGGTCTGCTCAGAGTATGTACAGTAAAATTAATACCAGACTGAAGGACTTGCCTCTAAGCCACTTCATCCACTCTACTGCACTGAGCTGCAGCAGCTGAGGTGTAGAGATGGAGGCAGATGCATTCATATTCTAACAGAAGCATTTTATTTTGCCTTTGTTTATTTTATTTTAATGTTAGCATCCATTTGCATGTCATTCTGTGTAAGTCCTATACTGTATGTGCTGGCTACGGTAGATGACCTTACAGTGTGTGCACAAAGAATTCCACAAACTTGTTAACTGTACCTTAAAAAAAAATAAAAAAACTTTAAGTAGCCAGTTATTCATTAGTTAACTAATTAATTAGATTTACTTAATAGGGGGTATCTGTGGCTCAAGAAATCGAACAGCCAACCCAGTTCCTGCCATCTCCAAGTGCCTTGAGCAAGAAAAACCCAAGTTGCTCCAGGTGGGTCGGGCACCTTTCCTGGCAGCTCTGCCTTCATCGTTGTGTGAGTGGTTGAATACATGAATTAGAAGCAACATTATTTGATACCAATAAGCTATAAAAGCACTATATATGCAGAGACCATTTATTATTATCTAAACAGATTAATAACGTGGCCTAGTAAATGTTATAAAATAGTGAAAGTGCTGCTCTCAGCACAGTACAAGGTGACTGTCTTTTTGTCTGATAAACCAATAGTTCATAACGAAATGTTTCAATGAATTAAAAAAATCTTTGCAGGAAATGCATTTATGTTTTTTTCTCATCATGTTTCTGTCAATTGACAAATAACTTTATAATAATTTCAGCTCTAACTTTACCTTTTTTTAAATGTTCTCTTTCATACACAGACTCTATGGTTCTCTTCTGACCTTTTTCCTGAGAGAGCCTAAAAGCCTGAGATCACACCACTATTGGGAATTCTCTTTACTGGCCCACTTTGACTTTTCAGCGTCCTCGGCTCCACTCTCCTGCCAGCGATTGAGACTTTGAGGAGAGGAGATTGAAAGATTTCTTGCCGGGTGTTTAATGAAACTACACTTTCATTAAGGTACACGTTGGTGTCACACAGGTGCAAAAAACCCAACTAGACTCAGCTCAGTGTGTTTTTCATCTACAGGGTTCTGAGTTCAAAACCCTTGTGTTGTTCATAAGTAAATTGTCTGTCTATAAAAGACATGATTAAGAAATGTTGAATGTTATTATTTGTGAAGTTGTTTTGACACAACACCTGTACAATAGATTACAATACATGTGACGCATGCATGTAAATTATATTATTATAATATTTTTAAATAACATAATTTTATACATACATTTATGTCAAATAAGCTTTCATTTTGCAACGGAGAAGTAGTTTTTGGTCTTGTGTTGAACAGCATTGTATTCAGCGGTGTCTCTTATCTTGTCCACCCCATATGTACAGTATGTGCCTCCTGACATGTATTTGTAATTAACATAATCCACCAGTAGAGGGCAGACCAGTAAGAAGTCACTGAGACTGCTCTCAAAGGAGGACCAGCCCTGCCAACTTGCCTGGCCTTGACCATGCACTTGGGAGGCCATCATTTATTTTTGGAGACTGAGGCTGCATGGCAGCTGTGAGCCTGACGGAGAGTGTGGAGGTGGGAGGGTAAGAAGAACGAAGAGATGCAAGGAGAAGGAGGGGAAGCAGGGCAACTTGTGCTAGTGCCAGTGACACAAAAAGCATTGTCCTGATTTAATGGCTGTGAAGTCTTTCCTCCCCATGGTCCAAGAAGCTGCTGATGCTTAATTAGTATGATCATTCAAGTACACACACAAAAACAAACGACAAATAACACGCACAGACGCACACCTCACGCCTTTACACGATTTCTGCCACCAGAATTTAGTCCAGCTCTGCCATTACAAGAGATGACTTATAAAGACACAGTCGTTTCTATTGTAGCACTGTACAACATGTTCAGTCTTCTTCCGTATGGAGGCTATAAAATTGTCACCAGGCTTTAATGTGAAGAGTTAAACCTCTGATGAGTCATCCAGTGTAAAATCAATCAGACCCATGGTCTATGATTCATAACTGCACAGGGAGTTGTAAGCTAGTGTCTGTAATGACAAGAGAAAAGCAAGGGAGAATTCATCCTCAAATATGCTTTTTATGTGGTGTGGTATAACAGTCAAATGGAGGTGATGACAGGTATGACTGACTAAACTGTTGATTTATGCCTCTTGGATATATAATTTCTTATATTGTAACTGGTGGGAAACTCTGACTTTATTTTAATGGGACACCACGATTCAGTTATTTAAAAAAAAGACTCCATTATATCTTTACTGCTGGGATCATTGTGTTTAATCACATCTACACGCAGTATTTTGTATATTTATGTAGTGTTTTATATATTCATGTTGGGACTGTGAAAATAATAAATCACTGTATAATCCATTAATTAAAGTTTGATTTTTATTTCTTTCTGAAACAAATTTAATCTTTTTTTATGTTTAAAACAACATGTTTTGACTGAATGACCTTGATCATGATGTAGAATATTGATGGCCTTGTACTGATAATATGAGCCTCTCAGCAACACATTGAGAAGTCAGCACAGATAACATTAATATGTACATGTATCATACTGGTCGTAGTATCTCTCTTCATATTCTTTAAGGGTAGGACCCAAATGAGCACATGTCCCATTTGTACAGGTTCTTTTTTCAAAAAAGTGATTCTGCTCATATTCTGTTAAACATACCCACAAAGTCAGTGTGAAATGCTGTATGAATATTTTACTATTTTACTGTCTCTTTACACACAGAAGTAAGGATACAAGACAAACTCGTGTACAAGCCCCACACAAATATATGCCAATGTGTTTCTTCAATGAGTTTACATCCAAATGTATTAAAAATGTCTTCTCCATTATCTGGAGATGCATATTTCTTAATTATTCATCGCAAGGCATTGGAGCACCCAGGTCTTTTGAATTTTTTATTTCTGCTCAGCTTCAAACAGTAGATCTTGTAAAGGGGACCCAGTTTTGGGGTGTGGGAATTGCTGCGGGGCGAAGCTGACAGGATTTTCAGTCTCGAGGCACCTCTCGCTTTTTCATTACAGCAAAGCTAAGGAACAAATCCAGGTCAATTAAAATAAGGAACAAGAGGGTTGAGGGGCTGGCTGTGAGTGAAATCACCACCAACCTCTGCCACAAGAGGGCACAAGGAGCTTAGATATATTTTCAAAATGTAAGAAGCACATCATAGAGGAATGAAGATAATCAAAACATAACCTTCCATATTTAATTTGAAGGTTATATGAGATTTCAATGGTCACAATAAACAAAAAAATGATGTAAGAATACATTTCAATTTGCAGTTTGTGGGCTCAGTTAAAAGCAGTGCCCCTTCTCTGACAGAAGGGGCACTGCTTTTAACTTTTATGTCTGTCTCCTCTTCCAGGATCTTACTTTATATGTGTCTTCCCTATAAAAGTTGCTCCTCCAATGATACCCACGTTTCCTCTTGGATGTGTGTGTGTGTATACCAGAGAGCATCTCCTCTCCACTTTCCATGATGGTCATTAAAAATTCTCAAAGTGACACGCCCACATAAAAAGCATCAGTGGCTAACCTGGGGAGTGTCACATTGAATTTAATGGCCTCCTGTTCCTGCACTGTGCTGTACGGGAACTCATATCTTGATGTGAAAGGTGCTCTCCCTCGTTTGCCTCATAATATGTTGTGTAGAAATATTCTCTCTCTCTCTGTCTCACACACACACTTAGAGATAGAAGAAAGCACTAGCTCAGGCCCAAGAGTTAAAAGATGATTAGTCAATTAGGTCGTTTAGTATGTGTTCGTAAATGTGTATGTGATTGACACTGTGTGACTGTTGCTTCCTTACGACCTTCCTGACGGTAAGAGAAAGAGATTTAGTCTGGCTTTACCCTTCAGCTCCTCAAACAAAGCAACAAACACACATAATCAATAAATAAAGCTGCGTAGATAAATCTGCATAGCTTTATTTATTGATTTGTCTAAAGAGTTGTTTGACCAAACAGTAGGTTAGTTTATTAATTATCTGTTTGGCAGGACGTTGTGTGGACGTTAAAGGACGTTAAACACTGTTGTTAAAGGAGTCCCCCAAGGTTCTGTGCTTGGTCTATCTTTCTTCATAAAAATAATTTGGGTGTTAATGTATGAGGTTTATGAGGTACACCCTCAGTCCCAGAGGCACTGATCAGACAGTTTGTAAAAAAGTCAGTAGATTTGAACAACTTTAAACAGTTTAACTTTAAATTAAGAGCACCCACAATAAGTAATCATTCCTCATTGCACAAAAACCCAGCACAACTCTGCCCATTACAGATAGTCAAAATCAAACCAAGCTGGCCGGTAAAAATTAATGGGTGTATTTTTTTCACTTCCATATAAGTTTGGTTAACTTCTCTTAAGCAATATTGGTGTGTTCATAGATTTTAGATTGCTGAGTACAACTATGCTAAGTTTTAACAAACCAAAATAATCCTTTAATTTTGTATAAACTCTTCTTTTGGCCACATGAAGATGAAAATGTATATAATCACCCATGTTGATGAAGCAAAACAGTTGTTTGTTTACACATCCAGTAGAAACAATGCCATGTGGAAGAAGTTTTTTTTGGCAGCCTGATGTATGTCATGCCAATATTCACTTTCACTTTTGCTCTCTGCTGCACACTGACAACTCTTAAAGGAAGGGTCTACCCCTCTGCTGCTAAATGATGCGGCATGTTCACCAGCTGGTCGTTGACACAGTCTGCCATTTGGAGTTGGGCACGTAAAGTGGGTTGATAGAACTTTTTAGCCAAAAACAGCTGTCTGCTGTGACTGGGAAAAAATGCCCAGAGCAGCGAGGATGAACCAAAATGTAGTAAAGATAAGTAAGCAAAGATATATAGCTTTAACTCAAAAAAAATAAGCTGAGACACTCTTTAGGAATGGGGCAAACCTCACAAACAGGTGATGAATACCTCTGTTTGTCTTAATGCTTCTACCTCTCCCATAGAGCCACCCTTATATACAGTAAAAAACTGACTATTGTAGTTTAATTTTTTAGTTTTTTATTTTGTTTTGTTCTTAGAAACCTTTGAAATGGGAAATTTGTTTCTCAGTCTTTGAAAAAACATGCCACATCCCCTTTGCTTATTTTTAAAGAGTCACCAAAAATAGAATAACTAAATAAGACATAAGATCGACCCTGGATAACAAGAGAAGGACAGAATTAGATCAAATCCTAAACAACTGCAGCCTAAAAGCCTTTGGGCTGTAGTATTCAGGGGCAAAGGTTCATGTCTTGACTCCTGACTGCCGTGCAAACATTTCCACTTCCTCAACATTTCATCCAGTGACACACAAGCCGCCTGTGGCCGTTAGTCTGAGAGGAAACAACAACAAAAGACTCTTGCAATACCATTATTACCATTTTTGGGTGCTTGCCAGCAACACTCCGGATTACCTTGCATGGCAGACAAATTGGCAATCTGACTGCCAGCATAATGGAGGCTAATTGCATGAGTGCAGGGTTAGTTTGTATTTCATGCAAATCTCATGTGCATAGTAGTGAGAATTGGCTGACAAACAGGACAAGCAATAGCCATTTTGAAGCAAAAAGACGATTGAAAATGGCTCTTTGACACAGGCTGTTTACCTCATATTTACTAATTATTGCTCACAAGCACTAATGACCTAATTTTTAAACATACTCTTTAGTGAGATAGGGTCCCAAGATAGACACTCAAGCAATAATTTCTGTGTAACCTTAAATGACATGCTACCAAATACTTGTAGCTGTGGATTTTAGCCCATTAGCTTTAAAATTCATCTAGAATTAATAACACCATTTATATATAAATGCATTAAATAGTCTCCAAACAAGATAGAAGAACTATTTCAAGGTCTTTTGACTGAGCCAAATCCAAGTAAAAAATGAATATTCAAAAAGCACAGTATTTGAGGATGTAGTTTTTAAACCTAAAATAACTTTTTGCAAACCTGAGACGCAGTTCTCTCAGTGAATATGCCAAATTAAATATTTGTATATCTATCTTTATGACCCTGCAAGGCCACTCTGAAACTGACATTTGAAAAAGACAGTGACGAACAATCTCTCCTTAAGTTTCATTTAATAACTGTTCTGAAGCTTTTGGTCATTAATTAAGTTTGAAGTCGACACAATGAAATTTTGAAAAATTAAGTAAATGATCCTCAAGTTTTGCACTGCTAGGTCACGATTCAAGGACTCGCATGGACCATGGTATCATACATGACATTTCCTGTCTGTTGTCTGTCCAGTAAATCTGACATTGTTCATATGTAGTATCCGATCCTGTGCACATATACATGGTAAATGCTCTGAGTGGTACTGCTCTCTGGTCACCTGAAGGGTACCTAGTTACGCTCCCCTGACCTTACCATCTGCATCATGCTGCCATTTGGAGCCAAGATAAATCACGGAAGCTGCTGTCCATGCTGGGAATAGCTTCTTTCAGATGAGAAGGTCAAGGGTCACATTTTCTGACCAAAGTTTACTGTCCTCAGGGCTAAATAAAGAGCCTGGGGGTTGCAGAGCAGTACAGGCTAGCACGCGCCCTCACACTCAAATAGGATCAAAGCAACCATCAAACTTGAACTTGGATTTAGGTTACTGAAAGACAACTAAGTACAACAGAGAATCCTCTGAATCAAACTGTCACGAACAGTAACACATGCTTCATCCTGATACATTTGAAGAGAAAAACAGCCAAACAAATTATTGGGTTCATAGGAAAACAAGCGGCGTTCAGTTTATGAATCAGTAACAGCTGTTTTCAATATTAGTCTGCCATTGTTACACTGTTTATAAGGTGTTTGTTTATTCTTCACTAATCTAACAGGACCTCTGAGCCCAGACAGTGGAATGTGAGAGTAGAGACATAGTGTGGGAGGTCACCACCATCATTTACATCCTAAACACATGACAGGCTGTCAGGCAGAGGTTAAAGCTGGTCTCATTCACACAGGACAGCACACATCCCAATACTGTGAGGAAGGAGGTCTCTTCGCACATGCAAACAGATCACTTGTTTCTACACATGCAGGCAATGGATATGATAGCAGGATGATGTTGAAAGAATGATGATGCGAGTGTATTTTTAATTTGACTCGTCAGAGGTGTTGATAAGCCAGTTGATCATTTTTGATACTGTAATTTGTGGTTGCATTCAAGGTGTTCCTGCTATTCTGTCTCCACCACAGAGTCGGCATATTATTTCTTCTATGCATAGTCATGAAGCAAACGATTTACCATGCAGCAATTCACCCTGACACTGCTGAACAAGAAAATATATAACTTAAAAATACCTTAAATGTTTCCTATCTATCAACCCTGGCAAAGTCATTCATATGAAAGGACTTAGGCTGAATAGATTTAGAAGAAGACAGAAATGTGTCCTTGTCCAAATGAACATGGTACAGCAAAATATTAAAAAAACACTGATTTCAGGTTGTCCTTGTCATTCTTTGATCCCTTGTGAAAAGGCTAGACAGTCATGCTGCAGTGATCAGTCAGGGTCAAAGTCATACTCCACTATCCCTCTCTCCCTCCCTCCCGCAATTCTACTGTAGTTTTCCACATCTGTCAGCTGGTGGTGCTGTAAGACTTGAGTCTCCCCTTGCTTTTTCTCCTACATAACAAGGCTGTCACCTATTCTATCCTCCTTTGTCCTCTCCCCTCCATCACTCACCTCCATACGTCAACACTGAGCCACTGCAGCATCCTCGGCCAACCCCTGAGCCACTACTACTTTGATGGGGTGAGCAGGGACCAGTGCCCTACACAAACTAAGGTAGACAAGGTGAAAAGGCATCTTCAAATACAAAGAGCTGGATTTTTCATATTCATCAGGCACATTAATTCAATGATCCAAAAGAAAAAATGTGGCTTTGGAAAGGGGTTGAGAGGCTAAAATCAATACTCAGATGTTGACACACATACGGACACACAAAATGAAAAAGTGGCTGCATCAGTTCAGTGTTTTTTAAAAATGCTCATGGTTCAGTACGATGATGTCTGCCACTAGGTCATTTGTGTGAATGGTATTAATTGGGTTCCCTGTGAGGCCACACAGCCAGCGGCTCAGTTATGATTCCAGTGGGTAAATATTTGCCTGTGCTAACCCTCACTAGGTGCCATAATGATGTGTGTGTTGCGCTGTGTACAATGCGTTTCTGTGTACACATCATTCAGTGCCTATGTCTGCCTCTGAATGTGTGTGCGTTCGTGTTACAGCGCAATCCCCCAACATTCCCTCTCTACAGCTGCAACTTGGCAGAGTTTGATCAATAACGCGTCCTTCATCCTCAAGTCGGGCCTGACCTTGGCAGCCTTTTGTCTCCTTCCAGGGGCCAGAGTGCGCATGTACAGGTTGGAAAACAAGGCTCTCAAAAATCCACCCTTGGAAGCAAAAGAATTCCCCTTATTGCCTCCACACTCTAGTATTCACATTAAGAGCCTAATGAATCATATATTTATAGCGTTCTTATCTTAGCGTAATGAGGTGATAACACTTTTGAACTCATTTGCTAAATTACCACAGGCCACACTAAAATGGAGTAAACTTCCAATTCCTTGCATATGCTGTTGCATTAATTTTCACCACGCAACGTAAATTTAGACGGCCGAGCCAATCCATACCTGACGTATGAACAAAGAACATCTATGTGCAGTCACAAATGAGAAAAGGTAAGCTGTGTGTTTCTGAATCATTTAAAAGCACTAAAACATGGAGGACTGCTGCACAGGGCAGTGGGAGTTGAGCTGATACATCTGTTTACATGTTAATGCAGCCTGACGTAGCCTGCAGGTGGCACCATTTATAGATTAGTCCTGCAGTCGCACTCTTTTTGTGTTGTTCAGTAATGGATTTTTGAATGGCCTGCAAGTGAAACATTTTCTTGCATAGGTACATATTGAATCTATCCATAACACTGCATTAAAACAAGCAACAAGTTAATTTAGTATGAATAGGTACTCCATCATGTGCCATGACTTACACTATTGGATACCACAAAAGTTCAGATGCAGATAAAGCACATTACTGGACTGAAGCAAACACTCCATCAGTGCAAAGCTTTCAAGTGGAGTCCTCATATTGAGCTGTACGAATGCTTTTGGTAGAATTGCTCATGTTCAATTTGAAAACAAGAATGCCAGAGATAAAAGCTAAATGAGAATCAAAAAGATCTTTCATTTAGAAAATCTTTTATGTGGCATATTACTAGAACAGTTTTGAGCTTTGAAAAACAGCTGTTCATCAGCAAATTACTTGTAATAATGAGTACATTTGTACAAGGGCTATCCAGTAATGCGTTTCTGCAGGCCTGTTGTATCAAGATCAATTACAAAATTAGCATATTATTACTGACAAATTACAAAATTATGTTCTAATCCTTTAGAAGCCTTGTGGTAAAACAGTGGCAGATTTGCTTGCTCTTTGCTTGCTCCAGGGATAAACGTTCTGTGAATGATTAAGTAAAAAAAAACAACAAATCTTTATTCTAATACTACAATCCCACTGGCACTAGGGAAGCCTGATAGACATTATTCAAGTGTTAACTCATGATATTACAGTATGATCTGCAACTTCTCACAAGAATAAAAAGTATTATTAACATTGTGCATATTTAAGTTATAGTGACTTCAAACGCTGCTTTTAGCTTTACAAAAAAAAACTTAAAAATTAGCTTTTAGTGTTTCCCTTTGATATTAACACACAAATGTGTACGTGTTAATCACCACATCATAAGTCAAAACTCTTGATTTATTAACTTATTCCACTTTTACAAAAACAAACAATCTTCAAGACTTCAGATTTTACATAACCAAAAACACGACAGTTGTCCACTGGCACATCAATACTTGGAAATAAAAATGAAAAAAAAAAAAGCATCATCTCCACTAGACTTTCCTCTTCTGGGTGCTGATGTAAAGGACTGATGAGAGAGGAAAACAGAAGAAGAAACATTACATTTTAATGAATATCACACACCGAGATCAATGCATAAGATCATGCATGAAACAAAGGTTTTTTTAGATTTTCAGGTAAGATTATGAGGAAGATAATCCCAATGACTGTGCTTACATGCACTCAAGTAACCGGGTTGTTCACATGCAAAAGAAATGTGGTTACTGGAAATCTGCATATGAAGGCAGCAGATGAGTAAATCTGATAGCTCATCTACCTTTGGCTTATTTTGATATTTGAAGCATGGTTTTAACTGTATTGAGACACAAAGCTGTTTCCTGATTGCCTTTTTTTTTCCCTCAATACCTGAGTCAAGAGAGGTGACTGACAGTACTGTGAGAGACACAGTGTTCTTTTCTTACAGAGCAAACTGTCTGAATTAAAGAAATACAAAATGAAAATTTACCTATCCAGATGTCCACACCGTCCACTGTTGGTTTTAGTAAGATTTTGGGTGGAAAAAAAAGAAAAGTAGGCAGTATCGCTCTGTAATGATCTCCCCTTTCACCCAACTGTTCCTCTCTACTGAAAGTAGTAGAGTGGCGAGTGTCTGAAGCCTTTGTCCTGCACATACACTCTTGTAAAAAGCTGAAGCTACACGTGTACATGGCAGATTAACTGGAGTTCTCTTGGAGAAATCTACCTAGGGAAATCAGGTCTTGCTAATCCCCTACTCAAGTTATGGTAACAAAGTTTCCTGTTTATGTGACAATCAGTTCACAACTGCAAACCCAGTTACTCAAGTGCTTGTAAACACACTGAGTGAAACATTTGAGAATATCAATATCTAAAAGCTAAGTTCTGAAATACTGAGGGAGAACTCAGTCACAGCGGGGCCCAAAACAGTCAACCCCAGCAAACAAGTTGTTGTTTTTTTTTAATGTTGCTGCTGAGCAATGCAGATTTACTGAAAAGTATCGTGGAATGGTGCGTTCATATGGAACTTATAGTTGGCTTATGAACACAATGTTCTTTACAAGTGACTCTTGATGCTTCACTTCCCATTGTTTCAACTAATGCTTAAGTCTTTACCAGAATTTAATTTCTGTGAGAAAACAAAGACCGACTTGAATTGATCTCATTATGCAAAAAAAGAAATTGTACACATATTGTTTCAGTACTACTCAGTTATTACGGGAGTCTCTTATTTTAGACTGTATGTTGTATTAACCTGTAGTAAGGTACTGCATTACTTGCAAGAAAGGTACAGGCATTTTTTGCCAGAAGGCACTTTAACATGTCCAAGTAGCAAAAGCACATCAAAAATAAAAAAAAACATGGTTTGGTGGAATTTAGCTGTAGTTTAGTCTCAGAGTCCTGGTATTCAGTATGCTAGTTAATTGTCACACTGGCATGTCTTACTTAGGGACTCGCATAAAAGTATGCCTCCCTTCTGTTCTCTAACTTGGGTGTCTATGTCTACTTCATGTGTCTCACTTCAGGGAGGACAGTTCCTAGTCTTGTCCTTTTCACTGAGCTAAAATTGGATGATGCTGCATTTAGTCTAAATGTATTTTAGTACTGACTGACTTAGAGGTCTTAATTGCATCAGTGACTAATAACAACAAAATATCTATATATGACTACGTATAGCACAGTTCAAATACGTATAGAACTATGGCCATAACACAGTAATTGTGAATACATGTTTATGTGCAAATATATAATTATTTCTGCTCAAGATGACCATTTTGCCTAAATTCTTACCGTTATTTCCTCTTAGAAAAGCATCGCCATATTTGTTCTTAAGCTGCCCATTGACATACTCCTCTGTCTGCTCTATAGCAATGTTCATGTAACCATCCAGGCAGGCCAGAACACCTGCAAATAGATCATACATGTGAAGAATTTTGGTTTAAGGAAACGTCTTTGTTTTACCACTTTTCACCAACCATTAGGAACAATTGTGGAGAGACTGTGATATGCCAGCTACATTACCTCTGTAATCCACACCAGAGTTCAGTTTCACCACTACAGGTCTTCCAATTATCTGCTTTAGAAAGTCGCTCGGGGTCTGCTTTCTCAGACTCATCTTGAATGTGATCTGAAAGGGCTGAAGAGAAACATCAAATGTTACGGTTAGTTTTCTAACGTTACAACAATGTTAGCATTTCACCACCTAGCTAGCATATCAGGTAAATCCCTACCCATGTCGCTCGATGTTTCTACTAAACATTTTTTTGTTTTCTTTCTTTAGGGTAAATATTTGGTGTGTGGAATTGGTTCTACTTTAACATAAAGTAACAATTTCCGAACCTAAGTTGAGGGCTAACAATGCTGTGCGGACAGTTAGCATTAGCTACTAGCTAATTAGTGTTGCTAACCCGCTAATTGGGAACTGTTTAATAAATATACCACCAGAGCATTGATATTCTTATGAGTAAACCGATAAGAATCCGTGAAATACAATCAGACTGGCTTGCATATGTGAGATATTTGCTCTCTGTGGCAGTTAAGTTGCTACATATTTGATAGCATTTATCTTACCCGACGGACGTTCTCAAAACGAATGAGTTTGGCATGTGCCGCGTATTGACCAATCAGAAGCCTGTATACTACGGCGGCTGAGTGAAGTCAAACGTTTAAAAAGCGCGGTGGTTCAGACTGTAGTATTCCTGAAAAAGTGCAACAAAAGAATTGACGAATAGAAAAGACACTGAAGGTATGTTGTAGTTTGAAAGTGCAACATTTTTGTCAACAGATTATCAATTTGCAACATAATGACGTATTGTGAAGTATTGCTATCTACTTAACTTTTGCAACATGCAAAAAGAAAAGTCTAGGCTTATCTTTCTACCTAAAATTAGAAATGTGACAATAAGGTTACTTGATGCTTAAATGATAAAAAATATGGTGATATTGTTTATATTTGTTTTTGTTGTAACTTATTATTATAACTCAACTGTTTTCCACAAACCCCACCATTGCTTTACACTATCGTGCTGGATGACAATAATGTTAAGTGGGCTAAAACAGGTTTGGAGAATAAGAAAGTTCTTAGATACAGATTGAATCATTATTAGTTTAAATTACAAAATTACGAATCCTGACTTACTAATAAAGAAATATAGAATATCACCAACTTTATTGTCATCCAGATATTCTATATTGCCTTTCAAAAGTAATATAGCCATTCAAAAGATTAACAAAATAATAAGTTAAAACACTGTCTTACTGTGCAAGCTTGTACCATCTTGAGCTATATGTCACTTTGTCATTTGTCATGATTTTTAACTTATAACACATGAGATCGCCCTGTGAAAGTGGTGTTTAAGCAGTTAAGTTTATATCTGCTTTATGGTCCCAAAACCACAAATGTTTTTCTAAAAAAAGTTCTATAAATAATGTCAGTTCTGGAAAATTTTACATTTATATTAGACAAATAAACCATATTATCTGAATATAATCAAGGTAATTCTTGGAATGCGGATCTATGAGTCACAGGACTTCCAGGAGGAAAGGTTTTGTTGAGTTCCTGTGCTATGCAGAGTTTTTACAGTACAGCCAAGACCAATGCATGCAAACTTTCACAATCTTGGCTGCTGGGCACTGGAGTTGCTGCTGGTCACCAGATGTACAATGTTGGGATGAGGTCTGATCTGCCTTGAGGAAGAAAATGATCAATGTTATGATCTTAACACACACTTCAAGTACAGTAAAACTACAATTTTTAGTTGATTAATTTATTAATTTATTGATAGAAAATTAGTCTGCAGCTATTTTTGACAATTGATAAATCATCCTAGTAAGTAGAAAAATGTAGGAACTTTCCAACTTATCAAATAGGAGAATATGACACTTCTTACTTCTTGTCATATGTGAAAGTAAACTTGTTATGTTAAGGCTTTGATGCATGAGAGAGATATTGTATTTTAATTTCTTTAATAATTGATTAACAAATTACCTGTCATTTTAGGTTTGTTCGGTAATTCCTTGAACATACATGTTAATGGTATAACAACATTATAGTATTATGGGTTTTTTTGTATTTTACCAAAAAATGTGAGTGACCTTATTGCACTTCAGGTTATTTTTATTTTCAAGATCTGAAATTCCTCTGAAGTTCTTAAAACGACAGCAGCTTTGAAATGTGTATTGTATTTTTTAATGCATTACAGATTTGCTATGGTCATTCATTTTGGTGAGTGTAACAGAAATTACACATACTGGAGGTTTTAGATCTTTATTTTATTTTACTGTGGCTATGCTGTGAAGGATTAGAAAAAGTCGACAATCTGATAAAACTCTGGTGGCTGGGTGCATGACCCAAACACTGCACAGCTTGGGAGGTACAAGAAAACTGTTGTCGGGGGGAAATAGGGATGAAATGGTGAGGTGAAACATAGAAGAGGATAGAGGGAGGGAGGATGTGCCAGTATGTGTTAACAGGGACAGAGAGGTTGAGAAAAGAGAGAGGGGGATTGTGAGAGGTGGAATCATAAAGTACTTCTTGTGTGTCTAGACAGGTTGCTTGTTAGCAGGGCATGGCTAGCCCTGTGGAGGCTAGAGGTTAATTTGGTATCTGCTGCTGTGTTAAACTAAGGTCAGTACTACAAGTCCTTAAGTCATAAACAAGAGTGGTTAAGAGCCATGTATACACCTAGGCACTGGTTAATGAATATTCAATGAAGATTTTCTTCCCTTTGTCCCCTGTTCCTTTCGTTGTTGCTTTCTTTGAAGAAAATTTTAGAAAAAAAAAAAAAAAAACAACAGTTTGGATGTGGCCTTCAAAAATGACCTCTGTGCACTTACGTTTACTTGTCCTTTGTTATCATAATACATGGCCTTAGTTGTAATAGAAAGTGGCTTTTTGCTATTTGAGATGTGGCGCACTCATTATGCAGCTCTGTCCCTGCGAGCACCAAATTTAACTACCCTTAATTTAATTGCTTAATACCATAAAAAATAGTGCACTAATAATGTGGTCATTTTCCACACATCATAAAATTGGCGGTTAAAATTCAACTTAAGCTTACGATGAGGGCTATGTCCTCGCTGGCATTTGATGTGGATGCTTTTATATTCAGTTTGGTAACCAGGTACGCAATAAGAAAATATGCTTGAATTCATCTCTCACAGACGTGGTATTGTGGTATCCAGGTGCCCTAAGATAAGTGTGTTTTGCTTGTAACCTGCAGAAAATTCACTACTTGCGGAAAATAATTCAGCTGAAATGGGGTTAATTGTAAACATTGACACTGTGCTCTGAAATCACTGTCAACAGAACATGCCATTTTACGATTTTACCGGATTGCATGTTAATTATGGCTTCTGCTGCCTATATTTTATTTACTATTAAAGTGCGTAGGTGTAAGTTGCTTCTGGTGTCTAATCAATCTGATAGTCACCAGTCCGCCACTTTGACTATTACTCGTATTCCTCAATATATTGTTGCTGTAATCAAACTAACTTACTTATTTTACCAATTCATTTTCAGTGAAGATTACTTCCCTGTTTTCCCTGTTAAATATCATAGATGTAACATAATCAGGTTTTGCAATGTCTTGTTTAAAATGATTGCTTTCTATTCTTTCAGTCGATTAAAATGCTCTTAAACAAAAGAGCATTAAGTATTTTTCAGTAAATCATACTGTATTGTAGTTTTGCAGTACAAATCATAAATGCAGCTATAATGTTAGTAAGTATTTAATCACATGTGACTATATTATTGTATATTTATAGTATCATCAGCTGATAAGTCCTCATCTTCCATCTGAAAAAGCTCTATGAAGGCAAAATTTCTTAAACTCACAAAAAAACATCAGTGCTTGGACACTGAGTGATTTTTTTTTTTTTTTCAAAAATGCTCTGACTATCGAGTATAACAATGGTCAGCCAGAAAGCACAACAACCATGCTGTCAATTGAGAGACAAATCCTGTCTCCATCTCCAGACCCCATAACCCCATGGGGCGGGCTAGTGAAATAGAAGATTATGGTGACAGGGGATGCTATTGTAGGTAGGAAATAGGGGACTGGACCGAAGGAGACAGGGGCTTGGGGTGAGTGGGAAAAAGAAGAGGGGGAGCATCCTTCTTGCATCCTAAAGTGATATGTAGCATGGGGCTGGAGATGGGTATAGTGTTGCAGGATGGGGAGAAAGTCTAGACTGCACTGACCCTTCTGAAGCCAGGTTTTCTCTTCAGGTCAAGCTTGATATGGAGAAGATAATGGAAAAGCTTGGGGGGGGTTCAAATAAAAAAAAACTTATTGGTAGGCAGAGAGTCCCTCTACCTGATTCTGTGTAATCCCTAACTATATGGAGGTAATAACTTGGAAGTGATGGGAATCCTTTCTTTCATCAAAAGGGGGCCAGGAAACTCAGCTGCAAGGCTTGATGCTTGGGTCTGTTTCTTTTGTAGCACCAAAGGTTGTTTAATGGCTGACTTGTTCAAAGCTCTTGTGACTCTTTCCATGCTTGCCCTCTGTTCATTTAACTGTACAGAGCAACAAAACCACCCAACAAAATAGGTGGTCAGACCTTCACATGCTGCATACCTACTATAAGAGCTCTGCATCCCTTTGTCACAACCTGTAACTGTGCAGTAAAGAATGAACATGTATAACCTGTGGTGAATTACCCACAAGGTGCAACGAGTGTCTTTGTGCTTTGGGATTTGCTCCTTATTATTTCTGTTCCAATGACACATCGCTCAACTTCAACTTAATGACTCAGCTGTGAGCACTGACAGTTGACAGTAGGTTGCCTGGCCTGGGGGCTCCATGCTGAGAAAAGGGGGTGGCACAAGGCAGGTGAGGTGGGATGTAATCACTCCCAGTAATTTGGAGGAAATCCACTGAGCTACTGACAGTCAAGATGAAAGCCCTCTGCTTGTTTCCTCTCTCCACAGTCACCAAGCTCCACTGCTTGCAAAAGCCTGAAAAGAGAGGTTCAGAGAACCAATTCTGCCTGGTTGGTGTCCCCCAGGGGTTAGTCCTGGGACCATCTCAAATCAGCTACAGCCCTAGAGCCATGTTCTTTCCCCCAAGGAGTGGTACTGGAGACAGACAGTCAGACTGTCCATCCTGTGCTGCATGGCCCGAGCACAGCCAGACAGCACACAACTCTCCTGAGATTCTTAGTAGAAAGAGAGCTCAGTGGAGCTTATGCTGAAGACTCTGCTTGTATGTGGCTGTCTATCTGTCTGTCTTTCTGTCTGACACTCTCCCATGACACCGTATCCTCTCACACTTCCCTTTAATATCTCAATCTGAGGCAAGGAAGGAATGTCTTACAAAGCTCCACATGCAGTTTACATATTTTATTACATTATGGAATAAAATGGGCTTTATAAAATATGTTAAATAAACTATTATGAACATTATGGTAAACCAAATTATGTATACAGCAACTAATAATTACACTTTCTTAACCTCAGCATGTTTCTAAGATGTCAGTTTCACATAAAAATTTGGCACAGACCAGGAGCAGATCGCCCAGTTTGATCACTTTGTCACTTAACTGTATCCTACCAAGTTGTCAAAGAGACACTGTAGCGGCTTTGCTTGATAGATGGCGAATGGTGCTTATACAGGGAGCCACTCCAGTGCGCCCATAAATATGCATCGTGACATTTGGAACAAAGCCGCTCGTCCTCTCTTTCCTGATGAGCTATGCCTGCATACTATAACATATTGCCATACTGTCACACCTTGTGTTTCATAGCCAATCTCTCTGTTCATCAACTTGGCAGATAACCTCTAGACGCTGACAGATGATATGGGAGCCAGCATTAGAACTCTATTGTATGCAAAACCAGGAAGCGATTGTCCACCTGCGAAGCTTAAACAAGTAATTAATAATCAATCCCTATGTATGTGATGTAGGGTTATACAGATATTTAAAAAGAATGGCTTTTATTTCCCAGACAGTTTGGGAAAAGTCAATCATGTTTTCCTTTTCTCAACAACAGGTCATGGGTGAGGACATGTTCTCACATACACAGACCATAGTAAGGTAAGTGCAGAAGAATGCTCCCTGTTCTCACTGTAGCATTAAGAACATAGCTGGCCTCTTTCTCCAAACACCTCATTGCTTTAGAAAGGAATAAATATCCAAGACAGCCAGGAGCAGTTCCTTTCAAATCCCACACACACGCATATCTCTCTCTCTCTCTCCTCAATGTCTCTCTCTTGCTCTCTCTCTCTCTCTCTCTCTCTCTGTCATTTGACCAGCAGTGCTTCCTGCCACTGAGGACCTGTGACTCAACAGCCAGAATACAGCAACAATCTCTTGCCCACCCTCTTGAATATTCATAGAAATAAGAGGAGTGAAGCTCCGACCCATCCATCTTGAATCCATCCACATTTATATGAAAAACAAGCGTGTGCCGTGGGAGAGGGGGGTGTGTGGGGCTGTTTTACACTAATTTCTTTATCCCTTTCACAGGAGTGCCATGTTACAAGAGAATTCCTGAGGCGAGCCAATGGCCCGATAAATCTGCCGGAGCCTCTCTCTCAATTTGTCTCCGTGGAATGTCAGCTGGCAAGCACCCAGACACTGAGAACCTCTTTTCACAATGCGCCAATCTAACAGACGAGATCCCATGTTGGAGCTACAGTACAAGGACTGGCATGGATAAATTGCCACGTGCGTTATCTAGGTCTCTTTATGTCTAGCTGTCTGAGGTCCTGCTCCTCACACGGCCTCTGAAGGCCACTTCCTCCCAGATCTGGAGGTTAACCTAAATGGCTGAGTGGGTGACATTGACAAAACGCAGGTGTCACCAAAGAGGAACCTGTGATATGACACAGATGCTGTGTCAACCCATCTTACTCCATATGACCCACAGTGTGAACAGAAATTGTCCTGTTTGGTGTCGTTCATCACTGTGTGGCGCAGTCTCCCACATAGCTCGGTCCAGGTGGTGGAATGGCAGAGTGGGAGAACAGACCATGTTTGTGTGAAGATGCAACAACTATCTCTCTCTTTTTTTTTTCGCTCTCATTCCCTCCCTCCACCCTTCCCTCCCCCTTTGGACTGCTGTAGCACTCTTTATACTCTATTTAAAGATTGTAGGTTAGCAAACAACAAGATGCCTTCCCACCTGTACCCCTAAATGAGTCATGAGACATGAATGAATTCATCCATTTATTTATATACAATATTTCCATTTTTCTGAAAATATTGTATATAAATAAAACATATACATGTACAAAGATTAATATTTTAAAATTGTTATTAACTCAGCTTAGTTGGCAGAACAGCAGCACATCTTTGCAATGAAATTAAGTTTGAGTTATATATTATTTAGTCAGACTCAGACAGAAAAATGCATTCAGATACAAATAATATTATTTCCTTGTTACATTTCTGTGCAATTAAATAATGATTATGTCTGTTGAATCACAAACTGGTTATCTGGGCATATTAAGAGATTTTTATTTTATAAAACAGAAAAATCATACAGGCAAAAAGAAAACCACCCTATCCTCTACATCTCTGAAATTTCAACACAGCCACCACACAGGCGCATTTAAGGGGATTCATGTTACTGCATGACAGTTGGCATGACTGCAAAAAAAAGACATGTGCCAAGTGAAGCTGCCAATGCTCAGCATGGCTGGTTTTAATATTTTAATGTGTTTCATTACAACAGTATGGGCCAGATAGCCTTTCTGACGTCCAGACAATTGTCTGCAAATGAACAAGATTACATGACAAGCCCTGAATGACAGAGCTACCCACTGCTGCCTACCCCAGCCACTTATCTGATGGTAGCCTAGCAACAGATCCCTGACCTGGCTTTGACCTCCACCTGATAAGGTCAACACCTGAATGCTCTCTCATTGGAAGGCTGCCTGAAAGAGAGGTGGAGCTTGGGGATATTGCGAGACAAAGAACTAACGGAGCAAGGGCAGCCTCCTCTGCATATAGTTCCCTGCTGACAAAAAATGTTCATACAAAAGCTTGCCAGACCTATTTAGATGGATTTGTTTTACCTGTTTGTGTGTGTGTGTGTGTGTGTGTGTGTTTGGACATGTTTTGTGTGTCAGAAGCAAGCCAGGCAAGCCAGTCATATAAGACTGGTCAAAAAATAAAAGCACTTGCTTAGACAGTATCCCCCTTAGCAAAAACAGACAGCAGAGCAGGGTCAAAAATGTTTTCGCCCCTCATGAATGGCATCAATGAGAGGAAAAGCAGCAGTCGTAACTGTTCATAATGAAAACTATTGTGGTGACAAATAGAAGAGACAGATTTTGAAAGGGGTGAAATTAATCGACCAGGGCAGCCCACCCTGATAGACATCCCCACTTCTCTGTCATTTGTGTGCACACACACGCACATACAAAACTCACATGGTTTAACAACAGTGATATGGAAGTTAATCCAAATTTTGATAGTGGCAATATCCTATTAGACCATGGCAATAAAATCAAGCTGAGACTGGTAACACATTACAGATATCAGAACATGTTCAGCACGCTCCATTACAATATGAAGTGACACTAATCAGCGGGGGTCCTCTTACACACACATAGAGGCATAAAACAAACATGTAAATCATACACACAGACATGTGCATGCCCAAAGTACAGCTCAAAAGTACACATATTGGAGCATCAAAGTGCTCTCTCAATTGATATCATTTTAAATGTTAAAAATAATCTATCTCAGGCCTTTTGCTAGATAAATTCAGACATATTGTAAAGATAAAAGATAGTTAAGCAGCCAAGGGCAGTGAGGTGGACAAATGAATAGCTGTTCATAACACTTTTTGTAATTATTTTTGCTCACCCAGCTTCTGGAATAAAAAAGTGATTTAGAGGCAGGTGGCAGACAGTGTTACCGTCCTAGTGCTTGTGGCATTCTGTGAAAAGTGTTCTGTAATTCACTATGCAAACGGCTCGAAATGATAAAAGAGCACATTGTTTTTAGAACTGTGATTTCAATTGTTGTGTCACTGATCTGCACACTTACTCCTTTCAGTTTTTAGTTTAATTTTAGTTAGACATGGCTGTGGTTTATATGGTACAGCTCGTTTTTTTTTCTTATATGCATATTCATTGAGCTCTTGGCACCACCAGGATGATCATTCACCCTGTCAGGTTTGGCAGTGCAAGCTAAAATAACTCTTGTCCCTGAGTCGAAGGACCTTCACTTCCCTCCAGGGCCTTTTGCAAGACCTCTGCCCCAGTTCACCCAGGGCAACCTAGGCTCCTCCTCTCCTCCTGTGTGTGTGTGTCGTTGTGCGTGTTTGCTCTGTCTCGTTACTGCGGGCAAACTGTTGAAGGTCAAAGGGCAGGAAGTTGGCCACCTGCCTCTGTCACACCAGTGAAAGTAGTAGAGCAAAGAGAGGAAGTGGTAGCAGGAGAGTAAGACATGACAGAAAGTATAAGTAAGTTCACTAAATATGTCACAGTTGAATTTACAAGAGGTTCAGACAATTTCTTACAGAAATAAAAATCATTGTCATTTAGGGCACATCCACTAAAACTCTTGCTCTTTTTGATGTTTTTTCATTTTGTTGACCTTTGTAAAACTTAGTTTATCTGATCTGCAGACTTTATGCCTGATTAAAGGAAATGACTGCTGTAAGCTTTCGAGTTCCCTAGGACCACAGAGATATGGTACAGAGATATCTCCATTGGTATTTGCTAGAGGCGACAACCCTTCTCGCTCCTTGCATAAATGTGCCAACTGAGGACGAGAGCATAGAAGGCCAGAGGGCAAAAAGGGAGTGAACCACCTGCTTCTGTCACACTGTCAGGATGAAGGCAGACGAGTGCAAATAGGGTGAAGTACGTGTATGTGTAGGGGATGGGTTGGGTATATTGTGTAGGAGGGGGACAGGTGGCACGCTGGACAGCGCTGGCACTAGCCACCCCAGGATTTATCACTCAGCGACAGTCACGGCTGGGCAGGGGACAGATGTTTCTGTTTACCCCAGGGCAACATCTGACTAGCCGAGCCTAACGTAAGCCCAACCAGCCTAGCCCACACAGGACGAGGCCTGAGAGGAGAGAGGAAGAAAGAGGAAAAGAGACAGAGGAAAGCAAAATAAACTGGAGGATACTGAGTTTGCCCCCAAGGCACATAAGAAAGTTAGCTCGTTTTTCTCCAGACTGCTCCATCCTCCACTGAAGCACCTGAAACTCATTTAGACCCCACTAACTGTTGTGCCGCTATAGGGAAACATTTTAATAAGTAGTAATAATGCCAACTGACAATATGAGCTGTTTTCCAAGCAGAGAAGCTGCGGCATTTATTGGAAAGTGAAAAAAAAAACCAATTCTAATTGACCAAGTGTATATTGTACATCTTCACTTAGTTAGAAAAGCAGACACAAATGCATAGCACTTATTGTGGTGTTATTTAAGAGCTGTTCAGTGAAAGGCTTTTTGCATTAGTAATATGTGCATATTAGCCTATATGCTGTGTGTTCAAGCTGGGAAATCTGAGAGCTGTCACTGGTAATAAAGCTAAAGCACTCATCCCCGGAGCGATGAGGAATGACCTTTAGGTTCAACCCTGAGTGAGGTCATGTCAGCGTTGCCATGGCTACTATCAGCAGACTGTGCTGTTGCCAGCATTACCTCAGCTGCCTGGCATTGTCGGGGTCAGAGAACAGGCTGTGACCTCCCCATGGTGACCAAACTCAACGGGGAACATAAACACTACTGACAAACACTAGTATTCTATTATAGCTTATTTGCTGAATTTTTAGTGGAAATGACGGCACTGGATGTTTCAAATTCCTGGTGATTTATGTCTGGATAAGTTAGTCTGTTGGTCTGTTAAATTGAGTTTGATATTACATGGAGTTTGCTGTCATTAATTACTGCTAATGTGGATGAAATAAGCAAAGGGTGGATACACTGAGCACTGATTAAGCCATCCAGCATAAAAAAAGCTCAAAGGATATTATTAGCTACACAGGGGGTTGCTAATTTAAAATTTGAAAGTCTAAACATCTGTCTACAAGAATCTAGAAGGAACAAAAACATCAAAATGTACAAACATTAGTTTGCACTGCTCTGCATTTTATAGACATGGTAACTAACCAGAAAATACTCATTTATGCTCTTCAAGATACCTTTTCCATTTTTTACAACATATTCCTGTGCATACGCATGAAATCCCAAACAAATCCCAACATCCATAATATATATGTAAGATAAAGTTCCCTGTCAAACTCAACATTGAAAAATCTTATGAATAAAAGTGTATTGAGAACTTTTTTTCCCTGAGGTGGTTCAAGCTATCATCCAGAGGTCTTGCCATGCATATAGCCTGTTTTGTGCTGTAAAAAACATACACAATCTGCAAGAAACAAATAAACCTAAAGCAGTTTTTCGTGCCACAGATTGTCCACTCTGTTGTCTGAGAACCTGTCAGACTGTCCACCTGCAGGTGAGATACACAGCTTTCTAGACACAAAGAATCACACAAGTCTATTAAAACTGTAAACCACAGTAATATTCACAAGACAACATTATCCTCTCCTCAAATGAAAAACCTGATGGGATGTCTTAATCATTTCATGCAGGAGATGCAATAATATAGAACTCTTTTCTATTTGTGGAACATGTTAGTCCACTCTCCTCCTGATAGGCCCCATTTAATCATGTTGTTCTGTTTCCTAATTAGCAGAAATGCAAAGTGTCTTTGTCACCTGTGGACAGCCAAGAGGGCTAATTTGGGCTTTTCACTAATTGCCACGGTAACGAGCCTCCTGCGCCTCCACTGGGGGTGGGTGGAAGGCATGGCAGGAGGAGGACTGGAGGATGGAAGGATGGAAGGATGAAGACACAGCTCTCCTCACACACGGCCGAGGTGTGAAAGAACGCGGCAGGCCAACAGAACGCAGCCTGGAGGAGTCCAACAGCAGGGAGTGGGGGACAGCCTGCGCTGTGAAAAAGCCCCAACACCCAGCTGAGAGGGAGGAGGATTCAGCTCTGGCCAGTTTTGGTCTCTCAACTTTGATGAGAAGATGACTACATTGTGTTGGATAATTGTTGGACATTTTTCTGACACCTGTTATTACCCCCACCTGATTCAATACCGGTTCCCACACAGTGTACCTTTTTTTAAAAACTGTTCTTTTAATAGAAAAAATTCTAGTTATAAATCAGCAGGCACATTTTCAATTAGTGGCTTCACATGTATGAAGCCTGCATGTGAGACAAGAGGTAGGAGGAGGTGATGACAAAAATAAACCAAAATGAAATGTAGGCCTTTAATGTTTGATAATGTGATGATGATTACGATTACCTTTAGACTAATGAAAGTTTCAGGCTTTTATTTTTTTTTATGAAACTTTTACATAGTTATTAAATCATTATGTATTTGTTCAAAATTGATAATAATACTTTAAATGTATACTGGCTACAGTCTACTTTAATGTGGTTATTAGAATTAAACTAAAGAGTCCAAAGTTGTAGTATTAAATTAGCTAAATCTGTCCAAACCAAGCAATCTAGACAATATTAACCTAATGATATGAATTTTCAGCATTTTTTTTATCCCATGCTGTTACTGAGATACTTCTTTTTAATTACAATAAAAATGTAGTTACGGTGGAAAATTATCTTATACTAAACAAGCTAAATTCATGTTTACCAGTTGTCTGCTTTATGTAATTCATAGCGGCCAAAACCGAGATGTACATTCACGTTTGCATCATTCGCATAAATTACTCCCGTCACCCACTACTACGTGTAATTTCTTGAACGATTCCCTTCATGTAATCCGACTCCATCAACATGGTCTCTCTCTCTCTGCTGAATTACAGCTTCTTCAAATTCATTTTCTTTTACAGTAATACACCCCGAAAGCTTGGGGGGCACCTTGTCCGTACGCCGCTCTCGGGGGCGAGCTCCTCGTATGCGTGCGTGCGAGAGCGTGTCCGACCGTGCGTGTGCGTGCATGTGTGTGTGTGAGAGAGAGAGAAGAGAGAGAGAGAGCGTGTGAATGCGTGTGAGTGTGTGCGTGCGCGCGCGCGCGCGTGTGTCTGCCTGCTCTGCTGTTGCTGCCCTTTGATCCCTGCATTAGTGTTAGTTAGGGGCTCGGAGACACACTTGCACCGAGAGCAGCCATAGTCAAGACACGGCAACAACAACAGCGGCACCTCCTCCGCCTGTGTTCCCACTGCCCAACAATACACTTTAAACCGAGCAAAGCCAGGTGCACGACCAAGTCCCTGCCATCACTGGCGCCTCCAGTCTCAATGGGAAAAACCTTTTTTCTTCTTATCCCTAAACAAGGACGAGAATGTGATTAAAAACGGGGGAAAATGCCAAGGAGGAAGCAGGAGCAACCCAAGCGCCTGCCTTCACGTAAGTCGTTCACTCGTTTTGTGCAATTTTAACGGCTCTCCGCGTCTTTTGCGCAGTAGTTTAGGGTTAAAGAGGTGAAACAGACAAAAGACTCGGCGTAGGTTATTTCTCCCTTTTTAGGTCCGAGCGAGGCAGCCATGTTGTTGGCGATGGGTAACGTTAGCTAGGCAGAGAGTGGATAAATGATACGTGGCTTTATTAAGAGTAAAATCGATAAAGGTCCGGTTCCGCTAAAGGTTGCGGTCAGTTGGCATATGTGTCGGTTGCGTGTGTGTGAGGGATAACGGCCGAGCGTTTTCGGTTATGTGTTCGCCTCTGCTAGGTCGCTTTTCGGGGTAGAAAAGGGGAGGATCTGGGAGTCTGGCCGCAATAAAATGAAGGGTCAGTCGGATCAGACAAGCCAGAGTCTGGCTACACATACCCGAGTGTTCCTAGTTAGCAATAGCGCTATCTAGCAACGCTCGGTAAACTTCATTTCCTCGGCTATAAACGCCTAACTTTCGCCTGATAGTTTTGCTGCTCCGAATCGCGGAACCGAATTTGTTCGCGCTTGTTTGTCGTCGACTTCAAAAAGTGTGGAGAGGTTTTTTTTTTACCTCCTCCAAGCCACTGTATTTTTTCTACCCCTCCCAGTCTGCATGCAGGCTATGTCAGAGCCATGATCGGTCACCTGAAGTTCAGGGTTTTTCCCCCCCTCAATCCCTTTGCAGCCATTCATTGCAGACAGACTACGATCAATAACGCGGTTAGAAAGGGGAAACGACAGTTTTGCTTTGCTGCGCTGCTTAAAATAACCGTGCCGCAGCAGATACCTGTCACAATCCCCATGTAGTTGATTTTAGTAGGAGGTTGGTTTACTTTAGTGCATTTGACCCTCCGTATCTTGGATGTTCGTATTGTACCTTCATGATAATGGGAAAAAAAAGCTGCAGTAACACACTACAGCCGCTAGAGGCTTGCTTAGATGTAGTGACTACGATTTATAAAAAAGAAATAACCGAGAGTGGCATGTTTTGCTGTTGATCATTAATGCTCACTACATGCGTAAGCAAACAGCTCAGTTACTCATACTGGTATGCAAATGCAATGAATAATTAAGTGATTCATCTTTAAATCAACGATGGGCTTGATACATTTATCTTATGACACTGTCTTCATTTCTTAAATGTCAGACCATGCAAGCTGTTTAGAGTAAGCAGCCATGATCAAAAGACACTCTTAAGTGGTTTCTTTTACTTAGTTTACTGACATGTAGTTTTCTTTTCAACGGGGCTGGAGGACTGAATGAGCTCTTGGACCTGCCATATATCCAAGTCTGATAATTTAAATCAGAGTAGTTCTTCATCTTCACATAACACACACACACACACACACACACACACACACTGCGTTTTATGTTTTACTGTTAATATTCACTGATCAACTGCATCGGTGTTTGACCTAGGGTTGAACTTGGAGAAATTGCAGCAGTTGGCTTGGAGGCATAGAGGTGGAGGCTGGATGACAGTGGGTGCAGTGAGTAATTGTGAGTGTATTTCTGTGTGTGTGTGTGTGTGTGAGACTGAGTGACATGGGGATATTTGGACAGTGAGCCCCTCACTGATGTGCTGCCTAAGGAATATGTAAGCCACATGGCTGGACTGCCCAGAGCAGTCAGGATAGTACCTGAAAACGAGGTGCCTTCCTTAGTGACGTTTATTTACTGTATTTTAGATTTACTCTTGACACCGTTTCTAGCATGTATATACTTACATTAGAATACTGTATAGTTCAAATGAGTTGTCATGTATCATTAAAATAAGAGAAGACATTTTGTTGTGCTCAACTGGAGTGACTGATAGTGTAGGATTTTATGATAGGTAACCTCGTTAAGTCAGACATATGTATAGTAATAGTTTTGGAATATTTTTGTGACAAGCTAGTACCCTAGTTGCCCAGCTATCGCAGTAGCAACTGATTGCCCATTACAATATCCAGATGTTCCCTAAAGTTCGATTTTCAAACTAAAAAGCAAGCCCGTTTTTTTAATCACTAAAATGTAAGACAGAT
The DNA here is from genome assembly GCA_034779795.1 of Ctenopoma multispine. Taxonomy (NCBI): domain Eukaryota; kingdom Metazoa; phylum Chordata; class Actinopteri; order Anabantiformes; family Anabantidae; genus Ctenopoma; species Ctenopoma multispine. The sequence goes on from JAUYWH010000001.1 coordinate 7,821,263, forward strand.
GCTAGTTGGATTATGATTTATTTTTTTATTGTCACTGGTTAAATGGAAGATCTAACAGTACAAATTAAGTTGTGTTTGTTAAAGCTTCTTGTTTTTGAACAACTTGGGTTTCAAAAGGTACACAGTTTAGGAGTGAAAGCTGTTTCTGGCAGAGCATCACTATTGTACAGTCTCGAATAGCAAAACATGAAGTCCAGTATTTTCTTTGTTTTAGACATGAAAATCAAAGTAAGCCCATGTCAACCTTTCAATTAAGCTGCTTTGTAATTGGTCTGCAACAAAAATACTCTCCACCCACGTATCTGAAATCATGTTCTCCTGTGTAGGCACTCTACTGGAGCACTGCTGTGCCTGTGTTCTTGGGTTTAAATGAAAGCCTTTCTGATTTAGGAGTTGTTTCCCTCCTCAGTCAACAAACTGTCACAGAAAAGTATGAATTTGTCAGAAGCTTTTTGCGCTTTGTTTTGGATCTTCCCACTCCAGAATGGAAGTGTCACCTCATGCCATTCGCTGTCAGTCTGTGTGTTTTCATTATTCAGCCAACAACACCCTGGTAGTGTGCCAGCCAACAAGCACAATATCGAGCTTCAAATCTCTTCATCTGTGGTGAAAAAGGGCAAGCTAATACACTGGCTTTAATGCTGGAGGTGCTTTATCTTAGCACAGACCCAGATATATGGGTTGTGTAGCCCAGTGTTCACTGTCCTATTGTTTGTGGCACAGCTTGTGAGAGTAGTCTATTCTTTAAGTGTGTGTGCACAGCACGCACATGAAAAAGTGAACAAGCAACTCTTATGTGTGTGTGTGTGTGTGTCTGTGGGTACATAAGCCAGCTATGGAGGTCACAGTACAGTATGGCGCCTTCACTCTGACAAGTAAACATGACCTTTGGTGCCACAATGAAAACTGCCATTCTTTATGACCTTGCAGTGTGTTATTGTTTGTGTAATTTTTGCTGCCTTATTAGTCACTCTTTAAAATTTAAGGTGTAATATTTTACATATGTGACTTTTTGATTTCAAGAATGACATGTTGAGTTAATCTCTGCAAAAATGTGTACAGTGTAGGTGGTGCTGTCATTAGACCAGACAAATCCCTTTAGCGTTTCTCAATGAGTTGTCATCCTTGTCTCAAAGACCTTTAACGTAAGAATTTGAGTATGTTAAACACTAAGACTGATTGAGAGTCCATATCATAAAGAGCACAACCTTAAGTGTATCAGGAGGAACACTTGTATGCAGCTTCCTCCTCCCCTGATTATCTACATTTCAAATGGAGAGATTTCAAACACTTCTTCATACAATTCTGGTCATCTTCATCAGCCAATAGCTGACTGACTGGGTGGCTCTCTACCTTACTGTAATGGCGGGTCACTGGCTCCCTTCCACTTGCTATGATTATAATGACCTTGGTGGGGCTGGGGCTTGAAAACATTGGATTAAGGGGAAAGGAAAATGAGAGGAGGTTTCCATTTCACTCTTGGCATAAAATTTTGTGGGGAGTTTCTGCCAAGAATCCCCCACATCACCAGCACTATGTCCCCATCCCCCCCCTCAAGTTGATGGGGCTTGGGTGCGCTGGCATCGCTGAGCATGTGAAGCTCAAGCGAATAATGATACACAGGCTTTAGCTTAGAAATGAATTAAAGGGCAGGGGAAAGGTGGTGGATGCCTCACTCACCATACAGTCTCATAGACAGCACAGAAACCTGATTTAAGTGAATATTCACAGGAAAAACTAGACCCTGTCTTTTGTGTTTTACTTAACAGAAAACACTGAGACTGATAAACAGTAGCTGAGTATGATTATGTATGATAATGGGATCGGTTTCAAAGAAATAGCTAAGCCTTGAGGTGTGGATCAATACTTATACACAAATGTTAACCTTATTTGCTGCTTTACACAACTGGCAAGACACATAGAGAGCATGCTGGTTTATTATCATGTAAGTAATACATTTCAGGGTTTATTCAACTTAAAAATGAATATTTCTTAAGACTCGAAGCCCTTTGTGGGTCTGTATGTTACTCAAGAATAACACGTGACATATGAAATACAAAAAACGTCTTTAACCTTGGCATTAAATAATATATTTAAACTTGTATGTTTCACACGTTATATTGTCTCTGTAGAGTTAGGCTTATAACTGACATTGTTAACTGTATTTTGATAAGTTTCCCTGGTACAATTTATCACTTAGGACCTGGTGAATATAGCCAAACTGTAAAAGTCCTTAGTTCAACATCATAGTGGTTGTAGTTGCTGATGGAGAATTACTTTAGTCTAATTCTTTCACTCTGCCCAGATTCACTACCAATCTAGAAATTCATTTTTTTAGTCACAGGGTTACTTCACTGCTGCATAAACTGGCACATAGAATATAGCATTGATGTAGGAAATTCCCCTCACTGGCAAACTTTGTGTGTCATTGTTGTCATATGCCTCATACAATTAACTAACTTTCTAGACTCTCAGCTCAGAGATAATGACTGATTACTTCCACAAATCACAGCCTCTGTAAAATGTGATTCTTTTAAGGCCTTCTCTTCATGATGTTCAGGCATGAAGACATTGCTGCAACAAAATAATAATAAATGTCATAGCAGTTTTTATTGATATCAATGATCCTTCTATATAACGTACTATGTCATGCACATGGTATTATAATTAAGTTAAAACAATACTGGTTTATTGTCTTTTGAGTACTTCTTGACCATAATGTAAATATTTGTGTAACAGAACAAGAATAAGGCCAGTTGTTATTTACTATATTTAATTTAATATGCTTCATGACAAATGCCTACAGTTTTAGCCATTCTTCAGTTTAACATATACAAAATAAACCAACAAACAAACAACATAAATGCATGAATTCCACCTTGTGAAGAGTAAAAGCTGACGTCTCTGTTTTCCCTCTGTACAGAAAACATGTAACGTTGACCGTGGTATACTGTTGAGTTTTGCATACTGTTACATCCCTAAATTGTTGGTGTCTTGTCTTTATTAGAAAATGTTTGAGATCACTGGAAGGAGACCTGAGTATTTAATAATTTAGCAGCACAAATACTGTTTTCTGCGGAAGAGCTGATAATGTGTTTATGTGTGCATATAAGAGCCTCATTGTGGTTCGGATTTCTAAATTATCTGGCCAAAGTTTTTAAACTCCTCACTTATTTAATGGCAAATTATCAATTAAACAGTGATAAAGCATGTTTTTTAAGGAAAAATACTGCCAAGTTTATATATATATATATATATATATATATATATTTTTTTTATTATTTGATTGTTTGGTTGTTAAATATTATTATGTACATTCAGACACTGTCATTTGCTTAGGGCTGTGTATTGAACTGGCACACTTTCAATCTAAAGTATCTATTGACAACTCAGTCAGATTGTTGGCATCATTTACTTATGTTTTTTTACCTGATTTAAAACATGATCTTATTAATTTTATAGTGTTTTTATTTAGACTAACAACTGTCAACACTAAACCAGGGAGGCCCAAATAGTTTTCCAACCTGGCCACATTCTGTGCAGTCAGCATGCTCGCAGACAGACTAGACACACACTGCCTTGTGTCCAGTCTTATTCGTTACTTTAATGAATAACAAAGAAACAAGCTGATTTTTGCTCTACCTCAGGTATAGTCAGTGCCAGCAGCAAAACCTCTTGATTTACCTGTGATAGTAAAAACATCCAGGTTGTGGTTTGTTATCTGTCTGCTGGGATCTTTGATAATAAATTCCAGTACTCCACAGCTCAGTTTAACTCAAATTGAAACAAAAAAAACAAAAACAAACCTGTAATAGCCTACTTTCACGAAGTTGAATCACAGATGAAAATGTGATTCATCTTGTTGAACATCTAATTTACAAATTGCTTAATTAAATATCAATAACTTCACTAGAAATTCCCTGTGGGGATTCATTTTTTTTCTTGAGATGTCAGTTATCTAATCATTTCAAAGTGCCTTCTCTAAGCAGAGAATCATCTGCAGGACAAAATCAGGTAGAAGTAGTCATCCTAAAGCCCCCAGTACAGTACCTGCCTGTCTGCCTGGTCTCAATCAGAGCCCCCTCTGTGTGGAATGGAAGTGCCTCAGCCTCGGTAACGATTTTTCCCGTGTTGACAAGTCACAACATGGAGATCTACAGCTCGGAGAGCAGCCCTTTGGCTACACAGAGCCCTGCTTGCACTGAGTAATAGCAATCTCACAGGAGTAGCAGGCTTTCAGCTGGCAGCAGTTCATACGGAACAGCTCGCCGGTGCAGCTGGGAAAGACAGAGCAGAGTGGAGAGGGAGAGAGGAGCTGGTGTTGGTGGTAGCAGTGAAGATGGAGGGAGGGAGGAAGTGGAGAGGAAGAGCTGTTAAGAGCTTTGGGCGGTTTCTCTGTTGTTGTACCACACAAGTGCATCCAGGCCCTGCAGGACAAGCCTTTAACAGGCATGAGGGATGGAGAGCATGAGAGGAGAGGAGGAGGAGGAGGAGGAGGAGGAGGAGGAGGAGGAGGAGGAGGAGGAGGAGGAGGAGGAGGAGGAGGA
>JAUYWH010000001.1:7825909-7939450 GCA_034779795.1 Ctenopoma multispine
GGCGGAGGAGGAGGAGGAGGAGGAGGAGGAGGAGGCAGCGGTGGTGGAGGTGGTGGTCTGGGGAGCTGAAGCCGGCCAGTCGTGCCAGACGCCTGCTCTAAACAGGGATGTGATTTATTGTTGGACTCTGTCTCACGTTTCACTCCTAGAAAGACACTAAAATTACATTGTAGAGAGATAAAGAAGTTTCTCAATTGTGTTAGAATAAATACTGTTGCCTGTGGGCTGTGAAGAAATCTTGCAGCATGTGGTACATCTTTAACTAGTGCAGGAAATTGGGATGGTTTTGGCATAACATGACATTAGATTTTTGTGTTTTGGCTATGGATTCTGCTTTGGTTAATACTTTCTGGCTATGCCTACAAACCTACCGCTTTACTGTTATGTAGTGACTTCTTTTTGAAATGTGGTAATATAGTCTAGGCCATCAGTTTATGTATATTTTGCTAGGGGGTTTAAAATGGCCTCTGGCCAACATGTTGATCTTTGTCGCCCTCGCTCATCGCACTCTGCACAGCACAGTGCTATGAAATGACCTCACTTCCTGTGTGGGTAGAGGAGGGCAGGAGGCCTCTTACACACATATGCACACATCCATTCTCTCTCTCAAGCACAGCCTGGCTCTAGTTAGCCTTTAGTGCACTAGCCAGGCTAACCCCTCTCTCCTCTTTGTGTGGAAGTGTTTCCTCAATGCACATTTAGGCAGTCAAGAGCAAGACACAGGCTAATGTCTTTAACTTGCCAGACTAACAGCTGTGTGTCTGCAGCTTTTTGGGACCAGGATCAGTTTTATAGAGAGATTAAAAATACAAAGGGGGAGGGGGCTGTTACAGACGCAGGATAGTATGACCATAAGGCAGTGACAGCTACCTTGGGAAACAATATATCACCTTTAAAAGGAGAGTGGAAGTAGTTGGCTCTGGGACAAAAATCCTGAGAAGTTAAAATCATTGATGTGATGTCATCTCAGAGAAAGCCATTGTCAGTGCAGTGTGAGGTTATTTATGATCCTGAAAATGCAGGTGAGCATCTTGACTAATTCAGTGTCGTAGAGGAGGCTTCCCTATTTGTACAGTGTAGTTGTAGCATCTCCTAGTGCATTAATAAAACAATGTGAGTCAGGTCTCCTCCTGCCATTGTTTATCAAGAGCATTTGGTCACTTGATGTTGTCCTTGTGCTGCTAATGAGATTAGCTAATCATTGGATATTTCATTCTGAGGAGGGGGTCCAGTATCTTAGGGTACCTGTAAGAGCCATAGCTATAGGCAGCAACAAACGAAGCTGTACAAATTATCTGAGTAGCAGAATGAATGAATGGTAGTGGTGAGCTGTACTCAAACGAACTGAATCAGATGGCTTAGCTCATGATTGCCTGTATGTTCCCACTCTCTGCAAGTGTTTTGAATGGGTGCCATGTTGGTTCAGATTGCCCTGTTATTAATCCCTCGTACTCTACAGGGGAGTGGTCAGTGGCAGATGTATTTGCACTTCCTCCAGAAGGTTTTCTAGATTAGCACAAATCCTCCCAGAAAAACCGTTTAAAAACCTCATTTGGCACGCACAGCCGGACTTTGTGCTCATAGCTGGCCAAAGATAGTCATCCATCCCTCTACGTCTCATTCTCTCTGACTCCCCTGATGTTTTTTTTTATCCTCCACCTTGTGGTTCTCAGAGCTTAGCCCCATGTCGATTTGGACAGGATGCTGTAATTGTTAGGAAACTCGATTCTGTCATTTGCATGTTGCAAGCAGCCACTTTTCCAGTTTCAGTGGTTTGACCTTGTTGTACCGGCCAGCCAGAAATGAGATCATCAGAAGAGTAGACGAGAAGCTGACATCTCTCCTCCACCTACCCGTGGCTTTAAGTGATGGTTGTCATAGCAATCATTATGCCACAGAACAGACTCAGTGGGTGAAGGATGGCTTTGAATGCGGCAGCCTTAGGTCACAACCTGGTTATGACAGAACAGATAGACCTATGAGGGTTGGTTGCAGTACACAGTTGGCACAAAGTAAACAACTACATACATTGAATGTCTGGTTCATATACATTTCAGCCTGAAATTGAAATTACTGAGACACAGTCTATTTTTCTTTATGCCCTAAAGAAAGCGAGGCAGGTATTGGTGTAACAGAGAGGAATAGACCAGCACGGGGCGAACAATGCCTCTCATTCCCATCAGCTGCCCTGGCCAGCATTTAACATGGAGATTGGAAACGGAATAAGCTCCCCCCATTCTCCCTGGACCTGCATGTAAATGAGGTTAGCGGTTAGTATTTCCTGCTGTGCCATAGCAATTCTTCTCCCTCTTTTTCCTTTTTTTAAATAATGGCCTGAAAGTGCTCCCCCTTTCCCGGGGTAGGGACCGGGACCAATCCTGATTAGTGTCCCTGTCCTAAGTGACAGGCTAAAATCCAAGCAGGCACTGCCTTGGGAGCTTCTGCCAAACAGCCGTCAAACCAATACCACAATAGAAAAAGCCATCCCCCAGTTCTCAAGATTCCCTCCCTCTTCTTCTTCCTCGCTCTTCTGCTCATTCTCCCCTGCTGTCCTTTTTGACTGTCTCTAATAGACACTGACTCCATCGCTTTAACACATTATCCCCTTACATACATGCACACATAAAATCTCTCACTCTACCCCCACCTCCAGCCAGACCTTGTTTTGTATCCCTTGGTGGACTGGCTGCTATAGAGCCGAGTGTCCCTTTTGCCAGTAGAGTGATTTACAAACAATACATGGACGCTGTACACACTCCCACCTTCCACCCTCCTACTCTCTCTCTCACTTTTCTTCCACAGATACACAGTCACCTCTGTGAGTAGCTTCAGTATGCCAGAAAACTACGCAGCAGGGTGATGGCCTGTTCTTTTCGCACTTGTTCCAAAGAATGTACCCTGTCTTCCAGAGAATGCTAGCACGACATCCTTGTCTTGTTTGAATGACGTTATTTTGTCAAAAGAAGAAAAATTTATGTGGTTTGACTAGAGTCTCAATTGGTTTTATTAGTAGTTTTCTACTAATTATGCTATTAGCAGTAACTGTAATATAATTGGTAGTTTTTGGAAGCTCTTGATATATTTGTAGTTTTCATATGTAACCACATGAAACTGTAATCTGAGCTGTATTCATGACAATTTTGCCTGATTTAAAGCAAATACACATGGGAATTGTGTTAGTTGAAGACTTGCGGGCATGTGCTAATTACTCAGTGTTATGTGAAAAGCAAAAAAAACACTGACAAGTGTTACTGTTATGTCTCCATAGTAGCAAAAATAAACTACTGAACATTGTGCTGTGTTTTGGGTTTGTTACTGTCAGTGTGTAGTAAACATTGTGTATGCAACCATTCCAACACACCACATTGATCTAGTAATATTAATAAAGATGTAATACTATTAAGTGTATGTTAAATGAGCAAGATAGCACAAGTATTTATATTCATTTTGAAATAGCCAACTCAAAAACGTGCTGGTGTGAGCACAAATATGTCAAAAGTTGGACACATGTTAGACGGAGGGATGCATACAAGCTTTTTTTTTCTACCACATGTGGTCTTTATAGGTTGCTGCATGTGTTTGTCTGATTTCAGTTCAACAAAGAAGGATGCCACCCACATATGCCTAATCATATGAGACAGAGAGGCTGAAGTCTTAATGAACATGAACAGCTTTTCTCTCACAGAACCAAGAGATTTGCCATTGACGTTGCCTATAAGTTTTAATATACTATATTGGCAATGAGCCTCAGTTATCAAAAAGTGTGTAAATGAGTGTTTCCTCTAATCTGGGGATTTACAAAAGTGAATTCCATTTTTAACTTCACAGGTCCTTTTTAAAGGAAAACTATTCTCATTTTTATATTGAATTGTTTGCTCTGTGCATAAATATTGATAGTGGCAGTTAGACATGGATTTACAAGTCTTTGGTGTAAATCACTTGGTCAAATACAAAGTATTGGTTTCCAGTACTACATACTTTATGAAAACAGGGCACTTAGGTGAGTTAGTTTTAATTTGCTAACATACCATCTTAACAACATCCTTCTGAATAGCCTTACTGCTTCTTGAAAAATGAAAGGATTGTGTTTTGGCTGGTCAAAGACTGACACTCGACAATAAATTGAGTATTATGCTATGATTCATAATTACAATGAAATTTGGGATATACTATATTTTCAATGAAATTAAAGCAACCCTATGTTGTATCTTTAGTCTGCAGGATGTTGTACTAATAAACCAATAAAAAGCAACTGAAACAACTCTGAGTACTTTAAATACACTAAAGCAGTGGAAATTTGGATAGATAAAAATGTATAATGAAACATGAAAGTATTTAAATAAATCTGGCTCTTTCCATTATCATGTGTCCAAATGGCCATTCTTTTGGCTGGTCAGCAATTTTGAATGCTGGGATTATATTTTTTTGCTGCTGAAATAAGTCCCTTTACTAACACCTTGCTGAAAAGGCCTCATCTCATCTATTCAAGAGCTTTTTCTTTACACTGGATTTTTGGATGGAAATATCCTCTAAACATTTTTAAATGCATTAGCATTTGTCATTTTATAAAATTATATGGTAATGTGTACACACACACACAACACAAACCAATCATGTCTAATTAGTAGTAGTTTAACCTGGTAAGGGAACTATCTTAACCTTCATCATTAAATATCTTTGAAACAGCTTTGTATAATTTTACATTGGCAGTAGTGCAGTACAGCAGTAATGTAATCTGATGGTTCACAGACAGTCATTTCGTCTTTCAGATATCTTAGTTTTTGTAACTCATTCAATGGAGAGCTTCAAACAGAATTGCTAAGATAAGAGGAGGTTTGTATAACCTTGTTGGACCTTCTTCTAATGGACGCTTGGATTATTTACCAGCGCTTTTAAAAACACATTCAATAAAAAAAAATTAACTTGTCATTAGCAAAAACACTGCCAGCAGTGAATAAGTCATTAATAATGAAAAAGAAATGGAACAGAGTTTGACAGTACAAATTATTTAGTGGCCCAGGGCCCAGTAAGAAGTTGACTCAGGCCAGTTGGTTGGCCAGTGTGCTGGTTTTAGTATTTCTAGTGTTTTTGTAATTAGTTAGTCCTTGCCTGTCTGCTGTAGCACTGGCTTATTGTCTTTTATGTTGTGTTATTGCTAATGTTTTTTTTTTTTTTTTTACCCATTCAGAATATGTTCACCTCAGAGCTGGTCTAAATCTGATTAAATAAGCTGATTGAAGTGGCTCAACATGTTTCTCATACATACAGTATAGCAGTCAATTCACTCATCAGTAGCCGAGCAATAAAACAATAAAGATAAATATTGTCACATAACTTTTTTTTTTTATAAAACTGTAAGACATGTTCAATACAACATTGACAGAACCCATTCCATCTGTGTTTTACAGACAACGTAAAAAGCTAGTGGTAATGTGAATAGCACCATGCCGATTCAGTCTTGTGACTGGAATACAGTTTTAACAACGTTAGGTTGACACACACACCGTACATAGTGCAGGGGTAACGCCGGCACAAACACACATGCTAATGTCTGATCTACTGCAGCCATGCACACCAGTATGCCAGGAGTGGGAGGGGGATCAAAGAGAAAATGATAACAAATGAGAACTCGAGCGACACCGTTACTAAAGAAGTCATTATCCCTACGGACAAAGGAAATGCTCAAAAGACAAGGAGATTGTTGTAAAGAAGAGTCCGAGGAATTCAGCAGTGTTAAATTACTTTGGATATTGAAAGTACTACAGATATTACTGTCAGTGTAATACCTGTGCGGCCGCAACAGACCATACTATCCGCTTTCTCCAGTGCCATGGCTTATGACTAAGGAAAAGAAAAGACACACAGTGACATCACAAATGCAATAGTCTACTTTATTACAAAAGACATAATGCCAGTAAGCATGGTCGCAAATGTCAGATTTAAGCGGCTGAATTAACCTTATGATATCTTCACATCTCGCTAAGGAGTAAAGACGAACCTTTAAGCTCAAGAGAAATTGTGATTTGATATGTTGCAATATTTATTGATATTCACTGATATGAAAGAAAGAAAAATTGCCCAACTCTATTCAATTCAATTCAGCTTTATTTATATTGCGCCAATTCACAACATAAGTCATCTCAGGGCACTTTACAGTGTAAGGTTTAAGACCTTACACATTATATAAATATATACAGAGTAATGTAGAAGTACCATCAGTACAACATAAAGAAATCTGTGTATTGGTGCACTTTACTATGTTGATGTTATAAGAGTCATATTTTTGGAAGGGTCAGACATTATTGCAATCCTGTAGGGGTGGGCAGTATAATGATGTTTATATTGTGACCTCTGTTGTAAACTAAAGAGTCTTACTGTTAAGTAATTTTGTATCATTGTGAGTAAGCACTTGGATGGGTCAGGTATCTAGTCCACTGGTTGGACAAAAAACAGACATAAGTATCGTATAAGTAGTACCGTTCTTGATGTCACTGTAGACAGTCCTCCCATGTGATTGGCAGCCAGTTAATAGTCAGTAGCGTTATGTTTGTGGTGACGGTTAATTCAAAGTAAGCAGACAAGTTCCTGAATGAATCATGAAGCAAAACTCAGTACTATGTTTCTTACAAAACTATCCACAGACAAAAAGAATATCTTAAGATCAGCCAACATGTCTTAAGACACGTGTGTCTTCTGACCCCTGACTGTATAGTGCATTCCACAGATCGTTGGGTTCAGTAATTTTTAGTTTAGTTTTGTTTTGGTGTTGCAGTTTGCCGCAGTTATTGCTGCCATAGGTAGTTTGGGTTATACTTGGGCAGCATGTGACAAATTGCTGTTTATACATACATCGATCAGCCACAACATAGAAACAACATGGTGGTGTAGTGGTTTCCACTGTCACAGCAAAAAGGACCCAGGTTCCAATCCACGGGTAGGCCAGGGGCCTTTCTGTGTGGCGTTTGCATGTTCTCCCCGTGTCTGTGTGGGTTTTTACCGGGTACTCTGACTTCATCCCACTGTCCAAAGACATGCAGTTAGGATAGATTGTCCATAGGTGTGAATGCGAGTGTGTGTGGTTGTATGTCTGTATGTGTCAGCCCTGTGATAGACTGGCGACCTGTCCAGGATGTACCCAGGGGTTGGCATGGACAACCCTGTCTGGTCTGCGTTTACACACCAAGTTGTGCTGCACTGTGTGTTCTGACACTTGTCAATTTGACCCCTGTTCACCATTAAAACCCTCATGTTGTTGTAATGTTGTGGTTGGTTGGTGTATGATCTTCAATGAACAGTTGAGGAAGTTGAGAATTTTTGACAGCAGCATTGTCCATTTAGCACATTTTTTCATTTACACTTTATTTATTTATAATAAAATTTATTTATTTATTTTTATAAGTGTGCACCATTTTGGTGAACTTTACATCATTCTTTATTTTCACTAGTATTTTATTGATAAAAAAAAGATGAATACACAAAATAAACACACAAGTAGGGCCCTATGAAATCCGTTTTATTTTTTCCTAAATTCAATTTTTTCCATTTTTATTCTTCTGAATTCCATGTTTTACTTTTTAATCATATTTATTCACCTAAAAAGTGTCTAATTATGTAGTGGATGGGGAAAAACGTCAACACAGTGCTGGGGTTCAGCAGAACATTTACTGCTTTGCTAATGCATTTCAATATTTACCTGTAAAGAATAAAAAACATAATTTATTTGTGCAAGAACCTTATGCATTTCACATTAAAAAATAAAGACGCAGCTTCACATTTGAAATCAACATAAAAAATGTGTCTAATAAATAAACAGAGGGAATACCTGGAATACAAATCAGAGACATGATGTCTTGTTTCAGCTGTTTTGTTTTTTATGACCAAGAGCAGCTCGTGCTAGCTTGCTTCTTGCCTCTGTTTCTGATGTGAGTCTTTGACTGTTAGTGGTCGACACGTGTTCTTGTGGGTCCAGGCTATTGCTAGTAACATTCACAGATGAGGTGTTCTCCTGATTAAAAAAAGTCATTTGTATTGTTCTGCTCTAAATGTAGCACTAAGCGTTGATTTACTTCAGTGTTTCAGTGAGTCTCTTCGTCATAGCTGACTTTTTTTTTCTTTGTGTCTGTGTGTTTGTGTGTGTGGAAAGCTGTGTCCTGTCTAAACAGGTGACACGTACAGGGGACTGCAGCGGCTGAAAGTCATTAGAAACTATTGTTTTGCTTTGCCCGCACATCGATTTCAGCGAATTCTATGACATTCTGCATTTAATACTGGATTCCATTGCGTCACGGAAATCATAGAGCCCTACACAAGCATAACCCTCTGACAGTATAGTTCATTGTTCTGCAAATGAGCGACAGACCACTCATTTAAAATGGTGTTTAGTAGATAGATTCCAAAAAAGATAGAGATGGGATCTGATATCAGAGAAACATCTCTGGCATCATGTAAGAGATGTTTCAAACATTCTGATGTGTTTTTTAGGACAGTGACAGTGAACAGTGGCCTGTTTTCACTCATGAACTAGTGTCATTACCTGGATGATCCTGTCTTCTTTCAAGCCTAAACTAGGGCTGGGTGATATGGCCAAAAAATTATATTGCGATATTTTTAAGCTATATCACAATACACAATATATGTAGCACTCTTGCCACACAGACCATCTGCGGCCCAGTACTAAATGACCCATGGGCCGGTACCAATTGCTTGGGTTTTCACACCTTTCTCCATGAGTTCTCTTCCCTCCGCGAGATCGCTTAACTCCCCTGTTATTCCAGTTCAAAATGAGCATTTGCTAGGAAATTTTTCTGGATGGGTGGGGGAGTGAGGTGTCGGCTTAAAGCGGTTTGAAAGGCGCATGAGCTAGGAGTTTTCTGGATGGGCAGGGAAGTGAGCTGTCTGCTGTGAGTGAGAAGCGAAACTCAAAGCAAAGTACACGCTGTCAATTTAAGGTTACTCGATAGTCACGATATAGTCATTTACTGTATCGCACGTGGAACAAGTCGAGATACATCGAGTATATTCGATATATTGCCCACCCCTAGCCTGAACTACTGGAATGATAATCCTAAACATTTAGAGAGAGGTCCTCTGTGTTTAACTACAGATGTTTTATTTAAATGTGATACAGTATAGAGCATAATATGTCTGGTTGATTAGTTACCCACTGACAGTTTTTGCTGTAACGGTTTCACACCAGACTAGCACATTTGCAGCATGATATTGCAAGAAAAATGGAAATTTACTTTATCTTTTTAGGAATATGGTAAAGTTGATGATAAAATTTGTCAGAAATGAAGGAACCACATTAAGTTCACAGCTGTCTGAAATTGAACTAGGTTTACATACTGTACTACTTCGTAGCAGAGACGTTTTATTTTTCCCAACTTCATGTAAAACTTGATGTGGCATATGGGTAGCACACTGAATTCAAGTCCAGATTGAAGCACTTCACATAATGACAAGAAAGTGAATACTACTTCATACAACTTCATTCTGCAAAGTTGCAATAGACACATCACTTCTCTCCATCCAGCAGTTTAGATTCATAGCCTTGATGACACATCTGAGGTTATGAGCAAGAATTTGTTTTAGCGTGATATGCTAAAAATGGAAGGGAAAAATAAACCAGGGGGTAAAGTGCACTTCATCTGCAATAAGGAATTTCAGAGGTCTGGGGCTCTCAGTCGTCTCATTCTCTTCCAAGAACACTTCTCCTTCCTGTTTCACCTCTGGCATGCCGCCCAAAGTACCCACAAACCACGGAGGCCAAGGCCGAAAATACACAGATGGTAATTTGCACTACATTTCAATACGACAACCACCATTATATATAGCCCTGCTGCCTGAACCCTGATCCTCACTGAGAGTATCGCCTCACCTCAGGTTGCAGCAGAAAGATGGGCACTTTATGTCTTTGTCACAGACTATATGTTGGAAAGGATAACAGAGATAACTGGCATCGAAATTGAGCATTTGATATTGTTTGATTGTTTAGAATGAACCTTGATCTATACAGGAGATATCATATCAACATAATTAATTTCTAGAGTAATGTTTAATCTGTCTGATCTGATCTTAACTATTGACAGACACAATGGACTTAAGCTGATGGCACAAAAACAATCAGAATCTTTAGTTTTTGAACACACTCATGAAACATTAACAGTTTTAGTGGGAAAAGTAAGTGGACAGAATAACTCCTTTGGTAGAATAAAATTGAGGAATTTTGAAACGGTCTTTCTCAGAGAACTGCTTCAGCTCAGCTATATTCTTAGGATGTTTGATGTGAAATGATCTTTTCATGTCATTCTACAGCATCCCTAATGGCTAAAGGGATAGGTTCTCCTGAAGGTGAATTTTTTTGTTTGAGGTCGTTTTTTAGGTGGTCTGCCTCTATTTTTATGGTTATTATCCTGATACATCATCCCGTTTCTACTGAGCTTCAGCCAGTGGACAGCCACTCTGAAATTATTCTATAAGATACCTTAATAACTTTGCAATTCATTTTCCCTTTGATGATGGCAAGCTGTCCAACCTAGAGACAGCAAAGCAACCCCAAATTGTGCTCACACAGAGTTTCAATCTGCAATCAAAAATGCAGCCTGGGGAAAAGATGTAGCAGTTACCTGCGGGATAAATTTCCAGAGTTGTAAAATCCCACCTGTGTGCATTAGTGACTATGTTGTGTTTTGGTGTTTAATATGCTTAAAGTCCATAATAAAAACACAAAATTCACTCCCTAATTACATTTACCTTTGTGTCACGTTTCATCAACTTCCTAATGGAAATAATAATAATAATAAATTTATAATAATAAATTATTAAACTTTGGAGCAGTTATGTCGTAGAAGAACAATAGCATTTACCAAACGGATTTTGCATAATTTCATGTATCGGGCGGAGTTAAAAACATATCTCCTGGCTCCCACATGTCTAGTTGGATTTATTTATAGAGCATCTGTGTTGGGAGAGAGTGGGTAAAGTAACGTCAGTGATTTGGTTTTACACGCAACCTGTTAAAAAAGACAGAACAGTCTGTGAACGATCTAGGACTGATTTGTGGAGTTAAACCGTTAAATACTTTATTTTTTTACTATTTCTGTGGACAGGATTTTTTGGGGAGGGTCAGGAGTTAGGGTTAGTACAACATCACATAGATGTATTGGTTTTAATTTAAATGTCAGCTTCTTAAGTCTCTGCTATATATTTGCGGTAGAATCTGTAAACAAATTAAATTTTTGCATTTAGTAAAAATTCTCAAGAATAAAGTCAATTTGCCAGACTGAAACCCATGCGTTTCCCTACTAGCCAGCTTCAAACTTACGTTCACCTCAAGCTTTGGGTTGACTATGTGTAACATGGGCACTAAACCATCACAAAAGTGTATGTGGAACATCAGAACACATACAGCATAATATGAACCGTCTAAGTACTCAGTCTACCACTTTCACCAGCATCACCGGACACGCCTCCAGCATTTCAGAGCAGAGTACAGCTTATTTTATCATGAGTTTAAAATCTAATTACACTTATACACATGGATTTATTTGGTCATTAGAATTTGGATGGCTGGTTAATATCACATTTTTCTGTGTAACAAACTGAGAACACATATTTATTACTGCTTTACCTGTACTTTAATATTTAGTCCTAATTAAGGAGCTGGGAGAAAGAGGGAATGAGATGGAAGGAAATATGTACAAGAAGAAAAGAGAGCATGTGTATATGAAAGAGATCAAGCAAGAGACAGATTATGGAAAAAAAGAGCCAGAGTGATCTTGATCCAGTGTGTCCCAATTAATGGAATTACCTTCCTCCTTGGGAGAAGTGTTAGTCATTTGCAGAGACCTGAGCCTGCCAGTAGAGCGTCTCTCCCACCATATTGTCCAGCAAGCACTAATAAGGCAGCCCTGACCGCCGGGCGTGCTCATTAGCATAGCCCGCGGCCGTGGCAACCCCCGCTAGGGCACAGCCGGACACTTAATTACCGCTGCGGCTCCTTCTCTACATCTATACTCACTGCCTTCCTTCCTAAGTCCTCACCTCCTGCCCTACCTCCTTAACCCACCCTAAACACACACATGCACATAATACTATCACTGCTCTCAGAGATAGGGAAGCTGTGAGGCTAATCATTTTGGTGATGTAAATGTGATGACTTTAGCCTAGTATGTGGAGGCAGGCTTTTATGGTATTTAATTTTTTTGTGGCTTTGTGGTCAGCATCCTTGCAATTTAGTGACTTCCAGAATCGCACTACCTCTCTCACTGTTTCCTGCTCCCTCTCTCTCATTGCCAGATTAGCTCTTGGGCATGACTCTCCTTTTGACATCGGCGCAGTATTGATGCTCCTCCGTCCAGCCTTAATCGGCTAATGGCCTCCTCTTCTTACCTTCCTAGCCAAATCAACCCCTCCTTTAACCATCCCTCTATCTGTCCCTTCCTTCCCTCCTCCTCTCTCCCTACCCTGTTCAGGCCTGAGGTCAGTGAGGCCAATTTTCATGCCTGGCTAAGTCACAGAGTAGCTTTGTGTATGTGTGTGTGTTTGTGTGAGAAAGAGAGAAAGAATATGTTAGTCAGCAGCCTCACACAAGTCATGTGGTGTGTGACCTCCTGACCTACCTTTACTCCAGTCGCTTGCTCCTCTCTCTCTTCTCTAAATCGCACCCTTCCCTTTACCAGTGTGTGACAAGGTTAGCTAAAGTCTGACTGACCTCTGTACTGAATTTGTACATGTATGTACACATATACATGCACCCTTCTCTCACTAAGAAATGCTATGGCCAAAGTAATACTGCTAAGTTCACAAATGGATATTGTTGACAGTGCCACATGGTGAAACAATGAACAAGTTAACTACTTGAAATGTCCAACTGTTTTTAGCTGCATGTACAAGCTGGTAGCTCCCTGGCTGTTTTTGTGACAGGTTAACACAACAAACAGATTGCTCAACACACAGACAAGTTACAGAGGTGCTACATACAGATATTTTAGCTTTGCACTGTACATCTCTTCAGATAAAGGCAGTTCATTGTGGTCAATCGTCATGCTGTTTGGCCTTTTCCTTCCTAGACTTTGAGTTGTTATAGCTCCCTCTTTGTCTATAATGTGGTGGTGCTATACATCTGTGTGGCCTAGAGAGAAAATCCCCCGCCGCTACACCACTGAATCAGCCGTGTGTGAGTGATAACAGATCCAGACTGCTGAGCACCCCGCAGCTGTTTGTCTCAACATGCAAGTCATCCCCGCCATTACACCACTAAATGGTTCCCTTTCAGCGGCAGACGCTTGCCGCCTCAGCCCGTATTGCCATGCCTCCATCACTGGGGGGTGGGGGTTGCAGTTACTGTCACTGAGCCAGCCACTGAACTGGAGGCAAAGCAGTTGAATATGTGTCAGAAAAAAAAATGCAGTGGGGGAGGATTTCAGCGTAAACCCACATTCATGCTTATGTATTTGTAGTTAAACGTGTATGCACATGCATATGTTTGTCCCTGTGCATGTGGTGGGCATTCAGCACCAGTTGCAAGTACAGAGCCAAGACGAAGCCCCCTTAGAGCATGGGCCAGAGACCATGACCTTGGGAAATGTCATTCCGCCCACGGGGGTGGCTCGCCTGTGACACACAAAGCCATGGTATTGGAGTGCATCAGTGCACTGTAGCACTCTGGCAAAAGCCTAGTGTTGCGTTCAGATGCACCTAACCCTGAGATTTAAGAGTGAACCTTGGAAGCAAAAGAGTTCAGCCTCAAAGCTGAGACCTTGGGTCAGCAATCTAGCGATTTCCCTGTAACCACATTACAGCCATTAGTGGCTCTTGCTGCTTTTCGCATGTCACATGGAAATGGGTCAAGCCCTGCCCTGCATGACTCACTGGTGCTTTCTCCCTCTTCCTCTCCCCATTCCTGTTAACACTACCCAGGTGGCAAAATGTCTTCAAGGAGCATGGAAAATTGGGTTCACAATCTTCACATTTTCATTCACCTTTAGAACAGTGTGAAGAAATGAGAAGGCTCATCAGGCTCTGACATCTTTTATCCTTTGTTTAGTGACTTTATTGTCTTATTGTTTATTAAGGGTCAAACAGGCTGCATGCAGAAGACTACACACTAGCTGCACTGCAGATGTGTGTGCACTGCCCACAGCAGTGGGCAATGTGTTTGCATTCATGAACCCCAATCTCGTCCTGATTGTTGCTCTTTGACACAGAGTGCACTGTGGCTCACTGTACAGACAGGAGGGCTGCTGAAGAAGAAGCATCTGAACATGACAGTACTGTGTTAGAACTTTCACATATATATATTGGTTCTATTTTCTTTTATGTTGTTTTGGTGTCTCTTATCTTAATATGGAAGTGTTTTGGACGTAGGAGTAAAAGGAAGTGGTTAGGTCATGGTTTGCTTTGACCAGTGAGCCAGTCATTAACAAGGAGCCACACAGGGTTGGCGTGTCTGCAAACTTTAAAGTTCCAAAATTTGAGAGGCACACACCAGGTCCATAGACAAGCATCAATTAAATTATTGTGGAGGTTTGTGGGTGCACTCAAAGGTTTAGGCCATGTGCCACAAGAAGCATGGAGTGGCCCTTAGACAATTTATAAAGCCTAAATACAATAACATAATCTCATGAATTGTTTTTTGGTTACTTCCATTTTCTGACTGTGTTTGGTTTTGTGTTTCTGTAAAATACAATACGGACGACTGCTGTACTGTGTGTGTTAGAGATGAGACACGGGGAAGTGTGTAAACTCTGTTTGATATCAGTTACAGCAAGAGAGTATTGGTCATAGTGGTTTGTGATTGTGGACACCTTTGTGGACCACGGTGATCCACACTGGCCAGATGTCGGCAAACTAATGATCCCAACAGGTTGCTGGGTTTGGTTGCCTGGCAACTGTTTTGCCTTTGCCTATAAACAGAGAGCAAACCTATCAGGTCTCTGTTGGGGTCGCAAGGGTGAAGAAAGCTTTAGTGTATATATGTATATTGGTGTGTTTTAGAGATCTTGAATAATTATTTTGTAGACTCATGTTTTTGCAACTGTATAAGAGCCTAGTTTTCTCAGAAATCCCAGCCAGTTCCTTTTTATCAGATGTTTTGTGAGGTTGTGTACAGTAACCCAAGGAGGAGAAAAAAAGTCAGTTTGACATTTTGTTTTGCCCAGGCTTGGTGCTTTTGACATATTCTTATGGAGGTTTGTTAATATGTATCAGGAATATTCACTTTTCTTTGTTCGCCCTTGTCTGGCAAGCTGTAATGTTTTGCTTATGAATATTGATACATGAAGTGTATATTAATGACCCTTGGTGACCTTAACCCTATCCTTATTGGCTCCCTGGTGGTATCTGCAGGCTCATGAATATTAATCTAGTTCTGTAACCTCCATTACCCTAATCTTTGCTGTCTAGCCTCCCAGAAGGACCCGTTGTCATGGTAACCCCTTTACTAGGCGCTTCCAGACCAAGGGTGGGAAAAATATGGTTAAAAAAACGATGGAAAATCTAAATTACTTAAACATCTTGAATGGACCTTCTGGAAAGCTGCTATTATATAAGAAATGGGTTGAATTTGTGTTGGAAGTCATATTAGTTGTCTCTTTGCTAAGCACTAAAGTGTATTCTTGCAGCTTTAAATGGCAAATTAACTTGGGTTTTGGCAGGTAACTGTATTAATAATGTTCAAACTTCTGGTCCCAGATAGTTGCTGCGTGGTACATATAGTAACAGCTATAAAATTATTAGACAAGGAATAATGGGAAATAATAAGTGTGAGTAGTAATTATTATTACTAATATTGATTTCCAGTTGTAAAAGTGGTCTACAGTCAGCAAATGAGTATGACTATGATCTCTACTTCTGTGTTGTAAGCGTTCAATGTACACTATTTCTACTCAGTAAACTTGTGTAGTTAAAAGATAATGTGTAGTCGTAACTGTTCGCCAGAGCAACATGATGATAACTCACAAACCTTGCATAGCATTTATTTCCTATGTCTTTGCTACTTTTCCAGATGTGGACAGCAATGAGGAAGGAGGGCCTGATGGCAGTCCTGTGGAAGAGGAAGGCTGGTTTGGGAATGCTTCTGACACACGCTCAGAGTCCTCGTCCTATGGAGACACCCAGGATGAGCTCCTACTGGCCAGGGGCTCCTCTCCTGATGACCAGCCTGGCGTTGGCAGTGGGTCTGGGGACCACGATACCTGTGGAGGTGAGAGCTCACTCGTCCATCGTGCCTCTTTGGAACTTCTTGGTCTGGATGGAGGTTCATTCTCGGCCCAGGACACACTCTCCTCTGTGGTGACGTCACTGTATGGTGAGGCAGCATCTCGTGCACTGGGAAAACCCCTCAGCAGTAACCTACGGCGCCTCCTTGAGGCAGGGTCATTGAAACTTGACACTGGGGACCTCCTGGGTCGGTCATCCAGGGGAGGTACTGGAGGCGAGTCTCCTCCAATAGGTCTAGCCCCACCTATGACCCTTTCCCCGTCTTCCCACCATGCCCAGCAGTTAAGTGCTCTTGCCCGGAAACTGGCCAATAACAACAACAGTGGCTCAGCCTCACCTGCCTCCTTGGCACCCTCAGTCACCAACATTAAGCAAGAACCCCTTGACCCCTTTAACTCTGTCACCCATAGCAACGGCAGTGGCTTTGTATGGGCAGGTGTTTCAGATAAGTGGCCACCGGCCAGCTGCTCCACGCCCTGTGGCTCGAGCCTCTCCCCGGACTCTGCAATCCAAAAGTTAAAAGCAGCAGCAAATGCTGTACTTCAAGACAAGAATGCCGTGGCCTCGTCCTCAACGACGTCTTCCTCCTCCTCCACCTCTGCCTCATCTGCAGTGCCCACCCTTGGAGGGGGTGGTCGAGGAGATGACATGGTGCGCTTCGATGCCTTTAACTCTCCTTTTAGTCCACAGTCAGCTAGCTCCACCCTTGCTGCACTTTCCAAGAAAGTCAGTGAGCGGACCCAAGCCTCATCAACGGCCAGTGCTGCCACTGACCACCAAGCCCCAGCAAGTTCCTTTCTCTCACTTGTTTCAATGACTTCCTCTGCTGCTTTGCTCAAAGAGGTGGCAGCCAGGGCAGCGGGAAACCTGCTGGCAGAGAAGAAGGAGGGTTCCCCCTTGGCAACTGCTGGGGTCCTCCAAGAGGATGTGAAGCCACTGCTGGACAAGAACCAGAAGGCCTCCACACCTTCTACACCCACCCAGGGCCTAGAGTTGTTGTTGCCCTCTACTCCAAAGGGAAGAGGCAAACCTAACAGCCAAGCAGGTAATCTAAACAGACAGTGAAGTAATACTATTTGTCTTAATACAATTTATAGTATATATACTGCATACATTACTTTGTATTACTATGTAACACCAATAGTAATTCATTGCGGTAATGGCTACACCAGTACAGATAGGAGTCGAGCCCAGATAAAAGTTATTAACAGTTTTAGATATTTTTTCAGTGAATTTTTGCAAATACTAACCTGAAACACTAAGTTGAGTACTTCTGTTAGTCAGGCTACTTAAGCTCAAACAAGATTGTTAAGATAAGATAAGATAAGATAAGATAAGATAGGACTTTATTGATCCCACAGCGGGGAAATTTTTTGTGTTACCACAGCTCAGGACATAAAGCACCGAAAAGGTATATAACAAGAATATAAAAATAAGAGTACAAAAAAATAAGAATTAAAAAATAGAGTTAAAATAAAATAAAATACAATATACAATAAAAACATGATATATATGCTGAAATAAAATTATCCTTTGTTGTCATAGAACAGAGAGCAAAATTTAAACCTGTACTTCATCTCCCATGCACTATGCCTTTTTCTTGTGAAACTGTATAAATTTACCTGATGTTCAAGAGAACTATTTAGACTATCTATATAGTTTTATTCATGAATTATACACCAAGGAAGTAAACTACTGATGCCAATAAATATAATTTAAAACTGTTAATGTAGAAGTCCAACTCTGGACAGATAAAATGTAATTTCTGTCATTGTATCTGAGAATAGCAGATTCAGTCGCCAAAAAACTGTCAGAAAAATCACAATTCTGAACTTCCATGACATGTTTTCTCTAGTCTTGTAATGGTTTTGTTCTCACCTCACTGGCGCTGAAGTAGCGTGTAGTGTAGCCTCAGCTTAACTGTCAGCCGAGCAGAAAGCATAGCCAAGAGAAAACAGCCCTGGCTGGCCTTGTAGTCTGGGAAATGGTCTGTGGGCTCGACGGGGGGTTCCGACTGAGACCTCACTGCCTTCCCAGACCAACTCGTTTGTGCTCGGATGTGCGTGCTGCCAAAAGGGGGCCGTCAGTGTGTGCTCTGCACAGTGGGGAGCCCTGGAGTCCATATCCATCTCAGCAGCCTCCTACTGGCTTCAAACCCCACTAACCAGAGCCCTCTGCACTGATCAGCACAGCAGACTTAAGGCCAAACACATCATACTTTCCACTGACTGGATACAGATGCGTGCACACTCTCTCTGTCTTCTGCTCTGTCGTCTTCTGCTCTGTCGTTTATTCACAAATGGTCATGTAATATGTTCTGTGTACTCAGATGTAGACGTATAACCCAAACAAGGGTGCACACAAGATCTCACTCTTGCACAAGGAGAAAGAAAGCTTCATAGTGCAGGCCCTAGCTAAGTAGCCTTTAGGGAGAACAGAATGTTTTCAGGGAGATGGATGGGCACTTTTGAGGGATTGTGTCGCAACCCCGCCAAATCTAAAATGGCTGGATCAAATTGACTTCAGACAGATGAGGCAGTTGATGTAATATTCTGTGATCTGCATGCTAAAAAGGAGGTCTGCTCTAACCCATGAGCCGTCAAGGTCGAGCGGCGCTGTAAAAATGCAGGTAGTTGTTTGGTTGCCAGACTGAAAAATGTGACCTTGATTATTGACTGTCATGTCTTGTTTTATTGTCATTCCTTTGCAGTTCCTCTATAAAACTGTATTGCACTGGTATGTTTGGCACTTTGTATAAAGAATCATATCTCACTCTTCTTTTCTAAAACATGGTTGTGATTACATAGGAAGCAGACATGTCAAATAAGAAAAAGGCACAAACACAGATTTCCTCTCTCCTGTTTTATTTCTGCTTCACTCACCTCAACTTAGAGTAAGCAGAAGTCATTTTTGCATTGTGATCTCTGCTGTGCTTGGAGAGGCTGGGCCGCAGATGGCAGTTTATTGTTGCAAATAGGCAGTCTCGAGGTTTTACACCTCAGGTCAATGAATGGCTGAGCACAGTAATTTCACCAAACACTGATTACCAGATGTTTTTCAAGGAACGGCACTGGAATACTTATGAAGCCATCCTGACAGGCCCTTGTAGAATTTGTAATGCAATCATGCCTCTTTCTAATAAGACCAATTAAACAGTAATGGATGCCAGATATGAAGCCAACAACAATAATCGAGATACTAAAACATGCTTGAGTTTTTACTTCCATTGTTCAGTTGCTTTCAGCTGGCATTTCCTTTGATAGTTGTCACAATTAGGTGTGAAGGCTCTGTGTCTAGCAGGCCTGTAGATACTGCTGTCTGTATTTGGATAGGCATGCTTTTTATTTCCCTACAGTAATAGTGCTTAGCATCTGAAGCTCCACGAATGTTCTTTGTAAAAGGTAACAATAACATGTGATCCCCTCAAGGTTCTCCTGAGGATGGTGGAAAACCATTCCAGTGTCCTGTGTGTGGACTGGTCATCAAACGCAAGAGTTATTGGAAGAGACACATGGTCATCCACACGGGCTTGAAAAGCCACCAGTGTCCTCTGTGTCCCTTCCGCTGTGCTCGCAAAGACAATCTCAAGTCCCACATGAAGGTGAGATCATATAACTTCATCTTGTGACCCCGAACTCTTTGTCGACCCACCATATCATCTTTAATCAGCATCAGCAGTCTCCTGTAATGCACTTAACATAAAAGGACTTGTATGATTTTGTTAAACTCTGAAAGTATCCTAATACTAACTACTGTTTGTAGAAGAACCTCACTGTTAAACATAATGTAACTGAAATGAAGCAAAGAGTTCTGTCTTTCCTCCTGGCATCCTGTAGTGCTATGGAGGAAGAAGAAGATGTGGTTTGACAAGTAAACCTGTCCTCTTTTCCCAGGTACATCAGCACCAGGACCGGGGTGAGACGTTTCAGTGTGAACTTTGCCCCTTCACCTCCTCCCGTCACTTCAGCCTGAAGCTTCACATGCGCTGCCATCAGCACTTCCCCCGCACAGACGTTAAGGTGAAAGAGGAGCTCACCACCGACACGGAGGGCGAGGGCTCCCTGATGGGTGATAGCGGCTCCACGGACATGAGAGGGACGGAGGTGTCTCCACTGCACTCAGACACTCAGCAACAGGCGTCCCCTCCAGTTGAAGCTTCCCCCAACCATGTTCACATCAAGGAAGAGCCGCAGGAGAGAGACCTGTCTGTGCTTTCCCCCTTTAGCATCTGCAGGGACCGTCCCAGCAGCAGTGCCCACTCTCTGGACCTACCTGGACTTGGGATAGGAGTCGGGGTCAGATCCAGTCCTAGTGGTCCAACCACAGCCTCCCTCTTTAGCCCTGACATCACAACCAAGACGGCTACTGACCTGCTTATGAAGCTATCAGGTTAGCATCATTTTGTGTAACCATTACCATTTTTAATAACTAAAAAATGCAGTCTACTCCATGACTCTAACTAACAGGAATTGTAATGATTGAGCAGTTAGTGTTATTTAAATATTTTAATACACTCCTATAGAATATAAAAGAAAATGACCATGATACTGTCAGAAAATGTCCTATTTTGTCCTGTTAAAAGGAAGGATATTTATTTTAGTATCATCAAGGACCAATAAAAGCAGAAAATGTTCACATTTTGCAGATTTTACAGACACGCTACTAGCGCTTCATGTAATCCATAATTGTTTTGTTTATTGTACTGTTTTCTCAACTTGACTTTTTAACTCCAGTCACTGCACTTTTATCCAAAACATTTCACTTCTTCCAGATTGAACACGAAGGTATCCATTCTGATCTTCACTTAGATGTTATCTCCCATTTGCTTTAAGTTCTTGTTTTGATCCTTCACTGTCACCAGAAATAACATTTGTAAGAAGTGTAAACAGTTTTATGTTTATCATTTTAGGTCAAGACTGCAGTTTGTCTCTGTGAGCTGTTTTTAATGGATTTTAAAACAATGGGAGCTTAAAATGTCTATGGGTTAAATAAACCCTGTAGAGAATAGGTAGATTTAGGTTTTGACAGTTGCAAAGACATTGATGTGTTTAGACTTTTCATAGGCATTAACATAGGAAAAACAGTAAAATCTTACTTGTTTTATACTTAAAACTTTAAATGGTGAGTTGAATAGGTTTTGTTTAGTATCATTGTGCATGTTGAAAATATTAGGCATGTCTACACTTGTACAAAGGTTTATTCACAACTCATATTTCCCATGAGAATGATAAAAAGTGGGCCAGGAACTTTTAGCCTTTTCACAACTTTCTGGTGGATCTGTATTTAGGAATTAACACTGGTTAGGACAACATCAAAAGAATTTAAAACATTATATGTAAAGATGTTTAATATCACTGACACTAATCCTGAACTAATACATTAACATCTCTGAAAACTTGCCCGGCTGATTTAACAGATAATGTTGTCATCCATGAGATCGGACTACCCAAAATATGACACATTTAAATGACAATCTGTGTACCAGCACATCTAACTGTTTGATTTGCACTCTTGTGTCACATCACTTTTTATAAGAGTGTGTGTTGGAATAAGGAAAAGAGAGAAGAGAGAAGACATTCTTAGCATAACGGATTCCAATCATACTGTGAAGGAGTAAGAAGACTAAATTTTGCTTTAACGATGCTCAGCAGGAATGTTTTTTTTCTTTTGGTATTCATCAGTTAAAGTGAATCTCGTGCAGAAATAGTGTACATCAGTAAATCATTGTGTGCATCATCGTGATCTGGAGATTCAGAACAGAACATGCACATAAAAAAATGCACAGCACTAAAGTCATGACCTAGATCGGAGCATGTACAGTATGTTAGTCTCTAACTTGTGAATAAATGATCAGTTTTGAGTTATATTTTATTTATTTAGTAGGCTTCAAAACACCCAAATGATATTCAATTTTTTATAACTTTTGTTAAATCCAGGGTGTTAGGAATCCTTTTTTTTCATAAATTAGTTTTGTAAAAGAGTTATAACATGACTCTTGATGGCAGCCCAGGATTATACCATTAGTCCTCTCCTGTTGGCTACTGACTAGCTCCACTGGAGCAGTGATTTGCTCAAGGGCACCTCAACAATGGTTGTTCAAGGATAAATTTTCTTCACCCAAAATTTTGCTGTTATCAAGACGATTGAGGATCTGCGACCTATAGGCATCTTCTCCCTGCTAAAAATTCTCTTTGTTTTCGAGTATGATGACTTACACAATTATGATCAATATTGATCTAAAGGTGTTTGGAACATGAATCATAGAACTACTCTACTCCATCTGTCTCTAAATATGAAAATGAAAAGCTTTAACATGCCTTTTGTTGGTTTCTGTGGCCCTGCTTGTCTGACCACATCTAAAAATGTATCATGATAATCTATATTTACTAACACTGGTGAATTAGCAGGGCGACATCGAATTGTCTTCAGCTTTGCAAAAATAATGATACAGCAGTATTTTAAACAAACTTGACAAACATGCTGTTCTAAGGTCCAGACTGTATTTAGATGTATTTTACCATGTTGCAAAATATCAAAAGATGAGCTTGGAGACTGTGACAAGATTGATGGAAAAAGGTTGACCGAGGTTCAGCTCTGGGGTCGAGGCTATGGCGGCCACTCTTCTACTTAATGCTGTGTAATTAGATTGAGATCTTGAGCGAGGATGGGAGGAAAAAACCCTGGGAACATTAGATTAATTAAAAATTTATGCATAATTCATAATTAAAAAGGAATTCATAATTTGAAATGATTAGCGCCCTCAGCACCATCCTGTGACCCTGCCAGGATGCACAGGGACTGGGCCGGCTTAGTTAACTCCCACTCAATCTTGCACGGCCAGGCTCCACATGGATGCCCCCTGGGTGCCAGTTGCACTCCACTCCCAGACTGCACAATCAAGCACAGGCAACTCCCAGAGGAGCCAAGATGGCTCCTTGCAATGTCAGTCCAGTGTCAAGTGGGAGACATCTTAGTCAGGGCATCATTCAGGAGCATGAGGGAGGATATAATAAGGCAGAACGAGAGGATGTTGAACTTCAATGCATGATGACGGGTTTTAATGAATACTGATTCTTTGATCACAAAATTCTCCCTTTGTTGGGGGGCGGAGTTAAAGATAGAGGGTTATGAAAGCGAGAAGAACCAGGCTCAGATCTTTGTGAGACTTACCCCTGCCATGGAGCAGCCAGAGAGGAAGAGGTGAGGAAGTTCCTCCTGGGACCTCTAGACTCTATTTCTTCTGACCTCCCTGCCAACCCAGATTGAGTGTGTACATGAGCAGCTCATCCCTCCTGCTTTTACACTGCTGTCTCAGTGCCTCAATCCCACAAGGCCTGTGGGGGGTGGTGTATAAAAAGCTGGAGAAGGAAAGATAAAAAAAGACAGATAAAATGACAGCAAGTGAGAGAGAAGCAGAAAGAGGCAAATAGGGAGTTGCATTCAGTTCCCCAAGCATAAAAAGCCAATGAACTCCTTCTGACCTCTGACATAATAAGCATATCATTTTTTGGGCTGCCCTGCTGTCCATTGAGTGTTATACCGATATCCTTTGATTTTTATCCTTGCACGCTGACACAACCGTTAGCTATCCAGTGTGATCCACATTTTGATTCAAAGATGAAAGCCACCAAGGCACTTTGAAATGCACAGCCCCTACCCTGTGCCCAGTGGACCCTGAGTTAATAATGACAGTGGGCACTGCACACCCTCCAAACACCACCCCCACCTCCCGCTGTGGTGACACAGGCACAACGAGCTTGACCCTGGCTGGGTGTGAATAATTGGCATGCAGGGGGTTGTGGGAGGTGTTGCATCTGTCATGATGCTTCTGCAGTTGTCTTATTTATCTTTGTCCTGGGAGAGTAACTTGCATGCAGTGCTTTGCTACAGTCATATGGCGGACTGGCAGATTTTTTAACACTGTACTATTTTTAAAGAACATCCTCTGCATTATCATGTCAGCATTTTAGTCATAAGCTGTTTTCAGATATGTATTGCAACTCTAGACATTACCTGGAGGAGCTGTGTGAGAGTGAGAGTCAGAGAGCAAATATCCCAATCAATTGGATTCAATATGAATGGGACTTTTCCCTGTGAGCTCCCTAGTACAAAGTCAGTGTATTGTCTAATTAAACCCATATGTTAATGGAGCAGGTAATTGTTCAAAGAATTCAGAGCAAGCGGCTGGTGCTGCCTTGGTCTGCTTTAAGCAGAACTCTGCATTTCCATGGCTTACATTTTGTATCAGGTTGTGCCTCCTGCATGCTCTGCATGTGCCACCAAACAATTTGCTTTACTGTGTTTGGAAACAACCTAGGTGCTTCTGTTGAGATCTGTTTTCAAGTGTAGATATACTTGGTCTGTGCTACATCATTTCTTAGTTGACACAGAATGCTATAAATTTTGAAATGTCTTGTTTTTAGTTTTGTCTCTCTGAACATCTCCCTGTCACTTGGCTTTCCAGCTATGCATGAGCAGATACAGGCAGGCCTTTTGTGTGTGACCTCTGGTCTATACATCCCCACTGCAGCCATCAGTATCACTGTCCAGTGTCTAGCACACTGTCAGCTATTGTGGGGTTCTCAACCTGCCCCACGTAGCCCTGTGCTTTTTGTTTCTCTGGGAGAAAACAGCAACCAATTGTCAGAGGGGGAGCAGGCCGGTGTGACAGAGGTGGAAAGTTAATGAAGTTATTTGACGGCAGCTCTGGCCACGGAGCGAGAGGTGAGGCAGAGTGGACAAGTGCCTGGCAGCGAGACGGATGAGGCGCGAGAGAGAAGCGCGGCGAAGGGAAGAGAAACAGGGAAGACAACGGCGATGGAAGTAGCGTTGGTGGCAGGTGTCAGAAGGGTGTGATAACATGGAAACAAACTGATAGTATTATCAACCCTGAGCTACAAGTAGTCTTACAGTATCATGCACAGGGACTGACACTGGTCTGAGTATGTATTCTCACAGGCAGGAAGCTCACAGAAGAGAAGCCCAGTCACCCACAGATGCCCATCTCATTCTCAGATCTGTGCTCACTTCACAAGATGATCTGCCAGAGCCTGAATGCTCATGATGCCATTGTGATTGTGAAATTTTGACAGACAAAAGGCTGAAGTGTAAGCTTGGCAATGTAAGCTGAATTGTTCCTTTTGGTAGTGTGTTCTGGCTTTTTGTTATTGAGCCATCAGCTTGGAGGAATAAAAAAGTTGCCATTGGATTAGGCTACTAAATAATTCATTGTACTCTGTAACATAGATTCTGAGTGGAAATACTCTCTATTTATAGCGACAATCCAATAGGATACTGGCTTGGTCTGACTTTGTGTGTTGGAGTTGTTTTTGAATTTTTGTTTTTGAGAATCCGATTTGCATCGAGTCTGTATTAGTGGCTTTTAGGATTTGAATGTAGCATAACAGGACTTGCATACTGTTGTATGTGGCAGCACAAAGTAAGTATTGATAAGTATGTGTCTGTGTGGGTAAATGTAATAGTGTA
This sequence comes from Ctenopoma multispine, assembly GCA_034779795.1. Lineage (NCBI taxonomy): Eukaryota > Metazoa > Chordata > Actinopteri > Anabantiformes > Anabantidae > Ctenopoma > Ctenopoma multispine. The sequence continues at coordinate 7,851,617 of JAUYWH010000001.1, forward strand.
TTTTATGTGTATTTGTAAGGCGGTGACCAAGTGTTCCTGTCCCTGTCTGATCCGACATGGCCCAACACGCTTCTAATTAGAGGACGTCCTTCCAGGTGCTGACCAGGTTATACTTAGCCTGCCCGCTGACATCTGACGGTGTGACATTTCCAGCTGGTGCCGGGTGTGACCATGCGCCACTGCCCCTGAACTTTAAGGTCACTGCCCCCCCACCTCTCCTCCCCACACCTCAAACTCTTCCTTCTCCCCCTCTTGAACTGCAGCCCTGTGGCATTGTAGCACCACATGGGTGGTCAGAACACCAGAACTTGTCCCTTTTTCCTGCCCTTTATCCTGTGTCCCTGAGCCCTCCATCCCTCCGGCATAGATCATCATTAATCAGAGGGGCTGAAGCCGGCACAGATTGATGATGTGGGCAGGGGGCGGCAGGTCTGTGGCGTTAGAGATGTTAGGTGAGACGGTAGGGTGAGGAGCAGAGCAGATCTCTGCTGGGGCCAGAGGAGACTGGACAGCACTCTGGAGAAGAGTGATAGCACTGGTTATATCCATGGCCTGTGTGCGTTTGTGTGTGTGGGACAGCTAGGGTGTACAGATTGTCTGTTTGTAACTGTAAGTGTCAAGGGTTGCATCGAAAGATATAAAGATGTGCATGTTGGTGCCACACCTTTCCACAGTCAACATTTTTTTTTGTCATTTTGGGATTTTTACTATAGAGGTGAACCAGCTCACATCCTTAGCTGCTTCTGAACTGTATTGTTATATTGGAACATGAGAAAATTAATTAGCTTATTTCACATTGCTTTGGTTTACATGTAACACCCATATTCTGCTGTGATGCAAAATATCCCTTTTTAAGCTTTAACATAGTAACAAGGTTCTGCTTCTTGACTCGCATGTGAAACAGCACAAATCACGATACCACAGTCGCTGATACTGTTTTAATTTCGGCTAATGTTGTTATCTTTGGCAAACAAAAACAATGCAGACACTAACTTGAAATTTTTAACAATCCTTATATGCTTTCTCAAACAAACTCTGTTTCTTCTCCAGCAGGAAATCATGATGTAAATACACATAATAAATCTAAACAGTTTCAAAGCTAATGGACTTAGAAACTCAGATTTTATGAAAATACAGTATATGTGGTGACAAACACAAAAAAAGCCTTTTCAATTAGTTCAATTAGTGAAGCTGTTAGTATTGTAATTGGCTTTGAGAAATGGAACGGCACACCTGCAGCAAGTCAGGTTCCAATATAGGACAATATTATCCTTTAACCTCACCCATAGTTGATATCTTCTTTTTAGTTGAGTAAAAAGAAGATATCAGTTGACATTACAGAGACAACTAGACTATATTTTAAAACATATTACTACAACTTATTCTTGTTGTTTTAAAGCCCTTTTAAATTTCAACAGTGTTGTAAGATAAGACCTGTGTAAACCATCATTTTAGCAGAGTGTAGTGAAACGTGCTAAAAGACACAAAGAGACACGCTTGCCCTGCTGTTCTTTTCTTGGCGGCTATCGGAAGTTGCTCCATGTCTAATTATTAATTATTCATCTAAGGCGGATTAGATGTGGCCCAGTTTCTCTTGAAGATGACTTTGGAGCAGAAGGATCCATGTGACAATTCACTCCCTAACCTAGGTTGCACGCTGCAGCGATGGCAGATAAGGCTTCGGCCGATTGCTATCGCCCTACACAGAAGTACAGGAATTAATTCATGTTGTTACGTCTGAAGAGGATTCGGACGATGTTAGAGGGATGTAGGGATGAGGAAACCAGACTTAAAAGTAGAATGGTGCTAAGAATAAAGTGCACAGAAATTAATGGGGTGGGGAGGGGGCAGTGTGAAGGAGAAAAGAAGGAGAGGGACTGGGAATTTGTTGCAGATGCCCTAAAGGCTTAGAGGGAAGGACAGTTATGAGGTTGCACCCTCTATGTTGGCCCACAGCATGCCAACTGTGGTGTCTGTTGCAGCAGTAGGTCTGTGAAAATCCACTACGGAGCATTTTATTGTTTCCATTAATGATTTGTTTCAAGTATGATTTGTTATGTGTGTAGAGTACTCTTTCTTCATATAAAGCTTGAAAATAAAATATTCTTACCTATATGACTGAACATTAGCACCATAATAAATTTAAGATGGGTACTTACAAAAATTACAGGACCAGTATTATCCAGAATCAAATGTCTGACCCTGTAGTGCATTCAAGTTTTAAAGACCTTATGGCTTACACTACTTATGCCCTAAGGCAGTTGCTGTGATAGAGACAATGCAAAGCTTTTATATGGCCTCTTGTTAGTACAGGGTTACATTCATTATGCATTTCAGCTGAACGTACACCTTTCAAAATTCTGGCCACAACTAATGTTAGGCCTCTCCCTCTGCTCCCTCGCCCTTTTTTTGTTTGAATTTCTCCTGAGTCCTTCTATCTCTTTTGCCTTTCTGCCTGCAGCAGCCAATCAGAGGGAGACACTGAAGTCTCCATTCCACCTGAAGGAGGAGCCCAAATTGGAGGAAGCGTTGAGCCCCAGACCATCCTCCCAGTCCCAGACGCAGGTCCAGCCAAGCTTCCCTGCAACTTTCTGCCAGGATGGTCCAACTGGGATCACAGCAGCCACGGAGCGTCCAGGGCCGCTGAAACCAAGGGAAGGAAGCCCCATGGCTAAGAACAGCTTGCTGAGCCAGGACATCAATTTGAAAGTGGCCTCTGAACTGTTGATTAAGCTTTCAGGTAGGGTGTGTATTTATCTATGGATCTGTGCAATAAGTTTGTCATAAAGTGCAAATAGAATTTGTGGTTCATGCAATAATCCTCGCAATTTTGTAATTTCCCTAAATCTAAAGCAAGCTATAACTCTGGTCCTGATATTTTGGATGTGTATAATATTGCGTTTTCTAAGTTAGTTTTAGCAGTTTATGGTAAATGGTCTGCACTTATATAGCGCTTTTCTACCTAGACTGGTACTCAAAGCGCTTTACACTGCTTCTTATTCACCCATTCACACACACAAGCACACACACTCTTACACACTGATGGCAGAGCTGCTATGCAGCTTGACCTGACACACCGGGGGCGATTTGGGGTTCAGTATCTTGCCCAAGGACACTTCGACATATGATAGGAGGAGCCGGGAATCAAACCACCGATCCCATGATTGGCAGGCGACTGCTCTAGCTCCTGAGCCACTGCCGCCCCAGTATATATCATACACAGAAATATTTCTAGTAAAGAACAGACCATTGCACTGTGTTACTGATATTTGTAGTGCTATACAGATGCTTGAGTTTCACATCAACCAATAGCAGCTCAAGAGGTTAGGTAGGCCAGAGGTTATGACACTAACTACCATAAAGGGGATCTGTTGTCTTGTAGCATAGCACACCAAACCAAGCTAAAATTGGGGGCTTCTCAAAGGTGAGCAAAGTGTACCTGTGGGGAAAAAGCATATATGGTGAACCAGACTTTGTTTCTTTGAGGCCTCTGCTCTACTTTATATCCCATGTGAGGATACTAAGGCCTTAATCTTTCTTTCTACCCTTCTCTGCATTGGGTTTTTCCAGTTTTTTTGAAAGGGGTAGTTTTATTTTGTGGAAGTGTAGTTGTCTCTTATTTAGTACCTCTACAAAACAAGGGCAACAAATGACAGATGATATACAGTATCAGCTTGCATTATTGAACTTAAACCTCATTCCTGACTTGCCCTTTGTTCCATTACAGACAGTTGAACAGTATGAGATTTGACACCGACCATGTCTTGACCTGTGTGAACCACTCTGACATCATCCAGTGCAGCATGATTTAGCCTTTACAGCTTCTGCTTTGAGCTCTGCAAGATCCTTCTGACAGGGCCTGTAGTATATGAATGCCAGGTTTAGTACAAATCTGCTATGGACAGGTGTTTGTCTGCTGTGGGCTTCATCTGTCAGGCTATCAGGAAAGATTGTGAAGTATACAACAGTATGTCCCAACAGAGCTGTTTTTTCTAGCTATGTGATTTTCAGAAATGAAGTGTTTTTCCTGATTGATAATTGTAATACATGCAGACTGGTTGCATTCTTTGAACTAGTAAATATTTAAATAATAAAAGTAAAAAACTCAAACCTCAAACTACCTCAGACTGATTCACACTGAAGTGATTAGCACACTAGAATTGTGCACCCATAGCATTTACAATGTGACAAACTTGTGAAAATATTCATATATAGTGCTAAAAACCACAAATGGCAGTATGATGGTGGTGCCAGTTTGTGTGCCTGACAGACACCTCACACACCGGTTGCCATTGTTCTCTCCGGACTGACTGGTGTTCAGTGTGACTCAATGCTGGCTGGGAGCTTGGTGGTACTACATGTGTGCTGCTCCACTGTGTGCCCCCGGGTCACGATTCCCTGTGTGTACTCATGTGCTTTTATGTGTGTGTTTTGCGGAAGACAAACATGACATGGTTACTAATTTAAATTAACAGAAAATCCAAATGTTAGACATTGGCCTTTGGGGGCATTTTATAATTCCTCCACTGTACTGCTTCAACCTATATTCTTTGTTTCATTACTGTTATCCTTCTGTCTGCTATCTTTTTTGTCATTTCCGATCTCTGCACTGATGTTATTCTGCCAGTTTATTTGGTCCTTAAGCAGAAGGGCCAGCGTTTATCCCCTCCCATCACTTACACTAGGTCTGCAAGGTTGACCTAGGTTAGGGAAAGATGCTGCAGCGTTCATCCGTCCGCTGGCTCCCTCTGCCCCCTCACACAGTCCTCGGAGTGCAGTGCCGTCCATTGCCATGGCAACAGCGGGGGCGGTAGATGGAGAGGGCTGTCTGGAGTGACAGCCTTGACAAGAGTCTGGACCCTCACATGACCCTGGGGGGAAGGGAAGGAGAAAAGGATGGTGAGGAGAAAGGAGAAAGCCAGAGAAAGGTCAATGCCGTTACAGTCACGTGTGATTACGGTCATGAGGTTCAAGGGCAATCTACACTGTAACCTCTCTCTGTCCCCTGCTAAAGGTCAGCTCCAGAACACAGTAACCCAGTAAGGATACTTAAATAAGGAAATTACACTGGAGAGTGTAGGCTAAGCATTTTCTTTGTTCAAAACATCACTATTTGTCTGTTAAAAAGTGCTTATTTCCTCATTCTTGCTTGTCAGAACAGCAAATGGACACAGCCTAATTAAATTCTGCTGCTCATCCTTCCTCGACCATGGCATCGGACAGTCAGAGCAAGTGGGGTTGTCATCATTACTGCCCATTGTGCTGTAACATGAGTTGCATCATCCCTTTAACTAGGTCACTTCTACTTCTCTCTCTCCCCTCCCCCCCTCTTCTTTCTTTCTTATCAAACACTGGTTGGTCGCGTTGAGTCGCCTTGCTATAGCTACCTCCCCCACATCTGTTTAAAACCAGGCTGCTGGTGTCTGGGGGCTAATTACGCCAGGCTAAATAGTCCCTGGCGCCAGCGGCTAACGTGTCCTACCAGATGGGCACTGGTGTTGCAGGGCAAGGCGAACATGGCATCACAGGAAGAGAGGGGGAAGGGGGGGGGATACAGGGCCCTAGGTGGTGCCCTGGCAGACTGGCATCGTGTGGGTAACAGCCGTGCCACCCACTCACCATCCAGCCACCCTCACTATAGGTGTGAAATCACACTTTGTACTTGCTTAACTCATTCCTTATTCCTTGGGAACAGGCCTTCCATCTCTCAGGACATTTTACAGGCCCTCTCCCCTCTTCAGTGCTCGTTACCCAGCTAATAAAAATTGCATTAAGCAATTTTGACCTCTAAGCAGCAGAAAGACCTCGAACCAAACTGACAGCAACACAGAGTTGGTATTACAGAAGACAACAACCCATATACTGTAACAAGCCATAGCCAATACTAGCTGGTTGTCATGTAGCAAAGCAATTAGCTCAATGTGACAAGAACCTAGAAAGTGGGTGTTGATTTCTAGGGGCTCTGGCACTTCTTTCTGCAGTGGCCAAATCTGAAGAGTTGATAATAATCAGTTTTTGTAATAAAAAATATGCCAGCCCCACCTGGCTTCCCCATACAGTAGAAATAATCCTGTCAACTAGCTACTGCTAGCTTCAGCTAGTTGACATGTTGTAGGCCTACAGTGTTGTCAAATGGATCAATGGAACAATTCAGTTTACATGATATTCCTGAGAGTTGTGTAATTTAGAGATAGAGTGACAGAATACACACCTACAGTTTGTATTGTGTTTTGTGAGTGTCTTTCTTTCGTTCTTTTTTTATTTGCAACAGCCTGGTTTGTTATGCATGGTTTCCTCAACAGTAGTAAACACAGCGGATCATTGTGCATAATGTCTTTGAGCTTACTTGCTACAGATAGATCACACATTGTACATCTCCTGATGCCTCCAGGTAGCTGGAACAGTTTCATCAAGTGAAGTGGAAGGCTTTCCCAAAGCATAATAGCAGTTCACGGTTACGACGTGTGTCCAGTGGTTGAAGAATATATTTGTTTACGATATTCTCCATTATTATGTAATTGCTGCATATTTCCTTCGCACATTTCCGCTGCACTGATGCTATATTGAAAACAAATTTGGTCCTTTTTACAGCTGTTGTTGCAGCAGGTTCAATCATCAGCAGATTCTTACCAAAACACCAGCACCTTGCTTTACATTTACTTGGGGTCATAAGGAGCTTATATGTCCTCACACTGTCCTCCAGCCTTTACACCGCAGATGCTTAATTGGAATTATATGGAAAGTGTTGGTTTCTTTTTCTTCCAGGAGATTAGGAATTAACCAAAAACTAAGCTCTGAAATAATAATATTCATTACATAAAAAAAAATATTAAAAACACATGCAGTGTTTCCCCGTTAAGCCTGAATGTAATGCTTATTTCTTTACCCTCACATGAAATGATTCATGATTAACTCTGTATGGCTTATCACCGCACACAAGTCAAATCAGTTCACCAGTTTAATTCACACACTGGCATTACTGTACAGTATTACTTAATGTTAAGCTCTACACTGCTCTGACAGTGTCCTCACGATGCCCCCTCAGTGTGGCCGCTCACTGACCTCTCTTACTCCCACCCTCCCTACTCCATATTCTGTCTCACTGGATTTCTTTTACCCTATTTATGTGTGTTTTCTTTATGCAGACATCATGTTTTGTCTTTTGTGACCTTATATGATAAAGTTTAGTAACCATGGATCAGCTCTGGCTTGTGCCCAATGTTTTTGTTCAGTACCGCTTCATAAGGGCTGTATCTGGCTCCTTATGGGCTGTTTATCAAGCACACTGCTCTAGAGTCAGATGTAGCTGCAGCTTGCGACCGTCGGAAGGCTGAACTACTGAGAGCTAGCTGGTCGAGGATCAATTGTAGCAGCAGCTGTCTGTGAAGTCTGCAGGCAAGGCTGCTGTGGCTCCCACATGACATGCAGTCTCCACACTGCAGCCTTTGAAGCGGCTGAACTCTTCACCCCTGTCTGAGCAGGTCGGCTAGAGAGCAGGAGAATAGAGAGATTGAGAGAGAGAGGGAGAGAGAGAGGGATGGGGGCAGGGATGGAGAGATGCGGAATAACAGAGAAGGGAGAGGGGTAGACTACAATAATGGGAGGGGGAGAGGTTGTCATTTAGGCTCTAGCCATTCCTCATCCTTCTGTCCTCCCCCAGCTCTTTTCTCTCTCATCCCGCTTTCTTTTTTCTTTCTAACCCTCAGGTGTTCTTTTTCTGGCACTGTTTGACAATTTTTTCCCTTTCTTTACCCTTCTTCTTTGCCTCTCCCGCTGTCTCTCTAACTCATTGCCTGTATGGCTGAGTTTTTTTCTTGCTATGTTTTCAATGCATCAAAGAAGTGCGATAAATTGAGTTTGCATGCATCAAATCGCTAATGGTATGTGACTTGGTGGTCTAAATGTAATCTGGTCTGTACCTTCTTACTGTATATTTTCATGGAAACACGCTGTCACGTCCACACAGATTCAAGTAGACACCTGAGGTCAAAGTTCATCACTAAAAACAGAACATTGCACAAACCCTAGTCACTTTCATTTTGACTCAAAACTTGAGTAATGCTGCGTCAGAGGGAACAAGGTATGTACAGTGCATTAATAGTAGGTTGGCATGCAGCTCGCATTCACACACATCGTAAAAGTGTGCAGCATGGTTGCCATTACACACCTAATGGCTCTCAAAGAAGCTTTCATTAGCAACCACTTACTTGGTTAAGGTTCCCATTCGAACAAATTTTTAACCCACTTAATCCAGACAGATGTAACAGTTTGTAATTTTCCCAAATCCCATGCTGTGCTTTTGAAATAGGATCCACGTGACTTTGTTTAAGCAGAGACATTTGTCTAAGCAATAAAGTAAAACACAGCTCAAACTAAAAGTTCACCTCTTATTATAAATGAATTGTTACAAAGTTGAGGCAATTCACATTTAAAAGCTTTGGGAAAACAAAGAAAGCTCACAGGAATATTGCTCTCTGTTTTTAAAAAATGGATTCAAATTGAAAAACATACCTCAAATGTTACTGAATAGTAGATTTTTCAATTTTTTTAAATGTTGGTGCTGAAATTGAAAATATTATTGGTAAATTAAATAACAGTACTGCAAGTTATATAGTTTATGTCTAATTGCAGACAAGACTCAGGAGAGGACTTTGCACATTTTGTCAGAAGTTTAATATTCTTCTAAATATAGTCCAAATTATTAATGTGAAAATGGAAGCGAGAAAGTGTTAGAAGTTTTTAGTTTTTAATATTATTCAAATTTATTTCATTATTTTATCAAAGAAATTGATCCTAATGTCCATATTTTTTATATCACAATTTAAACCCTCAATACCTTTTTTTAATTTTTATTTAAAGGTAAAAAAAGAAACACGCTCACCTAATTTAAATTCAAATTCATTTATTTCCCATATGTCAGGGTTGGTTTATATTTGTTTATTGACATACTTTGAAGGGATTTTAAGAGGAACTTTAGTATCACTGGCACTAAAAAAAGGTATGATATTTATTAGGAGAGGCGACAGACACTTTTGTACACACACACACACACACACACACACACACACACACACACAGACACACACACACACATTCCTCCAGACCTGATTCTGTGGCCTAATGGCAGCTGGTGCATCACAGAGGAGGCTTCTGCACCAGAGGGGATGACACATACGTACATAGACACACAAAGACACAAACACTCTCACATAGAGACACACACAAGCTGGATTCAGGCAGACCGAGGGCTGCTTTTTATGGCTTCAGAACATTAGGTCCTGACCTTGACCAAAAAGCCACAGCTATTATCAGTGTGGGAGTGAGGCCATATTTTCATTTTTTATTTTGTGACAGGTAGACGTTTGATCTAAATTGTGATGTGATTCTTTTACTATGGTGTGTTTCCAGCCAAATATATTCTCTGTGTGTCATGCGATCTTTCCGTAAGCACTTTTTGGGATATGAGCATGTTAATCCCAGCAGTGGGAGTACAAGTACATATAGAATGCTTTAGTATGTATCTGTAGTATGTATTTTTGTGTGTGTTGTGTGTTTTTGTATGCAGCACAGCAGTCCACTCAGGCTCTGTCATTATGGTGGTGATCAAGTGATAGAAACTTGTGTGTCCCTTGGTTGACCCTTACAGTGCTGTGCCCCCTACCCCTCCGCCCTCCTCTCAGTCTCCTCCTCTGCTCTACCCCTCCATCAGCCTCTCCTAGGTTACTCTTGGCCAACTCTGGGCACCTGATTAAGGGATTAGTGGGGCTGATGGTTGTCAGTGTCCCCCACATGCTGGCTACTACCAATAAACTGGACACCTGGACCTAGGGAGGGAGGCTGTGGAGTGTTTATACTTTAATGCATCCACATGAACGCGACAGTAAACAGTTTGAACTTGGACTAGATACTCTAACTTCCTTGTCTAGTCTTTACGCTCGTTCAGCAGACAAGTGGAGAATGTGAGGGGAGGGGTGCCGGGGTCAGAGCACGGTTACTGTCTTGTATCTCCCTCCCTTCCTCGCCTTTCTCCAGCTCTTCTAACCTCCATCTGCCCCTCCCACTGCTCCCGATGCCCTGCCAACTTCATATATCCCATAATCGTGCTGAGTTGCCATGTCAGCAGCGCTGTATCAACCTCACTGCTTTGTCTTGCTCCCGCTTGTCACCACAGCAAGACACTGCCTCCTGCCATCGCTCCAGTCAAAGACCAGACACCTTGGACATGCAGATGCTAGAGGAGGTCCTGTCAAGTTTTCCTTCCTCCCAGCAGATGTATTTATTTATTTTCCACATCATGCAGTGGCACAGTGCACCGTTGTAGGATAAAACATTTAATCTTCTAAATATAGGTATTAGAGATCATTAGAGAACCATTATTTGACAGCTCGGTAGCTCTGCACAAATAAATTGAAAACCTGCATCACAGTTTCATTTTTAGTCTAACATTCAGAGCATGAGCAGAGTCAGTGTTTGAATCTGTAGATCAGCTTGGGAGATTCCTAACAGATTCCCCCCCCTCTCTGGCAGTTTTTTTTTTTTTTTTTTTTGCCTGCTCATTTCGCCCTCACCTTTTGAACTTGTATGAGAAGTGAGTCACCCTTTCAGCCTGTTGTTTATGTTCTTAAAATACTCCCTGGAATCTGACACTCTCACATCCACCATTTCTCATTTCAGTTCTTATAAACATAGATTTATGGCTACTTAGTTAAACTTTAAAGTGTTTTAGTGTGCGTCTGCAGTGATACTTCAGTGCTGATAACAAAAATCTTTAAAAAGTAGGGAGCAAATACGTTTTCACAGCACTGTACATGAGATGCTGGAAACCAGTGTGAACTCCTGGTGCCCTCTTGCCCTAATAATCACACGGCTAAATGCTGTCGGCTCAGCTCGGCTTTAGAGGCAATGCTCATGTTTTGGCTGTTACTTGGATTTCCCTGTTTTACATGTAATTCCAGTCCTACAACATACATAAAAAAAGTATACTGAATGTTTGTTCTACTTACATGTTTCAGTGAGAGTCAAAAAGTGTTGATTTTAGTTGTTTTTTGTTTAGAATATTCAACAATACAAAGAAAGTATATTAGTTATCTGGAAACACCAGCAGAAGGGAAGAGATCATTTATCCTCTAACTGACTGTGTATGACATCTATTGCATGTCTGTCCCGCTGTCGTTTTTCTTCTTCGTCCAAATCAAGTCTTTAAGAAATCGAGGGTCAAGTATGTCTTACAGATTTTTAAATCCCTTTGAGGCAAATGTGTGATTTCTGTATTTGGGCTGTATGAATAAAATTGACTTGTTGACTTGTACAGGATTAGCACATCTGGCAGGCAAAAACACATCAAATTAAGCCTCTATTTGTTATGCAGGTTCAGTGCAGTCATCTGTGTTCAAACCGTCCTGTGGTCAGGGTTACATGGGATGCTGATATGAGATGAACCATGGGTTTACAGGGAAAAGATTATTCTGAATATGCCATAAACATGCTTACAGTCTCTGCACTTAGTTTAGTTGAAAAAAGTAAATTGAACAACAAATAAATCTGAACATTTTAACACATATTCTGAGTTGCATTCTGTTTTAGGGTCGCGTTTTGCTTACTTTTTTGTGTATTTCTAATTTTGAATATTTTAGCTAAGTTAGCAGAAAATTTGAAACCTAAATGCCCCAAGAATATAAACAGGACAGTAAAATACTATCTTCTGATAAAGTCTTAAATTCTTAATATTGTAACATTATTATTTTATACTATATTTTATTTCTCAATACAGGGAAAAATAAAGTGGAATGTAAGTGGATAAATGCAATTTAGTATAATTTAGTGTAGTATAATTCCAACATAAAGCACAATTCAATTTCAATTCAATTCAATTCAACTTTATTTATATAGCGCCAATTCACAACACAGGTCATCTCAGGGCACTTTACAATGTAAGGTTTAAGACCTTACAAATTATATAATATATACAAATTAATGTAGAAAACCCAACAGTCCCACTTGAGCAAGCACGTCACACAGTCCAGTACAGGCACAGTCCACACAAATAGTAATGGCAGTAAATGAATACTCAAGCGCTGTTGCTTTGCAGTGTAGGTTACATACCACCAAATAGCAAATAATAATTTATGTTTCTGATCACTCAGAGTATGCATTTGTGAAATCCTCACAGTAACATCTGTTCTGTGCACTAAATTAAATCTCTACCTTTATACTGTAAATTGGTTAAATCTCTTTCATCAGAGTCTAACCGGTGATTGTCCTTTTGTTCAATCATCCACTGCAGAGAACAACAAAGATGCTCACTACCAGAAGGTGAAAGTAAAGGCAGAGCCCATGGAGGTGGACCCGCCCCCTGCCGATCTCACGCCACCTGCTTCTCACCTGCTGGCCTTCAGCACTTTAGGGGCGAGTGAAAAGAGTGAGCCAGTAAGTAACCTCTCTGAGACATTGGCCCGTCCCCAGAAAGACCTCTTCTCCCAGGACATATCCGTCAAAATGGCCTCAGAACTACTGTTCAAATTGTCAGGTATGTTTCTTTACGTCAACAAACACTGTTCTCTGAGCAACAGTAGATTCGCGACACACACACACATTCATTCACGGCAACATGTCATCTTTCTCCCTGCAGCACCGCACTGTAAACCTTGGACAGTTTGTGTTGCTCGACTATAAAACCTACATGTTTCCATTTCCATCCCCTAGTGGCTCTGTAGTAAAGTCAAGGATATATGACATGTAATGACATCCTGCTTTTTACCTGTGTGGCCATGAAAGTGACATTGAGGCACCAGACAGCTGTTTGTGTTGCTAGATTAAGACAGAGCTTTGAGGTGTATCCATCAGCCCCCAGAGAAAAGGTGCAGGTGTGTGTGTGTGTGTGTGTGGGTGAGAGAGAAAGAGGGAGAAATCAGACTTATAATCCTGAGCTGTGACCCCAGCGCTATCCAGTCTCTGATTGCTTCACTTAAATGCCATATAGAGAAACAAGATCGTGTAAAATTTATTTTTTTCCCTCTCTCCTGGCTTTCACACATATTCACAAATTCACACATTGACAGTCTTCCTTTCACACACAGTCTTGCATGCACACCTTTACACACTCACACAAGGCCCCATGGGTAGTGGTGTCTGCACAAATGCCCCCTCTTCCCTCCTCCCTCTCCTCTTTTCTCTCCCTCTCTCTCCCTCCCTTGACTCGTTTTCAGACATGCCGGCTCAAGCACACTTGGCTGCACACGCTCTCCCCCTGCACTTCCCCTACCTCCCTCCTCCCTTTACATTTCTCCCGTGCGGCATCTCCATGGCAACGTGGAAAGAGACCTCTGTCCTAGGCGAGCAATGTGACGGAGTGGGGTGTTTCGGGTGGGAGGGGGTGTTTAGGGTGGAGGGGGCAGAGGATAAGGGCAGCAGGGGTATACAGTATGCCCACCCAGGGAGGCCAGGGCATCGCTATGCTGGCAACAGCGACAACCGCCCCCTTAGAGCTGGGTCTGAATGTGAGGGGGACGGGAACGGAGTAGGCTGCTGTCACACAATGAGCAATCAATATGAATTACCCAGAGCAGTAGGACCTCAGAGACACATCAGTAGCAAGGTCGCTCTGAACACTGAGATGGTTGCAGCTTTGAAATTCACTTCAGTACATCGCCTTGAAACTCACACATATGGCTCCATTCTCAGGCAGTTTGTATGGTGCTCTTTATAGGTGAATACTGAAAACTCATGTTATGTGGTAAGATAAGCTGGCCATGTAGTGGCATCAGTAGATTGTGCAGTTTTCACTATATATACTACTTAGGAACCACTGAAATTAATTTGTATTTTGGACTCAATCACTCTGTGAGCAACAGTAAATGGTTACTATTAAATACTGAGCAAGAGCATTGTTTTTGATGACGAGCTCCTGAGATGCAGAATACTGACATACATACTCTGGGAGTCTCCCAGTTCTGTTTTACAAGTGGGTTATTACAGATGCACGCATTTCATTTGCACACTTGTTCTGTGCATTAATGGACTCTATAGCTGTGGCTTAATGTGTGCTTTTGCTAGAAGGACAGGTGTGAACAGTGCCCATAGTGTAGATTTTAAGGAAGGGGTCTTGAAGACAGTAGCAATCAGTGGGAATTTTGAGTGTTTTGATTAATGTTTTCATATTGTTTATTCACCTCACCTTAAACAAAGAATATGAATATCACTTTTTTATGATTTTCTATGATATTTAATGAGATGATTGATTCAGTCGCGTGTATGTTCATTCCCTGTAATTAATCTGGACAGAACAGCGCTTTGCACTTCATAGGGAAAAAAGGAAAACCACCTGTGTTTTATAATAGCTAGCCCTCAACACTTTTCCTGTGTGCCTAAAAGTTTTCTAGTACATGTTGTTTAGTATTGTTCATTGAGTTCTGGTCTATTTGGTACATAAGTACATTCCTACGCAGTGAAATGTCCTTGCAGTAAATTAAAACTCTCAAACTTGTAATTTCTGCTTTATGTTGACGTTGTATCAGAGATGTTGATTCAATTCTACAGCAGTGTAACGACGCAATCGGTGGTGTATCCATTATATTGTCGTACGGTCTAATGCAGATCAGGCCAGCCATGAGGATTATTTTAAAAAATTGTTTTCATGTTAGTGTTGTTGGGCTAACTTTCAGCTCACAGGTCGGCAGACCCACTGGAGAGAGACTCCCACTACTCCAGATGGCCAGTGCACCCCTGCTGACATAACAAACCTGTGCTTTAGCAGTCGAGCTTAACTTAAAGGGACGCAGCAATCGGGCACTTATACTTACATAGTCTTAGTATCTGTGTCACATAATGGAAGTGACCAAGTAACACTGCTTCAAGATGAAAGGTACTGGGAATAGTTAGCTGTCGCAAGTGATGATTTGTGCAGATATCTGAAGCTAACTTAACGTGTTTACTGATTTCTTATTTTACAGCACTTTTCTACACAGAAAGTGTAGAAAAACACACAATATAAGTGCACAATAGAATTTGCCATTGCATTCTGACCAATCCTGACTCTGTGCCGGCGACAATTTATAATCTTATCAACTAATAATGTCACCTCTGTTGAGGCACCTGCCGGAAATGCACACTGAACCTCCCGTTTGGAGATGTTTATATGGATCCTTTTACAAATAGACGTCTACAGGTATTTAACAGGAAATAATTCTACATACAGCTGGAAGCTACAAACTAAACTTGGGATTACACTTGGAATGAGGAGACATTTTTAGAATTGTGGTAATATTTTGTAGTAAAAGTATCTTTTATGGACATTGAAGTTTGTAATAGATGTGAAAACGTAGAACAAAGTAGGCAAAGCTCAGTCTACAGGATGGATATGGTTATGGATGGATACGTGAATATGTGCGCTTCCCAAATCCACGCAGACAATTCCTTTTTGTTTTCTCCGTTTTATGGATTAATACTGAAATGCGGACAGAAGTTAATGTGCATTGATGTGTGTTTGGATTTCTTAGTTCGGGTCTTAGATTTGATTTTAAAAAGTGTGAAGCAGCTGTTTGCTGTTGAACTGTATTGTATTATACAGAGAGTGAATCAATGATTTTTGTTGTTTTCTTTTGTTTTTCTTTTTTTTTCCCCAGAAAAAGTCAGTAAGGCCAACAACCACAAAGACAGTAACATGGTGGGAATAAACAGGTGAGTTAGTAATGCTCCCTGCATTGTCCTGTGAGTTTCATTACTGGTAATACCACATTTTAAAACACTGTATACTGTACTGCTTAAGCATGTGTTATTTAAGTGTTCGTATTATTCATCATATTTCTGTGTTTCAGTCCATTCCTGGATGACTGCTTCAGACAATCACCCTTCAACTCACGCTCCAAGAGCTCTTCCCCCGCAGAGGCCAGCTCCTCTACCAGGGCAGCATTCCATGGTAGGATACATGTAAAAGACACACACACACACACACACACACACACACACACACACACACACACACACACACACAGCATAGGGAAACATGATCAGAGTAGTAGAAGACGAGCGTTGACTTAGCAGTAACAGTTTCTTGCTGGCAAGCGATGGATGGGCTTTTAGAGCTTCACTTCTTTTGATTGGTTACATGCTGGTTCCCTCTTTGCTAATATGAATATCTGCTGTTTTTATTATAGTACTATGAAAAAGTAAAAGTAAAATGAGGAGGAATGTGGATTGTCTCTTCATGTAATCCCAGACTGACTCCATGATGTTGAGTTTTGGGCTCTGTGGTGGTCATACATTATCCTGCAGATCTTTTTGTTCTTCTTAAGATTGTTCTATATGGTTCCACTCAGATGTGCCGCTGACATTGTTGCATGCTGGATAAATATCTAAACATAATATATTTGCACAGCACTGTATGGGAGATTAAATTGCAAACTGAAAACATCAAGCAGCTTCAGTATGTTTAACATCTTCAAGACCAGGCAAGTGTATTTACATAGTATCTTTCAAAAAAAGGTTATTCAAAGTTCTTTACGTAAGACTTAAATGCATTCAAATAAACAGAAGATAATATAAAAAAGAGACACAGTTTGAGTGGAATTACAGACTAAATGAATAATCACAAAAATTCAGTTCTGCGCATGCACATGCCCACACACACACACACACACACACACACACACACACACACACACACACACACACACACACACACACACACACACACTCATACAGAGAAAACATCATCTATCTACTCAGAAGGGCCACAATTAACCACTAACGGCTTTAAGTGGTCTCACCCTTCTTTCTTGTAAACCCCCTCTCCCCATTTCATTTTTAGAGTTCCTCACACATTTCCCCAACCTGAAGGCCTCTGCCCAGGGTATCCCCCATCTCCCTCTCTTCCCTGACATCCCAGAACTTCTCTCCATGTTCCTTTGGCAGTGAGAGATCCAGAGGTTAATTAGCTTGTGCCAGCTTTGCCTGTCCCTCTGCCAGTTAATGAAAATCTGATTGGCTTCTGGGTGTCAAGAGTGTCTTGAAAGTTAATTCGCCCAGACCACCTCCCCTTTCCCTTGTGTGTTTAAGCTTCAGGTCCAGCCTCTGCTGTTCACTCTTTTGCTGCTCTGCAGTTTTACTCTTTTCTGTGCCTGTCCACACCTGTTCTTTTTCTTTACTGTGTCTTACTGTGGTCTTCGTATCCTCTTTTTAACACTAACAGGTTCCCAATCGTGGGAAGCATTTCTTGTTGCAGCTATAGTTAGCGAGACCTTCAATTAAACTGATTCTCTGGCAATAGTAGTTCAGTAGGTCATCCCAAACTGCCAGCTACACATTCACACTCTCAGGATGCATCATCAAGAAGTTTATTTTGAATTTCATGTGACGATATATATGATTTACTGGGTGTAAAATGAATTGTGAATAACGAATAATGAATGAGTTCTTGCTGTCATCATTACTGCAGATGCTTTAATGTAAATGATTTCACATTGCACAGTGCAGATTCTATTACATTGTATTTCTAAAGAAAAAACATGTTTTTAGACATTTTTACAACATCAAAACTAAAGGGGTTTGATATCTTCACCTGGTCTTTAGCACAATCCTTCACTTCTTATTTGTTTCCCTCTTTCTCCAGCTGTAATAGCAGTAATTAAACTATTAACCACTTAAATGACACCATGCCCTAATTGGTTTAACTATCACTGTGTTTGCTGGGTCGTGGCCTGAAGCCTCTGCTGTCTGACTTATCGTCACCTTGTGTGACCAGGCCATCCCCTCGTGTGTGAGTCAGGATAAGTTAATGCTGCTGTGAACTAAGCTTTCGCTACAAACCTCATAGGAAGTTCTGGAACCTTGTACTGACAATGAGCTTAGGAAAAAAATCATTGTGAATAGCCGGTCACAGGTGGGATATCAGGGCCACCGGCAAGATGAGAGGCAGATTTCGGTTAATGCAGGAGGTCAGGAACGTCACAATCTGCAGGCCGAGGTTGCAGTAACTCACGGTTCAGGACATGTCTCCTATTTGTACACCTTGACCACCTATGTGAAGCCATGAACATACACTGCATTTGCTGATTACTTACTTTATGGACCACATATGCCCCCACTCACCCCTGTTACAGTGCTGAGTGCAACAGTAAGAATTACAGTGGTTACATTCAGCACTGCAGAGAGTTTTTAACATTTCAAGTTTAAAGTAATTCATCATCAAAATAGTTGCCTCTCCTTTTTATTTTGAAGTAATTATTTCCTAATAACCCCACTAAACTAAACCGATCTACGTCTCACAGGTGTCACTGCTCATTTTAGATTTTATAGTCTGCGCTTGTCTTTGAAATACTGAGCAATCTTTTCCAATGCTGTTTAAACTTGCTGTATCTCCTCAAAGTTGAGTTCATTAAAATATTATATAAGTGCTCCAACTTGTGAAAGCTGTGCTATTTCCCCAAGAACATAAATTATTTAGTATTTCTTAGAAATGATTGTATTTATGCTTAAACAGAATGGGTTTTATTTTGCTTTGACAGCATCTTCCTCAGCCAGAGAGCATCTGTTCTTTAACCTTTGTCGTAAAATCGGACCCTAAATGCCAGAAAACGTTCTTTGCTTTTCCAAATTCTGGTATTCAGACCCCCCCATAATACCTTATCAACTGGCCAGTGTTCAGTAGGATAATCAAAAAGTGAATGAAATTTTGTTGTTGAATATAAACTGTTGCCTAAAGACTATTTTTCTTATTTTGTTGCAAAGAACTGTCAGGTTTACATGTTCTGATTTCCATCTGCATAGAATCAAAACTTTGAGGCAGGGGAAGAAACTGAGCAGTGTTTTTCCATCCATTATGGAGATTGAAAATAAATCTCTGACTGACTTAAATAACTCTTTTCCCTTTTTTATTGCCTTACATATACAAAAGTGTTGGCCAAGGTCAGCCGGTGCAAAATGTTCTATACAGACAATAAGCAACAATTCTGCCTCTGTCTGAGGAAACTATAGAGTGAGAAAAGTACTATGTTTTTTCCCCTCTATGCTCTGTTCATACAGAGATGTTTAATTCAAAGCGGCATCTCGGGTTCTTCAGAATTGTATCAAAGTATCTAAAAATACATTGTTTTGATGTCTTTGATTAAGGGCCGGAGGAGGGAAGGGGGTAACATATAGTAAGGAGAGCTGCAGTGTTGTACATATGCTGCAGGCTTTACAGCCGAGGCCTGGTTCTTGCCGTTGACATTAAGACTGCATTTGCTCTGCATCCCAACTGCAGGCTTGACAAGAAGCATCTATCAAATAGTAGCAGACAGGTTTCAGTGGGTTAGCAAATTAGCCCGCAGTACATCAGTTCTGTTGTTTCACTAGAACTGGTGGACTTTTCTGGATTATGTTTGCATATGTCACAAAAGGAAATGTGAAAGTTAAGGAAAAGATTTAGGACCTTTTTTTAAAGATATAGAGTTACTGTGCTATTCTTAGACACAAAGACAGTGGCCTGTCATAACCTATTGTAGCCATATTGAAGCCAACTGAATACAATTATTTTAAAATGCTCTATAGACTGGTTTGGCTCTTTCACTCTCCCATCCCATCTATATTTTGGTCATCTCTTTTATTCTCCTCAGTGTCATTTGTACAGTTGCCAGTCTCTCTCCAGATAGACTGGAGAGAGGCCAGAAGCACAGTGTAGCATGTCTGCATGGGAAATCACACAGCTTCCATAGGGTACTTTAGGACTGATGGGTGGTGGGGGGTCGTATGGGAATAATCACAGAAAGATAATATTGTATGAGATTATAAAAACCATATAGCAAATATTTTATTATGACATTGATATATTATTATTAATTAATATAAATTTCCTATTTTGAGATTTAAAATGAAATATTTGGCATTAGCACAAACACTGGAAGCAGGGGAAATGGCTACTCTGGCTCTCTCCAAACATGAAAAATACCCCTAACACTACCTTTAAATTCACTAAATATAAAGACAGCAATTTGTGGATTTAAGGGAAGCGTATGTGGTACTTCTTAGCCAGAAGCAGTTATTTGCAGGAGTCCTTGTGCATTAGGTATTATTAATCTTCTCATTACTACAACTGTCAGCAAGAGAACAAATCAGCAAAAGCAAAATACATTTAAATGAAAAGAAGATTTATTTAGGTCTTCCCAGACAAAATATCACAAATCATAGTGATATATTTGGTTGTGTCTTAAAAACAATGGTCCTACATCGCATTGAGAGAGCGGTTGAAAGACGGTCAAATCTCTTGTCTTGTCTGTCTTGCTGTGTTCTGCTGCAAACTACATCTACTAACCAACAAATCTGAACACTGCATGAACTGTAGCAGTGCAGATGGATCACAACACACTGTTGAAGATGTTTTATTCTTGTATATTGATTTGCGTCGTAGCCCATAATTCAGTAGGTGTTATCATCGTACTGTCCACACATATATCCACATATATAAAAAAGCGGATGTTGTACCCAAATTTATTAGATCACAGCGAGGCTCTCAAACTTAAGACTGCTGAAATCTCAGTCTTTAGGCGCCTTAAAATTCATGTGATCACCACTTTCCCCAGCTCAGCCCTGACCTTTTGTTGCATTCATTCTCTTGCTCTGTTGCAGTCTTTCCCATCACCTCTTAACTTTTTATTAGTTAAAATCAAAATGCCTAAGCAGATACGTAAACTAAATAAAACGTATAAAAGTCAGAAAACATGTCAATCAATGCGTGAGCACATACCCACAGCAGTGTGTGTTATGGTTCTGTAGTGGTTTCAACATCAGTACATATTGATCTTAAATTACTTTATTTGATTTATAGCAGCTTGACTTCACAGCCTTTAGTCCACTTGCAGATCCATTTGCGGATGACTGCGTCAGTGAGTGATGAGTATGGTTTTCTGTGCCTGTGTGTATGTGTTCCAGACTCAGAAAAGGATGACGGGGAACCAGGAAACGGGATCGCCCAGTGGAGACTAAATGAACAGCTCTTCCCCTGCCCCGTCTGTGGCAAGGTGTTTGGCAGACAGCAGACTCTTTCTAGACATCTGTCTCTGCACACAGGTAAATAAACACATGTACACTATGACATCGTTGGCGTATGTCTGCACCACCACACTGTCTTGTACATTTGCATCAGTTTGTTAATGTATAGATATTAGCTGCTGCTGTGAAGGTGCGTTTGTGCTGTCCACAATAAGTAAATAAGGTTGACTAGACTAGATTACCCTTCCTTTAAAGAGATTACTACCATGATTAGTCTCGCTGGGAAAACTGCCCGTCTAATTAGCCAGCTAGAAGGATGCCTCACAGAGTACACACACACACAAGTAATTCTGATGCAGCCACGATTGGTTCCTCCTTCACTTTCTCTCTCATACTCAGACACGGGAGACTTCCTCAGGATGAAGCTGTACCTTCCCCAGTGTCCTGATTACACTGTGTTTTCAAACTTGCCCCGTGTTTGCTCCCAATTGATCCATTCTACCCAATCACTGTCTTCTGCAATCTCTCTCCTGATTCTGATTAGAGAAAAAAAATTAATGAATATCCTGCGTGTACAGTTTTATTTAAAGCAAATTAAGGCTGAAATTAATGCAACCTACTTGGGATAGCAGACTAAATCACTAAGCGCACAAATGGAGACTCGTGTACGAAATGCCCCCACACAATTGGACATGCTCTCACATTTTGTGTGCACACAACGCAACACACACACACACCATCTGAGAGTGTTGGCTGTGAACAGCTTGGCCACACCACAGAGAGCAGAAGCAGGGGCATATGTCAGTGTGATGGTCTTTTTGGTTTCCCCGGCGACATAAAGGTTGCCTGGCTTCATGTCCTTAGGGCAAATGGTGTGTGTTTGTGTCTGTGTGTGAGGGGGAGCTACAGCGAGATGTGTTGTTATGTTGATTTGTTTGGGTCTAAAAGGGAAATTTGTGTTTTTGCATTTTTCATTTTATATTGCATGAAAATAAGGTGAATTTAATTTCATACATGTCGTAAGTTATTACAGTCATGTGGGAATATGCAGATGCTACGCAGAAAATTTGATTTTGTTGACGTTTCTTCCTCTTCCCAGGATCAGAGTTACAGCTGGGTTTGGTCAAGCAGGGTTAGCATTAAGTAATTAAGTTTAAGCTTCCTTTAAAGACTCACAGGCAGAGTGCAACTTAATGAAATATCGGCTCAGGTAATGTTTACAGAAAGTGTGTGCGTGTGTGTGTGCGCGCATGCATTTTTTTGCAGAAGAGAGGAAGTACAAGTGTCACCTATGTCCTTACGCAGCCAAGTGCAGGGCTAACCTCAATCAGCACCTGACCATCCACTCTGTCAAGCTGGTCAACACAGACGCTGAGCAGATCGTCAGCGCTGTTACAGCCGACTCAGCCGAGCGCAAGAACTGCCCATACTACTACAGGTAGTAAGAACAGGCCAAAACACAACACATCAGCCTCTGTTTCTCAAGCCAGTTTCATAAGAACAATAACAACTGCTTAATGCTGATGTAGTTTTCTATTTATTTTTTCTAAAACTGCTGTTTGTTTTGCTTTCGTGAGTTTTTTTTCAGTTTTAAAGGAAAATTGACATTTAAAGAACAGCGTTTATTTGTTTTGTTTTCATGTTACATTAGAAAATGTATAGCACACTTATTGTTTGATTACTACATTACAGACTGTTAGCTTAGCCTAGCATGAATAATGATACTGGGGAAACAGCTAGCCTGGTTCACTCTGAGCGTAAAAGAAGTGCCTACTAGCACCTCCACAATTCACTAATTAACACATTTGTTTTGGCTTTACAAGCAGGTAACATGCTGAGCTATGTGTTGGTCAGACATAGTGAGTTGTAGCCTCCACTGATTACATGACTCCTATAGGTTTAGATATGTTTGAGATTTTTTAACTTCTAGTGTCCTTTTTTTCCCCATGTGTGCTGTAGCTTCATATTTACTGTGCAAAAATCATGTATGGACCATCTCATCAATCTCTGGACAAGAATGCAAATATTATTTTTTCCCAAAATACCGGGTTATTTTATTTGAAACTAGTTAAATTAATTTCCACACTTCAGAACTACAGTATTTTTCAGAACTATTTATCTGACAGACAGAAATCTTTCCACACTGTACCACTTACCAATTATGCAGGCATAATATAACACTAAAGATGACGGTCCTCCATCTCGTTCTCGCCATCTTCATTTCTTTTCCTCTCTGTTCTCTGTCCAGCTGCCATGTGTGTGGTTTCCAGACGGAGCTGAACGCCCAGTTTGTCAGCCACATGTCGCTCCATGTGGACAAGGAGCAGTGGATGTTCTCGCTCTGCTGCAGCGTCTGTGATTACGTCTGCATGGAAGAGAACGACATGAAGAACCACATTAGTACAGGACATGCAGGTACAGAGTCTTTGATACTAATTGAGTGTCAGCATTAATAAGATCATTTATCATCCTTTAGTCTACTCTTTTTTTAAGTTTTAATTTAGTTTTTGCAGTTAATTAGTCCACGTTTCATCCATAAAACCTAAAGAACGTGAGAAGTGGTCAGGCCCAAGGTGGCATCTTTGATACAATTGTTTTTCTAGTTTACGCCTAAATATGTCATTAACACAAATAAAAGCTTCACATTGTGACAACTGAGAAGCCCACACCCCCAAACATGCATTTATTACTTCAATTTCAACCTAATAATTGATTATCGAGATAATTGCAGATTTTTTTTTCTGTCAATTGTAATTAATTAATCAACTAATAATTTCAGCTTTACTGTTATTTTTGCTGTTCTTGAAAGGTTCTCAATCATCAACTGGTTAGTAACTACATGATTCAACCCCTAGAAAACTGATTTATGGAGTAATTTTCAAAATTACTCTCACATGTTAAGAGTGGGTGGTAGCTTACACATTGTGGCTCTTGTTCACAGCTTAGAATAGAAACAGTTCAGTATTTGGACAGTGACACATTTTCTATTGTTTTGGCGCTATGCTCCAACACTTAGGATTTAAATTTAAACATTGACTGAGGTTAAAGCACTTTAGGAGTATAGCTGTTTTTATACCTATTTGGCTGAACATTTTTAACAGATTAACACATTTCAAAATAATAAAACTAAAGTAAAACTATGAGTCGTATGTGTTCACATAACATATACATAGTGAGTAAGGTGTAGGTGGGTTGGTATACTGTGTACATTCACATTGGTCAGGATATGTATAATGTAAAATAAATATGTACATGGTAAACATAAACATGTAATGCTATGGCATTAAAGCGCAGTAGGACAACTGATCAGTTTCTGCATGTAAAACTCAAATTGAAGCTGAAAACCTGTGTTTCTAGTCAGTGTTTCATTTATTTATGCAACTACTGTTATTTTCATTATCAAATCAACTACTAATCAATACATTTCCTGATTAAACACACAATATGAAATAAACTGAGCTTTTTATGTCACATATAAAATGTAAAAACATAGAAATAAAAATGCCCCTGACAGCTTTTAGAGTCCAGGATGACATGTTTTGTTATATGTTCATACAAATGTATAACATATACTGTATATACAGTGGACATAGGCTGTATGTCTGTTTTAACCATACAACAGTCAAAAATGTTTTATCTTACAGAAGCAACATAACAACAGAAGTATCACTGTCCTTAAAGACTGTATCGCTCTGCCTTTTTAGATTCTAATATAATAGTAATTTAAACTTCATAAATACACAGTTTAGTATCAGTTCAGAGGACACAGGGAAAGACAAGCAGTACAATTGAGTTTCACAAACAAACCTCCTCCAGTCGACCTTCTTTGGACTTTTTTTAAGCTGCTGGTCTGAACCCCTGGTGGTCGATATGTGTTTTTGTCTAAAACAGCTTTGTCCAGTTTATTGCTGATGTTTTGCTCTTCCACTGTTCCTCAATGTGTGTGTGTGTGTGTGTGTGTGTGTGGGTGGGTGGGATTGTCCGGCATAGACAGCTGAGGGGTCTTTCAGAGGCCACAGTGGCCTTGTTTATCTGAGAAGGTTGGCCCTTATCGTGCCTGAGGGGAAAAAATCAATAGGCCTTGGGTCCTTTTGAGACAAGCCGGGTTTACGATGCTACTGTGGCCATCTTTTAAGTTTCTCAGTCAGACTTGAAATTTATCTCAGTCTCGCACAAGATGGACACTGTAAACACATAAATGTACAGGAGCGTGACTCATAGTCGCCTTTACAAACACACATCCTGCCTTTAGTGTGTGGGGATTTTAATAATTTGTCAAGGTCCAGGTCTGTTGGATAAAGTGTCTAAACTTCACAGGCTCAGGCAGATTGAGCAGCACTTGTGTGGACACACCCAGGTAGGAGACGGCAGAGCTCGGCAGGTGTCACAGTTCAAGCCTGACCCCCTGTGACGACTCTGCACGGAGGAAAAGATTTGCTGGGCGCCTTTCTCAGTAGGAGGGATGGTGCTGAATGACGGGACAGTCTTGCTTGCTATCTGCCCCTGACTACTCAGAAACACATACTTTGCTTCTGTATTTCCATTCCTATATCATGAATGTTGCGTTGCGGTCACAGATGAAGCTATTCAGTAAAAGAGAAAATGGAATGTTTTTCAGCTAAGGTGTATTTCAAGGTCAAGGCCCACTGGCACAGAGCAGCATCTTTTTTCCTCTTGCTTATTTTCTGTGGCATGAGCCCTTAGTATATTGTGAGAGAAATTAGGTAGATGTTATATATTATAGCAGAAGATATATAGTTTTTTATAAAGCAGGTTAAATGCAGCATTCAAAGTAAAGCTAAAATTGAGTGTATTTAGATTTTAGTTTTACGTTAAAATTCTTGCATAAAAAGATGTGTGCTGACTTTCTTAAAAAGATAGGTCAACCATTTTAGGATCTGTGCAGCCTTTTCTTCCTTCTTTTCACTCCCTCCTGAGTGAATGCCCTTTGTTGAGCTTTGCTGTGCCCTGAGATGCTCCCGCCATCTTAGCTCCTTCGGCCATGACCCTCTCTCCCCCTCCTCGTCTAATTCCCTCTCTCTTCCCAGTGAATTGCAGACTTAGAGAAGGGGATCAATAAAAGCACTGCATCTTGATCAGACTGGCAGCAAGGCCTCAGTCACAGCACAGGATGTTTAAGGCTGACTGCTTGTATTATGTTTGTGTGTATGTACATAACAAGGTTCTTGAAACAGATTTATCAGCTTGAAGCATAAAAAACAAATTCTATCTGAATCTGTCTGGATTCTTCCTGGAGTTGGAGGTGGTATATTTTTTCCTCTTCACTGCATTTCTGTCTATGTTGTGTCCAGGTATAAACTCAAGAAGTCCCCTTAGTGAGACCAAGAGTACCTCCTCATCCCTCTCGGCCCTCAGTGATTCACTCAACAGCTCAGAGAGCGGAGACCTCACCCACGGTAACGAAGAGCTCAAGAGTCTGCTTGCTCCACCTTCCTCTGCGGGCAGCCAGTCCAGCTCCGGAAGCCACTCGGGATCAGGAACTGAGGACAAGTCTGACAAAGGCAAATAACTGTTGTCTGTTTAGCAACCACTTACATTACTAACAATTTTTGGCTCCTTTAAAGACAACACATTACAGGGTGATTGACAGTTAAGAACAGTGATGAGGACGAGTGACAGGAACACAGTATTAACAAATATGATTAAAAAAACCAGCTCCTTAAGCCTGAAATATACTGTAGTTACCTTTGTTCTTTGCAGCTGTACTAAGAGGAGACACATCAGCCCTACTGCAAGTATTTCAGTAACCAAATAGGTTTGCCTATTTTGATTTTCCTGTTTGAACACCTTTGTGTCTGTGTGAGTCTGAGCACAACCAGACGCTGCTTAATAAAATGATCGAATTCCTTAAAACAAACTTGGTGTTAACTCACCCTCTCCTCCTCCACCCAATCTCTGCAGGCTTTGAGTGTGTCTTCTGCAATTTTGTGTGCAAGACGCGTAGCATGTACGAGCGGCACCTCCAGATCCACCTCATCACGCGAATGTTTGAGTGCGACGTCTGCCACAAGTTCCTCAAGACGCCCGAGCAGCTGCTGGAGCACAAGAAGTGCCATACCGTCCCGTCCGGAGGGCTCAAGTAAGGAAAGCAAGTACAGACAGAGGTTCCTAACTCCGCCCGTCCTCCCCTACCTCACCCCTCACCCTTTCAACTCAATACACACAAATTATACACACAGATAAATGCTGGGGGTGTGTTAGTCACAGAAGATTTAAAATTGGCATCATTTTGATAAAAGTGTCCCACATATAAGCCGTGTCCCACAGTGTGATTATAATGTTTTGGACTTCTCATAGCGTTTTCAGTCATAACCTTACATGCACCATTTAAATAACGTGAATACATATAAATACAAAAACAGTGGTATACACAAAGATGAGCCCTGTAAACAGACACAGAGACATAACTGGCCTATTCTAGCTGTGTGTCCTGAATCTGTTAACGTCACTTTAATGTTCATTATCTGCAGCCAGTACATGAAACGATACAAGCTGTGGTTTTGCTCGACAGCTTCTCTTGGCAAGTATAACTTATTAGACAGTGGTCTGTGGGTCTGCAGTGGCTGTTGTGAACAGAAGGGAGAGTGGAAAGATGGAAATGGGCTTCCCCTCAGGGTCTGCTGTTCCACTGCCCATAGCTAACAGCCATGCCAAAGAAAAATATCTGATGAAACCTGTATTCCAGAAACCTGCCTCCCCCCCCCAAACACAGACACTTTGAAAAACTGTGCTGTGTGTTACATAAAATCTGTTGGCACACCCCTTGAAGATAATGATTTAGAAGCAACTGCACACACTCTGTAGGCACAAATGTCAGCCGATTACATCTGTAACATCACAGACTGGACACTGACACTCAATCCAAAGTTGCATAAATAACAAAACTAATGGATGCTTTTATTTAAGTGTATACACTCACATCTAATGCACAGTATGCATTCTTTTGGAAATAATGACCCATTTATTTATAATACAATGCCTAACTCGCATTTAGTTCCCTCCTAACCGCTTTAGAATCCTGTACAACAAATATATAAACAGATACACACACGTGTGTATGTGTGTGTATATATATATATATATATACACACACACACTATATAGTTATATACATATAACTAGTAAAGTGGTCTTATTCTTTAATATTGACTCTCTTTGTAGCTTTAGTCTCTTCACATGCTTCCCCCTCCATCTCCATACTCCAGTCCCACGGGAGCCTTTGTTGTACTGTGACACGTTTATGTCCCATTTCAGGCTTGTCAAGTTAACTTAAAGCCCATCTGTTTACCTCAGAATTCACAACACACACAGACGATGTTTAGCCACACTAATGTTTTCTCTCACACATTCAGGTTGGCATTTGGGACAAATAGGTTTCTATACATGAAAACATTTAAGAAAGAGTGTAATTAAGACTTGGCAAATGTAGGGCATCTGTTAAGGCTCACTTCAACCATTGTTTTGTTTTTGAGTTCTCATAACTGCAGTCTGTGCATGTGCAGATTCATTGAGTATCATTATATTATCGCCTCATCTTGTCATAAACAAAGATCCACGTTCTACATCTTTTTTTCTGTGCAGCCGTCAGTGAAGTTAGGATATTTAAAAAATGTTTAAATGGTAGCATTTCACTAAATTTAAACCAGTACATTTTTTTGACAATTTCTGTGGATGACAGAACACAAACACATAAGAAGCCCCTTCATAGCGCAAAGATTTTCACACGGCATCTTTTAATCACTATCTCGAGGACTTGTTGCTAGTTGTAGCGTGTGAGTGAATACATGTAAGAGAGTTTCTGTAACAGTTTTACGTGTTTCTTCTGTCTGGTTGAAATGTTTTTAAAACCAGATTGATTTCCTTAAGCTAGCATTTAAAAGAAACAAGTAGTGCATATGTAAAAAATTTTTTTATTCAATTTAAGAAATTGAGATATTTTGGTCATTTCTGTAGTTGCATTTTTCCAGAAATCTGCTTTAACCTAACTCCTTGGCTGTACTATGCACATATGAGTTACATGATCAGTTATTTAGGTTTACACAGTGTCTCAATTTATGTAAAGCACAAAGTTAATGGATCTTAAGGGCAAATTGGTTTTTGATTGCCTACATCTTCTGACCCTGAAGTCCAGATGAAGATTTTTTTGCTTCCTAGTTAAGCGTGTACATGTGTATACACTTGAGCAATGTGAAGTGTTTCTATATATGTAGGAGTGTTTAGAAAGGGAGAGAGGGCCTTGACCATTTCGAGGTTTTTCTGAGGTGATTCTGTTCTGCAGGGTTTGTGAAGCGCTTTGGGGCCCAGAGCAGATGAAAGGTGCTATTTAAATGTAAGTGCCACTCCATTCCTTCATTTCCCTTCATGTTCTACTGCTCCGATCTTTTCTCCAGCCTGTCACCCCCTTCCCTCCCTCTCACACACACGCATACCTGATCACCTCAATTCTCTCATCATTAAACTGCCACACATACCACCATGAGAACACAGAATTGTACATGATGCACTCTTTTCCTTTACCCCCTTCTTCATTTTGTGGTGTTAAATTTCAAGGTGTTATGTGGCTTTGAATGTACACTTTTCCTTCAACTGTCTTTTGCTTTTGTGTGTTACGTCCTCCCTCCCTCCTTGCTTCCCTTTTGTTGCATTACCCAGGTGCCCTTTCTGCATCTACTCCACCAATCGTCCAGCGGCCATGGAGTGCCACCTTAAGACGCACTGTAAGATGGAGTACCGCTGCCGCATCTGCCAGGGACTGTGGCCCGACCAGGCTTCACTGGAGGCCCACATGCGCGGGCACCGCCTGGGCAACCACTACAAGTGTGAGCAGTGTGGCTACTTGTCCAAGACGGCCAATAAGCTGATCGAGCATGTGCGTGTGCACACGGGTGAGCGGCCCTTCCACTGCGACCGCTGCTCTTATAGCTGCAAGCGCAAGGACAACCTCAACCTACACAAGAAGCTGAAACACGCGCCGCGCCAGACTTTCGGCTGCCAAGAGTGCCCTTTCACAACCACACACCCCTTTGTCTTCAGCCGCCACCTCAAGAAACACCAGAGTGGAGGAGTGAGGGGACTGGACGGAGGTTTAGGAGGAGGAGAAGAGGAGGAGGAGGATGAGGAGGCAGGAGAGGAGGAGCTGCCTCTCGAAGGAACATCACCAGGGAGCTCGTCGTTGCAGAAGAGCCAGGAGAACTTCCTGTTCAGTGGAGGAGGAGGAGGGAGCAGTGGGGGGAGTGGCAGTAACAGCCCCCTCATGAGTCTAACGGCGTCCCAAGCGCTCCAGTCCGTCGCCCTGTCACTCACACTGGGAAAGTCCAATCAGCTGGAGCCCACCGGCCCCCTGCACTGTTTGGTCAGCACTAATGGCAGCGATGCCACCAGAAACCCCGGCGGTCCGAGCAGAGGCAGCCCCTCCCCCTTCCTCCCCTCGTCCCGCCATGTGTTCGAGCAGTACAGGAACTGCGACCAGGCGCACCTGATCCCCCTCACCACCCTGTTCACCCATAACAGCCGCTTCACATTCCACTCACACCTCCACTCCAGATGGTGGCCGGCCACATCTCCTCTCCTCTTCTCCTCAAGCTCAACCTCCCCGTCCCACTCTCCCCCCTCACCCACGTCCCACAAACACTCCTTCCTGGCCTACCTGGGACTCATGGAGAGGGCCAAGACTGTTTGACCTGACCCTCATCTGCCTCCTCCTCTCCTCGCTCTTTCCCTCACTCCTTGGACGGTGGTGTGAATGACACTTGACCACTGCAGTAGGAGCAACATCTTTTCCAATCAGACCAGCAGCATAAGCTGGACCAGACAAACATATTGAAGAAAAGAAAAAAACATTTATAAGAGAAAAAGGCTGTACATGCTAAAATGCATTTATATCAAAAAGCTGCTTTTCTTATCAGTTCTATCAATTGAATTATTACTACTTCAGCTACTACTCTATTACCTTTTGTTTTCTGTTAAACGTCTGAATGACCTGGACCCAGTTGCATTATTTGAGGAAACTAACGTATCTCAGTTTTATAGATATTTTTACTTTAGTTGTTTGACGAGATAAAAAGTTGAAAAAGATGAAACAAACTTGCAAGTGCTATATTTTAGTGCATTTTTGTCTATTGCTATTATGCATCAAAATAGCATGCCTGTTTCTGTGTTTCAATTAGCTTTGACGTCATTAGGAAACTAAATTTGAGATATCGAGAAGTGTTAGCGGTGCAACGTGGACAGAACCAATGAAACTGAATGCTTTTCATTGAAAAAGGCACGTTTCCAAAGCAACGCCTCAAACCACGCACTTACTTATTTATCAATCTTGTACATAGTTTTTTAGCCCTTCCCCTTCCCATCTTTATGATTTCTGTTGTTTTTTTGTATAATGGTGGAACCATATTATGCATAGCTGCTGCCTGATATCACATCTGCCTCAGAAGGTTACTTAAATGGGTTATTAGCTGTTTTTTGTAAGCTCACAAAACAGATTATAAGCTGTGCTAACATAAATGTGGAAAATATTCAGTCTGACCTATCAGAAACATGATACTTCTATTACTTATAATTTGATTTAAATATAAATGTAAAATGTTGATAATGCACTTCCCAGTCACAAGGAATAAGCAGAGAAATCCCACAGACAACAAATGCACGGTTAGCTGGAAACAGTCATTATTTCTGAGACCAGGGGGATATCAGTGCAGCATTATATGCACAACTATGTATCACGCACCTATACTTAGAAGAGATATATGAGATAACTGTTTTGTGGAGGTGACCAGCTCTGGGTTAGCGAGCTACCCACAGCCAGGGTCACCACAGGCCGATTCAATGGTGCTTTTTGGAGCTTTTTGTAATTTTGTGTACAAAAAAAGAAAAAAAATTGTTCCAAAATGACTTGAATGAATGTATTTTTGTTTATGTACATGGAAGAAGAGATACAGAAGTGGGAACAGGACCGTCTGTGCTAGTTAAGACGGGAAAGCTAGTGTGTTTTGGGGCCTTGTTTGTATATTTCTTTTTTTTTATTTTTGTGTCTTTTTTTTTTTTTTTTTTTTTTTTTACTTTTTTACTGAGCCTTTTACATCATAAATATTTTCTACTAACATTCACAGAGAACACATTGTGAGAAAAATGCTCCTGTAGGTGCAATGATGAAGCAAAGCCATTCACTTGTACAGCATTGTGTTCAATGGCACTGGCTTCTGTTAGGCTGGCAGGCATGGTACTGCTTTTTACCCCCCCTCCCTCCCCTCCCTCCTGTCAACATTTTAATTGCACTTAATGTAGTTACACTTCAAGCCAACCACACTTAGTTTTCTTTTTTTAAAGTGCAAACTTAGATCCAACGTCACCATAATGTGAAGTAGACGGTAGTTACTGGTAATAACTGAATCAACACCCTTACTTTCACATGTAGGCATTTCTAGTGGCACAAAAGGGTCTGCCTCTGAAATCCAAGAAAGTAAATGAATACAAATTGCATGAATTAGACAGTAGAGGTCAAGCTCTCCCTGGGAACTAAAGGTCTCAGGCTAAATTGTGAATTTTGCACAGAGCTGCACTTTTTGATTATGAGAATACAGTTTGTATTTATCTGTAAAATGCTCACAAAGAAGTATGTTTTGCGAGATAGGGGCAGCACATTAACAAGCATTTTATTTTGAAAAAGCTTTATGCATTATTGATCGAGCTTGTGTTCCTAAGTGGTCTTCAAGCCAAAATCCCTTATTTGTAAAGGGATTGTTTTATATTTTCTTTATTGTTTCCTTTTGTCTGCATTTTCATATAATTAATTATTGTTGCTTTTTTATTTTTCTACATAAATCATATGAAAAAATGTTGACTGGACAGAGAACATGAATTATCAAGACCAAAATGTAACTTGCTGCAGGACGTGATGTTAGGATTGAATCCGTCGCGTCCTGCTCTGGAGTGATTGTCTCCTCAACTGTCTCCCCCTTTTTACACTCCTGTTTGTTTGTTCCTTTTTGCTCTGTCAATGTCTGGCATGCTGTCTCTGGAGTGAAAGGAGCATCCCTCCAACACACACACTCTCTCCTTGTACTATCTACGTTATCTTTTATACTCTAGTGCCACTTGGTGGAAGGAAACCACCTGAGACTTCTGAGAATGAGTCAAACTAATTGTCAGGGTCCAAAGGAAAAAAAAAAGTAGAGATAAAAAGAGAATGTGTCCACTTTTGACACATACGTCTGCCTTTTAATACAGCGTAATCATGAATGGCTGCACTTCTTTATGTCCCCTCTAGTTTGAGTGTAATAGGCAACAGGGCTCTATCCTTTTTAAAACCAATATTCTTAAGCACTTATTCTGTTTATTTTGCCCAATTGTCCGCAGCACAGTGACTTTTTTTAAAATCTTCACTTTCAGCACTACAGAGTATGCATGACATTGCCCTTGCTGTAATTCTTTAGCACTTAATTGTGTTTAAAACTAACTCCCTTGGTTGCGTTTAGTTTGCATCACACTGCACTGTCTACAATCAGTTTGTTTTAAGTTTGGCTGTATTTTATGATTAGAAAAGGCTCAACTATCTTATCTTTTGGCACTTGGTAAAAATTGGTATGTGCTGTACAAAGCTTTTTTTTATTACTTCATTGTTAAGGCTGTACAGGGTTGTGATGATAACTGGTAAATAGATAATTTGTACTTTTTTGGTTTTGTATTTGTTTTTTTTGTTTGGCATTATTTTATGTTCAACTTGCCAGATCTAAATGTAACAGGATTTGAAAGTAAAGCTTACATCAGATATTATGTCAGTTTTCTGTCTCCTCTCTGGTCCTTTGTTTTTTAAAGGGGAACGTATATAACATTGGCTTACATTGTAAATGTGGCCTTGTTTTGCTAAATGTAACAAAACAATCTTTGGTTCCAAAGAAACTGTCAGAAAATCAATTATTAGTTGTCAAAAATAGGAAATATTCTTGTTGTGAGTAATGAGTAATATTGTTTTTTGATATATCAAAGACATAACCATCAATTAATTAGGCAAATTAACTTAATTCTTACTTGCAGCTCCCACTTAATGAGAATGAAGGCGTAGTGGTTCAAATGATGACACAATATGAAAAGATTTAGCATCAAGTTCATTGTTGACTTTAGTAGTCTAACAATTTTAAGGTCCATAAATGAGCTTCTATTTCATCCAGGTCATGGTTATCCCAAAAATACTTTTTTTGGAGCTTCTATTTAGTTTTTAATTAAGACATAAATATTATTTATGTTAGAACTCACACTAATTAAAATTTCATGACACAGAACTGTCATGAAATTATGTTTATTTCATGTAATCTTGCACATATTTGTGATGTTAGAAAATGCTCAATTGTCTTATCTTGATGTTTCACTGTCAACTTTCAGAATATTGAAATGATTGATAATTAATATAAATGACATCACATCATGATACAGAACACTGAAAGTCCATCATTGATCAGTCCTAACAAGATATGCATTTTTAAAAAGATCAGCATTTAGCTAATGCTCAGTTGAACTTAAACAACTGTGCCACTACAAGTGTGATGAGATTGTTTTCTCATCTGCTGATTTTCCAAGCAAGAATGAACTGAGCTCAGAAAATATTCTTGTCAGAATAGCAAGAAGAGACAAAAATATAAGGGCTGAGAAAAGATGTTTTAAACCAATAAGAAGCAGGGAGACAGTGACATGAGTTAAGGAAAAGCACTGATCGGCTCTCAGAGACATGGCATTCTCTAATTTATAATGGTGGCGTGCCATCATAATAAGGAATAGAATCTGTCATAGTGTCTATCTGGTGTTTTTATTAGACCGATGGGAGGTCTGTCTTCCTCTCCTTTCTGTGTTGTAGTAATGAAAGTTACAGCACGTTCTCGCCCAGCCAAAGGTTGGCCCTGCCTAATGAAAACAGATGAAGCAGAGATAAAGTGTTTGCCGACATTAAGGGAATCATTTATCACCGTTAGCCCTCGAGCTATAGAACACCTTGGTCTGGAGCTCTCCTTTTACAGGCCCTGCCTCACAGCACCCTGGTGGCATGCTGCAGCCTTCCAGGCACATGAACACCTCCATCTTTACCTCTCTCTCGATCATTTGGTACAGTTTTTGCTGTTTACACCTCTATATAAATGCCTCACATACAGGGTTTAGATAAGTTAGCATGAACTTTTAAAAACACATAGAAGGCATTTTAGAGGAACCTTTATCAAATCTAGAGGATTTTGCGTTCCTTGTGGGACCTCCATCACTCGCCCTCAATGTTGACCTATGTGGGTTCAACAACCATCCGAAGCTGAATCTCTTGTGTTGAGGGGCCACATTCTCATCTAGCTGCTCATCTTGCCTGTGTATTAATGAATCTTTTCGGCTATGTTTAAAGCTGCTTAATTAAGTTCAAAGCAGCGCTCGGGGCACTGTGCGCCTGCTCGGCTGACCTCCCTATGAGTGGAAGTGTTGATTAGGAAGTGAAGAGACATCCAGGCACTGCAGGGGATGGCTATTGATTGAAAGGATAGAAAACCTCATTTGGATTTTGTGATTGGAATATCACACAGGACAAGGGGGCTGTTTTTCTTCATTTGCTGAATAACAATAACTCCATTCGTGCACTGATAGTTTGGTGAAACTGTCAACTAAGTGAGGACTTTCTGTGATAAGACCAAACGCTGGAGTTTTCCCTCATCCCAATAATAGCCCTTCACCCTGGCCCGAGCTGTCTGCACAATGTCGACCTTTCAACACCACCTCGTGAAAGTTGGCTGCTGTCGATCGATAGCGTGTTAGCTTTTTGTTTGTAGGTTCAGGCTGCCTTGGCTTTATTACAGCTGCTGAGAGTCATGGGGGAGTCGTGCACGGCTTTGTGAGAGAGGAGCTCCCTCTTGTTTGCCAAAAGTGTAATCCCGCCGTGACCTGCCGTGACCCTGCCCTGAGAGGAAAGCTGCTTAGACAGAAGTGCGTGTCTGTGGGAGCTCCCAGCTGCCTGGCCTCTCTGTCTCTTTTTCTCTGTATTTTGCTCACCACATATACCTTTACTCTTAGTTTTCCCCTTTATAGTACCTCCATATACATTTCTCTCTCTATTTCCCCTCGCTCAGTACTAGTTTTCTCTTCACTGGTTTACCTCCTCCTTTGTTTTGCCCTTTCATTTTTCCTTCTGTTACAGTAAACTCTATGCGTGCTTCAATCAGCATCAGTACTTCCAAGACTCCCGTCCCCAGAGCGCCTCCCATTCACCATCGAAGTTTTTAGCCTGTGAAGGGGTAGAGGCTTTGCTAAGTGGAGACAGATCTCTTTTTTTTTGCTCCAACAGAGAAAATAAACACACCAAGTCTTGCCATAGACAGCCTTCAGTGCAGGCAGCAGAGCAGGACCACTGGTGCACGGGAAAGAGAAAATGAAGGAAGAAAATGACCTCTGGAATCGATTTGGCATGGGTTGAAGCCAAGGCTAAAACTGCACAGACTAAGGCTCCGCTGAGGCTTCTTGTTGATTTTTAAATCTATTCATCTTTGAAAAATTAGGCACCAAGATGAACTGGTAAATATGAAATTCCATGTTTATTTAGTTCTAGTGTGTAACAGTTGAACCAGCCTGCACAGGCTGCTTCACGCAAAGTGCAAGTCAAAAACAAAGACGTCACGTTGAACTGTGTGAAAAAAGACAATCCACACCTGAAATACATCTGGGAGCGCAGCAGTAAGAGATGATCTGCATGCCCACACTCTGTGTCACTCATTCTGCACTCAGTTTTGTTGGACATGCATGGTGAGATATGTATGTACAGTGCTATGAAAAATTATGTCCTTTTTTATTTTTGCATATTTGTCACACTTAAATGATTCGGATCATCAAATTATTTTTAATATTAGACCAAATTACCCAAGTCATTTTTTGTTTGTTTTTAAATGGTACTTTCATTTATTAAGGGTAAAAAAAGAACCTGTCTGGCCCTATGTGAAAAACTATTTGCCCCCCAAACCTAATAACTAGTTGCCACCATTGCTGAGAACAAATCAAAAGCAAAAAGCAAATTTTCAATAACTGTCACTTTCACATCCCTGTGGAGGAATTTTGGCCCCCTCTTCTCCTCAGAATTGTTTTAATTCAGCTACATTGGAGGGTTTACAAACATTAACAGCCTGTTTAAGGTCATGCTACAGCATTTCAATCAGATTTAAGTCCAGACTTTGCCCAATAGGCCACTCTAAAACATTAATTTTGCTTTTTAGCCATTCAGGATATTTGGTTTTGGGTGTTTCAGATCAGTGTCCTGCTGCATAACCCAAGCACCCTTGAGGTCATGAACTGATGGTCAGACATTCTCCTTCAGGATTTCTGGTAGAGTGCAGAGTTCATGGTCCCATCAAGCAAATCGTCCAGGTCCTGAAGCTGCAAAGCTGCCCCAGTCCATCACACTTCCACCACCATGTTTGACTGTTGGTATGTTCTTTTTATGAAATGCCGTGTGACTTTTACACAAGTTCAAGTTCTTTTTCTCATCAGTTCACAAAGTCTTGGGGATAATCAAAAAAAAATTTGGGTGAGACAAATGTGTGTTCTTCTTGGTCAGCAGTGGCTTTCACCTTGGAACTCTCCCATGGATGCCATTTTTGCTCAGTGTCTTTCTACTTGCTGAATCATGAAAACTGACCTTGACTGAGGCAAATGAGGCCTGTAGTTCTTTTGATGTGGTTCTACGTTCATTTATGGATTACTGGTTTGGACAGGTTTGAAATCATCATTTAAAACTGCATTTTGTATTTACTCTGGTTATCTTTGTGTAATATAAACATTTGTTTGATGATCTGCATCTTTGTAGTGTGACAAATTTGCAAAAACAAACAAAAAAAAAAAGGAAGGAAGGGGGCAAATACTTTTTCACAGCACTGTACATGCACGTTTGGTGCCCAGCCCAGGGGCATAGCTTCACTGCCTGCCCGCTCCCCTGCTGTGCCTGTTCTCTAGGGTAAGACATCACTCGGTGGGGGTCAGCAGCAATCTGATTCAGGAAGCGCCACAGGGGGTGTTTGAGGGGGGAGGAAAGAGAGGAATTACCCACAAGTCTCTGTGCCTGGCATATCCAGACTTAGGGCAGCCTGAATCGGCAGGGGGGGGGACAGATCATACCCCCTTGCTGGCTGCTGCCTCAAATATAAAGCTTGGCCACTCCAACTGGATGACAAACATTATAGAGGAGAGGAGGAGGGAAAAGGGGCGGCGGTAATGGGCAGAGGGAGAGCAGCACTACTTAAGTATGATCATGTCTTTGAAATAGATAGGACACAAGCCAGCCAACTCCCCTGTTGTTAGGCTCTGCTGTTACCATGGCATTTTATGACAGTCACCAGCCATAGGTTACTTGGTTTCTATGGGTAACAGTCGCCACTGCACTTCATTCACATCTCCTGTGACACTGAGCCTAAAGATATCGCCCACCAATTCTCAGCTGCTTATCAGTAAAAACTCCCTGCTCAAACACAACAAGGTGTTAATTGTGAAATATAAACGCAAATATACCACAAATATTTCAATTTTTCAAGTCTGCAGAGTTCTGAAGTGGGGAGATTTAGCAGAATAGCCCAAGGTCAAGCCCAAACTAATCAGG
The DNA here is from genome assembly GCA_034779795.1 of Ctenopoma multispine. Classification (NCBI taxonomy): domain Eukaryota; kingdom Metazoa; phylum Chordata; class Actinopteri; order Anabantiformes; family Anabantidae; genus Ctenopoma; species Ctenopoma multispine. The sequence continues at coordinate 7,890,198 of JAUYWH010000001.1, forward strand.
CCCCTCATTTCCACGGATGGAGTAATGAAGTAGAACACTGACCCACGGCTGACCCTGAAAACACGTAGCAGGAAAAACTGGCCTGAAGACCAATTAGTCAAAAAGTAAACGGAAATATTAAAACAGAGCAGTCACTTATTAATAAATCCAAGTCACAAAAAAGCTATTTCAAAGCACTTGAATGTGCCTTTAAAAGGATGGTTTGATGTTTTACACCAACTGTCAAGAAACCTTAAATCCTGCCGGATAATAACCTCCTTTTAGTGCCAAATCTTAAAAATGATTTGTATGGAGAGTTGATTACAACCTGGTTAGCTCTCCTAATTATCTCATGCACTTGAACTTTTAATGATTTCCATGATTCAATTATCCCTAACTGAATTCCTGTCTTCAATCAATTAAAGCCATAGTTGCACACTCATCCATCTTCCAATCAGGACATCAGGAATCCCTCCATCCATTCTCATTTGTGAAGAGAATGGGTCAAACAAATTAACAGAGATCGCATCCATCCATGTCTTATCTTTTTTTTCCCACATTTTATAACCTTTCCTGTTACTTTTACTGGACTGCGGAGAGGGGTATTTGAGGTGGAGGTGAATTGTTGTATCGTCTCCCCAGTGAAATAGATGGAAGTTAAAATATTTTGAATGAAATTAAAAATAGAAACAATTTGGGTCTCGTATTTTCCCGACCCTTCATCTGCACAAATGAGTTTTAAGCTTGTGATCATAATGCTCTCTGCTGAAACCTGCTGAATGAATACAGTATAATCTTTTATCTAAAACCCTTTTGTCCTGCTCCTCTCCACTGGTTATTGTGATACCTGATGTGAAGGCGAGTGACAGGGGCTCTCTTCATCTCTCAAGAATGCTCTCGCACAAAGACACACACACACACACACACACTTTTGTATACAAATGCACACAGTTTGGCACCATCTGCTGGAATCTTTAGAAATATGTATATGTAAAGGAATATTTAAATTGAGGGGGGGCTTGTGATAAACAATAATGAAGGACCTATGAAAAGTTATCTAAAGCCGGAAACAAAAAAACACTAATTGTTCCTTGTATGCACAAACATATTTCAACGCTCCTTGATAGCAGATTGCCTGTTTTTGACAGAACATTTGACTGATGAATGCAACCTGTTCAGAGCTGAATTAGAAGCAGATGAGCCACAGAAATGGTTGCCAAGGTGCCTAGATAGTCATTTAACCCTCATTGGTTGAGAGGTACGCCGAGGGCAGCGCAGCCTTTTCACATGCTGCTTTCCATCCCCATTATCTCCTCTGTCTCATCCCTGCCACCACCAATATGGTTTCCTTGAAAGGGTTTTTCATTCTTTTAAATGTAAATACCAAACTGTGCTCTTTCTGTGCAGACACACTGGATGGTGCTGAAGATTACATTTGATGTTTTATCACCACAGTGGCTTTTTCTTCAGCAAAATCATTTAATGGCAGCACCAACTGCAGAGCAGAGTAGTTAGGGGTGTTTTGGTCACATTTAACAATGGTGAGGATCAAACACAAAGACAGGCCTACTAGACGACAGCGGCCTTGTCCGAGCATCCCACTACGATGGACTATGTGGCAACAACATGGCTGCAAACTTCAATCTCATCACTCTCAGCAGTGTTCATCCCGTAACTGGGTAGCTTCAGATGTCTTTATCTCAGAGGGCAGCCTCAGCTATGTCTCTTCTCAGAGCCTTTGCATTTTTCGGATTGTGGCGAGTGTGCATTCCCTGGCACAATTTTCAATAGAGCTCCCCCTGGAGTAGCCGGGGAATGGCTATCACAACAATTACACTGACAGCTCTTTTCTAAAGTGCACTTGATTTATTTGATTTAGCTAAGATTAATGGCCCTCCCTCCTAGCAGGCCTGGCTGAGATGTGCAGCACAACATAGGCTTATCCCTACAGAAGCACAGGTGTAACACAGATAATGAAATTGTATCAGATGTACCCACAAATACAGACATATATGAAAATATACTCATTTAAATTAAATCATCCTTAATTGAAGCCATTTTTTTCTAGTTACTCATGAAAGAACAGATTAATTTCTCACTGTTCAACATAAGGCAGAATTACCCTGGACACTGACTAAACAATAAGACACACAACTACAGATTGGATGTTGTAGGATGCCACTATTAAAATATAGTAATCTAACCAAATTTAGAGTTTTATTTGTTTTAATGTGTACGATGTATTTTAAGTTTGTAATTAAATGTTTGAGAATGCATAACTCCCGAAACATTTTGTTACAGTTAAAATAAAAACTTACAAACACATTTCTGTTTGTTAGCACAAATACTGTCACATTTATGTTTAAATTGAATTCAACTGGATTGCACAGCATGGTGTGGCAGAACCATAAGGCCTGATTGATGGAGTGTTACTCAGACTTCTGGTTTTTGGGCACAGGTTGCTTAAAAATAAAAATCCAGCAGTCTGGTTAGTGCTAAGTTTATTTATTTATTTTTAAAAACAGCATTTAATTTTACTGTTGGCAGACAAAGATTTCCATGATATCTACATTAGAGAGTTGCTTTAAGAGAAAATTGCAGATGTTTGATTTCAGTTTGGTTTTTGCCAGTTTCATTAACTTTTTGTGAAATGAGTTAATTTTAATGTTAGCAGTCATGAATGTCTACACGTCAATCTAAACATCGTCTACACATATCAAACAGTATTTTTTTTATCAATCAATATCAATATCAATTCTAATTATGCAATAAATAGATCTCTTTTACAGTCTCATATCTCATGTATTTAGACACGCAGTTCACTACTAGAGGGAGACACCTGCCCCTACACTATGTGCCAGGAAGCACTACGTCTGTCTGGCTGACTGACAGTTGCCAGGCCAGCGGTCCGGTATGGTCCAGTGCTGCTGGCACTGACGACTGCCCATCTGCCTGAGTTGACATGTTCACTCCCACACCACTTGTCCAGGAGGACGAAATGTACTGTGGTGTCCTGGCAAAGTTCCTTGAAATGTCAACCTGGCGTGACAAACCCATGCCGGCCCCTTGGCCCTCACAAGGCTGGTAGTGTGGGGCACTGCCCTGGATCAGATGGGGAGCCAGGGGCATGCCACACTAACAACAACTGCTGATCGACTACTGGAGCACTACCATCTTGTCCAGGGTGAACAGAGCTTGTTCGGTCAGGTAGAGGATGGTTGTTCTCATTACTGGTGTTGAACCTTTCAAAACTTCCCTACTTGACAGAGGGCAGCTAGACAGAAATTAGACATCACAAGCAAGAAATGAGGGATGTTTTTGTACCCTCTGCCAGAGCAATCTTATCCCAAAAAGAGATATGAATAAAACAAACTGAAACTTAGCACCTCCAGTACAAGCCAAAACCAATAGACGCAAAAGACAAATAACATGCTGAACATATTTTGTGTTGTTTGAGCAGATGGTCTTAGAGGTATTGAGAGTGTCTGATGTTGGCTGACTCTGGCCTGCAGTCCCCTTAGGGAAGCAACTGAGAGTGGTCATTAAGAAGGGGAGCAGGCCATGCCAGGAAAGAGAAGAGTCTATCGGTAGTTAACAGCCACTATCTGGTTAAATCCTCCTTCTGTGTGCTAAACAGAAACCTCTCCAGCAGTCTTATTGATTGTGCAGGTTGTAGGAGCAACACATCATGTAAGACCTTTAGAAATAGACACAAACACAAAGGAACAGAATGGGGAAAACTGTATTTCTGCTCTACTGCGCCTCACTGCTCATTTTTGCTGAATCTAAGATTATGGCCGGGGCTGCCTGGCAGTTGACCATACACCTCATATCATGGCATTTGTCTGTGTGATCACGTGTGCGTGCACAGTGGAACTGTGGACAGGTATGACAGGCTGACCTCCACATGTTACCAGAGAGAGTGTGCAGCCCAGTGTTACCTGTCATAACATGGCTGCCTGGAGCCCTGGAGCACCAGCCTGACCAGGCCACTGGCCAGCAAGAAATAATAGAGACTGGCAAGAGGGCAATGAGGGGTCACACGGAGGGAGAAAGAAGGAGGAGGGAGGGACGGGGACATATGACAGGAGGATTGGTGGAAGGATGAAGGCAGGAGAGTGAGCGAGAGAAGAGAGGAAGGAGAAATTTACAGTAGTGAGAAGTGCGGGGAGGATAATGATGTGGGAGCAAGTGGGTCAATCAAGAAGCAAAGAGGAGAAGATAAAAGAGAAGGATGTGAGTAAGGTGGCAGCTCCCTGTGTGTTACCTTCTTAAGTCTCTGAAGAGACCTAAAAATATGCATAAAGGCAGTGAGAAGAGAGGAATTCTGACTTTCTGAGTTCTCAATGTATGTCCGACACCCTCAAAGCAGAAAAATAAGCATCAGTTGTAACAGACATCTCGTATCAGTTCCCATTTGTACTGGAGCCCAGTTTATCTTTGCACGCTGGAGCGTTCCTGAGGTGTAGCCACTCGCCTGCAGAGACAGAACAGCTGAATTCACTTAGGCAGGCTTGGCCAGCAATTAAAGCGCTGGATTAAGAGTGATTGCATTTTGTGTCCTGAGGAGGCGCTGCCTGCCATCTTGAGAGGTCTCATTAACATGGCTGCCGTGGGCTGTGCTGAGCAATGCCACAGGCAGTTAAAAAATAATGGAGACATTATCAACCTTAATGTCTTGTAACTGGAGTGAAGAAGATTTTCTAATCACTATTGTGATGGGCCACAGGCTGCCAGTTGTGCGAAAGGGAAAGGTTGGATGAAGATAACCCTTTTTCTGACCAGACCCCTGTGTGTTTTTTTGATCAGCCACTACACGTGGGGAGTCTGAGCAGCTGGATTTCATTAATTGAGTGCTGGCAGCGTTCTGCTCTGGCGGCAGGGGTGAGTCACACTGGTGGGATTGGTCTCTCTCTCCCTGATATCATCTTCCAACCATAACTACAAATAATTATTCACTAAAATCCATTACCAGGGGTCAATCAAGTTCCCCAATCAGTTCTAAAGTCCAATTACTGGCGCCAAGGCTCTATTCGCGCCTTCCTGCAGATGAAGGCCTGGCCTACAGGCTGTCCAGTAAGTTACACATAGCAAACAGTGGACTGTGCATGCAAAGGAGAGCGGGCTTCGTCAGGTGGGTAATAAAGCAGAGGTACATACCGGCCTCCCTGGGGCACTCTGACCATACCATCTAGCAGGCTTCACCAGGTTAAATAGAATTAACCCACGCAACGAAACACACTTCGAATACCAACCAACAATCACTCTACAGGCTAGAGAGCATGCGACATGCACAGCAAAGCCTGGTATTAACATCCATCTCTGCAGTTGATATAATAAGACATGTCGCCATAAGGGTCCTCTTAAAGAGGCTGCACAGTGACCCATCAGAGCAGCATAATGAGTGGGGTGTTACATGTACAAGCGCGCGCACACACACTCACTCAGGGTTTTGATGCAGCTCTCCAACCCCATTACCGTGTAGTTCCTTGTATCACTTTGCAGTCGTCCTGAAAGTGAGCCCCGAGCTTGGAGGAAATGCTTCTCACACACTCATCTGTCTCTACAGAGACACCCAGTGCAGCCAGCCGAGTCAGAGCAGCCGGGTGGGCAACAAGGCAGGCAGTGTGTGTGACAAGGGATGGATGCTTTTTATGTACATACGCACAAGATGTGTAGGAGGTGAGCGGGACAGGTGTTCATGTGTGTGTAAAAAGAGGGGAGGAGGGCGGGTGAGTGTGGCGGTATGCACGTGTGAGAAGCAGAGCAAACATAGCAGGGATGGGTTGAGGCTTTGTGGATCAGCAGCCCGTGACCGGTTGTCATAGTACACACACACAGCTCCCAAATCAGCCTGGTGGGAGGGCAAATCTGACATTTCCCTCAGTGTCAGGCCTCCCTCATAGTATGATCTGACCGGAAAACAACCAAACTATAAGAAAAGTATAAACATCTGTTGATCCTACAATATGCTTGAGTTGTTTACTGACATTCATACAGCCCCACTGTTCAGCACTCGTTCTAGACTTTGAGGTTTTGTAGGGGGAAAAGCTGGGTTTTTCCTTTTTGGATTGAAATTACACCAGTATGAGGGTACCATTTTGTTTTGTCCTGAGCCAGGAAAGCGTTTTGAGTTCAAACTGCTGACACAAAGAAAGGCTGTCAATGTGAGCCCCTCCATTAAACATGAAAAAACCTCATCAAAGAGCCTGTGTCTGTCCTCTGCTTACATTCAAGAGATCCAGCAAAATGCTAAACACATGTGGATGGGCCCTGTGTTTAGGCTAAAATGGTCGAACACGATCCAGCAGCATTTGAGTTAATCTTCCCTAGTGAAACCGCATGGTGTTGTTTACACTGGAGACAACATTGTGTGTACGTATATGCATGCCTGTATGTGTGTGTGTGTGTGTGTGTGTGTGTGTGTGGAGAACATCCAGAGCTGCAGAACGCACTGTTCTCTTTAGCAAAGCCAGAGCAGTTACAGTGTGTATGTGTTTGTGTCAGCATGATGGAGGAGAAGGGTGTTACTCAGACCTAATGAATCCATCTGCATTCAAGGGGCATTCTTTGTCTCGTACGCAGGCAGAGCAAACGAGCAGCAACCTGGGAGCCCGTCCAGCAGCTGGGGGGCTCAGGATCAGTTTTTCCAAAGCAGCCCAGCGAGGACAAGCTCGGATTAATATTGAATTCAACCCATTTTTCCCTTGAAATATAGGATATATTCAGAGAAAGGGTTGAGGGTTGAAAGCTTTGCAGTTACACACTCAACCCTCCCTTCATTTACTGTACTAAGCATTGCTCGCTTTGGGTTTTCACGAAGGATTGAGAATAGTCGAGGAGAGTTTGGCACCAGGAGTGAAGACTACAGTACAGCCTGTGCTCTAGGAGAGTGGCAGCTGCTGATGTCCTCACCTCTGAGTGACCTGGCACCCTTGGCAACCTCAATGAAGAATGGATGGAGGGCAGGGGAGGGAGGTTGGCACTGAGGGCCCAGTCATTAGGATAATGAATCCAGGGCAGAGTGGAATTAGGCTGCCCTCTAGTGGCTGGAGACAGTAAAAACAGGCATGTACGGGATATATCTACATATCATGAACATTACACATACTTTTATTGCTGTCAGCTGCTAACTCCATCTCATGTTTTAACATTCAATAATGTGGCACAATGTTGTCTGAAGATGCGATTGGCGTCTTGTGATGCATTACGTTTTTTGTTTTTTTTTCCAGTTGATACGGTTAATTTTACTGAGCCAACACATTTCAGAGAAATATCTCTCTCCTTAGCCCTAAACTGTCAAACTGCCAAAGTTTCTGAAGAGGCTTCCGATAAGGACCACTGTGTGAGAATAAAGCTCCGGCAACTTTTTATCCTGACACCAAACCCTGCATGTACACAGATGTGTAATTAGGCAAAGAGAAAAGTCGCTACCTACTATTGTTCACCTCCATCATGTGAACAATCTTTACTGTTATGTCAGTATTTTCTGTCAAATGCTGAGACGTATATACGTGAGCTGTATATCGTATTGTAAAACGTATTTGAATTTTTTTTTTCTATTTCTATCTAAATATTTTCATTATTATCAAGCTCATCATAAAGTTCAATCAATGCTCTTAAAAAAGTTCAGTTTAAAAACAATTAGGTAGTATTTTTTAAATACTACATTTATTGTATATCATGGCTATTCTACTTGCAGAAACTTGCTGGTGTCCAACTACATAAAACCTACTTTACGTTGTTTCAGTCAGATAAACCAGAACAATTCTCTAATTCCAGCTACTCAGATTTAAAGACTTGCTGCTACTTATCTATATATGTTTGGATCATTATTATAACAAAAACAATCTTCCGATGACAGCTTGAGCTCTGGAAAACACATTTATCTACAATCTCAGACAAATAATGAAAAAAACATGATAGCTGATCTGCAAATATGGTTTCCATATTTTTCACTGGCCTTTTAGGCAGAATACTGGAATGAATGCCATGTCTGTGCGTACATTATACAGTACAGGCATATGCTACTAACACTAGAGTCGACTACTTTACCCTTAATAAAGCAGTAGGTCTGCTTAAAATTAATAAAGTAGCTGCAGTGGAGGTCCGAGTGTGTGACTTCTCTTTGTCTTTTAATCTCTGGTGGTGTCCAGAAGTGCAGTGCATTATGAAGGCAATTCTGAAAATATTAAAGTGTGTTTTGCCTGAATTAGAACCTACTGTGCAGCTGACTCATTCAGGGGATATCAGGCACTGACATTTCTGGCTCCAGAGTACAGAATAAATTTCATTACATCTTTGACAAATCCCAGGACTAATATTCGTAGAGGTTACATTAATCACTCGCCTTTTTCATATCGTGAGCAAACACAAAGAGGGAGAACAGCTTGGCCAACTATACCAACAGATTTAATGTTATTAACTTATGCACTTATTCACATTATTCTTTTAAAATATTGCGCCATACAGAAACAAAAATAATGAATAAAAGACATTTTCATAGTACAGTTATATAAAATTTATGTTTGTTATTCGAGCAACGTCCACAACAACTGACTATACAAATCCCACTTCTTAAGACCTCATGTTCCACAACGCTTTTCTTTGTGGGGTTATATCACAGATCAAGCTCCCGCTACGCTGTGACATCAGGGTTAATGGCATGAACAGGACATCGCAGTTTCTCCTGTTTTCTTAAAAGTGATCATGTATTGTGCAAACTGTTCAAAAGGGCTGTAGTACTGTCTCGTCCAACAACACAGACTGAATATGTTCTTTAAATTAGATCATCAGGATGGCGGCAGCAGAACATGCACTAACTCTTTAACAGTGTCTCTTATTTAAAAATGTGAAGGTTTCCCTCCACTATATAAATAAAGTGCCGTAAAGCCTGTCAGTCTTCTCTTAATCTGGACTAAAGTATGCGGAAACTGGTGTTCCTGTGGTGACTTCTCTCTCAGGTAAATTTTGACTGTTTCTTTTTTACTCATTTTCTCTCACACACATTTTCTCACAGCAATGTAGTATCAATCCTTTTCCAAGAGTGCACTACCACTGATTTCTATGATGATGACGTTGAAGAGAAGGCTTTGATAAGCAGGTCAGCAGCCAGGCCTGGAGAGATGGCTCCTCTGGTGACCCTCTCCTCAAGGTGGGGTAGAGCCTCTCTAACACTGGGGTGATTTTGGAAATTGCACAAGACATTCTCCTGGATCAAACTCCACATCCAAACTTTCTGCTGGGCTCTCCGTCGGCCCTGTAGTTCACCGCTGGCTAACATGGCGTGCCGGTACGACTCCATCTTGGCCCAGACCTCTGGGATGCCCTCACCACTGTGTGAGGAGGCGCGCACCACCTGAAGAGGGAGTTAGGGGAAGGGGTGCGGATTTCATGTGAGTTTAAAGCCTCTCTTTACAATCAGGTGGTAGGCAGGACGTGACTGTTCAGCCTGAGGATGTCACCAAAGGCACAGCAAATCACCGCCTATACTTTATTCAGTACGTAACGCTCTCAGTGTTGTTTGAGAAAGAGATGACAACTAAATTGTCACATAGCAAAAAAGGACACTCAGAATTTCCCTCAAGAGCAGCAAACCTCTGGTAGACTCTACACTAACGAACCTTAAAGTATGGTTTAAATCACTGCTGTAGCAGAAAACGTTTGATAAATAACATAACCACCATGTCCCTCGTTTGTTTACAGCTACATTCTGTTTCTGTGCTGTCTGTCAGAGACAAAAAAGATTTTAAACTACTAAGATATGTTCGAAATGATGTGGCGTTTTCGTGGTTACCCTTGTTTATAGTGTTATTTTTTTCTTCATGTGATGTTTTTGATAAACAGGGCTATTTTAATTGTTTTAACTGTGTTATAGATTTTTATTAATTTAGACAGTTTTAACTGGTTTGGGTGTGGACTATGCGCGAAGTTCAAAATACATATTAACTATAGAGCTAACTGCCACATTTACAATAATAATAATAATTTGAAATGTCAGTGTGATTAATGTGCATTGTCACTTATATACAGCCAAATACGTTTCAGTAATATGCCTGAATGTAAAACAGAAATGCCAAAACAATCTTAAATACAGTAAATACTGTTCTTCCAAAGCCAGCACAAACTGCATTGCCTTTTGTCAAAATACCTACAAAAAATCTGTCAAAAGCTTTAAGCTTTTCACAGAGGCATGTTTGAAAGTGTAAAAAGATTTAATTTAAGTTGAGTCTGGAAAGTTTCTACTTTTCTCGTTTAGAGTTTCTTTTATGTTCAAGACTTTTTTGCTCTGCACCTCCATCTTAGAACATGGAGTACCGTTACTTTTCAAAATACTGTATGTGTGTATTCATCTACACATAACAGGTTGTTCATTGGGGGATAAATGTCACTTTAGTCTTCAGTTCTTCAACAAATGACTTCATGTCTCTCTTCAGATTTTGCTACAGGTCCAAGGGCACATGATGAAATTCAGGGTAACATTCAAATTCAAAGTGGATACAAAAGATTTATGGAAAACCAAAAGGCCAGGGAGCATTCAGATCTGTGATCAACAGCCATCAGTAGGTTTATCTTTTATCCGAGTCTGATGAATAAACAGGAAATTAAACCAGTGTTAATTTTGACAGGAATTTTCAATTTAGTTTTGGTCAACATCATTTCCTGAAAACTGTAGTTTCTTCAGTAACATTATAGTAATTTATTTTTTGTCTTAATTTGAGAATTTGAAAATGTAGTCAGTGGAAGTCAGTTTTGATTTTCATCACATTTTAGTCAGTGTTTTACTCATATGTTACATTTCATGATGCGCTTATGGACTTTTTTAGGCTTTATTAATTTGTCACACATAAAGCGAGATGATGGTGGATGAAATAAAGACAGAAAATAACAGCGCTGTTTCTTCCTTAACTATCTCAGTTTTATCATGTGTAATTATCATTCTATAATTGAGAATGCAGCTGACTGAAGACAGCTGGTTGTGGACAGATAATTAAAGCAAAATCAATTATCTTTGAGCAAATTTAAAACTGGAGCTGACTGTGAGAGTATCATCAGACAAATCATTCTGCAGTCCTGCTTTCAGTAAAAACAGCTACAGCCTGGCTTAGTTTTAAAGTGACTGACTTCACTGATCAGACAAAACAGTAACAAACTGGTGGTTTTATTTTCATTGCTGGTTGTGATCGGTGTCAGAAAACACAGCGTATCACAGCATATAAAACTGGACGTGTGTTAGTTGCATGGTGTTAGACCTGTGAAAGTTGCATGGACACAGAGGATTTGCATGTTTGAAATGGAAACAGATGATAACACTCACTTTCAGATGGGGACTGATCAGTGTCTAGTGAAAATAAGCCATTCATTTAACCTCATTTTATCATAGTTTTTGTTACTTTTTTTAAATTATTGTTGTCATTATAATTTAGTCAACAAATTATCAGAGGATTTGTCACTGACAAAATTAACACTGAATGAAAATGATATATTGTTTTATTTTCCCCTGCTGCTTCCTAATCTTGTAGAGGGTGCTAGCTCTCATTTTCAAGGTTTGATTGATTACAATTAAGATAAATAAAATCTTGTTTGTGCTGCTCACAGCATGAAAAATACACTTTAAAATATTGTTTTCCGGAATCAATGTTCCTGTTAATCTGCAAACTCTATTAACCTCCCTTTTAATATGAAGTGACTTTTATCAGAGATATAGTGCTGATAAACTTTTAAATTACTACAGATACAACAGAAGTAAGAAAATACTTTTTGTTATCCAGGTGAACTGCCTTTTTACACTGGGGGACTTGGAAGACAAAGATCATACATAATAACAAAACAATCTGTTTTCCCTGTGACTAGTAATATTATTTTGACCAGCAAAATGAATGGAGTGACATTAACAGAGAATACAATTCATACTCATTTTAACTTAATTTGAAAACATTGAACATTTCATTCAGCAATTTCAGTATATTTTTTAAGAAATATTCTCTGCCTACAGCTTCTCAAATGTGCGCATTTTGCAGCTTTTGTCATTTTTTAAAAAATTATTAACAAATTAATAAGAAAAAAACACTGAAAACATTGATTATGTTGGCGTAGACCACACAAGCAGACATGAAAGGGGGCCACAAAGCAGAGTTAAGAACAAATAGAGACAGAAAGACACTACGAGACCAGCCTGTCAGCTTTTATGCGAGTGTGCAAGCGTCTAATCAGCAAAATGCATTACACAGCAGCGGAGTATTCAGAGCAGCACGAGTTGGGGGTGGGGGTGTTACCTGGCAGCTTGCCCAGTGGGCAGATGCTGCATTGGGCTGGGAAAACAAAGGGACAAGGCCAGGCAGGCGTGCGGGTGAGCTGGGGCATGCAGGGAGGGGTGAGACACTGCAGTACTGAAACCATGATGCTATGACATCATCATCATCATCATCAGCACCAGCACTACTACCATTATCATCACTATCCTCCCCCTCCCTGACCTCTCAGTGGGACAGCTTGTGGAGCAGTAGTACTTGCGCTGCAGCTGCCCGGTAGGTCAAACACTTATCCGTTTTATCTGTTATTATTTTTAATGCCTAATCATTCTGTATTTGGCTCTCTCCCTTATTCACCACTGTGGATGATCAGACCAACAGTCATTCTCTTACACACATGCACACACCTTGGGGTTCCAGGACTTGGACTGTCTCCTGAGCAGCTTGAGAGCGCTGGTATACTCTGTCTGGATCCTCCTGGCCGGCACCACTAGGTCTCCATCAGACTTTGTCACTACCACCAAATCAGCCCTTTCAATGATTCCTCTCTTGATACCCTGCACACAGATTTAGGCATCAGAGGGGGTGGGGAGTCTTTAACTTCTGAAAACACTAAATAAATCTGATGTCTAGACACATAATCTGCTGATGCTTGCAGTTTATTTTGGGGGAATAGGATTATTTTCACTGACTCATATTTTAACTAATCCAAAACAAATGAACTAGTTGTGAATGAACTTGTTTAGTTACTCTAGAAATGTGTTTCACTTGAAATGTGTCTTCATTTTTGTGGTTTTTGGATCCAGCTGGTGAAGAAAGGCAGGCTGCAACTCTCACAGTTGTTTGTTGTCAATGTGTTTTTCTAATATTTTTTTCTTATTCATTTTAAAATAGTTTTCATTGTTTATGGGGCAACTTTACTCACCACTTGAATAACGTATGTTTATGTTTAATTTAAGACATTGGCCATTCCCAGTTCTCAAGAGCCACTGCTTTGCTTGTTTTCCAACAACCCATGTTCACTGCTGATTACCTGGATGAGGTGTGTTCAGTCAACCAGAAGCTAGAAGACAACAATTCATTTGTCTTTCCTGACTCAAGCCTCATCTAAGATGGTAACCTGGTATTTTCCTGTCCACCTCTGATTTAAGGTATAATTAAAATAAATGCCAGTTGATCTGCTTAATTTCTCACAATCACCATATTAATCATATTGAGTTAGGCTAATTAGATCATTAATTTAGCTGATAAAAAATTGATCAGCATATGACCAGCAGCTTTTGATACATATTTATCTTTATATAAAACAAAAGGCTATAATCCAAATTCCTTTTTTTCACACCATAAAAACATAAAACATCTTCATTTAAACTTTTCTAGAGACTTGTGTTGTGCAGGAGTAACTGCATTTCATATGAGATCAAACAAGTGCCCTTTTCTTTGTATGGGGATTAACAGGTTAGCTAGATACTACTGTACATGATCCCACATCTGTTGGTTTTTCCAAACTCAAGTCTAGCTTCTTGTCCAGGCAGCATATATGCAATCTTAAACCTACTCAGAAGCAGGTTTATTCTCAGGTCAGTGTAAACAAGATATGTTGGATTTAAACTGGGTCAGAACAGGAAACCCACCCAACTCTGGATACACTGTTGTTACTCGAGCCACCCACTGATATTGTGAGTTTTTTATACTGCACTTAAATGACGTGGCAATGGAAAAAGGCCTGAGTAATTTAACAGTATGTTCCTCTGCCACAGGCAGCAGTGTGATGAATGACTTGGCAAAAAAACAATATCAGTATCAACAGGTGTGTGTATGAACAACTCAACACAATGTAAACATAAAAGAATGTTTCACTCTAACTTAACTTACAAATACAAAATATATCCTGGATTTTAACATCCAGCATTACTCACTTTGCAGTGTTAGAAAAACAGGGTCCTGATCTGACACTGATGGGTTTATAGCTATTCATGTTCACTGACCTGTAATTCATCGCCGCCTGCTGGTGGGATCAGCAACACAAACATGTCAACCATGTCGGCCACTGCAAACTCAGACTGGCCCACACCTGGAAAAAGAATAGTTTAACCGTTATCACTGTCCAACTATACGACAAGTGTAACACTGGCTATAAGAGTAAATCACAAAATTAATGACCTGCTGAAATCCTAAAAGGTAAAATCATTAATAAAGAGCCACAACCTCTACCTAGTGCTGAACAAACTGCAAATGTGGAACCAAGGCTGAAAACTGAGTACTAAGTGTTACAAATATTTAATCAAATTCCTACTTATTGCATTAGTGTAGCTTTGACAATATATGTCCTTAGACACTGATGTTTTGTACACCAAGTTGAGATGACGCCAATGAATAGGTTTGGCTTATTTTGTTAAATACACACAGTGGGGTTGTTTCATATTCATTACATTAAGGAAAAACAACTAGTGCTCCTGATAAGCATTAACAGTGGTGAATGGCCAACTTTCTCAATCATTATAATCCATATAATATTTTGTATTAAACAGGTGTAGAGATGATATCAGACAGAGAAATAGATGGATATGGACAAACTATCGCTTACCTACAGTCTCTACAAGGACAATGTCATATCCCGCTCCCTCACAGAGAACAATGGCTTCATTGGTTGTTCTCGTGACTCCACCAAGTGTTCCTGAGGTTGGAGATGGTCTGATGAAAGCGTTCATGTCCCTGGAGAGTTCAGTCATTCGTGTTTTATCACCCATTAGAGACCCTGCAACAAGAAGCATGGCTTAGTTTCTAGAACGAACTAAAGGACACTTGCTGTAACTGTGCTGCTGCACTTTGTACAGTGATTATAGTGTCGTCCTGGTTAATTAATCAACATGACAGTAATCACTAAAATTATTTTTAGACATAAAATCACACTACAATTTGTCTTATATACCTGTTGTGTTAATCACCACAATAACAACTGATCATCAGTATTGTAATTACAGTGGATGATCTTCTACCTCCTGTGGTGCAGGAGGACGGGTCAACAGCCAGCACCGACACTTTATGTCCACGTCCAGTCAACATCTTCCCCACCACCTCAATAAAGGATGACTTCCCTGCTCCTGGAGGCCCCGACAGTCCTGAGGAATCAAAGATATCAAATCACCAACACCTGTTGTCAGAGGCATCTTATTATGAGATTGTGCAAGCTTTAACCGTACTTTCACTACTTCTTTCAGTTGTCATTCTGTTTGCGCAGTTTTGCAGCAGTTATAATGTTAAAATGTAAAGTCTTGTGTCTTCTAAATATTCAGACACCCCTGATGCAGCACACGAGGACAGCATGTGGAAAACTACTTACTGTTACATTCTGACCAATCCTGACTGAGTCGGAACAATTAATGATGTTACAGCTGTTATGAGATACAAACAGAACTGGAGGTGTTCATATGCTTTTTTTTTTTTTTTTTTTTTTACTGACAAACTCACAGGAATTCTATGTCCATCTAGAAGTTACAAGCTAAACTTTAGTGGCTTATTAATGTTCTGAAACAACTCAGATTACACTGGATTGAAGAGACAATATCGGTGAGTCTCATTTATTAATACGCTGCAGACTCTGCTTTAATTTAATTTAATCCCAGTTTGTAAAATTTACTTTACTTTACAGATGTGAAATCGTAGAGTGAATGAGATTGTGGTGATTTTAGTAAATGCTTTTTCCAAAACCACAGAAACAATGTATTTTGTTCTCTGTGGTTTATGGACCAAATGTGGAGAAAGGTTGATGTTCAGACGTTGTCCAGTGTGCAGATAAAGTTTGGTTGTATTTATATTTTTATGAATGAGGCTTTGAGGCTTCTTATTTTATGTGAGATGTCAATATTAAGGTCAGACTGTAGAAATTTGTTGTTGAGCATTGATAAAAAAGAACATGTACTAATACAATATAAATCCATATTTTAATTTGCTTAATATCAGTTTGTCAGTCTTTTGTAGGGAATGGAAATATTAAAGTAATAATTGGAAAAAAAGAATTTGCGCCCCAGTCGGTGTGTGTTGGTCATCACACAAGTCACCTCCATGAGCCACTCAAGTTATTTCAAAGAAAACATTCCCCACGACTTTAGATTTTAATGACTGTTTAATGATGTAGGTTTTTTTCTGTCATTGTTTTGTCAAGGTGGGGCATGAAAATATTTCTTTCTGCCAAGTGGGGAGTGATAGAAAAAAGTTTGAGAACCACCGCTGTAAATACAGGAACATGGACTACACACCTACTCTAAAAGCCACCGGCTTCCCTCCATTACGACTCTCCTGCTCCCTCCTGTGGGCCAGAGTCCTCTGCAGCAGCACCTGGGCCAGCTCTTTCTTCCTGGGATGTTGGGTCTCCACGAGAGTAATGGACTCAGCCAGAGATGCACGCTGTCCTGCAATTAGCCCTTCGTACAGTTTATCCAACTGTCTCTGCTCAGGCCCACTTAGGTCCTGTATTTGTTTGCTGATGGCTGTGCTCACACCCCTCCTATGCTGGCAGCTGTGACCAGGGATGGTGCTCTTGTAACAGGACTGACAACCAGTGAAGACCCTTTGGTGGAGGCAGTATGTCCTGGTGAAAGGAACGGAAGAGATGTGGCGTAGGAGGGAAAGTCCCAAGCGACTCATTTTATGGTACATGTGGGGCATCTGGAAGGAGAAACATGATTAGAGGTGGCAGGAAAGAGTAGAAGCACCACTACAGATACTTTTTATGAAGTGTAGGTACTAAGTGTGTGCTCTAAAATGTACCCTAAGTACTGCAGACAAGTATAAATACTCAACTAGGAAGCAAATTTCTGATTTAACTGAGCTACTAATAAAAAAATATTTTAAACACAATGGAGGCTAATACTGCTGATAAACATGAAATTGCAGTTCAGATTTGTTCCAAATGTGCATCGAAGTTTCAAGTGAAAATGTTCGGACCCTGTTAAGTTAAATTAATTTACAGATTTGGGCAGAGAACTTCAACAACCTTATTTCTGAAAACTTCATTTGAAAAACCATAGAACATTTAATTCAGAACGTTACCCTTTAGTTAGTTAGTAGCAACAGATATGCAAATGTTGAGATCTTTACATACAAGTGAAAGCTTTGTGTGACAGGAGACAATATACACTATGCACTGATTTCCCATTTGAGCTTCAAACTAAAAACGAGCTTTCAAAAGAACAAAATGTGGTAAAGAAATTGTGTTTTTAAAAGTCTCTATTACCTGGACACTCAATGTGTAACAAAAAAAACAAAGGTAAAGGTGACGCTACAAAGGACCCATAATAATGCATCATTATTTATGATACCATCAATTATACAGTATTTTCTGTTAAGAGTTTAAATTTGCAAAGTTACTAAAGCTGTCAAATATAAGTAGTGGAGTAAAAAGTACAATTTCCCATGTGAATTGTAGTGTAGTTAATGTAGTATAAAATGGAAATACTCCAGTGTAGCTACAGTACTCGTGTAAATAAATTTAAGTTACTGAGCACCACAGGAAAGTTGAACCGCTGAAAACATTCACGTAACTATTATTATATGATAACTAAAGCTTTTAGAATGACAACAACAAAATATAGTCAATTTTCCCCTGTTCTGACTGAAAACCTTTTCTGTATCTGAAACCTTTGCTAACTTCAGCTACTAAATAAGATCAGGTTAACATTGCTAGTTAAACAAGAAAACCTACCGTGAACTGAATTAATGCGAACAGAAAACGCTAGCGTTCAATACAGGACAGACTAACGCTACGTAAACTCGTCCGGTAAGTGTTAATACAGCTGTCAAAACATTTCAAACGAATCATTCCACGCAGAATATGGACAAAGTTGTGTGAATTCACGCTGACCTCGTACCAGCCGCGTGAAGTTTGTTGATTACATGTCAAAGGTTGTTTCATTTATTATCTTCCGTTTCCGCTGACGTCAGGCGCCGCCCCCGACAAACAGTTCCGTCGTTAGAGTTTAATTTTAAAATATCTTCAAACACTGCGAGGAAACTTATTTAAAATGTGTATTCGAAAAAAAAAACAATATTTAAAAAATGCTATGGGCAATTTAGGTAAAATATTAGTCTATGTAAAATGTTAAATATGTATATATATATATATAAAAATAAATATCAGAGTAAACGGGTTTCGCCACCAGATGGCAGCAGAGGTTAATTTTCACATCCCATCTGATGTCCTGACACTAAAATCTCAATCATGCAGCAACTGACAGAGCATGTAGACCCTGTACTTGAGGCAGTGAACACATGGAGCAATGAAAAAATACTCACATACATAAAAGAAATGCGTAAAATCATACACATGATTGTTTTAACAATCATCCTTATCACTAGTCAGTGATAAGGATGATTGTTAAAACCTGCTTACTTATTTAAATAATGTAAAATTATTTTATTATTGTATATTGGTGCATTGTTTATTTATATTTGTATTTTATCCTTTGCACTGAGAACGTTTTGTCATATTGTATTAATTTATTGCATAGTTTATTGTGATATTATATATAGCCTTGTGTTTTATCATTGTCACTGCTCAGGGACTACAGATATTGATAGACTTCGGCTAATTATGTCATATTTTTTAGAAATGTAGGCATTAGACAAAACAAAACAACAACAGCTAATGAGAGACACATTATGAGAGCTGGAAAGAATTAAATACAAATTGGATTTGAAATAGTCCAGAATAACAGATTTAAAAATTATTTTACATGTACGTCTAAAGTAGCTATATTAATTTACTTTTTCAGTCTGTTAACTTAACATTAGCAGACTAAACTTGCCCAACAAGAGAAGACATCTAGTGGATTCTTAGTGTGTCACAAGCCTTTGACATGCAGGGTAGATAAAACGCTCTTTGATACTTTTAGTCACAAAGTCTCCACTCCACCTGATGTGCTCGTCTGTGGAATCTAGGAGAAACATCTTGGGAGGTAGCAGTACTAACCAGTGTGCAACCATACCACCCACATCATTTACCGTTGAATAAAACTCCTGCACGGACAAACACAGACACACATTTCAGCCAGTGATTTCCTGGCTGGGAGTTTCCTGGAAGATTGTTGCAACTGTTCCAGTACTGTCACAATATGTCTCATAAAACAAAGGAAAACACATGATTTTGTGCATTTTCATGCAATTTACTGGTAAATGCAATTATGTTCAACATTAGTGAAGTTGGTGTTCAGATGCACTTGGAATTGTTGTGCCTCCCTAATTGAAGGTCTACTCCCATACACACACACACACACTCGCGCACACACACAGTGGTTGACGTTTTTGAAAGTCCCTGACAACATCATGGAACATATCTTCTTAGCATGGGTGGCCTGTAATTAAACAGCCAGGCACACAAACACACTCATGCATTGACAAACTGTTCATAAAAGACACAGACATATTGTAAGTAATGAAACAAATTTATTGAATCTTCCAGTCGAGACTTGATATTCATGGAATAAAACTGCTTTTCTGGGAGCTTTACTGAGCAAAAACAAAAGGAGAAAAAACAAAAACAAAACAACAACCCAGGGCAACATGTGAAAGTGCAGACAAATAAAACATATCCAAAAATACAAAAAGAATGTAAAGAGTAGAACACATTAAACAGTTTAATAGCAAAGAGGATTGCTCAAAGCATAAAACAACTGAATGGCAAAATCTGCATTTTATAAAAAAAAAAATAAAAAATACTGGGACATCAGTAAAAGACACCCTTTTTCAGTCAACAGTTACAATTTGAATATTTAACAAGTTTTGCTCAATGTAATAAGAGAATTAAGCACAGCCACTGAAGCATTTGTGTCCTCAATGTGACTCCATATTTGACACTTTCGATTTCGCTGAGTAAAATGGCAAAAAACAAAGTAAACTGCAGTTATTATTTGCCTCTGCTTCATGTGAAGTTTAGCTACCAGTTTTAAATGTGTCACACTACACTAACCAAACTATGCTTTGCAAAAACCAGACTGCACAGCACATATTCTAATAGTGAATATATCTAAACACTATTATGTTTTGTCTTAAAATTCATTTGAAACACGAGTGTAACACAAGGTGAGCCACATTTAAGCATTAGTCTTTTACGTCTGAAATGCCCTTTTAGTGCCATGACCCACACTAAACCCCACTCTGAACTCTCAAACGTCCCCTAATGTTGCCCTCCTATTATATGTCATGATCTGTGATATTTAAATTTTATAATAACTTTGCACTGCTTTATTTCATTAACTCAAAAAACCTAGAGGAAATGGCATATTTGCTACACTATCTGGAGATGATTAATTTTTTTTCAGTCATGCTGGTCATCCTCCAAGTCTCTGCTATCTTTATACATGTCGTAAGTACATTTCATGCCGCCCTCACTACAGTCAGACAGAAAACGGCAGCCAACTGCAATTTCGGTGACCTGGAATGTCCCATAATTATTGTAACTACACACGTATATCTGAATTTTCGAGGGAATACTTAGATGCAAACCAGTTATGAGTCAGAATAATAGAACAATGAAAAAGATACATTGTGGGGGCAAGTTCTGGGAGAATACTTGTGTTACAATGAGTGTGATGGTCTAATTATTACAGTTGGTCACAAAGATCAAGTATCTTCCAGTTGCATCATGTTCACTTTGCTTACTCCTCTCCCAGTCTGTAATGTAATGTGCCCAATTCAGACCTCCTTCAAGTAGAGAACAAATCAACCCATATAACCCAAACCTTTAAGTCCCAAATCAGCTTGTGTTTGAGTCAAAACCAGTTACTGACTGAACCACAAACCGGTCTGGGACCAGTTAGCCCCTATTCTTGCTACTTAAATCAAAATGCTGGGGTATGGACAGCCATGGAGCTGAGGACAGTGAGGCCTAGGAGACGGAGGATATAGGGTTGTGGGGTGAGCCCATCTGGGTTAGCACCTTATCCAACCACTGCAGGGGACCATGTAAGTGAATCTCAATCCAGCAGGGTGTGCTGGTCACATCTTGGCGGTGGTACTCTGCTCCCCAGCCCTGGAACATAAGGCAACAAATAGTTTAGGATAAGGATGGAGGCACAACTTTTTCTCCTTTCTCCACATTTGTATTATTTATTAATTTCACATTATTTGGACCATCCAGTGTAAATGTAAGGACCAAGTCATTTAAAACACATTTTCACCTAGCCAGTAAGATAATTTTCTCTTCTAAACACAATGACAGTATAATTCAGTTGGGTGCTGGTCAGACACTCGCATACACAAACCTAATATAGCATACAATACATTTACCCTCAAATTCATGTTTGAGGTTGGTTGAATTATCTGATGTCTGGCAAGCCCTTTCCTCACTTTTAATTTTCAGTTTTACATTTCAGTGGATCCAGAAGCTGTTTAATGTTGCTATCAGAATGTATTGTTTTCTATACGTCACAGTTTAGTTCAGGAAATGCAACTGGCCACAGAAATCTCAGAGAACAATGACAAGATTACATAACGATAAATATGTCAGATGCTTGTTCAATTTTGTATAAAGCCATGATTCCTTTGTTTTAAAATAAAAACTGGTGATGAGCAAAAATGTAAGTTGTTACCTTGACAAAGCTCATGCGGATGGTACACATTTTGGTAAGCTCATAAACAGCCTCAAAGCCGTGGTTGACAGACTGGGCCAGCAACTCAGCAAACTCCTGGTTGTTGAAAATCTTCAGGCTGCAGCCGCTGGGAATCTTACACACAGTTGTGGGATGGAAGCCGTGGTGGTAGTTACAATTACGACTCTGGACAAAGATACTGCTATCACTCAAGCATTCTGCGTACACCTCCCCACCAACATAATACAGATGGACACCTGAGAAGAAGCAGGTAAAGGAAGCATAAAGTGTCATCAAAACATCAGTGTGGTCAATGTAAAATCAATACAATAAAATGTTGACTCAATTTGTTGTTACTATTCAGTTCGTCTCAAAATTTCAATCCTATTGATTTAGTCTCGTCTGCTAACAGTTGATTGTAGCCATCGATGGGGTTTGTATACTGCACCTTTGCCGATGTGCCGCCGGGTGTTCTCAATGGTGGAGTTGCGGTTCACGTTGGAGAGCAGGCCAAGACAGAATCGGTTGCGGTTGTTGGAGGGATCTGTGAAGCCATCGACGAGCACACTGGTAGAGGAAGCCTGGAATGCCTCTCCAACACGATTGTTGAGCTCGTAGTAAACAATAGAGCACCAGTGCTTAGGTTCTTCATACGCCACGGGCTGCACATCTGTGCAGGAAAACACATTAACAGATTACAGGAGTTAGCGGAGTTCACTGTGAATGCTGTGACAGACACATTTAATGCACATTCAAGACTTTACTATGCAGACAAGCTGCCAGGAGCCACTGATGCCAGCAGAGGCTCAGCTGTAAATCTTACTCATCTGCACAATTATTTCTTCCAAAATGTCCCACGTAGCCAATAACGATAATATGAATACTTTTATAGGGCCCACTGGCTACATCTGTGTTCATTTACGCTGACCAAAATCAATGCAGATGTATCCTAAAGCATGCAGACTGTCTGTGGTCTGTGTGCCAGCCTTTACTGAGCAGGCAAACAGTCAATAGAAAGGGCCTGGACATGCTCTCTGCGACTGGTATCTCCGCCGAGTCAGTGCCAGCTGGCCTTACCCTCCCATAGAGAAAGGAATATATCACGTTTATCTAAGCGCATACTTCTCAGAAATTTCCTCTGTAATGTGGCACTGGAGGTGTGTTTTGTCTGTGCACTTCCCAGAGTTGGCCTACAACAATGATCCACTCCCATCTACAAGATGCAGCTTATGGACCTTAAAACTTCCCCGAACTCACACTTCCAGCATTCAGCATTCCCACTACTGCTGTCATCACATGTAGGCAGTCTGGACTGCATGGTGATAAAAAAGTAAAACCATGGACCAGATGTGGGAAAAACGTTTAGACAAAAGTTCAGATGCTATTTCAACATGACGTAGTAAGTCTGGTTTAACTGCAAACACCTGTGTGGTGCATTAATGCAGCCCATTACTAAGTTACTGAAAAATCTTTACATTGAGAATAACGACTTAATACAATTTGTGTCATATTTCCACTATTTGGCTATTCTATAATTGTGTTTAACAAAGAAATTGCTGAGATCTTGGAATATTTTTGCAGTGCTACCATAAGGTCTAACAAGGCAAGAAAAATGAACCACTACTACTACATCTACTTCAAGCCAGGTACATTCTGAAATGCCAAAATAACCACACCAGGTGTTTCAGGTCGTTTCTGAATTTAGCTGCCTCCACATTACAACACTGATAGGTGGAAAAATAGATAACTCTCCTCCTACTGTGTGAAGGAATAAGAACCAAGCCAGTCACAGAAAACCAGTGAGAAGAAACAGGATACTAATTCCACTCTGTGCAGTGTTTATAGGGCACACACTACAAGACTTGAGTTATGGCTTTGTCACATAACAAGCAGAGAAAAGTATCAAGGAACATGCAAACCGAACTTCATCATCCATCCAGATGAAGAATTTCGTCTGCTTTTATGGCCGTGTTACAGCCACCACGCGTTTGGATACGATTCTACCAGTGCACTGTTTTCCTTACACACTACAACGCCGATGTGGGGGTCTCAGATTTACTCCAGAGGCAGAGAGAAAGATGGATTTATGGATTTAATGTAGATTAAGTCTCAGGCTTAACAACATGAGATGCAGGTGATTAAAAAAAATCTAAATTCTGTTAAACAGAATTTATATATAGTTTACCTCGTCAGGCCTCTAAACAGTAGCCGGACATAGGAAAATCACTCGTCATTTGTATTGTACGCAACTCATACACTCATAGTCATTTTTTTGTGATGAAGGGTTTCAAGCAAGATAGTGAGACTGCAGGTTTTTTTTGTATTAGGTTTGTTTAATGTGTCTGCTATCTGTGTCTTCCTCCATCAGACTTCCTTTAATTCATGGCACCATGTTCAGCACTCAACATGCTTCCAATTATTACTGATAGAAATTATGTCCAAAATTACAATAAAAACAGACCTTAACTCTAATTCAGATGGGTTTTGAGGCCATACACATCCATTGGATAGTCTGTTACTGATTCATAAGTGCAGCGCTCAGATGTGTCTGTCCAGCGCAATTAAGGCAAAACCACAAAGCTGAGATATCAGCACTTACTGTACCACAGTTTAGATCTCAAAGTTAGAGGTAATTAGTGAATCTTATCGTTAACGAGTTACAAGTCATTACCACCAGCAGAGACAACATAAGCCCTGGCTTTTATTGGTCTCATAAAACTACACTGAGGCCTGGTTTAATTTGCTGAAGCTTTGAGCTTCCCCTGGGCTCGCACCCACAGACAAAGCCTCTCTGTAAAGTAGGAGATTCTTTTCCACACACTGTACAGGTGTTGTCTGACAGGATGTAGCATAACACTACCACTAACCAAAAAAACTTTCCAGAAATCTCTGCAACTACAGATCAAGGCAACAGGTGCAAACAACTTTACGTGGATGATATCACCACACACGGATGGGGACGTGTGTACTGTATGTGTGTGAGAGAGACAATAACTACAATGTTTACCTGCCCGGTTGTTACTCTCTAGAGGCAAAGGAGGAACCAGGAGGTTGGTGTCCATTGGTTGGGGGCAGTCCTGAGTCATCTGCTCCTCTGGGGGGATGTAGGCAGGAGGTGGAGTCTCTGATCAAACAAAAAACGGAGAAGTGAGTTTTGTTGCTTCACAATGGGAAAAAAAGAAAGTTATTTTACTACTGGATCTCACCTGGCATCTGGAATGGACTGCCAGGGTCAGAGCTAGATGGTGAATGAGGGAAGGTGCCACTGCTGCCACTTCCTGGCGAATGCGGAAAAGGCACTGTGTTGGCCTGAGCGAAGGACTCTGGGAACGTGGCGTTCTGAGGCATATGCGGCTCATTCTGTTGTAGAGGATTGCGAAAGCGAGGCAGCATTGTATGCTTGGCATTGAACTCGCTGTTCCTAGGTACCAAAACAGGCGGCAGCACTGAGGAGGAGGAAAGACTTGGTTACAAATGGTTACAACAGGAAATGTTGTGATGCACCAGCAACATTTTAGGCGTTGGGATTTATGCATCTATAAACAAGTGAATGAAACAATAATATCATGCTTTCATTACACATTCTGTATAGTTAGTCATGTATCTATTCCTGTTAGTTTAATAAAAATGTAGCTATTCCTATTCTCTTTTCTAAATGATGAGTAATTTTGTAGTCATCATACTATTTTTAACAGCTCTCTCCTTTGTGTTTGTTATTTCATCAATAACTGAATATAACTGAATTGAGTTAAAAAAATTTGTCCTATTATCTCCATCCTCCAACCCACGTCATTCTAATGCACTTCAACTTTCTCGTCTACTAGTTTCAGATCTAACCAAATTAGCGCTGTAATTATATATATATTTCTTTACCAATACTTAACTGTTTTTTAATGCAGTTGATAAAAGAATAAAAGGTGATGTCTGTTTCTGCGAAATGCTTTATCCCCACCTAGAGAAAACTTAAGCAGCTGCTCGTCATATTTTAGAAGCTGTTTGTCTTGTTAACTTAATAAATGAATAGCACTTACGTATGTACATGTTAAACATATATTAAAGTTTTAATACAGTTAGTTTTAGATTAAAATTTGAATGAAAGTGACATCCCTAAATGCTATTGTTCTGTTAATCTATTCTAATAATTAATCAACTTATCACTTCAGCACTGGAGACACTGTGTACAGTCAGAATGTAGAAACATATAAAACTATACTATGCGTGTAGTATAAACGCAGTAGCAATTGAGTTATTTGAATAAATAAAGAATTCTCTTTCTGGCATTTCTTACGATTCAGCGTTTTGATGTCCCTGCATTTTTTTTGAATGTCGGCTTCTAGCCTGTTGGTCTTAGCCAGCAGTATTTGGGCCAGACTCTCAGGTTTCTGCTCTGAAAAGACATTTTGAGGCGAGCTATTCTTGAGGAATTCATCACTTGGGGTAAATATCCTGGCTGATGTGAGGGCTATTCAGGTGCAGAACATACAAACCACTGAGATACGCTCCACTTGTGTCTATAAATACCTGCACAGATAAATAAAGCTGGTGCTGAAATATTAGACAGGGCTGTGCTGCTGTCAGTATTCCTGCAGGTAGACAATGTGCGCTGCAGTGGCCCACTGCATCAATGTAGTAGTATGTTTCAGAGGTTATAAGTGGCACAGGCGGGCAGCTGTGGTGTTTAGTAGAATAGTGAAGGGAGATTGACAGGATGTGTGTGTAGGCGGGTGGTGTTATAGGAGAAAGGCTGGGGAGTAGTGTGGACAGACGGGTGCTCTGGGGTTAAATCACCTTAGCCCTCCATCTCCCACCCACTGCTTAAACAAAAAGTGTGCAAGGCAGGCAACAACTCTTTCCTCCAATTGTGTGTGGGTGACCGGTTTCCTGTTCCAACCATCCTCAGAAAAGCTGTGCATGCAGTCGCTTGTGTGTGTGTGTATCCTTGTTTTTGTAACACATGCACACGCTCTCTACATGTGTGCATAAAAGTGAAAAAAAAAGGGCTTGAAGTATATTGCATGCCCAAAACAGAGCCCTCATTCTCCCCCAGATGGAATTTCCTGCTCAACACACACACACACTCTGAACGCAGCTGTTTCTATCTTGTCAGCTGACCCTCATTTTCTTTTTAGTAAGAGGCCACATAGTGTTGATTTATCTTGTTTCTCTACTTTATTTACAGTGTAAGTGTAGTGTAATGATCTATAATGACCTGCTAAATCGCTTCATGAGGCTTTCATTTTACTTGGAATTAAGTTGAATCATATTGACTGAGTTTTAGGCATTTTAAACAGCTGTGTATGGTTCTGTAAAAAATACAGATTATTGCAAACAAAGTTGAGCACATTTTTGTCATGATGGATTTATCACCTTCTCCTGATGAGTCATCATATTCGGCGTTAGAATGTATGTTCTGTGGTGGTTTTACAATTAATTTCTAACAAAGAAAGCAAGGTAAAATATACTGAACTAAAGTAAATATTTGAAAAAGTTCCTTGAAAAAGGAGTAGACATAGTCAGAAAATTGCTCAGACACCAACTCAACCTAACCAAAATATCGTTATATGGATTCACTGTTTTTTGTTAAAGGCAGTTTATGTAGGGCAGCATGATGTGTTTCTACGTTAAGGAAATCAAGTTATTACACAAAAAGTTTAATTTGAAATGTAACATAAATGATAGCAGGAAACATCAGCCACCTTGACACATCTGTCTATGTCAACTTACTGCAGTCTGTGAAACTGGCGTGACTCAGGCTGGTTATTTGACTGGTTATATATGAACATACTGAGGAATAGTCTAAAAATTTTTTATCTGAGCTGTTGTTTGTGTTTGTTGAAGATTTTATCTCTGGCTATGAGATATGAGACTGTAAAAGCTGACCTTCAGTTTCTGCTCTATCTGTACTAAAAATAATAAGAAAAGTAGATATCTGTACTTACTTAAAGCATTTAGTCCTGACAGACCTTGTGTACCTGTATGGAACAGCATTTATTTAAAAAAAATGCATTATTATAATGCCTTTGTGAGTCTTGTATGCTTTAAATGCACGTGTCATGTTTTATTTGTTTGATCAATGTTAATCAGCTTATTAAGAAAATAAATTGTGTCTTTTATACAAATGGGAAATGTCTTTACGGTTTAGTCTATAATGTGCACTTCACACATTACAGACTTCAAAGAAACTATAGAGGTTTCCACCAAATCATATTAAAATAAAGAGATTTTGCACACTGGGGAATATGATATGATATCCAACCGTAACCACAAGGCCAGGGCATCCCTAAGATTAAATTTGAACAGATAGCCTTTCTACAGAGTTCTATATAATGCAACACTGATTAAGTATCATGCATTAATCCTACTACTACTAATTTCCCTGAAATTTAAACTTAATGTATGGTGAAATTAGGGCGGGACCCAAATAACGAGATGTGTAAATATTCATTCGTTAAACAGGTATCAGCTTTTCAATACTGACATCAGAATATTCTTTTTTTTTACTAAATTTAAGATATTGGTAATAATTTAAGATTTAACTGTAATTGCACTGTTAAAATGTAGGACATCCCACTCATTCACCGCAGTTAAGGTGGAAACACAGCAGCTGAGTGCCAACATGCCATTAGAAACTTTCAGGATTGTATAATTCACCTGGACTGTCCACTCGCTTGTAGTGGTAGGGGTTGATACACACATCCTTCTGTTTGGAGCCAAAGGGGTACTCGCAGCACTCCAGGGCCTTCAGCTCATGGTGGGACTGCAGATCAGGCCAGCGCCACACGCGACAATAAATGACATGGGGCAAACCTTTCCTGTGAGACACCTGCAGTCGTCCATCCAGGGAGCGAGGGATTGTCACACAGTTACTGGGCTGACCTGGGCAGCTGAGAGCCCTCTCCAGCTCCTCCATGGCTCCCTTCTTCTTTTTCAGTTTCTTAACCAGAGCATCCACAGCTTTTTCTGCCCATTTCTCTTCCTCGTCTCCCTGCTTCCAACCCAGCAGTCGCTTGACTGCCGGGCTGGTGAAAGAGAAAAGTGAGGTGACGTTCATGATGGACAAGCCGTGCTCCTCCCCTCTCCTTTCTGTCCAAAGGGAATTGTGAACAGTGGTGGGAAACAGTCCAGTCTCAGAGGATAAATGGTGAAATTGAAATCTTTTTCTCTTTTTTGGAGCTTCAAATAATCCTCAGCTTCCAAGATGTCAGATCATGCCGTCTTGACCTCTAGAAAAAAAGATAGAGGTCAGTTACAATAGAAGTTTCAAACCCACTTCTGTAGATCAGCTTGGCTGACTCCTTTCTCTCATAAAGTTGCTGCATTGCCCCCTCTTCCCCTTTTACTTCACTAGCACTGATGTCTCACCAGAAAAACTTTTGATAATGTGACGAACAGTGTCACAGTTAAAGTTGTCGTGGCCAGTCATGGCTTCTGGGAAACTGGCAGAGGAGTCATAACAGATGCTCTCCTGTGAATATCAGGCCCAACCAGACATTCTCCAGATAGCTTCCTGTCCAAATGGCTTGTCACATTACCACCACTGACTAATATCATTTACAGCAAAGGACTTCACATACTGTATGCAGCCTACACTACCTATAAATTTTTTGGTAGCTTTGATCCACCAACCTGTCAATTCCTTCAACATCTATTTGCTAGTTTTGGCACCTCAATCCCATAGTTTTTTTTATTATTATTATTTTCATTATCAAGCTGCTAATTTTTTTTTTTAAGAAATCATTTGCTCCACTGAATGTCAGAAATGTTCAGAACAACATTTAAATTCCTCGTCAAGTAAAGTAAAATAAGCAAATATTTGAATTTCATATGCTAGAACTACTTATTTGTGGCAATTTATTTATGGTTGAATATATTAAGAAATTCAAATTACCAATCCATAGTTTAATCCAAATGACTGCCAACTTTAGATCAATGATATCAACAATTTTACAAACCTCTCTGTTGCCCTCTCGCCCAAAAACGTCTCGGTAAAGGTTAAAGTAAAGACATTGCTTTCCTGATGGTTCTACACGTCTGTGAGACTTGAAAAGGTCTTTCAAGTTTCAAAGAAGGGAGACTTTGGAGGGGGCAACCTGCTGAGGCAAATGTTGTATAAAGCTTCAACACTACCAACCAACAAACGCTAAATATGTGTGCGACCCCAGGAAAAATGTGCCCATTCACTTGGGTCCCACAAGAGCAATTCTGTAGCCAGGAGGCACATGCATTCTAGCTTTTAAAAGGGAAAACAAGAGAACATTGAGCTCTTCCAGTGCTACCTTATTCTCAAGTTTTTCTGAATGCAATTAGAGAGCTAAAAACGTAGTTACGGTTGAAGTTTGACTGTGCACAAATGTTCCGATGCAATCCCAGAATCAAATAAACAGCTTGTCAGAGGTCCACCACCCTTTATCCATGCTAACTCACAAGTGAAGATGCATCACTCTCTGACAGTAAAACCTGCAGCATATTGGATTTCCTGCGAGCAGGAACAAATACATCATTAAGACTGCTCTGCAGTTATTCTTGGCCCTTCAGATTATGGGATGAATAGCGATTTCTATCTTCGCCAGCTCCTGCATGTGTAGGCGACACACTGACAAATACGGAGGGACGTCTGATGAGAACAGGTGCTGTTTACAACATGCATGTGTTTTGGAGGCCCTGGACACTTACTATTGCCAACCACACTGACTGGAACGCTGCAAGTTGTAACTATACTTAGATTTGCCACCGAACCAGATTGGCTGATTCGGCTGACGCCGAACTACAAATATGAGGGTGGGGAACAGGAGAGTGGACTAAGGTGTGTCTTTGTGTGTGTGTGTTCCTTTAAGGGAAAAGTATCTCAACACTGATATCTCTTGTGTCTCAATATTCCAATAATATATCACACCCTCTCTCCACCATCAGAGGAACAGGAAACAGGCCGCGTAGGTATATCTTCATATCTGTCATCACCAGCTCAGTAGCGACATCACTTCCTCCTACTGAGACCTGCAAGTGCCGGGTAGGAAAGGAAAGGATGGTCACCTCTGACTTATCTTCCTTTCCTCACTCACTCTCCCCTGATATTTCAGGAATGTAATTGATGTTAAGTCATAAACTTTGCAGATGTTAAAAATCTAAACACAAACACTAAAATGTTTTATTTAAAAACCAGGAAATGTTTGTTAGAAGGCCAAGTAAACAAGATTGCTAATCTGACTTTGGTTACCTGCTTTGAATTTTTTGCTGTGACACATTTCTGTGTCATTATTAGTACTGTCTTGCTACTGTGGTCATAATATAATTTGATTTCACAATGAGTGTTACTTTGAAACACTGTGGCCTTGGCAGTGTCTGATGGAAAACCCTAAACACATCTACACAAAAAACAAAACATGTACTTCAGAGCTGAGTGCTGAGCATAACAATAAAACATAAAGTTCAAAAGGCAAAAACAGCGACATCACTTTGGACCAGGGTCGCCACCCAGACATACTGACTGAGTCTTTTTGATCCACTCCCAGCCACACAGCTGCTTTGATGGCTTCTCAGTGACAACCAGCACTATCGGCACAAGTTTAGGACTAGCTGCACAAAGACAACCCTTAATCCGTTTCAAATGGCAGATTGCAAAAAGTTCTGTACCATAACATCTGGAGCAGACTTCACAATCCTCTTTTGTCATTCAGCTGCAGCTGCAGACCATATCTCTTGGATATTTCCAACCCTGACAGCCAGTAATATCTGACTGGTGACCTGACCACATGCTTATTTAAAAGGCCTGATATGGCTTTGTATTCCTTCTCTGGACAATGCTAGTTTAGAGTTGCTTGTGAGGCAGTCAAAACATAAAGGCGCCAGTCCCTATACATACAGTATGTATAGGCTGGGATGTTTACTTGACATAAACATACTTCTTCTGTGCCAAACAATTCAAGAACAGTTTTGCTTCGCATAGAAATCATGTCCTCATGAAGCCAGTTGCAGCTTATCTGTTTAAACTACCTCAAACTAATTAAGAATGTAACTTTAATCAAAAAGCAAAAATAAAAGTCCTTCTGACACAGTTTGTTATATTCCAAGATCTGGATTTTAACACTTTTAAATTCCATTTAGTCTCACTCCCTGGTCCAGTGTATGAGGTAATGCTGGCTGATTTAAAAGCAATTAAACAATCAAGGAAAAATGCATATTCTTTTCTGTTAAGTGACAAACTGTACCGCTGTGTTGATCTCATACATTCTTTTTGTCTTTTGTGTAGTGTATTTTTTATGGACAGAATTGCTTTTCTGGCTCGTTTCTGGCTTTCTGGCCAGAGAGATCCCCATTCTTAATCATACCTAAAAAAACATGATTGGCTCAGTTGTTTTCCATCTGGAGAAATATCTGTCAACAACACTAGAGGTGAACCATAAAAAGATACAGATGTGGTCAATGATTTAGACTCCCCTTAACAATTCTCTTCACGGACAAAACTATTGTTTTATTTTATTGTTGAATAACATACCAATTATTTTTTTCTCATTTATTGGGTACCTGTGAAAAAATTCCTTACAACTTCTAAGATCTTGTAGAGACGTCTTTAAATTGACTGTTTTTTTCAACCAAGAGCCCAAAACACAAATGTATATAATGATGAATGAATTTACTAGTTAAGGTTTGTATGAATACTAGCAGTGGGGGAAAAAATTGATACAGCATAGTATCGCGTTATTTTTGTGTGGTGATATTGTATTGATAGAGGGACACCAAATATCCATATTTTGTATACGAATTTAAAAAACAAATTAATATAATTTGCAGTTGAAAAAAACATGATGAGCACAATATATTGTAGAACATTTAAAATCGCAATAATATTGTATTGTGAGTTAAGTATTGTGATAATATCATATCATGGGGTCTCTGGTGATTCCCACCTCTACTGAATACCTTGAATTTAATATTTATTTTCTTTATTGAATACCTGTATATTATTTCATTTATTTTCCTTTCACTGCGTGGTCCATAAAAGGTTAGAAAATGTGAAACATATCAGTGACAATTTATGTCCAAGGCAGAGACTAACTGAGTAACTGACTATCACAATAGTTCAAATCAACTAACAGTTCATTTACTGACAGCTCTAAATCTAAAGTTACCTTTCTATATACCCAATTAACGTTTTACTGCAAAATCTCTTACACTGTTGATGCTATAAACATAGATGTCTTGCTTGTATGTATATGTAGTCATCAAACTTTGAGTCTCTCATATGTGTCTCACAGTCAGTGAGGAACAACACAGACACCTGTAGTGGCCTTGACTGATGTTATCCTTTCTATAAAACCTAAAACACATACCATCATTTACAAAACAGCTACATAAAAACCACTTTGACATTTTCTCTGTCAAAGTCCAACAGATGCTCTCTTAGCATTGTGTTAGCGGCAGCTTGTTATGGTCATCAGTTAGCTCACTGGACAGAAAACCAGCCTAATGGGAGCAGAGAATGGGATCATGCGACACTGATAGGCGGAGGCTTTGACCCACCTGGTGCGAGCTGTTAGCCACTACACTAGCCCCATGGATCATTTTGCACTATTCCAGTGTCTGTTAATCAATTTAGGCCTGGGCTGTGTAGGATGAGGAGGCAGTAATGATGCTCTTTGGACCCTCCCAAGGGATGGAGCATTATAAAGAAGCTACATTATTTATGAGCAGGGACCTGGATGGGGCCTCCATTAGCCCCCACTCAGTGGAGTCACAGGCTATAAACAGAGGAGTGCAGGAAGAGAGTGAGCGATAGATAAAGAGAAAGAAAGAGAGGGGGAATGATACAGAGTGGAAGAAAGTGAGAGTGATGGCAAAGCCAGAGATCTAAGACAGAGAGAGTGTTCTGGAGAGTGAGATGGAGAACACACATATATCTGGTGTCTTCAAAGAGCACTTCTGGATTAAGTGCCTTTAAGGGTCATTACTGAGTGAATAGTGACACTACAAGGATGCAATATCATAGCAATGCAGCAATGAGGTAAGAAAACATCTCTGGAGAAGCACCCACAGCAAAATTTCATATTGCTAAGGTTTGTTCCATGACAAACGATCTGTTGAATTCATGAGCTCTTAAGTAAGGGTTGAGTAACTAATATTATTATGCTACTGAATTCCAATATAAATACCTTACCTAAATAGCTTAGTTGATAGGTTTACAAACTAGTTAGTTTAATAATTAATTTATTATTATTAAAGAAGTGCAACCAATGTAAGAGTGAGACATTTTACAGTTGAAAAATAAACATGTCAGTGTTCTCTGGTGGAAAACTTCCAATGGCAACATATGTTATATACCTTTAATATCTTTATTGAATTTATTGCTAATTATTGGCAAACACACACCGTAATACATCTATAATAAACTAACATTGTCTAACATGTTCCAAAGCCCTAGTAGCCAGCAAATGCAATATTTTGCCACAGTCACTCCAGTGACACACAACTGTCAAAAAGCAATGCTTGAAATAACCACAGTCAGACATAAAGTGCAGCCCTTAGTAACTAGACATGGCATTGACCTGAGAGGCTTCTTAAACCCACTGGGGTCACTTTTCCTCATAAACACCAACACATACACAGCTCTGACCTGGTAAAGACTACAGCTGAAAAACAAGTAAGTGAAATCCAGATATCACATCACTTCGAGCACGACACAGAAAACACAAGAAAATCTTAAACTAAATATGGTCAAGGCTAAGTCTTTATGTCCTACACACACCAGTCCACATATGACTGCAGACATATGTAGCAAACACTTGCAGCAGCTATCTCAACCATGCTTGGCACTCAGCATTGGGTTTGTTTGTGTTAGGGTGGACACCTCACCGCGACACATGGCAGGCTATGTGGTCCCGACTGTACAGACACATAGGAGGGTTTTGACATTGTTCACTACTATTTTGACTGACGCTCTGAATATATGAGTGCTGCTGACCTATATTTACACCTTGTAGCAGAGTAGTTTTTGGTTTTAGTGAGATAAAACACAATTTAAAGCTGCATACCCTGAGAATGCAGGACAATAAAACAATTGGAAGTAAAGCACAGACAAGGACAAATTCCCGTCCTTTGGGTAATCTGATATGTCATCTTCAATAATGTCAGGAGATCTAGCCTTAGCTGCTGTAGGTCTCTTACTCTCCTTTCTCTCTCTCTCTCTCTCTGTCTCACATACACACACACATTTACAGACACAAATTCATAAACACACTGACATAGCTAAAACCACACACAAAGGACAACACCAGTTGTAATAGCCTGTTAAGTCTGCAGGAACCAGACCACTATACAATAGTAAAAACTTTTAAAAAACTAAATGCATTAGTGGCGTCTGTGGGGTAACACTGACATATATTGCGTCCTTATTCATGTAGAACTAAAAAATATTATTTGTTAATCATATAATACAAAAAATAACCATCAATCCAAAACCAAAAGACCCTATCATGTGTTCACATCACACCACCTGCTTATACAGTTTATGTCTGTAAAGATGAGTGGATTAACAGATTAGCTGAGTTGATGAGTGATGAGTTCATGGTCAGTTTTGATAACCACTTAAGTCAAATGTTAACAACCTGCTGTTTTTGCTTGACCAAAAAAAAATCAGCATTTGTTGTTTATTTTATAACATTGTAAAACCAGTATTTGCTGCTGTTGGTGACACAAAGTCAGCACTTATCAGTTTACATCCTGTATCTTAACGTTAGTAAACCAAAACTTCCGCGACCATGTGTTCATAACAGCAGGACAACCTATATTCCCTGCAGAAAAGTCACGCTATACTTTATATATTTCATGTGGTTGTACTGATGCATGCCTTAGACGGATTTAAGCACAATTTATTTCACTTTTAGACCTTAAAAGTAGCACTTCTACGTAATCCGATTAGAAATTAGATTTGCTGAAATATACAGTAACGTCAAATTAAGCTAGCTAAAGATTACTTTAGTTAATTAATATCCAAACACAGTTGTTTTTAACAGTTATCTTATGGAAATAGTAGACGGTTTTAAAAAGAAATTAGTCTTTTTCACGCTGAGTCTGAATCTGAGAGTAAAAGGAAGAAAAGTTTGAAGCTGCCAACAGTCACACTGTTGAGCTGATAACCGTTGGGATCTACTTCTTTACAAAACGCAGCCGCCCACACTATACCGAGTGAAAAGAGATAAAGAAACTTTGCATTTAACATGTTAAAAAAAAAGAAATAAAAGTTTACAGTACCTTCTTGTTTGCAGCAGCTCCCTGCCCCTCTCTTTCCCTCTCTCCTCCGGTGTGCTCTCTCTGCCTGTCTTGGGTCTGCTCTGCCTGGCGTCAGTGAGTCGCGGAGCCGCCTCACCCTCCGCTGAGCGCCAGTATCACGCCGCGGGATGCAGCCCCGACAATAACAAGACCTACTTTTCGCACATCTCACATCTTCATTCACTTTGTGCGTGTGTGTGTGTGTGTGTGTGTGTGTGGACATGGATTATGTAACGGTGCACTGTGAGGAGGTTTTTTTTAATCAAACGAAAGTTTCTTTTCATTTGTCAGAGAATAATGAGTGTTTCGTGCTTTCAAGAGCATGCATCCTTGCAAATGTGAGGGATAGTTGTTGGTAGACTATGACTTCTTTATTACCACAACTTGCACAATGAGGGAATTTAAGGCCTTTCTCCTGCCTTGGAGCTCTCAAATAAAACCTCTTTAGTTGAGGCCTACAGGACAAAACCTTTTTTTACTAGACTAACACAAGCAAAACACAAGCTACTGTAACTTAAGGTTATCAGTGTCCCCTGGAGAAACAATCAATAATTATTCCTTCTAAATACAACAGCTCTTCTTCTCCAAACGTTTTCTGCAATCTATTGCAGTGGTTTTAACTGATAGACAGGCAACTTCATCTGTAATGAACTCCTGAACTGCACCGTGTTAAGCCTGCCTCTCAGTTCCACTCTTGCTTTGATTGTGATATGATAAGCAGTATTTATGTTGTCAGGAGTACAAAAGTGTCCAAGAGCAGGGTAAGCAGAGGAGCATGCTTACACATGCCATCATCTCAACTTCTCACCTCAAGACAATAACGCACACACAACCAGTTCAGACCTGATACAGGGTTTTAACTCTGGTGGGTAGGCTGTAAAGAGGACATAATTTTCCAATGTCAAGAGTGAAATTTCCAACAGGTCTTCAGTCCCTCATTAATATTGCATGGTAATGCATCAGATAGCATTCAGGCAGGGCAGCAGCAGATATGAAGTGTCATTTTCTCAGAAGTGAGCTCCATCGGTTTATGCTGTGATTCACATTTAAGAATTATAATAATAGGCTATGTTTTCTAATAGGTTCTATTTTATCTGATCAAAACATAAGGGTTCCCTGTAACAAGAAAGAAAAAGTATAAGAATAACTACATTTACATAACTACATCATGCATACTAAGATAAATACTGTAGAAATTTAAAGCACCATACAAGCAGGACTGCAACTTTCATTGTCAATTAATCAGCGGATTAAACTGCAAGCGCAGTTTACTTGATTACTTGTTAGTTTATAACATTTCAGAAAATAGCCTGGGATTCCACCGAAGTCTAAAGCGATATCTTCAGATGTGTTGCTTTGTCTGACAAAGAGCATATAACCTGTATAACCTGAAGGTATTCAGTTTACTATAATGTATGTGTATGACAAAAAAAGGCATCAAATCACCACACTGTAAACCAACAATCTTTAGATATGCCTGTAAATACAAGTAGGGACCATAATATGGCATCTAAAAATACTCAACATAAGTACATGTATTTCTTATGGTGAATACTACAGTGAGAAGTTAGACATTCTCAACATTAACATGTGGTCAAATAATTTACTCATGTGACACAAACTCTTTGCTTTAAGTCAGAGTTCATTAGTCAAGTTCAGGGTTGCCACTGCGATGGGGACTAGATTATCTCGGTGGACCGGCGGAGGGAAATCGCTCAGAGCGTAGGAGGCTTCTGCCGCAGGTGACGTCACGTCGCTGGCGACAGAATGTCTGAGTGAGGCGGGATCGGCCTGCACGTGCATAAATCTGGGAAAAAGGGGAAAACAGCGCGAGGAGTGGGGGAGGCAGGGGCGGCGGCGGTGATGATGATGATGAGGATAAAGAGGCGGTATAGAAAGTAGGCTCCCCCAAACTTTTTTTAGTTTAAGGATTCTCCTTTGACACGCACATGCGCAGAATAGCCGGGTCTGCACGGTCATTACATCATAGTCGTTTACTGCAAGTGAATTTATGGCCTTCACTCTGTCAGACTTTATGGCAGTTTATTGTATCATAAGTGTATATAACATGAATGATTCCAATAAACACACTGTAGTTTTACTTTGATATTTGTGCAGTACCACTCTTGCTTTTAACATCTGCAGCCTACAACTTATCTTCAACCTACCATGCTGCGCTTTCATCCATCCCCAGGAAGATCAGGCCCAATTCACACATCCACCAGGTTGACCACACTTAACGACCCATTTAACATCTACCCACACCCACCCCCTGCCTTTGTTTCACCTAACGAGCCTATTCAAGGAAGGTGTGAAACCAACCTGAATGATACATTTGTGGTCACTAACCAACTTCCCTCAGATTGAAAAAGTTCCGTGGATGCAGAATAAAACGTCTCTACCTTAAAGAAAGAAATCCAGTTGCCATGACTCAATCTTCAGACACATCACATATGGTCAGATCATAAAATATCATTCATTGTTATTAAAAACTACCTATATATAGGTAGATATACTTATTACTTTATTCTCATCTCCAACAGTAAATAAAAGTGATGCCAAAATCGAAACCATCCTGCAATCGAGTATTATTACACAAAACTACTGCAATTTCTACTTATCTATCTCAATATTTCTTCCACCATTGCTATGAACATTTTGCTTAAATGAGCTCGAGATATAAAAATATACCCAAGGTCCTTCTCAGGACACCAGTGAAAGTGCTGTTTCAAAACCATCTCCACATGGCCAGGAATAATATTCTGGTGTAATAATAAATCCTTTATTTATTTACTTTTTGGGCTATAATTAAGTCCGCTCAGTACTGGAACAAGCCTATCAAAAATCCACCCGTTTTTATTTTTTTATTGTACAATCTGGACTCCTGCCTGGTAACTATATCAATCCATTTCCCAGAAAACAGCCATAAGTGTACTCAGTGGTACATTGCTGCTTATAATTTAACATTCTGCCAAAGTGTAATAGTCAGATTAAACATAAACTTTGACTCTTTAGACTAATTTAAAAACTGCTGCAAGAGGCAGAAACAAAAGCTTACAGATGCTCACCAGCTCTGATGGTAAATTTGATTACTTGGCAGGAGAGTGTTGCCTATTTACTCTGTACACCACCAAAAGCTGGAACAATGCAAATATTTGCATTTTTTAAACTGGATACCACAAAGAAAATTACATTTTATATTGCACAAATTCTCTAATGCAGTCGCTGCGGTCTGGATCATATAGAGCAATAAAAATGAAAATCAATTGCTTTTGCTTTTGTACTTTGCTGTGCACTTGTTATTGTGATATCAGTAGCAAGAAGCTACCTAAACAATCACAAAGAGAGACCTTATCTTTCATAGCAGTAATGGCTATGACAGCTAATACTGTAATGGCTTCATATCGCTCTGATTATTCACACTGAAAAACGTATGTTGCCTCCGTAAAACAGCAGCACTATACATGTGCTCAAACTAATTCAGAACAAACACACACACAGAGGCTACTGTGATTTATCCTTAGACTGGCCTGCATTAATACTGATGTGCGTACAATTAGATGACAGTCCCCTTTGTTGAGACATCGAACAGCAAGACACCAAGTACTGATGGACAAAAGAAAAGGCCAAGAGAGGAATCAGCACCTTCCCAACCCTCTGTTGGCTGACACTCTCACTTGTAGCACATGTCACTTCATGAGGTCACCTGCAGCTGAAAGAGATAAGCATCCTGTGATTGTAAAGCCCTGAGCCCCACAAGCCCTACAACAATCCAGCAGACTTTAGTCTCCCGTTCAACTCATCCCGTTTGAAATGTGTGGGTGTGCAGTGGGGTCCAGCTGCAGTTTGTAGACATGAAGATATGCCAACCCTGTGGACGGCAAAACAGCTTTTGCTGGTAGCATTCACTGGTTTCAAAGCTGGTAAGAGACCATACATAGTTGCAACTTTAAAAATAGTTGCACATTTCATTCTATCAAGAGAATTATGGTATAGATTGGTTCAAGTTCAAATAGTACATCCACTTTAATGAACTCCATGTAGGTTATTTATGATGGGTCAGTAAAATCAGTGGAGAGAGTCGATGGCGCAGCGGCACTTGTAGACATGCCGTGAGGTGTTCTTGATAAAAAATCCTATTCATGTTGGAAATGTTACTTCTCTACATTTTGACTGCACACTTGTGGAGACTCTGACCTTATCCAGATTACCTAATGGGCTTAAGGAGTGGATGATCTGATGACACATTCTCTTGGGAACTCCTCCCTTTGTTGAGGGGATGGTTGAGCTGGGAAATTTGGCTACACATGAAAAGAGTCGTACTGTATGGTCACAAATGTATGAATTACTCTACTTGTTTGTTGTGTGTTGTGCTGGACGTCTTTGGATGAGTGGTTGGAGTTAGGGGACATGTTTTGGATCTGTTTTTGTACTGATGCTGCATATTTTGTGTTTTACTAAAACATAATAAAAATGCTGAATATTTTGAAAATCCACCCTGTCTACAGTATATTGGGAATTGTCAAGAAGTAAAATATGAAGAAACTGAGTTAAATCAAAACCTCACACGGCCAAATGTCACTTTCCTCAAAGTCATCTTTGGGCAGAGCCTGACTTCTTCTATCCCTACAGAAGAAAATAATATGCATATTTTCACAAAATGCTTTTTAAGTTCAAATGGAATGCAACAACGTATGACTTTTGGCCAGAGATTAGTTTAGTAAAGTACACAAGTGCAGTCATATACTATCTTGTTACACGTACTGTTGCTAATGCTCAAAAATAAATTTTTCTGCCAATTTTAAATTTCTCATCCTGTCATCTTAAACATCTTTTTGCAATAAATCCTGTTTTACTGAATGCAGAATTCACAAGGGCAAATTTTATGTAAAAGAAGCTTTTGATATAGTCAAATATGTCTCTGCTCTCTGCTCTCTCAACCATAACAGGACAAGAACTACAAGTCCAGCATGTTGCCTGTGAAATGTGTAGACAGGACATTAACATCTGAACCACTTAGTAGTAGGCTCTATTAGGTCAGGGTTCACGCAGAGTGAGAGCAATTTAGAAACCTTGGAGCGCTGCCTGTCTCTAACCAGGCAGAGGAAGAGTGGACTCACAGGTTAGGATTGATTACAACATTAACTCCATAGACTCCCATGAATTAGCATGGGGCTGAAATGCTTAATGATGACTGACACACATGTTTAGATGACACTCCTTCGCACATGCAATTTATTTTACCATCCCGGGGCTCTTGGCAGGGCCCATCAGCTTCTTTGCAGCAATGTGAAGCATGGCAGCAGTACATCAGGCCAGCTCACATTTCAAACGGGTGGTTCATTTGGCACGGCTTTCGGCAAGTCCTTCTAGAAATAATGTCTGGGGTGGTAATATTTGAATGCTGTCTCCAGGGGCTCTTGGTTTACCTCTTCTACCTTCATTGCACAGAAACAGAGGATGCACCAATCAGAGAGTGCAGAGGGTGACACTACCTTAAGTCCAGAACAGCTCACTGATTTGTCGCTTTATGGTCAAGATATGTCCGTTTACGTGCAGTGAGGGGAACTGATAAATGACGTGCATGCTGGGCAGACCAAGTTTTATCTGACACCTTCTGACACTCTTATTGTATCTACTTGATTGTTGTACTCACAGGTCTTTTAGAGATTTGATCAGTGTCCTCTCACCAGACAGTGCTGTTTTTTTTTATCTAATCCCACTGTGTAAAATGAGACTCCCTTGAGAACAGTGCCTGCAACCCCCGCCCCCTTATACTCCCATACACAATGCTCCTCACCAACAGTAAAGTGACTCCCCTGAGCTAAGTATGCAGGGAGGTCTGCCCTGCCGCCTGCGCTTGGTTTAGTGAGAAGACATGTTCGAATTGTGGGGAGGGGAAGCATCTGACAGCAGCTGTCACAGTCACTTGTTAGATGGGACCCCAGATAGCACAGCTGTCAGTCAAAGCAGTCGCTGCACATTTTTCACAAGTGGGTGGTGACATGTTGAACTTCAACCAACTGCCGATGCTTATTTCTGGGTGGACACATGGTGATGCACCTGTATTTTGAACAGCTGTCCCTTGGTATACAGGTGCACCTACACACCAAAGAAGTGTCCTTTTATCCTAAGAATACACGTCCTGTATTATACGGTACTACCTGTGTTTCTGTGAATTTCCTCCAATTTTTCAAAGGCGTGTGAAGTCTGAGGCTCTAAATTGCCCACAGCTATTCTGCTGTGCAAAGGATTAGCGTCCAGTCCAGGGTGTTTCCCTTTGATTAATGAATTTGTGCTTGACATATTATACCTTTGAAGATCCTTCTGAGCTCGGCTCAGCAGAGGCTTGCTGCTACCTGCTAAGCAGTTTTTTGGACTTCGTATCTTTAAAGGCTGTCAGTTTTGTGTTCATGAAACAAAGAAATAAAGGCTGAAATGACCACGTTTAAATAGACAGCAGTTAGCAAGCATTGGCACAGATAGACGCAAACTACCATGTGAGGTGCTGGCCTGAGAAATAATGTGGGAGTTCGTTGTCCTTTCTGTTGATATGTGGACATGCCTATGTTATAAACCATGTAAAAATATTAGACAATACTGTAATTTCTTGTGTTCATGCCAGTGCTAATACAACATTGCTCATCAATTAGACCAGTACTGTGCAGAAATCATGTAATAACCAGAAAGGTTTCAATATATTGAACTTTCTTCATATCAGCTGAGTGTTTAATCACTGAATCACTAAATAGTGCTATCTTAACTCCAAAACTTGTTGCTTTTCCCTGAGATTTTTGACTGATGGAGAAATGTCGATGTAAGAGCTTTTGTCAAATGATAAGGTCAATATTGAACTTTTATCCCTAATAAATTTGATACTAATACTTTGTGGTAGATCGTAATATGAATGAGCACTGTAGCTATAAAGAGTCATCTAATACAGCACTGACGAATGCCAAGGTCGCAGTTTCAAGCAGTACGTATAGTGTTTTACTGGATTTTCCTGCCAAAGGTATTTCCATGTTGCCTGGAACAAAATGTTGGCAAGTAGCCTTCAAAATGTCCTAGTCTTTTAGGGGCATACATTACTATATTATACAAACTAGTGTTTCTTACTTATGTGATCACAAATATTTTCCCTAAAACATACAGTAAGTATTTATCTGCTGTAACGTCCTGCATCAGATCAAACCTGCATCCTGCTAAACCAGATCATCGAGCAGATGTTGCCTCTGTACACCCGGGCTGAGGTCATACCTCAGGAGAGAAGGGGGCCTGTACATCTGGAGCTGGCTGGAGCATTGTAAGCGATAGCCATCATGACATCACCTCTTCCTGGTGTGGCCTCCAAAGACAGATCTGCAGGGCAAAAATAGACCGCTCCTCAAACAAAGCTGATGACTGATTGTTTGCAGCAAAAAATGATTACGCTAGTGGATAAACCACAGGGGTAGTAATGTCAAATGTCAAAGAGTGAAGGGAAGAGCTGTACATGTATAATATGATTATATATATCTCCAAATCTGCAAAATCGATTAAATGCCAATATTCCAGATCACTCCATCAAATTCAGGACAAAGAAAAGCATATTATTCAATTGTCTGTGGGACTGCTCAATTATTTGAGGTGTCTGAACAGAGGTTTGGTGTATTTTATCTTATTTACAAGTACACAGTGGGGCGGCACGGTGGTGTAGTGGTTAGCACGGTCGCCTCACAGCTAGAAGGCGGGTCAGGTTGATTGGGCCTTCCGAAATTGTCCGTAGGTGTGTATGTGAGTGTGCATGGTTGTTTGTCTGTTCGTCTGTATGTCGGCCCTGCGAGGGACTGGCGATCTGTCCGCCTCTCGCCCGAAGACAGCTGGGATAGGCTCCAGCGCGACCCGATTTCGGATCAAGCGGTAGATAATGGATGGATAAGTACACAGTAAGCTGTTGTATGACCTAGTTTTTATATCCTTGAAAAAGTAAAGGTAAAATGAGTTACATAACAATAAAAGCATTATCTGTATGTATCTGTAGCCAAATACTGGAGATCAACATATGTTTTTATTGGGTACTTATTTTTGCTTCTTTTCTATTTTTCTTAAAAACTAATGCAGGTGCTTTAAATGGGTCTCTGATGGTCATGGTGGAGGCGGAGATAGTGGCAGAAAACAAATACTTAGGAGTGTTCTTAGACAATAAACTTGACTGGACTACACACTCAACCACTCTGTATAAAAAAAATCCCACAGCCAGCTGTACTGTCTTAGGAGGCACAGGTCATTTAACGTCTGAAGCACCATGCTTCAGATGTTTTATGAGTCTGTTGTGGCCAGTGTCATTTTCTTTGCTGTGGTGTGCTGGGGCACTAACGCCTGTCCTGGCTGGACACTGTGTAGTGGACACTGTGGAGCATAAATATCAAATGCTTCAAGGAATGACACAGGAGATCCTGTCTGCCCATGGCTATCAAACTGTACAACTAATCCCATTTCTATATTGTATCATTTATCAGGGACATATTAGTGTTATCAGTTTTAGAATTGTGAAGACCTACTAGTCAATAATGGAAAAGAAAGGAGTGAAACTTTGTTGAAAAACTCATAAATGCATTACAATAGGTCATTAAGCCTGTTGGCCTCAGTGGGTGGTGAGCTGGCATTTGCACTTCTGCAGTATCATGAGTGTTGACATTATGTGGC
Source organism: Ctenopoma multispine (assembly GCA_034779795.1). Taxonomy (NCBI): domain Eukaryota; kingdom Metazoa; phylum Chordata; class Actinopteri; order Anabantiformes; family Anabantidae; genus Ctenopoma; species Ctenopoma multispine. Next base: position 7,934,962 of record JAUYWH010000001.1, read on the forward strand.
AAATGTGGTTGCAAATCACTTGCTAAAAATGTACTTGGGTAGGATTTTAAGCTATTTTCTGAGCCAGTGCTTACTTGAAACCAAAACAATAGCAGGTCAGAAAGCAGTTCATGAAGTAAAGCACACACATGAACAACCTGGGAAATCCCTCCTCTCTTGCACTTGGGACAGAAACTGTACCCAGACACTATGATGATATCACCAATTGTTAATTGATCCCTGTGGTTACAGCTGTCATGTGACTTGGACAGATGTGTTCATTTAATGGGGACAGGAGGGGGTTGATAAGTTTAATAGGGACCTGAATAGGATCCGACATTTACAGAAGAAGCTCACTGAATGGCACAGCCTTATTAGATAATCTCTCTTCTCAACTCCCATTTGGTTCAATCCTGAGTAAACTAACAAGGCTTTGCTCATGTGTGAGCGCGGTGTCATGTGTTGCTTTCAGCTGGCTAAGTGCACCACCCATCTCCTCTCCCCACCGCCTCCAGACTCTGCCCTTGGGGGATGGAAGACCCATCGATCATGACCATTTACAGCAGTACCTCATCTCAGGACATCAGAGCAACAGTCCCACTCTGTTCAGTTTTTCGAAAACATCTTCTCTTCACCTGCTTTTCTTTGTCAATCATGTGTCGTTTGTGTTGGCTATTACTTTATTTTCACAATAAAAGAGACAATGTCATCTCTTGGTATCAGAACAACGCTTACCATTTGTCACCAATGACAAAAATGTTACAGGGCAATGATGTGTACATCTTTGTGTTTTATTGGATACATTAGACCATATTTAAACCCATTTTGTAATGTAAAATGATAAAAATGTTAAGACTGAAGAATCAAAAACACTGACCAAACATTAAAAACTACAACAATAAAATAAAAATTAGCATGTGAATAGAGAGCACTGTATACCAGTGCATTAAAGTAGCTAATCTAAAAGTAGAATCTGACTGACACCTAGTGGTAAAGCACGGTCATTACAATATTGGTCAATCTGTCTCAAAGACCGGCTGTAGTTAATATAGTCATGACTAAAACTCAACTTGTAAACACATTCACAGTATTTTTGTGTGAAAATCAACTACCAGTTACTTCACTGTATAGTAGTATAGTGAAGGAATGTGAGCTTTAGTTTTGTATACAATAACTAGTCCAGGTGGGGGTACTGCACCACACAGGATTACCCAGTTAGCCAGGTAACTTCTGAAATACCATGCAACAAGTTATTTAGCATTTGTTAATATTCAATACTAAATGGCTCCTAATGCATTCACGTTTAGTACAACGACATCAAATTCAGTTTCAGAACTCCAACTTCAAACAAAAAACTTCAGCCAATTGTTTTTTACAATTCTTTTTTCATACAGCTTCCTAGAACACACCTCAACTTGTTCTAAACAACACAATCTCTTTTCTGTTTGTAGTTTCAGTAGTTAACTACACATTACACAGAGTATAGTTTCACCACAAATGTTACTGCAACATGTAGTTAAACTACTAGTTTAATCACACGTAGTTCCCCAACTCTGCTCATACCTCAGAACTAGGATGAGTTTGAATTTACAAACAGCTGGTGCAGCTGTGTGCTGCATGGTTTACTACAGTTTTGCAATCAATGGTAAAACAATTTTAAAGCTCTGAACTGCACAAACGTTTCTTGCTGGTCTGTGGAGCCTGGGGATTCAGATCATGTAAGATCACATTAACTGCAAAAGTACTGAAGGAAATTTAAACTATGCAGAAGAAGATATGAAGAAGTTTGTCTTCCGGGGAGATTTTCTGACTCCTGTGCATCTGATTAATCTCTAAATTTTCTTTCAATGTTTTACAGGTTAATTTTACACTTTTCCTCTTCCTCCTTCATTTTTTTCACATTATTGATCAAAAAATAAAACAGGTTACACAAAATGTATCACCGAACTTCATAAACACAAATCTGCCTCTGTTTAGAAGCATTTCTATTAACCTTCACATCTTCTGATTTTCCAGAAGATGTCAGTATTGCACTGAAAATAGTTGCTGTCATAAGAAGTTTAGTCAAAGGCTAATTTGAGAGTCTCTGACAGCTAAACACTTGTACATCTGGATGGAAAATCAGACTCTGGATCAAGCTTCAAAAGACATTTTATGTCACATTATTTAAACTAGAATACATGCTTCTGAGAAACATTTTAAGCTCAAATGATTTGTCAGTAATTCATGGAGCAAACATTGAAATGCCGTGTTGATTTCTATGGTGCCAAAATAGACAGTAAAGCCTGAAGTTAAACAGTATCTGAACCAATGATTCATAGAATCTCTGTGACGGATGGACTGCCAACAGTGGTTGCAGTGTGGTCAGGCTGAGGTGAGGGTTTGGGGTTGTCAGTTCCTCCTGACGTTGAGCTTAAGTGGAGCTTGAGGTTCGGTTTGGCCTGGCTTGTGTGGGTTTAGAAATGGAGCGGGAAATGCCGAAACATCTTGAACAACATATTGTTTCCTTTGCACTGTCAAAAAAATCGACAACAGCAATTAACAGAACATCAAAATATGTCTGTGCCTAAATATTGTAATACATAAATCATCTCCTGTCAGAACAGTTAAACTGGACACCAAATCAAGTGCATGAACATGCAATTTGAATGCTACAATAATAAAATGATTTCCACCCTATGAAGCTTTTAGCAGAACACACTGTTTTCATTTCTCATTTCCACTCTGAAAATTTAGAGTGTGTCCCCAAAGGCAGGGTGTGGTGGCGTCTAGGCTGAGTGAATGGGAAGGTATTACACAGCATGACTACAGTCCATCTCTCTGTCTACATCTATGTTCCCCAAATACTGCCCTTGTGAGATCACCGGCCACTGACAGGGAATTGGCGGCAGCCCGCTCTCACTGAGTGATTCCCCAGCGGGACAACCTGCCAAGCAACAAGCTTGCCAGCAACCATCTCATACATTCCTCAGCATAGCGACTGCTGCCAGCTCGGCGAGTCTGGGTGGGTGCCACCCAGTACTTCCTTAGCTGCCCCAGACACCTGAACTAGCAAAGGAGTAAAGAAGAAAGAGAGAGAGGAACAGGGATATCTGGAAGGGTGCATGGTGGGAGTGAAGGCTCTGTTAAATAGCCAGCATACAGCCTCTGCAGCTGTTGTGGCCTTTTCCACAACGATTCCTCTGTTCAAGCTTCCAGTAGAGCACTAATTAAAATGGTGCCCTTCTCTCTCTGTCTTGCTACGACTCTTCTTGAAGACTTGCACACATTCAGACACTTGCTGTCTGAGAGATACATCCCAGAATTAAAAACCCTGACCTCCACTTGCTGTGAAAAAATTAACCACATCTGCCTTTTCCTGTCACTGATTTAAAACAGTTTTAATTAATTTGTGTTGCCACTTGAGACAGCAGAACAAGCTGTAAACACAAAATATTAGCATTATGCAGTTGTTCTGATTGGGCTGTATTTTCGATATATTAGTGGAACATTTGGTTCTATGTAAACACAGCTAGTTAGTCATGTAACCCACTGTCCCTTTGTGCATTTGATTTCTTTTCACTCATTCCTTTGTTCTACTTCTTTCTTCCTCCTTGTGGTATTAAAAGTCAAGAAACAGCTTTTGAAATTTGAGATGTATACAAAATGAGCTATAGAATAACTTCCAATAAGATAAGATATCAAAAGTGGTGATTAATTGCATGTGTAAAATGTGTCAAAATATTTCTGTCAAGTGAATAATCAATAATCAACTAGCACAGAGCTCAAAACACCAGTAATTGCTGGTGTCTTCACCTTTGTAAGTCGCTTTGGATAAAAGCGCCTGCCAAGTAAAGTAAAGTAAAAGTAAAGTTAAACAACAAAAAACATCATCTCTGTATTTCCAAACACACAAATGTTGGAAATATATTGCTTTTCTGAGAAGCTGAGCCCTAATTGTTGCACAAAAGAATAATGATTTGTGTTGGCTTCCAAGAGAAATCTCTGGTCCCACTACTTCCCTTCACCTTCTCCAGAGTGGGCATTCCTGTATAGATTAGCTGGAAGTCTTTCCTGTTCTATTGAGGATAATCCCTCGAACAGGACTGCTCGGATCTCATATTAAGATTGATTTAGGCACAGTGAACTTCGGTTAGGTGAAGTCTCCACTTTCATGTAATGATGTGGCTGTTCCAGTTGTTATATGTAGCTTGTGGAGAGAATAATGGCAGACAGAAGAAAGGAGAGGAAAGTGAAGGCAACTTTTTTTTTTTTTTTTTTGCCATTCAAACAGAGTTCAAAGTCATCATGTGGATTTGAAACATGAATTAAGGTCACTGCAGCTCAGTCTCATTGAAAGTGTGTGTGTTAGTGGCTTGAACAAGGGTGTCTGGGAGTTAACTTTTTAAGATGTTTGAGGTTTTAGGGATATTTCCACATCAGGTTTTCCTTCAGCCTCACACACACACACACACACACACACACACACACACACACACACACACACACACACACACACACACACACACAC
>JAUYWH010000001.1:7963391-8009545 GCA_034779795.1 Ctenopoma multispine
TAGCAGCATAACTAAGAGATGGTTCAGAGTCACCTGAGCCATCTCTAACTATAAGCTTTATCAAAAAGGAAAGTTTTCACCCACAAGCCAAGCATTTGCCGCTAAACTTTTATGCCGTTGCTGGTTCTTTCTATAACCTGTTTCTTCCTGTAATACTGAAGCTTTGTTGCTGTAGCTCATCAAAAATCAGCCTCTCCCACTATCACCTTCAACTCCTCTGGATCAAATTTGTTGTTGTTGATTTTCATATTGTTGTTGTTCTTTTGCTCTGGTTTTCTTTCCACTCACCCTAACCAGACAATGCAGATAGCCGCCCACCCTGAGCCATTAAAGGGAGTTTTCCCTCTCCACTGTCGCCCAGTGCTTGCTCAAGTGGGATTGTTGGGTTTTCTTTATATTTCTATATATAATCATATCCTGGAAGGCCTTAAACCTTGTAAACACTGTAAAGTACCTTGAGATTAATTTTGTCATCCTACTTTAAATACGGCTGCCCCACCATGTTTTTTTTCAACCACTTATTTCTTCTTAGCAGATCACCTTTAAAACACCCACAAATGAAACAAGAAAAACAGTTTCTGTATCTCTGCAGATTGTTGTTGCATGTTTTACTCTTTCTTTTGGTTTTCTAGCCTCCAGCTTTACCATGTTGATTTGCAACAGGCAGCTGTTTACAGCAAAAAAAATACTATTTGCTCCTTCTCCAGCTCCACAGACAGCAGCATGCAAACTTTTTCCCTTTTCTACAGTTAAGGTGACATGGTGGAGACCAATCCTAAAGAGTGACTATTGGACTATCTAACTGTTCCCTAACTTTATAATGTCAATATAATGACAATATTTGATGGAATGTGCTGTGCCCGTTGTGCTGCCCTCACAAAATACTGTACGATCACAGCAGGTCAGCTTAAAAATTTAAGTTTTATCAACTAAAATCAAACTTTATTAATGTAGCCCAATATCACAAATCACAAATTTGCAGTAAGGGGTTTTACAATGTGTACAGCCAATGACATACTCTCTCCTTATACCCTCAAGAAAAAACATGTAAAAGGGGGAAAGATGAAAGAAATCTCATGAAGAGCAACAGAAAAGAGGTCCCTCTTCCAGGACAGACAAGGAAAAAGTTGTTTTGTGTGCAAAATTGAACAATATAGCAGATTTACAGTATGGACAATATGTATTATCTAAACTCAAACATATAGGTCAACATATGGAGTACGTTTCCAAAAATATTGGAATAATGAATTGATATTTACTTCTAAAGAAATTAGAGGGAGCCTTTTCTTGTTTTCCTTCTCATGAGTAGTGTTTTACAGAAAATAACTGTAATTGCTTTTTAGTAATGCAAAGATTTAAAACTTAGCATTACCAAGCGCTACTGTCCAAATTACACTGTTAATACTAAAACAAATGAGACGAGTATTTCAGACATGCTATAAATTTTAATAGACATATTGATATTTCTGAGGAGAAACAAAGTTATCCCTACTTTTATTTACAATACAGAAATAAAAATGTCACATACAGTACAATAGTAAAAACAACATAGAGAACTTAAATAATTATTTTATTTGTGTAACTACTTAAATAATGAAAATGGTTATTCTATTCACACCACGCCGTCTCAGCAGCTACAATGCAACTTTCACATTAAGTGCTAAAAAAAATGTATAATTTTCCTTTTACAGCATGAATTCCATTTTGACTCATTTAGACCTGGTAGAGTTGATTTATTTCAGCAAACACAAGCGAGGTGGGAGATGAACAACAAATACATCTTTTTTGGACACGGGACTTTCATTAATCTCAATATTTGGAAACTTGCTTTTCAAAATAAAAGTTGGGAGACAGCAAAAGTACAACTGTTTGCCTTTAAAACATTAAACACAATGACCAGTGGTTGTGTCAAGATTCAATAGCAAAAGCTGAAATGTAGAGCTCTGAGGATACGTTTTTAGAGAATATGAGCATGCATACATACATGCTATCTAGCATGTGAAGAGACACAACACATCAGTGTGGCTCCAGACAATCGCAGTCTGTGTTTAACTGTTGTTTGACTACATTTAGGAGTCAGTTGCTCATTAGAGCATAATGTTCCATCTTGACATTTTCTTTTCAAACTTATCTTCATTAGACATATTCTCAGGTTAATGTTGAATCTGCTCTCCCCAGATAAGATCTGTCTCTGACTGTGAGCTTCTTCCACAGTGACATGGTGGCCCGACGGGATCTTTGATCATCTCACAACAGACACACATTTCTGACAATGGTAATGAAACCACATGTGAGGGTAAAGAATTAGATGGACTCAGCCAACTGCTCTGAATTACTCTATGCAGGCACAGACATGCATTACTTTAACGTGGGATTAAAAAATTAGACAGAAATGTGACTTCATGTCTTTCTTAAAAACTGCATATGTATAAGTACACAAACATGAAATGGCATGAACTGACAAGTTTAGTGTAAAACTGCTTTCTATAAACACCATTTTCTCCCATATATTATTAAGCTTAAAAAAATAAACCCTCCTCTATGATAACAATAGTAATGCTATATATTTTTTTTTGTTTTTTTTTTGCAATGCTAAGTAATACTTAGGTAAGCTCTATTGGAAATGTACATCACCGCGCTAATGTATCTCTTCCCTTTGTAGTTTTGAGTTTAGGTTCAGTTTCAGTGTGTGACACAACGAAAGGAGTTTGTTAAACCATACCTGCACTGCTGTGGTGTGTGTGTGTAAATGCGAAACTACTCATTGCGCTTTTAATAAATGTGTAAGTTCATTTTGAATATTAAAGTGAACGAAACAAAAAAATGAATACAGTGTATGGAAACCAACAACTCCATCCGGATTGTATGAAACTGGCTTTGACAGAAGTACAATGTTCTCACTCAGTCGTTGCTATTTCCGTATTAGATAAAAGTTCTCTCTTGTAGATCCCTTCTGTACACTGATAGCAAAAGAGTGTTGCAAAACAAAGTATACATATTGCATACTGCGATAGCTTTTCATGACGATGTGCCCACAAACGAAATACAAAATCATAAGTGAGAAAACATGGTTTATTATTAGGACCTTTAGAAACAAAGCACTGCGGGCTTTTTATGAGTGTCCCTTAAAAGTCTGTGTACTGTATGCAGATGTTTATTTTGCTGGGTTTTGAATGAACCATGAGCACAACCTGGACCTTCAGTCATGCCACTTATCAGAACTTTGAATCCCAAGAGAATAACTGAAAAATCACCTGTCTCTGCTGAAATGCCTCAAACTCCATTTTTTAGGGGGTCTTAAGTAAGGAAACAGCCCCTGAAAAAATCCAATGTCTCGGGTTAAAATGCTTTGTTCCTGTGGAGTTCCTGTTCCTGTGGCGTGTAGGCGTTTTCTGAACGAGAGAGGAAATGTCTTAGTGGAACTTCATCTTACTGCTGGTCTGCAGGTCTCTCTGAAATGTGAACACGGCTTGGATGCCAGGCCTGGTGCTCAGGAGCGAGTAGCTTATAGGCAAAAAAAAAAAGGAGAAGAGTTTGGTGATGTGGATGAAAAGCAGTCTAACGGGGCTCCTGCATGTGTATTCGTGTGTATGTGTACATGCCTATGTGGGTGTGACGGAGGTTCAGAGGCCATATCATGGACACCTCGTCAGAGTCTGCTGGTGGTGGTAGGTAGATTTGTGTCAACTTGAGGATGACTGTGGGGAGCAGCCCCCTCAGCGCACTACTATACGATATAGCTGGTCAGGTCCAGGAGATATGAGGTCATGTCAATGATGTGGTCCAGTATGCCATCTTTCTCTTGGTCATTGGGCATACCCCGCTCGCTTTTCTCACACTGGGCGCCAGAGTAGCCGCTCTTACACAGGCACTTGTTGGGCTCCATACACACTCCTCCGTTGCAGCAAGCTGGTTCACATTTGGCTACATTAAAGTGAGGGAAGAGAAGAAAAACTTAGGGTGTAAAGCAAAGAAAAGATGCTTCCCAAAGTCCCAAAACATCAAATAGCCTTTGATGATTTATAAGAAAATTTGTTGCAGGCCTACTGTGCATGTTGTGCATTACTAAACCACATTTACACATCTGGAAAGCAACAACACATGGATGTTTGTCCAGATGATACAACTATGAAAGCAGTAGATAAAAATCCAGTAAAAGGCACTCACCAACACGGCAGAAGGGTCCCTCCCAGCCGGGGCTGCAGCAGCACTTGCCAGTAGGAGTGCAGTGTCCGTTCTTACAGTGTCTAGAACAAGCTGTCATCAGCAGCTCTGGAGGCTCCACTTGACGCTGGCACTCCTTAGGGGCATGAGGCCTGCAACAGTTAAAAGGAAAAGTCAGTATGTGGACATACAAGCTTCACATGATTTTAATCTATTTATCACTTACTACCATTCAAAGTCACATTACTAGAGAAAGTACAATGATTAGTAAGGATAGTGAGCAATTTTAGGTAATAAATTTTTTTTATTTAAAAATAAAAATGGACTGAAATACCAACTTTTCAGATTTTATCATTTTAAACTTCAGAGCCATTGCTGAGGTGTCACATAGAGAAACTGGCAGGGTTACTGTGTGCAAAGCATAACTGAGTTCTTCAGTGTCCACAGGTTGTTTGGGTGAGTAATGGATAGGTCTTCCTTTGTCTCTTTTTAGGTGCGCTATGTTACATGAGTCTGTTTAGAAGTTTGAACCTTTTTGGTGGGAAGTCACACGAACATCATTTCTTATTTGCCAGATCATCCAGTTTTTGTGCAAAATTCATTCATAGCATTTCTAAAACATCCTGTGACAGAGAGACAAGGGCAGGCTACTGTTGGTTAAGACTAAGGCACACAATATCTCATGTTTATACTATGTCTAATACTTAGATATGATGTATTGGGATATTTGTGGCCACTATAATATAAGGGAATTTCAAGTGGAAATTTATCCTCAGATCATATCCCTGGCTTCATAACAACTTTTGTGGAAAGCAATTTTGGGAGAATGACATTAAATTGTGGGATGGCAATAGATGGATGGAGGGATTTAAGCTGTACAACAGAGACAATGCTCGTGTTAAGTTTTATTATTTTGACTCATGTTTTTTCGTTAAAATTCTCCCTACTTGAAGAAGAATACCATGCATAAAGGGTTCCACCTAATATAAACATAACTTGGAAAATGCAGACACACACAAACGCAGTCATCTCCACACCATATGTGTAAAGTCTACACACCAAACAGACGTACTATGATCGTTCCATATTAAGACAAACATCCAGACACGCAGCAAATGGGCTGAAGCAGTATTATTTCATATCACGCTCTACAAATCTGGAAATAATACAGTGTGTGTGTAATCCAGTTCAAATGTGAAGGGTCTCTTAGCGCCTGCTGTGCACACACACACATACACACATATATGCAGTATGTTCTGTGTGTGCTGCATTTGTAAAAGAGAGAGAGGACAAACTGGTAACTGGAATCCTGTGGACTGATGCTGGTATGTGACTGAGAGGCATGAGAATTGAGGTCAGTTTGTGTGAGTGTATATACACAACAGTATACTGTATATATGTAGTTCTGGGAGTCCAGGGGAGAAAAGGCTTCATCAATCACCATCAGAGGGCAAATGAGCAGTAGAAACCAAATTGAGATGGAGATTCACGAGCAGGGAGATCATTTTATAAATTACAACTTAAATCAGCAATTTATTTAATTTACCATATTGCATCCAGCTGGGTAGCTGGTAGAGACTCTTACCTTCTGACTTTTAGTAGAAGCTTGATAAATATTTTCATTTTACCTATTGTGCACATTTGAACCACAGATTCCAGAAAGAATCTGTCTGTCAGTATCTATAATGTGTGATGATAACTGTATTCATGTGACTGTGTGAGTGTTTACTTCCTAGTTTGAAAAATGTGTTGCAATCGCTCTGACAGACACTTTAAATGATAGCAGCGACAGTACTTTGACTTTGTGTGTGTGCTAAATTTGCTTCAAATTTAGAAGATGGAGGTTGGGGGGTTGATTCCCATGCTCCCATCAGCAACCTACTCCAGACTCTGTCCGCGCTGGCTTTTGTTGTTGCAGGCTGCATGTAGTTAAAAAACAACGAAGAAGGGAAGCAAACAGAAAGAGAGCGAGAGAGAGAAAGAGTAAGTGTCCCTGGGGGATTTGGGGGGTCTGTAGCTAACACTGTTAATAGCAGGCAGGGGTCAGCAGCGCTACTAAACAGTCTGTACGACTGCCAGGGTGGCTGTGAAAACAGCACCTGCTGGTAGCGCCACTTGACAAAGGCAGCTGGGTCAACAGCCACTGTGGGAATTTATCAACTTTGGGAGGGGTGGTGTATGTGTGAGAGCAGCGGAGTGGGAGAAGAGAGACAGTGCTCACACATGGAGTAGTTACAAGGACAGAGAGTAAGATGATGACGACATAAATGAGATATTTGCATAGGATCACATGATAATTAAGAAGATAATGGGGGGGTGGGGAGTGAGTGAAGCGCACAAGTTGATGAGTAACAGCTTGGCTGCAAAGATAAGACAGAACTACCAAGATTGATGTTGGTTAAGACTGTCGTTCTGTGGTAAAGTTTGCCCTCCCCTCTGTCCTACATCGGCTAAACATTAACATATCTGAACACTGACATCCATTCAGGTCTTTGCCATCAGAGCGGTGTGGATGCTATGCTTCAAATTTGTTCCTCATCTGTTTGATTATGTTTGTCAGTGTGTATGTGTGTGTGTGTTTAGCTTATTGGCTCACAGGGTCTGTTTGACTGACATGAGGTATATGTGAGAAAAGGGCTGCGGAGTGGTGTACATTGTGCGAACTAACAATGGCTTAATCAAACGGCCCAGTGTGGTCTCTTTTGCTGTTTTGTCATCTGACTCCATTGTTTGGAGGCTTCTTTTGTAGCTTCATTCCTTGTTTTAATTGTGCAAGAAATTTACTGTGTATTGTAGAAACCAGGGCTATTCAGCGGGACTGGCAAGCAGCTTTGTCAAGGGGAGGACCACAGCAGCGATGCAAGAAGATTTAGAAGGGATAGGAAAATAAAGAAAGGACTTTTTTCGGCAGCTTGCTGGGAGCTAGCGTACCACACGCTCACACAGGCTGAAAAATGTGCAAGTTCCTGTGTACCAACCACCCACGTATCTGTATACACTGAACACAGAGAGTAACACAGATTAATATATCCACAAATGAGCACCCACAGTCTCCCCTGCACACCCAGTGATTTGGGACTTCCATGGCTAAAGCAGTTCATGAAGGAGGTCCCAGAACCGTATGTGAAGTTCAGTATGTCTCTTTAAGGTCTCTGCTCACTGTAACTCAATTGTAGTAGCCTGCAGCTGGCAAAATGTGAAAAGTCCTTCAAATTACAACTCTCCTGTCTTCTCCGTGGAGAGAGGCTGTAACAGGACAAATTGTATTTTACACCAGAATTCAGCAAGAGGTCTGGCTCTACAAGTAATCATAAGAGCAAGTCGGAGTCTGTCCATGCATGGATGGAGGGCAACATGTCCCTTATGATATGGTAAACATGTAACTTTGCTGCATGGCTCCATTGGTGCATTGTATATACACAAACAGTCCAAAACAAATCTGTTTTGTGCTGCTTAAAAATGTTTTTGTTTGTCAGTATGTTTTTTCTTCTCAAAAACGAAAAGCTTGTTCTGGCATTATTTGTTCCTGGCATAAATACAATGCCCTCATTGTATAAATAACAGTTATTAAATGCAGACTTAATGGGACTGAAAACTAGCCAAACAAGCTCATGAATACTTGACTATATTGTATATAGCAGCGAGAGTGTTATTTTATGTTTAAGGTCCATATAAGAAACAAAACTGTTTTGCTGAAAAAAAGTTGCTGAAAAAAAGCAGCAAAGATATACATAAAACCCTGCATTTTACATTTTCACTCAATCACACAATAGAGTATTTACATATTTCACTCTTCCCTTCTGATAATACTCTAATTTTTATCTTGTGCTGAAGTTGTTATACGACTTACATAAAATACTCTGAACAGACAATAATATTGAAGGCATTTCTTTCCCACTACTATACTACAAATAAGTCCTGTCTCTCTCTCACACATACACATACTAGTGCACCCTCATACCACACACTCCCAGCATGGTTTAAAATGCATGGTGGCCTATTTATTATTGGAGGGGTACTCCAACTGACAAACAAATACCTAGAAATGAAGTCATCTGGCCAGGATATGTTTACACAAACACTGCTGAGGGATTTTATGGCTGATCTTTCCCTGTAAGCCTTTACCACTCTCCCTAACAATTCCTCCTTTCTCCCTCTATGTTCCCAAACACACAGTTGATCAAAACACAGTGCTAGATGCTATACTGGACCACAAAAACCACTATAGTCTAAAACAAAACTGTTTCTGAGAGAGCTTTAGGCTCCAGATGTCCCTGCATTATGGAAGAGAAAAGAGGGGAGGACCACCAGACTTGATAACACACTGAGGTCAGACACGTTAGCTATCCCATTTACTCCCCTGTCACTCGCTCTCTCCACCCTCCCTGTAACAAGAGCCTAATAATGAAGCCAAAACGTATTAGGAGTTAGGACTCCAACACCACAAGATCTGCACAGACTAAACAAGTTCAGTCGATGGTGGAAAGAATTGTTCTTTGGGAGAAATACGTTCAGTAGTCATGCCAGAAAACATAAATTCAAAGCGAGCCACCAGGGCCCCTTTAAACCATCTGTGGTATAATTAATTGCATGGGTGGCACTGTCGTCACCCAGGAATGATCAGCTGTGGATACGTTTCTATTGTGATCTGGAGGCATGCAAATTAGCTCTCTCTGCGTCTGCTTCTCTTACTTTATCTCCCTCTGTTAATCAAATCTGATTTAGCCTAAAGAAATGTTATTAGCTTGGGACTTTTCCAGTTCATTCAGTAAGTTCAAATGTGAACACATCCCACTTATTGACCTGAGGACACAGACTTAACCCAGCCACAATATGTTCTCCTGACTTCCTTTAAAAATTTTGATAAGACGATAGGCAAAACTATGGGAGGTTCAGCATGAAACCTTAGACGCTATTGGTCTGAGTTACAAGGTCTGCTTATGTTTGAAGTGATTTCTTTACTTCCAGGATGATATATCAGACAGGAAAGTTTATATATCCTTCTAGTGTTGGATGAATTCGTGCCCTGTCTGCATATTTTCTGGTCTTGAGTGACAAATGTTTTTCACATGTACTTGGTTTTGCAGGAACAGTTTATAGATCCATCACTATCTGAATGATGTCTAATACTGTGATGCATATGGTAAGTATTATGACACAGTGACACACACACACACTTGAATTATGAAGCTGCACTCACATGTGCTCCCCAAACATGCCAGTTGTTTAACATCAACTAATTAAGCATTAGACTGCACAGACACCATTTAAGGAAAAACGGATGTGTGTGTGTGTATGCTGCAGTTCTGTTTACCCCTATCCATCTAATGATGTGTGCGTGAATAGAATAAGTGGAGGTTGTATTGTTGACAGCAGGTGACTTTATGTTTTCAGAGCGAAAAAACCCCCAACAACTCGGATGTCAAAAAGCTCTGAAATTAATCAGCAGGCAACAGTTACAAATGCGGACATTGTCAGCTAGTCAGTGTTGCTGTTAGCAATACCTTACGCTAACATTTTGAAAAGCTATGATTATTCTCCTGTTACTGCACAGCATTTATTTTGGCTGAGGCAGGTGGTGATGTGATGACTTGTTGAAGGGCGTAAAGGTTCTGGCCACCACAAATGTGTGCAGAGGGGACCTGTGTAAGTCTAAGAAAGAACCGAGAAGGAGAATAAGATGGAAAATACCTTCCTTATGTGAAAAGTGATTAGCTATAAATTAATGTTTGCATGAGAGTCTGGTCTTGTATGATATACTGTATGTGGGGTTATTTTAGCCTCACCAGCAACACCAAAACAAAGGCATCATGAAATCAGGGACTGCAAGTTGGTTGGACTCTCATGTGACAACGTGTACAGGCAGCACAGGGTTAGGTTGACTTACTGAAGACCCATCTATATACCCCTAAAACCTACAAAAATATACTGGCTTAAAGAATATGACACACTCAAACCGACCCCCAAGATAAAGAAACCGTACTTCTCGATTGTACCTTTTGGGGTCCACCAGTTTGTAGAGTTTCCCACTGTGTGACTGTGCCATGCTTTTACTGCTTGCCAATATGTAGACCTCACCTGAAAAAGAAGAAAAGTCACATGGAAATGATCATTTTGCATGACTTGTATTAAACAAACAAGTGCAATAACACAAGTCGACACAATTCACATGCAAAAATGAGGAAAGGAGACAAAAGGGCAGCACACAGGATATGAGGAGTGTAGCTGAATCTTCAGCAATGTTGCACTTGCCACAGGACTTAAAGAATGAGTGAAATGGGATAATTGGATACTCATGACTGGGAACCAGGCAGATAATTTAATGAGGAACAAGCCTGCAAGAAAATTCCATAAAGGGACAAATTGTAAACATATGTCCATGGAGACACATACTTTGGGACACACGCCCGCCCCTTCCATGATTCTTGCACCGCTTGCAAATCATGATCAAATGCAGGAATCTTTAAATACCTCGTTAGACCTGGCAAGAACTGTGATCAAACATTTTTGATGGCTGTGTGAGCGATCCAAATCATGTGTTCATTTTAATCAGAAACACCAGAGCTGACAGTTAATAATTCTGTGTGTTTGGTGGGGTCCAACTGGTAAGCTGTTCTGTATCATATTAGTTCGCTCACCTCAGCTCACCCGATCTTATCTTTTCTTTCAGTTCCCCAGGTAAAGGGTAATACAGCTCTATGAATTTTTATGCTCATGCAAAACATCGTCTTGCAAGTGGTTCAATACCACGAGGGAATCTTTGGGGTAGCATTGCTTTCTTATAGAAATGACAATTAATCCAAGTATATGCTATGTAATGTTTGTTGGAAAAGTGCCAAAGTGAAATCAGTTTTCAGAAAGTGTTGAATGTCTTCTTTTTGGCTAGATGTTGCACTTTTCAATTGTTTACAGACAGTTATTTTATTATTTTCCTAGGACTAACCTAGTTCATCCTCTCCAAAACCCAAGAGATGTCCCACAATCATCGAGCCACAGGAGCTAGCTGAGCCCAGACACAGAGGTTTTTCCAGCCATTGTTCATCACTCCCTGGTGTTGACAACGTAGACTTCTGGAGGATCCGCAGGTTACTGGAGCACAGAAAAGCGACAGTTAGCAGCCATTACTTTGTGCTGTCTCATGAAGACTGTTAGATGATGATGTATAGTATGTTCTGTGCATGACACGCACATGTCTTAAATTTACAAATCGTGTACAAATGAAAATTTGAATGCACCTCATTTACACCCATACTGGCCAAGCTATAGCTGAAATCTGTAAGTGCAAGCTTTACTTTTCACTGACCCGTCTTCACCCACCTTCAGCCGATGTTTCACATGGCGTTATTTAAAACCTTGGCTTTTAGTTAAGTTAACATACATCACGCATGAGACATCACCCAGCCACAATAATATATCCCAAAATTGTAACGAGTCACAGAATTAACTGATCGCATATTGTTTTAAATGCAGTGCCAACTCCTGATAGTTTAATTTCCCCTTGCTATTGACTTCCTTTGATTACTCAAGTGTCAACGTTTGACATCAGCAAAGTAGGATAAATTACAAACTGAAGAAAAGTGTGAACAGCACAGGGAAGAATGTCGATCTTCCATGTAGAGTGAATAGACTTGCCATAGTGGTGACAGTAACATAAAACGTGGATGAAACTCTGTGTTTACTTTGGCATATACCTATTCAAAAGACACAATTTTGTGTGTGAGAAAAGAAGGACGATTCATGTTGATCTCAGTAAGAATGGAGATGTTTCTAATAACTCCTAATTCAAATGAACTTAAATGCCAACAGGCTAAAACCTCTACAATGTGTTCAAAATAAAGGGAGTGCCAAGCTTTCACAACATACAGAAACTTGATGTTTACTCACATTGTTTAAGTACTGTTTCAAAACTCAGCCGTTTTTTCCTTACTCACCCATTTCTATCTCCAAACACATAACTGCCATACAGTCTTCTCGACTGGCAGCCCCTGTAGATGAAACCTCCCACAGGTGGTGCCCCCCCAGTGGACTGCAGGTCATAGACAGAAGGCTCATTTTCTAGAGTGACAAGGAGGTGAAGATCTGACTTATTATTTTACTCAGTGTACACATCACCAGAAGACAAAGTTTTAACATACAACATCTTACTGAGACAATGCATTATTTGCCATACTAATCAACCTGTTCTCTTTAGCGACTGTAATCTACAAAGTTACTTAAGTGGTTTCTATAACTTTGCTTACAATAATAAAAGTATAAGCCATGTTTACTTAATTATGGCAGTAGTTCCTTAGACACAATGCTTGTATGGTTTCTATTAGAGACAACTGTAAAAACAGGAGAGAGTCAACTTGATTTAAAAAGGAATGAGGAATGACTTCTTTCATGGCTGCCAAATTAGAATTTAATATATCTTTATTAAAACTGAAAGAGAACATATTCATCTTTTATCTTTTTGTTGTATGTGATACTGAGGAACCCATGGGAAGATTTCTTGTTTACAGTTGTCTTGGCAAAGGGGAATATGAATGGAGGGTTTGCTGCCTTAAATACAATACAATCCTAGACTTTGTGTGCTCATTTCCCAACAGTAATAACTTACCCTAACCCTACCCTAACTTTAGAATTTGAGTAACCATCTAAATCAGGCATCCAGCCAGGGAAGAGGTGCTCTGTGATAAGAGTCAGTGTTCTCAGTTGGTTGAAAGACTGATATGTGTCGCCAAAGCAGCAGTCACTGTGGCAAAGATAATAAGCCCAATTTATTTTGGAAGAAAGGGCAGTATTTATTTTTTTTTCTCAAAAGATGTATGGTAAGTATTGTCAAGTCACTGGTGTTTTTGATTATTTTATTAATATGAGAAGAACAATGCTCCTTTCAGCTGTGTCTTCAGCAATGCTAAACCATCATCTAGACATTTATTGTCTAGATGATATCATATCTACACTCCACAAGGGGGAATCACTTTTGCATTTAACCTTCACTGTCTCCGCACTCAACCTGACAAGTTTTCTAGACATGTTGCACAAACACCATGTTCCTACAAAATGAAAGCCATTTGAAAGAACAGATGTCGTTTTCCGCAGAAAAGATATGAAAGTTTATCCAAGAGGTTAATGGATTTTCATTTCTTCCTGGAGACGTAATGCCATCAAATACAAAAAATATTTTTATCATAACCATATTAACATTGCAAAATAATGAACTCTATCCAAACTTAAAAAAGGTCATGAAGATTTTTTTTTTCTTATCATGTAAAATTTAACTGACCGTAGTCTTTCCCCTTAGTAATCTCCAGTATCCTTCCTGCTGATGCATTCTTGCCACTAGCATCTGTACAGAGGATCAGCAGACTTCCATTGTCTGTCTGAAGTCGATCCACCGTACATCTACAATACAGAATAAAAAGGATGAACTCAGGAGAAATAGACATTATGTCAAGCAATTACAAGGTGGTAACCTGGCATAAGAACAATGTGATTTTATGAAACTCTTCTCCAAAAGCAACAGTAATAAAACATCTTGGGACAGTATTAAGACTATTGCAATTAAAACTATGGAACCTTTGACTCTGTCATATTAGCATTTTAAGAGTGGTTGCTGAAGTTTCCCTTTAAGATAAGGTAAGGTACATTCAGGTGCCACGGCAGGAAAAGAAACAATTACATCAGATATGAACCAAATAAATGTATAGTACGGTACACAAATACAGAATACAGCAATAGTTGTAGTAATAAAAATAATAAAACAATGAAGTGCTTTACTACATGAGAGGCAACAGCAACACCAAACTGTAAGTGCCATAAGCTCTGCAATCAGGAAAAATCAGTCTGCAATTATCCGAGTCACTTCAGTTGCTGGGAGCAACAGAGGCCGAAGTCTGACAACAGCAGAAACAAAGGACCTGCGGCATTGTTCCTCCACACACTGTGGGGGGAACAGCCCTGTTTGTCTGTCCACCCTCGCAAGCTGGAAACCATCCAGGTGAGCGAGGACTAAGTTCATTCAGCCATGTCCCATTCTGGTCCATGATTGGCCATGATGACTCATCCACTTGGGGAGAGATCTTTCCATTTTTCTTAGTGCTTCTGTCTAAACTCTGCACCTCTGCTTCCTCATGGATTTCAGGTCTCTCTCTCTCCTGGAAGCAGACCCACGTTTTGCAGAGCTAAAAGCTAATAGCAGGTGAGCTGTTGCTGTACACAATGCTGTTTCCATGGAAACGTGTGCCTCCTGACAGAGCCACAAAAAGTCCTCACGCAAACGAACACGGGGATCTGAAAGATCCCAGAAATTCCACATCTTCACCATCATATAAAAGGCACAGTGTGAGTTGGAAGAAGACAACCAACAAAAACTTAAGAAAAACTAAACAAAACACAAAAAGGGGAACTGCTGTAGCTGGCTGCCAAACAGGCGCCAACCTAGAACTCTAGAAATAAATGTTTGACTCACCTGCCTGGGTCATGTAATCCATGGGCAAAGATTTCAGGTGGCTGGTTGGTGCTGTTGAAGTATGGGTTATCCCGTGGAATGGAATAGGGTGATGTACAACAATCAGTGTCCACATCTACCCTTAGAGCGGATCCTGTGAAATCACTGCATTCAAACAAAAAACATGTTCAAGATAGCACAAGCTAGCAAAGGATTTTTGGGGAACAATCATTTATCCATGAGGTACTAACTTATTATCTTACCTGAGTCCATCCATTTCCTCCATGTCATCCAGGGTGATCATGCCATCTCCCAGGATGATGTGCAACAGACCATCAGGGCTGAAGAGCAACTGGCCTCCGAGGTGCTTCCTGTGCAACTCTGCCACTTCCATTAGCACTCGGACTGTTCTGGTGTCCACCTGGTTTGGGTTTTTCCTGAAGGAAAGAATGAAGCAGGTCATGGTACAAAAATGAAGATTCCATTCAAGTTACTAATATTTATTAAGAGTATAGACTTTATTAGAAGATCCCATATGTTGTGAAATATGCAGTATAAGAAATGAGTGCAAACCCCAGTTATCTCTTGTTACTTTAGAAAGTAAAATGACTCTAAGGTATGGATGTTAAATGCTGACATAACATACCAACCATAATCCAACATTAAATGAGTTGAAATAGTTTGTTGTCTGGCGACATTTCGTCTAGATCTAATGCATTACCTCATTAAGTCAAAGACAGTGGGTGGAACACTGAAGATGTAACACAGGCTTCAAAATGTTGCACAATTTCTAGTGCAAAGTGAGGATTTGGCTTCACAGTATCAGCAACAAATATTTCATGATGTGTTATTTTGGGTAGTCCTGCAATTTTTAAAGAAACTGCTTGCCAAAGAAAAAAAATACTCCCTAAACCACCATCAAATACTTAAACTGTCATTTTTCTATTGGACCCTCAAATTAAGGACTATACACTGCAGTCACTGTGACTGCATGGTAACATTAGAATTATAATTAGATAATTAAGTCAAACATACAACTGTGATTATGCAAATTAAAATGTAACACGCAAACATGTTCGTGAGGAAAGATTGTTTTCTTAATCACAGGCTATTGTGAAGGGAGTGTGAGGTATCTATATAGCAAAAGACAAAATTTACCGTCATCATGTTGAGAGTTGCACCATCACATACTGAGCAAAACATAGGGAGGTTTTTTTTTGTTTTTTTGGACAGTGAGCAACCCATATTTAAGGTAGATTTGGCACACACTTCTCCTATTACCTCGAAACGGTATATTCAACCACACGGAGAATGTGGTCATGTGGTCCGATGGCCCAGCGCTCTTGGTTGGTGGTGTAGGAGATGTAGAGCTTGCCATTCTTCTTGTAATTGGGGTGGAATGCCAGGCTTAGCAGGCCCCTTTCATCTCCACCCTGCAGTCAGATGAGAAACACAAAAGATCCAGGAGTTAATTATGTCCCTCCTCGGCTTCTGCTTGGCAGTGTGGGATTGGAATCACCCCCCTCAGCCATCTTCATCATCACCAAAACCACTACATGCAACCCCTGCAAACCAATAACCCCCACCCACTTTAATTCTTCAACCTCTCTAATCTCTTTTTTTAATTTATCCAT
This sequence comes from Ctenopoma multispine, assembly GCA_034779795.1. Taxonomy (NCBI): domain Eukaryota; kingdom Metazoa; phylum Chordata; class Actinopteri; order Anabantiformes; family Anabantidae; genus Ctenopoma; species Ctenopoma multispine. The sequence goes on from JAUYWH010000001.1 coordinate 7,979,622, forward strand.
CACATTCCCTTTCACACCCCTGCTATTCTGTCATTCTTTATTTTTCTACCCTCGGCTGTTTCTCTTCACACCTTCACCCACCTCTTTGAATATACCATTACCAACCATTATAAAGCATTTGACTCTGGGTAGAGGTGCGCCTCCTCTACAAACCCCCGCCTTTGCCTAGTCTTCTATGCAGCCTGGTTAATGTGCGCTTGTCCTTAGGGTCGGGGGCCCCTGTGACGCCCAAGCCCTCCCGGTGGCCCCCATTGTGCGGTGATTTGTGTGTGTAATCTTTAGGGGATATCCGTGAATGCTACGCTGAGTGGCTGAAAGAATTTATTAGCTCACTCACAGTTCATAGAGAGCACAAAAGTGCAGAGTGCTTCAGTCCATGCTTTTTGCTCCCCGTCCCCTCGCTCAAAATCCATGCAAAATTCAAGGCTTGGGGGAAAGCAGAAGGGGAGGAGGGAAGGAGGGAGGAGAGAGCACAATAAAAGAGGAAAAAAAGAAAACCTAAACAAGGAAGGAGCTGCCAACTCCCACTGTCTTGGCAACATGTTTAGAAAACATCTAAATTGCTTGTGTAATATGTAAACCTTTGTCTTACCCCGGAGGCAGCTACATCAGTTGTCACTACCCTGGTGGTCCTCCCATCATAGTTAGCTGTAATAATCAGCTATAGCATTTCATTCCCTAGGCAAGGCAAGCTAGGTCTGCCCTTTTTATGCTGTACTCTCCCTCACTATTTCTTCTATGACAAAGAAATGAACAGAATGCTGGGCTTAGGTAGAGTGTTTACGAAGCGGGCCCTGTGGCACCGTATCCTTCCAAAACACTCTTGAAATTTTGAAAAAAAACTAAAACAAAACAAGAGTGAATCATGCTGAGAGGTTATCAAACAAGCCTCATGTCAACAATTAACACAGCTGTCTCATCCCTCAGGTATTCCCTCTCAAAACAGTAAAACAAAATGAGTTCAGAAAAAGCCTATGTCACAGTCACATTATAAACAGGGATGCTGGAACTCCTGGAGATGTTTTGAATGCCATATGTTCAGCTGATAGCACTGACACAGGCCACAAGCAAATCAAAAGAGACGACTCTTTGTGGAGGAATGTACTTGAAGTAACCGTGAGCGACGACGTAGGACCACATGATAAGCCACAAGGTTTTATTAATCTGAATCTAAAGATAAAGGTTCTGAAGGTTGACAAATAACGTGATATGTGGCATTGGATGCAGCATACTGTACAGCTGGATGTGACTTGGAGCAGATGTGACTGCACTTAATAAATTAATTCTCCACCTCACCTTGAAATGCTGGACCTATATGTTGAACACCCACCAAATAAACTCGCCCTAGATCCAGAGCCAAAGGGGGACCACCAAACACACAGTGGTTAAATGGGCTGAAATATAAGCTCATGACCAGCTCCCTCAGCAGCAGGCTAACGGCAGAGGCACAAGAGCCATAAGAAACAAACACTGCACCGGAGAGTATTTCACAGTTGAGCCAATTCAAGGAGATACTTTGATTAAATAAGGATAAGTACAAATGTAATTCTGCTGAGCACTGATTACATTAAAACTGCTGCCAAAGCTGCAGAAGGTAAGATATTCTTGGCATTGCTTAACGATGAACATACCGTAACAACTGTAGACTTCATATATTGTCTATATCGATAAAGTTAAGTTTCATTGGTTTTAGCTTCTGGATTGGGGATTTAATGGCTGCATGTGGATTGAGGAGTTTTGTTCTGCCTTGTGCCGTAGGACTTTTAATCAACTACTACTTGTACACTTGTATGTTCTGCATATTTGTATTATTTAATCCGCTTGGGTTTTTATTATACAGCATATATACATGAAAAATGTCAGAGCTAAGCTGTGAAATTCTCTGCTTTATTATAAACACTGTACCTTCATCTTTAACTCCATGACTGTTATGGGGGCATCATTTCTAAACAGCATAAATCGACAAACTGCTCTCAAACTATTCAAATTACTGCTGTGTCAATTTAAAGACACATTCCTTCCATTTTTCTCTTGAATATATACTTCTATAGCCAGGCAGGGGATTCTAATTGGATCTCTCACGAGGTATTAGCTCTTCATTTTTCACAGACACCTGCCTCTGCATTCCTCTATTCCCTCCAACTCTGTACTCTTGGGTTCGAGCTTTGGCACTGTCCAAGCGTTGGCGTCACTCCACAGAAAGCTGGGAAAGTAAAGTGCGGGGATGAAGAGCCGTTGTTATCTCACATCTCATGGTGCATTATATGGAATGCTGACCCTGTCTGAGTGGGGGAGGGAGTGACACACACACACACAACACTATGATTTCCAGTTCTGCAGGGAAAGCTGTCTTTGAGTCACAGTGATGCATATGTTGGCTCATGCATTGTTACCCTGAACCTTTTGATCCTCACTGGCTTGTAGTCATTCCTCTGCCAAAAGACATTCCACATGGGTTGACTGGAGCAAAACAATGTCTACATCCTTCACTCAAAGACTACCTGAAGCATGTAGCCTCACACCTCCCTCACACACAGACAATTCTCTTATAGTCATCTCTCTGCTTTTCTCTTATACAGTGAGAATCACCCAGTCAAATCTCTACTGCAACACCTTTACTTGCTGATATATTAAAGTCCTCTACCCACCAAGAATGAGATAATATATCATCTAGGCCATATAGTTCACAGAAAGACTTTTCTGCTCTTCAGGCATCCCACTGCCTGGGGATAATAGAAAGATTAACATGAATATGACTCCACCCCTGCATCTAGATAGAGTAAATAGTGCAAATGAGCCACTAAGAGCATCTGTGTTTGGAGCAGGTACAGAAATGTTATTTAACTTATTTTTGGAAGTGATATACTTTTTTGCAGGCCCCATCACACTTGTTTCATGGGCTAAGATCAGTGAGTGGACTGTTAGCTTTAGGGTTTACTTGTAGAGGTCTTCATTCATAAAACTGACTGTATCTCTTCACAGGTTTCACAGGAAAAGATGCTGGATCACAGAACAAAAGGAAGATACCTGTATATCTAAGAGGAGGGTTACTGGCTATAAACTACTACCTGGAGGACAACACCAAACTATTTAATAAACAACTGCACTTCATTAATAGTACATATTCATACAGTCAATTTGTATGTTGGAATCATCGCTTGCTCTTTAAGTATAAAGCCTATGCACACACACCACCACGGCACAGCATTGTTTCTGTTGAGCTCAGCTGAACTTGCACCAGGGAAGATCCATGGAAGGAGGGGGGCTGAGGAGCACAAGGAAGCACAGAACATTACAATTAAAGCATGTGCATAGAGCTGATGATAAACCAGTCATCTTCTCTCTCCCTTGGGTGCCTGGGTTCCTCTCTCTGTATAAAGGCAGCCTCATCCTGTTGATGCTGCCAGTAAACACCTCAGCCCTCCCCTGGCCTTGTCCACCCCATGTGGCTAGGATCCCGTTCTGGCAGCCAACATCACAGAATAGGACTCTTGGGACCTGCAAGGGATCGAGCCACGTCTAATTGTCATAATGATCACTTTATCTACAATCAGTTAGGAGTGAATGATGATAAAAGACCTGAGCGGAGCAAGGAGCACATCCCGTAGGGGGCAGTTGCATATTCAAATGCTGTGCTCCGTTTGACTCCTTGTAAGCAAAGGGTCTTGTCAGTGGAGGAACAGGAGGCATGCGTGACAAATAAACTTCCTGTCTGGGAGTGTGCCCCATAACATTTCAACTATCCCATCTGCTTGTGCGATCTCAACAATTTCTGAACACTTTTCAAATTCATATTCTGAGATGAAGTAGGGATTGTGGGTAAATAAAACAAAAAAAGAAAACAAAGACACTACAGTGAAGATCAAGGTGTCCTTACAGTTGTATTATCCATGGTGAACACTTTGAGCTACAGCGTATATCATATTAAAAACTATTTAAATCTATAAATCTTTCCATTGTCACAAAGACGATACTTTAAGAACTAGAACCAACACACATTTTGTCATAAATGCTGCTTCTCTGTTACAAAACGTCTGCAATTGTTTCCAAAAATCTACATCAAGCTTGCCTGGGTTTATTGTTCTTAGATAGGGAGCTAAGCCAAACAGAAGCAGAACACATGTTTACTTGCCCCCTGACACCCCAATATCCTATCATGTCTCTCTTTTTCTGGCAGGCCCACTTTCATGCTGGTAGGTGGTCAAGAAGACAAGCAAAATGCTACACAAGACATGATTCCTGTCAGAAACACAGGTATATCAGTTGTTCAGCTCTATAGTACATATACATTACTAACCCAGATTTTACAGTAAGAGAGTAAAAGAAAGTGATCCCAGATGTCACAAACCTCAGATGAAAACTGTCTTTAAACACTAGACAAGGGTACAGTTTAAACCTGTCATCATATGGGGTATTGAGTTAGACACTATGTAGAGTACTGAGTAAGTCACCGTGATATTAGATCCCTTATGGAAACAATATGGGAGAGATTAAGAAAGCTATTAACCCATCTTGTGAGAATTAGCAGAAAATTAGCAGTGAGCACAATGTGTGTGCTGTATGTACAGTTAATTAGCAGATAATAGCGTAATGATTAGCCGCAATCACATTTGATGAATGACTGCTTGTTTGGTGTAATTATATAATTGAAGGCTAATAGTGCGCAGACATCACTTTCAAGGGCTTTGTCATGACTGAAGATGTTCCTCAAACATTTAGAAATTGCAAACTCTTATAGGAAAGACTAGTATTAAGGCCCTTACTTTTTATTGATGCTTTATTTCAGCCAAGCTCTTTTTATTTTCTCCTTCTTTCTTACATCTGTGTTAAAACTGCTGCCATTATACATTTGTAATTCCTTGAACAGTTAACACTGGCTCATTCCTACCTTGAGGCCGCTCTGCACCAGCTTGTGGATGTCCAGGAAGGGCTCTTTGATTAGCTCCAGATTATGGTTAAGTACTCTGACAATTCCTTCCCTTTCCAGGACAAAGAGCCGCTGGGATCCGTCCCCACAGTGCACCACGGCCACCGGCTGCCTCAGACCGCTCAACACCTCCTGGGCACAGTAGCAGTTGTGTTTGTATTTCCTGGGTAACAAGGAAGATACAAAAGGTCAGAGACTGATGGTAGTGGTGGGTTATCCAGTTATGAGGTATAAAGGTTATTGGAGAATATATAGTAGCAGTGTCTAAAAGTATATTAAGTATTAGGATTCACAGTGATTTTCTATTGGCAGCAATCTGATTAAAATCAGAATGGAATACATATCGATATACTTCATTGCCCTGAAAGTAGTTTCTCTTGCCATTTGTCTAAAGCTCTTGTGTCTTAGTTTTGAATTGGGAAGATGAATTAAGATTGTCAAAGAGGGAGGAAAAACAGAGTAGCACCGATGTGACTGACAAACCAATCGCACTTCAAAAGACACCCTCGTGTATCTTTATTCTGTGCCATTTTCATGATTTCAACTTTCACTATACATTCTTACCTGGTAGACCATTTTAAATGCACAGAGAAAGTCATCATGCAGCCATAACCCATGCAGTATGCACCAGAAAGCCTGTTCCTACCAACATTTTAAAAAGTTTATGCAACACAGATGACCTGTCTTCTGTACTGTCCCTGAACGCCTCACTAGTGCTACTGTGAGTAACGGTCATGCTGCGCGGTAGGTTGGCTAATGACAAGAAGAGAGGAAATATCTGATATCTGGGAAATTTATATCATTCTGGGTGTTGGGGAGCTGCTATTAAAATTCATGAGACTCCTGGAACTTCCATGAATCATGGGATGCTTGTTATTCTGAGAGTCTGCTTCTTTAAAATGTATTTGATAAACAATTTTATTGGCTTTTACCTTGTTTATATTGTGCGTATAGTAATAAAGTCAAGCGTAACGACATACAGATGTAAACTAGTTACATTTTATTTCACCTGTTTTCCTGCCTGCGGCCTGCTCTGTGTGGAGGAGCTGAGCTCCGCCCTCTGTCACAGAGACTAAGACAAAAAGAGGAGTGGCTGCAGCACAAACACTATATCTGTATTTACAGATCCCTTGATCTCACTCACTACTTTTTTCAAGCGCTAATAAAACGCATCCTTGTGAGTCACTCACACTGGTGCACACAAATAATTTTTAGCATACATACCTGATACTTTCTACACACATATACACATGAAATGCTCCCAGTGTAGCATTTCATTTTTTATGAAATCTGCCAGGACGAGCACAGACATTGTTTGATACTGACTAATTAAAAATGCCAAAGATTGGTACAGTGAATTGGATGACAATTTCCTGCAGTGTGATAGCACAACTCTGCACAAAGTCTGGACCTGAATCTCCCGACATTGTCCCGTGTTTATATGTGAAAATGGCTTTTGTCCTTTTAACAGATCTGGAAAAAGTAAACCCTCCTCTGTCTAACCTTCACTGTGCAGGCCCAAGAACTGTTAGGACTTTCTTAAACTCTGTTTCCTGTGAACATCTGGGCACAATGGACCTCGATTTTAAAGGAGGTACGAGCAGCTGATATTATTGACTACAGCCAATGACTAACCCACCCACTAGTAATGTATTATTATTATTACTCTTCTTTGTCCAGTTCTGCTTTCACACCATGACAAAGTGTACAACCAATCCCTCGGTGCATAGCACATGAAACACAGGAGCAGTTGATCGACATGCCTTAATTCCTTTAAACAGTAGTAATAATTAAAATTTTTGGCACTTTCTCCCAGCCTCTAACATTAGAGAGAGCCATGGTCACTGTCCTTTACCTGGGTAGACCTCAGCGGTGACAAAGGACCCCTGACTCTCAAAATGTTGGAAGATGAAGGGTGAAAGGAACACAGGAAGTACTAATGAAACCAAAAAAGTTCTCATGGCAACAACACATTGAAGTACTAGACAAAACATACTCAAAATGATAACATGCCATCCATAACATAACTCAACCTCAAGTGAAATAAGACATGGTAAAAGTTAGACTACAAACCTGCTGATACCTTCTATGTCCACATCTCCCAGGTAATTGGAATCTTGTGTTTGTGGTTTCTTTCGTTGAAAGTCTGGAAAGCATAGACTGGCATCTCTCCTCCCATAGTACTGGCAGAACTCATCCACGTCAGCTTGGAATAGTTCTAGGAAACACAACAGATACAAACATAGGCATAGGGGCTTTTACTCACTGGAGATACTGCTTGGTTAAATGACTTAATAGAATAGGCTCACATAGCTACCTAAATGAAAAAAATCTAATGAATTTTCTCCTGTTATTATTTTTATGCTACTAAAGCTCTATTTGCACAGTTGTTTATCGTGGATTTACTATGTGCACGTGGATGCATGAGAATGCACAATAGAGAACAAAACAATAAGTGAGAGTCAGAGGAAAAGAAAAAAGATATGATTTGCTTGTGTGCTCGGGTAGTGGGGGGAGTTATGCTTGATGAGCCAAACCGAATTCTGGCTAGACTGGGTTGAAATAAACAAGTGAAGAGAAAGTGGGCCAAACCAAATGGATCACAAATTAGACAGGACTCTGCTGTGAACTATGACTCCTCCACAGAGAAAAAGGTCCACATTCTTCACTCTAAATTTTAGTAAATGTACTGTCATCACTTTGATTTATGCTTATGCTGATATAAGCTTAACTAGCTTACCTTTAACTTTGTCAGTGATGAGGTTACAGTGCTATCCACTGAGTATCCACTCCTAGAAAATCACTGCGTATTATCTGTGTACATGAACTGTGTCTGTGTTTGAAACATTCATAGCACCTGCTGATGTGATAAATGGAGAGTCTGTGTGTGTCTGTGTGCTGTTTATTGACATATGCAAAGCAAAGCAATCATGAGAAGGATGATGCTAGATATTCTTTGACCCCGACATGACTTATTATTAAGTTATTAGTATTATTATTATTATAAAGACAAAGCAATCTTTAGTTGTTCTGCAAGAGAACACAGCTCAACACAAATGTTTGATAAAAATCATTGCCAGAAGTGTTGTTTCACTTCAATTAACAAGCTACTGTATGCAGAAAAACAAACTGAGCTACCTCATATAAAAGAATCCTACAAAAAAATCTCATTCATCTCGAAGAAACTGATCCTCAGACAAATCCTCAACGTTCCTGACCTATCAAATTTGTCATCCTATCCGGTTAAACCTCAGGACTTTATAAGGCTTTACTGGTGACATGTTTCATTCTGTACAAAGTAGGTGAGTTGTAGACAGCTTGTACCTGTGAAGATCTGCATGTCAAACTCAATGTACTTAATGATGGTGTTTTCCCTTTGCAAAACTCCAAAAAACAAGCCACTTATTTTCCCTTGAAACAAGTCTAACTGTTTTTTTATTACAGAGAAACAAATGGACACAGCATGTGAGATGAAATAATCAACTTGTTAAATATGGCATTTAATTCCAAATCATTTCAATGTGAGTGGTATAAAATTACTACAATATAATTTCTTATTTCCCCTGGACCTGCTGATTTACCTAAAAAGTAATAAGAGGTCTGTGTAAACATTGCAGTCACACACAGCTACGTCTCCAGCCAGTGCAGTCACAACACTGTTCTGGGGATAAAGAAAAGTGTGCAGTGGGTCTCGGAGGTCCTTTGCGACCTAAAAACAATCTTTGCAATATTGTTTCCTCTAGTCAATCCCTCAGAGGACAGAGGAGAGCAAACCAGTGATAAAAACACAAACAGGACTCTCCCTGTCCGTCCTTTCATCTCCATGTCCTGCCACACACCGACCGCAAGGGTTGACCGCACCAAATACTGGAGGTGATAGGATATCCCCTCAAACATCTAAACACAACATGAAGATCAAACACACATATAAACACACACACACTGCTCTTGCTATACCACCCACCCACTTGTGTCTGCAGTTATCTTAACCATGCTGGTTAGGGACCTCGGGTGCAGGGTAGGAGGATGAGTGAAGAGGGGAGGAAGATATAAGAGAAGCGAAGAGAAGGTGAGAGGCCTCTAGGCAGAACAAAGCGTCAAGGCAGTAAATTTCTTTATGGAGAAAAAGGGGCTTACTACACAGCCTAATCACGGACTAGAAGGAAGTTTCATGGGAGCAGGACGGCAGTTATGTATGCTGTAAAGGCTACTGTTTTATTTTAAAACCTTCGGCCAGTGATTTGGAATTAGCAAATGTTTAGGGCCTGTTATTTTGTGAGTTCATGTTCCAGATCCACAATTTAAGTATTTTTATGAAATATTTGAAAACACACACTAAGACAGGAATGCAAATGTGATTATTACTGTTTTTGCAAACACGGCACAAGGCATGCAACTTAATGGGGGAGATTTTTTTCAATCTTACTAATTTCTTTGTTGTTAGTAGGGTTTTTATCTATGAATTGCTAGCTTTTATAAATCCATATGTTTCAACAGAAAAACAAGATTGGAAATTCGTCTAATAGCATGAAAAAGAAAAACAGAATAAGAGAGAATGAAGAAGGAGATTGCGAAAGGTGAAGAGAAAGAGAGTGAGACAGAACTCTGTCCATATTCCCGACTCCCCAGCGCTAAAGTTATACTTCCATCTGGTTATCTTCCAAGGCAACCTGGGTGGCCCACCCAAAGTACTTGACATCTTGATGCACTTCAGCAGTTTTACATACACACAACCTTTGTAGAAAAATAAATGTGTCATTCGTCACCACATATGCTGATCTGTGGAGGGCTGAGGCGGGGAGGGGGGTTCAGTGGGGAGGAGCAGAGGGAGGGAGGATTCTTCTTTGGATTCCTCTCTTGAGCTTTTTTGGTTTGACTCTCTGGGCCCATATGTCTGTCAGCGTATGAGAAAGTAATGTAACTCCAGACAAGTTCAAGTGTTGTACATGATATGCCAGCAGGCCATTCGATGCAGACAAGGATGGACTCAGGTGGAATGTATGTTTGATATTTGACTTAAGCTGCAGCGTAACATGTGGGTGGGTTGCAGACAAGTGTGTTTGAAACTGTTCTCTGTTTGGAAATCTCAGCAGATCTAATCAGTTTGTGGCGACAGAGATTGGGAGAAGACTTGGCTAGAGGAGAAGAGACAGTGAAAGAGTGTTTGATCATGTTTGGTATGCACTCTGAAGGCACAGGTACCTGTGATCTTGTATCCCTTCAAAGGAAATTCTTTAGAAAACCAAATGCTTCCAGAGGCAGAAGGGTTCCTGTCATTTAATAATACATTTAATAGTACTGCATTCATAGTAGAGCTCATAGCCCAGAGACAGCTAAGGCCAGAAAAGCAACATTTCATCTATGTTTAGATTCATGTGAACACTACTCAAATGAAAAAATACTGACAGCAGAGCATGAGACAGGGGTTTTTAAGTCACAGTTTATGTCTGAGAATGGCAATGTGCCGGGCAGTCATGTCTAGACCACAGCTAGGGTGCTTATGCTTCCCGAATACAGAATCAACCCCAGGAGTTGAGCCTGGGGAACAGTATCCAGGAACAGGTCATAAAATAGTTCACTCTGCTCCAGTCAAGCTTTCTGGTACGCTGGTCCGACTGGGCCTGCATTTGTTAGTGCATACTGTCTGAGAAATTTGTTTTCACACCCGCTGTTGCAAATATAATATTTTCCATTCACGTGTCAGGAAATGTCTCAAATCTGTGTATTGTTACTACACCCAAGGTCTTCAAAAACTCACATTTTTGCAAATGTATGCTGCTTAAAATAAACTCACTTGATCCAAACAAATGTAACAGAGACAAGAGAACAAAACTTTCTGCACCTGGCCCCATAAACAGCTTGACTGAATACTGCATCATAAAAAGTACAAGTATCACTCTGCTGTTTGCTAGACCAAATGTGCTAAATCAGCCCGCAGACTAATCAGCAAACTGGTGTTGTGTCTACAGAACACCAGTCCGATTAATTTTACTGATGTATTAAGGTGCAACAGTAAAGCAAGGAGCGAGGCAGGCAACTAGCAATTGGGTGAGACAAGCTCAGCAAAAACGGAGGTGAGGTCACATGAGGTAAGAGCTGGATAAATAAATATTCACAGACCAGACTGACTACTGACGCACCACTTCTTGCGTAAGTCCAAAAATCTGCCAGTTCTACATGTGCAGGCTTAGTCTTAATGAGAAATGAATTAGATGTATTAGTTCCATTTCAAATGTATTAGTGACTGAACTGAGCAAGTATAACACGCTTTCAAATCCTCTCTTCATGTGTATATGTTTGCTTGCATATCACCAGGAAACCACACAGGGGGCTGTAATTCCAGTGACACTCGCGGTTAACATTATGTGCATAATTACCTGGTATGTGCCCCCTGCAGGTGTAGTAGAACTCGCGGCAGAAGTCCTGGCAGAGTCGTGGCAAATCTGGCTCTCTGTGTGGCATTTTCTCCGTGTCCAAAGAGTGGAACAACACCTGGGCGTTGGGGGAGCACCGAGCACATTTGATCTCCTCCAGGAGATGTCCACATTCTGTGTTGTTGGTGGAGAAAATCTGGAGACCACACACAACAAGGTCGATGACGGATTAAAATGGTGGGTTGTTAAAGTTTACCTCTTAATTCACATTGCACAGGCAAACCAACAAACATGTATTAGACTGGTATTTGGAGATGTTAACATTGTAAACATTACACAATGAAGTACGGAAAGTTTAGGTTGTGGGGTAAGTTTTTAAATCGACCTGCACCCTCTGGAGGGTTTTTACTTTTTTTTCAAGGACAAGCACATATAAGACCATGTAATGTGTCAAATTAATGGCTTTAATTAATTGTTTATAAGTTCTGACAGTAGAAAAACAGAAACACTTTCCAGCACTCCCCAGATTTTACTATTTAACAGCCCCAAATAAGCCAGTCCCACCTCAGCTCTCAATTGGTGCCTAAAGGCAGTGATCTCCACTCAATTAAGTGTGCTGAGTTACTCTCAACATACAACAGCCCATTCAGACAGCAGCTGTATGTTAACAAAGTCCTGCTTCCATATGAAAACTGAGATACTCTACTGCTGGCAACATAGCGTGAAGCAAAACTAGATGTCATAAATCATAAATCTTCACACACAACACATTATGTGTTGAATGACAATGGATTCAGGTCTGTTTATACTCAACATTATCACTTGCACATTGTGAAAGTCCTCAACATCTTTACCACAATGTGCATGAATGCACCACCATTCACACTTCAAAGGCACTCCTAATTTTCAATGGTAATAGTGGTGCTGCCTTTACAGTATCTAACACCTATAATATCCAATTCTATATCCTTTGATACTAATTTGTTAAACATTGAGGTTGGAACACCCTGTGTGTTTGGAGAAATAAACAAAGAAATCTTATCATCATTCACTGCCTACTTATCCAAGTTCACAAACAGTTAAAGTCAAATTACAATTCCCATGTCTGACATGATCCTAGGGAATGAAATGAATGAAGCCAAATAAGAGCCTCAAAGCCTGACTTGAGGTCATTACACAAAAGTACACAAAGAGTAAATCCAAAAGAAATTAGCAGGATTATGTACATAACAAATTAGCTGTAATAGAACATAATGTAATTTGTTTTAGGTCAAGAGCAGTGCTGCATGGGCAGCCATGCAGGCAGGCAGGCTGGTAGTGCTTTGCTCTGTGTGAGGTCCATGTGTAAACACCAATTTAGAGATAGACAGGCACATCATTCCCACTCTGGTATCAACAAATTATCAGACTGTCGAAGTCAATTACACCAGCGGACCCAAGGCCAACACATGGACACCTTACATTTTGCACTGATTGCAGAACAAACTGCAACTGAGGAAAAGTTTTTTTTTTTTGATTGTTTACAAGTTCACAAAAACAGGTGGCAGACCTTCTAGCAAACGTGTGAAGATTTATCTGAACAAAATACCGACTTACACTCTGCCATTCACATCTCATCACAAAGCTACTAAATAAACCAGAAACTCAAAAGGGATGAGAAAGTTTCTACTCTATATAAACTCCCGTCGGAATCTAGTTTTTGTTCCGTTTTATCTGACTGTTGATGTTCACTCATAAAGGGAGTTCCAAGCTGGCTATGACCCTGTATGTGCGGTGTGTTCCTCCACACTCATGCCATGTAGTGTTGTGGGCATGCCTGCCCTCCTGCTCTAAATTGCCCATTGATTCCGTGTGCCGTGGGCTGGCACAAGGTCCACGGAGAGTAGCATTTGTGTGCTCTCAGCCATGCCCTGTGTCCATATGTTGCTGGGATGGGCTCCAATGTTGCCATCATCCAAACCAGAACAAGCGGACCTTTGTTTGTTGTCTTTTGCTGAATCTCAGTGAGCATGTTCCTCAAAAGCTGGGAGAAAATGGCAATGAGGCTCAGCAGTTTGCACTTTGCTGAGGACACATGCTGATCCAAGTCAAGAACTGAGCCATATCAGAAACACTGAGCTATAACAGCATAAGAAAATAAAATGGTCATTAGCTTATTCCCAGGCTATTTCAGATGTTTATGTTACATTTCCTAAAGCTGGCTTCACACCAAGCTACAATGCATGGCTTCATGTGGGATAACAGTTGTTACAGGGTTACTTCTTTCTACCATAACATCTGCATGACGACTTCTGTCAGTGACATTTCTGCAACAAACATATTAATACACAATGTCACACTTAGAAGAAAGAAATAAACTTGTCATTCACCTGCAGGAAATCTGTGATAGTCTGCAAACCCTCATGGCTGGAGAGAATGTGAGGGGGAAAGCATGGCTGTAGGCCACAGTAAGCTTTAACAAAACACTTGTCCTCAGGGAATAGGTGTAAGTTAGTTGGCGAGGGGGCAAAGTGAAGGACACACACCCTCTCAAAGGCATTAACGTTAACACTTGGACAGGGCTGATGACTGGGGGAGAGTGATGTTCTCCAGCTTCTCCCATTAACGAAACCAACAAACACAATGGTGTTGTTGTTATTCTTTTGCCATAATCAGAAAGGGCTCCGTGTGTGGGCAGTGTAGTGGGGAGGAGGAGAAGTCGAGTTCGTCCCATTCAGTTTCCCCCCCTCTTATTTGCATGACTTGAGCAAATTAAATGATGCAATATGGCTTTTTGTCGCAACACAAAGTGAGATACCACCCAGCCACTGAATGATTCGAGGAGTGGTTTACATGAGAATGGCCCGGTGAGGATCCAGCGAAATCCGCTACAAGTTTGGCGCATACAGTCGTTTTTTTCCCCTCTCTCTCTCTCTCTCTCTCTCTCTCTCTGGCTTCCCACTCGGAAAGTTTAAACCCCTTGCGACTTTTTAACTTTTATTTTATCACTTCAGCTGGTGCTGTAGCAGTCAACAGTGTTAGGTAAGAGCGAACGGTCCGGTGCATTTGGTGAATTACTTCCGTTAACGCGTTTAGACCAACAGATTCCTGCGCGTTAAATCCGAAAACGCGCTGAAAACGGTTTGCTGTCAGCTCTCTGCTGCGGGAGAAACTGAACGATTTACAAAAAAAAAAAAGGACAACCGACGTCCTACCTTTTCGGTTGTTTACTTCTCCCGACAGCTGTAGACTGAAGCGAGAAACAACGTTAACGTAAACCGGGGAGGAATTACCATGGTAACGCTGAGGCGCATTGGACACGCTGAATTAGAGATGCACCAGATAAAAGATGGAAATCTAACCCCAAACCCTAATAATGAGCTTAATCTCACAACAGGTAGGCGAAACAGGGAAACACGCAAAACCTTACGTGAGTGAAGCACATACTGGTTAAGTTGCTATCGGACTATTGTAAAGATATTTCTGCCAGTTTAAGGAGACTACAAACATAAACGATGATACATCAACAGCACAGATGAAAGCCTGCTCATATTTGGGTATTTTAAGATACAAGGCAAATCTGTAGGTGACAATTTAAAAAAAAGCACCAACATACAGTAACATCACCTACCACTGATCACCACTGGCAAAACTTCCTGTAGGAATGTTAAAATCAAACTTTCCCACTAACACAATCATCAGCCCGGGGGCAATTTCCCCTGACAATTCCAACCAATTCAGCTGTCGGCAGTAAGAGGCAGAATGACAATACACAAGGGCTATAAATGCATCTCCCGAGGCACTTAAGCAGTAAAATCCCAGTCTGTTAAATGCAACGTTGTGGATGCACATTAACCTACCCTGGCATCCCTGCGGTGCAGGATCTGATAAGCAGCTCTCCTGTTGGGACAGCAGGACACACGGGGGTACAACCTGTGGCAAACATCTCCGCTGCTGCTGCTGCTGCTGCCGTCAAGCAGCACTTTTCGCTCCCTTTTCTTCAGCCGCTTGGGCAAGCTTCCGTCGTAACATCGTCTCCTCCTGGGGCTTATTTCTCCCCTCTCACCGAATTTTGCGTCTCCACATTCCCACACGTTGACCGCGATGGCCAGGACGAGCACAAATTGCAAATGCTTCATAGTTTGTTTTTTAAATGATTGAATTAAAAAAAGGTGAAAAACACTACAAAAACACAAGGTCTTTCCTCTTTTTACAGAAATAAAGAGTTAACCTACAATCCCCTATACTTATATATTCATGTATATATAGGCTGTAAATATTTTTATTTGGGCTATATTTCTCCAAGCTGCAGAAGCCAGTTACTACAAGAAAATGACAAATGTGCTGTTTGTCAGAGCAGGTGTCCTAAATTTCATTCACTGCTATCAAGAAATGTGTTTTAAAATAAATTATTGTTGAGTCTGTTTATATAGTACAAAACGGAAATAAAACAAAACAAAAATAAAATAAAAGCAAAGCAATAACACAATTTATCCTGTTGAACTCAAAAGTCAAAACACCGTGATCTGCAAAAGAGCCGTGACGTTCCTTTCAAACGTAATTCCTTTTTGAGCGCAGCACGGCGGTTTGTGCATGTGCGGGGTCCAAAAAACACCATAAGAAAATAAAAGTTGCCTCTCGCTAAAGTCCTCAGAGCGCTCACATGTTTTGCCGTGCTCTTTCCTCCTTCTTTTTAACCAGCGCGCGAGAAGAGGAGCGAGCGCGGTGACGTACTTCGCGGGAGCGCGCGTGTGCATGGCGAGGTAAGCGGTTACCTGGCAGAGCGCAGGACGCAGTGGAGGTGGTGGGGGTCTCCCTGCTGGGCTCAATCGACCTAAAAAGAAAAAGAAAAAACAAAAAAAAAAAAGGAAATGACTGTCACTGACTGAGGCAGAGTCTTCTTCAGACCTTCATGTTTTCTGTAAACAAGATACAGGTTAATGACTTTGTTTGAAAGCTTAGAGAAAAAGTCATCGACCAACTTTCTCCTCAGTTCCATGACAACATGTGATAGCCTTTCTTTTTCTTCTCTGCTCCCTTAGACACACCAACAACTGTACTTCAGGACAATTATCTGCTGGTTTTATGCATTAGACTATATGAAGAGTACATAGTCATTTTTTGGGGGAAATAGATTTTAAATAAAAAGCACATATTCTGCTTGTGTGGTGCTTTATTATACATTTACAGTAGGCAACACAAAGTTAAGACAAGTTCCTCCTAAAAAATGCAAAACATTTCAGCAAACACTCTGTGATCTTCCATTACTATCTATATGTTGCAAACGGTTGCATATGTTTCACTCCGTTCTTGAACATCTGACACTTTCGGCAACTGGTGTTTCTGCAAGATACTAACAGTATGAGAATGGGGAATATTATGTTACTTCACAAACTGTGTCATGGGTGTTTGACTTTGTTTCTAAATATGATCTAAAAGGTTTATTCTGGTGGCCGCAGAATGAAGAATTACATGTGTTGTGGGCACTGGAAAACTGTCATGAGTCAGTCACCTAATGCTCAGCGATGTGTTGCCCTACAGTTGTATATGCTGTGGGGAATCTTAATTTGGCTCCTGAGGACGCTGACCAAACACGGGACAAATCCTCTTTCTTTTCCCTCTTCAGAAATGTCATACGATAATGATCTGAAAGGGAATGTCCAACCGTAACAATTACTGCCCCGCGTCCCCCCCCACACACACACTTTTTTTGGGGGATTCTCATAGAATCTGAAATCAGTTACATTAGCGGCACCTGTTCTTACTTGGGGGTCTCTGGCACTCACCAGAGCCCCAGCTCAGCTTATCTACAGGAATCTGGAGCGGGTGGAATCCAGGAGGGGTTGGTTTGATTGTGGGCAATTATGGAAATGACTGTGTGTGTGTGTGTGTGTGTGTGTGTGTGTGTGCTGTGAAGCCATGGCAGACCCTGCTGCCAGATCTGACCCCCCCCCCCACCCCCCCCCAGCCCTCTACATTCTTTACGTTACCCAACAGGAGACATTTCAAGACCAAGTATAGCCAAAGTGCTACTGCTGTATTTTGGATGTAAAGGCCGGAAAGAACAGGACCATATGCAGAGAAGGAACCAGCTGCCGCCACTACCACCAACACTAGTGTTCCAAGCAGAGAAAAAGAATATTACTGCATTGTCAAACTGCATGAAAACATGTGGGATGCAGCTGTGGAGCAGAGAAGAGTACATCTGCTGGGAGAGATAGACCATTAGGGAGAATCACAGTTCTGCAGACCACAGTTCTAAGCTGACATAGTCCTAGTGAGGCTCAGGACAGACACACACATATAAACACACATGAACAAACAAGCAACCATATGAAATGTGCTCTCCTACTATGCTCAACGTTTATTGAAAGCAGCACTACATTTCAGGTGTGCAGATGAATTCTGAACCCCCCCACACACTTTGGCTCATTAGGATCTAGATTTTAATTTAATTTTGACCTAAATAAAATATTATTATTATGACTCCCAAAGAAGCAACCACCTGCTTTGACCTTAAGTTTCTGCATGGTCAGTGGGGAAATTCTTATGCTCTCAGCGTCTGACCCCAGTGAGAGGATATCCCGGAGGATCATGGTTAGGTTTGCGTGTGACCACATCAGGATCAACAGCATGAGTCTGGAGCTCTGTGAGCCGCCATTGCCGGATTGAAAGTTTACTCAGTTCTTTCTGTCCATTCTGTCTCTGTTGCATTGTTCCCTTCATGAGTCAGCATCATAATCATGAACATACATAACAGGGGTGATGACAGAACTCCAGTTGTGCTTTTTCAGTTTTTCCATTGCAAGCAGGCAAAACCACCACCTCACACCTCATAGGTCATAAGTCCACCTAAAGTTGTCTTTGGGTGTTGCTAGAGGTGGCCAGTGCTCAGGATCCAACAGGCTTCATCTGTATTTGACTCTGGAACAATCCATAAACATCTACAGAACAGAACATATTTTACAAAAAGCTTTAAAAACTGGAATCCAATCCGGTTTTAAAATCTTAGATAAGTTTATCTGTCTATCACATATCTGTTTTAAAGACGCCGCGCTAACACTTCGCAATACAGAACACAAAAAACACGAGTACTTACAGAGGAATGGATGAGTAACAACCTGTTGCAAACGCTTATCTGCTGTTATGGCTATAGTGTGTTCCTCTCTGCCACAGAATTAGAGCACGTGCACTACAAAGCAACCAAATTCATCTAACACTGTAGCTCTCCAGTGTTGAAATTACATTACGTTAGACCATTTTTCTCAACTCCTCCACTAACATGAAATCATTAATGTCAGCCCGCTGCTAACAGCCTTTCAACCATGTGTGTACTTTTCTTTCATGACATCCATCCCTCACCTTGCAGCACACAGCAGCACTGTGTTACTCTCACACCTTCTTTAATGGTCCAGTTTTGGCAATCACACATCCTGAGGCCCACAGAGCTCAGAAAGCGTTCACAATGTCATTAATAGTCCTAACAACGGTATAATGAGGTATAATGAGGCTCTGTCATTGTTTATGAAAGCTTTAGGGAAATGCGAGAGAGAAACAAGAAAATCAGATCCAGTAGCGACTTCCAGCTGTGTGAACGCACCTGATTTCCACTTGAGCAGATCTAAACACATGAGGACATTTTAAGTGTGGTGACTTACGCAGCGTCATCTACAGTGAGTCAGTAACTGAGCCTGGGCTGTCTGCCCGGTATCAACAGCCTCTAAATCACTGGCTTCAACCATCGGACCACACTACCTCGCCTTTAGCTTTCTCGCCCCTCCTTTCTCTGTACCACCCTGGAGTGTCCTTAGGCCTTGTTTGGCTGAAGTATACACATGGCATGAGTAACTGAAGCCACCCAGGGCTCCCTGGCGCAGTGGCACGAGACACATACCGGGTTGCACAAGTCGAGAAGACAAAGTGTCCTGTTAACTGTTTATGTGATACGCAATGCCTGATGCATACAAATACACACAATACAATGGCATAGCTCCAGGAGGAAGATAAATACATCAACACTGACTTGCACTGCTATTTACTGGAAATGTAGGAAACGGATCAGTCGTTCACTTAGGAGAGATGTCTTTCCAGATGTTTCAGCAAAGTAGCTGTTTAACTCAGTGAGCTTAGAAGTAGTTGATCTAACTCTCAGAGGTCTTAATCATCTCACTTTACTTTAATCTTAAAACAGACAAGGATTCAATTGACCATAGTGCTGTCATGTTAGTCCTTTGCTAATTGTATCTGTAGACCTCTTTGAAAGGGACTATTTCCTTTTCCTCCTAGTTGCAGTTTCTTTGGTCCTTTCTGAGCCCCATAATAGAAAATAGCACAATCCCCCAAAGGCAAGTAAGAGTTTAATGTGCAGATTGATGACTCTTTGTGGTCACTTGTTTGTAAATGTTTCCATCGGGGTTAAACAGATCCCAAAGTAGTACCATGTAAGGCAGTGTACATATGTGTGCAAATTGCAAATTCATTACAGCCGAGAATCACAGTGCTGCAAATGAATTTGGTGGGACGGGATGAGGGTTAGGAGGGTGGTGGTATGTGTATTCTGGTGTGGGCAGCAATGATGGTGGTCCCTGACTGTCGATGCTCTCTCCCTTCTTTTCCTCCCTTTACTCCTTCATTCCCAATACCCTGCCGTCCTCAGCCCATCTGTTCCTGCTTGGCCTCTCAGGCTCTACCCATCAGGTAGACCCAAGCTACTGAGTGCTCCTCTCATCTCATGGCATCTGAACCAGCCAGGCAGAGCGTGCGTGCGTGTGCACATGTGCACACGTTTTGAAGTGTAAAACGTTTGATAAATGAGGCCTGCCAACGTCATTAGCTGGCTATCAACTTCCCTGTGAGCAGATCGGGTCAACTGAAAATATGTAGCATGAAGTACAGTAAGTGCAATGCTGTACGCTTCAAATACAGTCAGACAAGACTAACAGGTGATATCAAGTGGTATAACATCCTAATGCCATTTGTTTCTGTTGTAAGAAAAAAATACTTTTAGACTAGTAAGTAAGTCCATGCCCCAAATTCTTGCTGGCTTGGTGGGTATGGAAAGCATCAGTTTCTACTCTAACTCACTTAAACATTTGATCTAAAGAAACTTGCCTGCAGTGTAGCTTTACTGCCATGTACTGTATATTGAACTTTTATCATTCAAACAAAAAGACTAGCAGACTGACAGACCAGATTAATCAATTATACTTGTATTTAGAATAAGCAAATGGAAAGTATTTTACCTGCATTATTTGGAAACATAGCTCACAAGGTGGTCCTCAGCATGAGTTTAGAGAGATGATTGGTTTGATAGTGCAGTGCTGTGCAACTTCTCTCAAAAGTGGACATTATTCAGGCACTCCCAAGAAGGCAGTTAGGTGTGGTGTGGAATCAGTTTGAATCTTTTCCTTTCATCCCTTGATACAAAGGTCACTGTTTGGGAACCCACTGTGTTTTATTGTCCTAGGGAATTGTCTTGAGGTCTCGTTTCAAAGTAATATTTCCCAGTCTGGACTTTGTTCTTTTACATCAAAAACCTGAAGTGAAAACTTCCCCTTTGTCTGGGATCTGATTACCGAGCATGAGTCATTTTTGCAATGTGCCAGCCTCTCCTGTCAGGATGTTTTTGTTCGAATCCCTTTCACTTAGTCCAAGCTATGTCTGCTAGAAAACACTGCCCAGTTATTACAGTATACATTTTCATATTGCCTCCCTAAATGTAATTCAAACTGTGGTCTCCTTTGTGTTTTTGATTCACACTAGCCAGGGAAGGTATTTGGAGGTGGCTTTGAAGCAACAGCTTGAAAACTGTAATGTGCCAGATTTGCTACTGGTTTTGTTATCTTCTCTCGTTCTAATCTCAGTGTGACATCAAAATGTTTCATTAGGTCTATTTGTGTCCAGGATTTTCACCTTGCCACTGCTATTAATTCTTATGTGCCATTTTAACACTTGGTCAAATGCAACTACATGTTAGTTAGATGTGTTTTGCCTCTTTGTGGCCTTAAGGTTTTCATTAGAAGGAGAATGAGTGTTGTGTCAGATGGTGGTCTCTATGTTGGCCCCAGTGACAGAATGTGTGAATCACTCATGCTGTTTTCATATACACAAGAAAACATGTTACTGTTAAAAATCAAGTTCAATTAGGAAATCTTAGAATAGGTTTACATAATCTGAAATTACCTTGTAAATGTGAAATGTGTTATTTCTACATGCATGGCAAGAAATCAAGGTTCTGCCCTGAGGTGAACAACACAAAGTTTTTATTTGCTGCGGATATGTATCATAGTTTGACACTAAAGGTCAGCAGTGGAAACTGACTTGTTAATCTGTTTTAGTGTCAGTTTCAGTTTTGGCTGATTTTTGGATATAATTCTGTTGGACAAAAGGATGCACAGCTGCTGCTATCAACCTTTCTTACAATCTCGCATTGCTGTCACACCAGATTTCTTTGAAATCTTAGTCATGTACATGGGTGTGTGTAAAAACCCAAAAAGCCAATAAGAAATGTGTACATGGCCAACAATTTGTCATTATTTTGTGGGAATCTGGCTGTACCCATGTTTCTCTGACTCTCATAACCTGATTGAGACTTCTTATTTACACCACTTTTAAAAACTGAAGTCAATGCCGAAATCATAGAAAAACATGAATGTAAACACTACTGTGTACCACTAGTGTGACTGAGCAGCTGTGACCTCTCTCAACAGGGTTAATCTCAGATGACTGGGGTAACTGCCCCGTATCCCACTGTATGTCCCTCTTCCATTATTCAAACCCTTTGTCACATTGACACATGGGCAGACTGTCTCTCATATAATATGAAACCTGCGGATGTGTTGCATTCATGCGCACAGAGCAATTTGCTCAAGGACAAGAACCATGCAAACAGTTGCAGGCCTATTACCACAAAGTACTCAAAAACATAAACACTGCTTCATTATCTTCATACTCCCCCCACAGCCATTTAAAGCAGACAACAAATTAATGAAAGTCAGTGACCATAAACACAGGCTACATGTTTGTACTTTCTTGTGGGAAAGATCATTTTGTAAATAATTTAAGAAACAAAGGATAAATCAGGACAGTTTAAACCTAAGTTTATCTTCAGCTAATTGCAAAGATACAGAACAGAATTTTTTGGTTCAGTCCCCACTGTGCTACATTCCAGATGCTGATAGCAGTATTGGACCACCAAGGACTTTAAGTATACTTACATGACTTGAGACTTGAGATGTACAAAGACTCTGATAAAGTGTTTCTCTTTGCTGCTTATCCATCCTCTTCAAGGACAGTGGCTTGTTTGTAATGTGGTGTCTCATATTTAGCAATTCTATGTTTAATCTCTGAGCATAGCAATAGTCTGAGTGAAGTTAACACTGCAACCAAATGTTAAAAACACGCAAACGTCATCAGTACTACTGATTACACTGAATGAATAACAGAACATGTTGGCATATGCTTTCGGAAACCACTCTGTCTTGGGTAAAAATAGTTGCAATGAAACATTTGTTAATAAAATTCTTTGTGTAATAAAGAGCAACCCTTACCTTGTTTCGAGCAAACTTACTATTTAATCCATATTAGTGTCATGGCTCTAGGGGTAACAATGTTGGTCTGTTGTTTGGTACCTCAGAGGACAAACTCCACTAACTTTTGCGATCCACCATGAGGTTTATATTTATTGTCCTGAGTGAAATAACTTTACAGCTGAATTTTATTGAACTAACTGTTATGTAATATACTTATGAATTTAGAATAATATGCTACAAAATTTACCAGTCAAGCAGATTGACCTTCTCTGATTGGTTAGGAGCGAATCTCTCTGCATTGCTGCCAGTATCCCCCCAACCCCCCACAGTATGTAAAAAAATATGACATACTGTAACTTTAAGGACAGAGAACCCTTTGTCATCATGGTCACAGTATCTATCATGTGGGCTAGACTGGAAAACAAAGTCAAGTTCCAAAGTCCAGTGTCCGTCCATTTATCCTCATTTCCTCCCTGTTATTCTATAGCACTGTTGCCTGACTTCCTCCCCTCATAATTATGACGTCCATGATAGAGTTTTTTAGGGCTGATGTTTTTTACACAGTTTCAAAATGTTGCTTAACACATTTCAAATGTCATTAGTCTTTGAAATACATTTGAAAAAATGACATTCCCATAAGCCTTGTGCTAAACTAAAATTGTGAACATCATACCTTCCTGTGACCCTACGAACCACGTCAGTGCACTGCTAGCATGGCTGTAGTTTTATTGTAATTCTGGGAAAACTGCAAATTAAATTCTGTTCACCTCCTTTCAATTGTGGTAGTGGTGGTGATAAATCTGATGTCTCAAAACTATTTGCATGGCGAAATCGCAGTAGGATAAGTTAAAATGAATTTTTTTGTTGTATGTTTTGTTTTTTATGGAGCCACTCTTTAATCTAGTGGTCTGTTCTGAACATGTTTTGTTACAAGCACTACACATCATAATTGTTAGCAGCAGTATTGTCAGACAAATGGCGGCCTGCATCAGCAGGTGTTTGACATTGATGCCCATTTATGTACAGTGTGTGGTAATATACTGTAATAAACCTTTTCATTCACCCTTTGGCAGAGAACTATAAAGAAGGAACTGAGGGTCTTGCCAGCATCAGGCCACAACTGGAGTCAGTATTCCTTAAACACAATGTCTTTGATTAGTAAGACTTATGATTTCACAGACCAAGACATAGAAGCCATGTGGCATTTTTTTATTAAGATGCTAAATGAACTGAACTTTTATTTTCTTGTGGCGCAGTGTGGGCCACCAAAAGAGCTCTCTGTATTCTGATATCCAAGGGAAAATTAACCAAACCCTACAATACTGGTGAGATAAACCAGAGAGGATTATAGGATTGATTGATCATA
The DNA here is from genome assembly GCA_034779795.1 of Ctenopoma multispine. Lineage (NCBI taxonomy): Eukaryota > Metazoa > Chordata > Actinopteri > Anabantiformes > Anabantidae > Ctenopoma > Ctenopoma multispine. The sequence goes on from JAUYWH010000001.1 coordinate 8,003,799, forward strand.
AATCATTTGTGCACCACAGCACAACATTCACATGCATTTCAACACTTGTCTTTCCTTGGGAATGTGGATCAGTCTTTCACAACCTGTGGCCTGCATACTGTTTCAAGAAGAAAGAGACTGCCAAGTAGCACTGTGTACTCCAAATATTTGTGTGCTCAACTGGACAGAGCTGTTGCGGTTGGATCTTGTCAGTAATGTTCACTCTTGAACTTGGTTCATGTTTTACACTGTGCTGTTATTCAGTGAATAAAATGTGGAAGTTAGGGAGGGTGTTTCTATTGTCTGTTAATTTCTGTGTCCTGTTCAAACTGAGCAGCACGAACATTTGGTATGCATTATAGAATCTGAATGAACAATACATTTGTGTTTAATTGCTTCATAAATAGAATTAACAATTTGACTATATATCTATCAAAGTTGTGATCAGTTTGTGGAGCTGTACCAATGATTAAGTGATTATCTTGGAAGGTGCTGAAATTGTAAGCTTTTAGAAGAAGCTTTATCACACAGATTGTACATGCTGTGTGCATCCATAAGGTCTGACAAATGTTTTGCATGAATTTCAGTCAGACACTTAGCTAATTGTCATGGTTATGCAAACCAGACACCAGTCAGCAGAAATAGAGAACCTAAATGCAAGACAGATATCGGAGACAGGCGGACAATTAAAGATGAATTCAAAAACAAGAACAGGCGTACACAGAGTTCAGGAGGTGACTAGGCAGCGATATCCACAGAGTGGGTAACATCAAGAGACCAACAGGCGTCTTGCAAAAGGTCCAAATAAAGTCCCAGAAAAGAGAAAGGGAGCAGATCGAGGCAGAGTCTAGAAAAACACAGCAGTGAGTCCAAATACTGGATAAGAAGAACCTTGATGAAGGGTCACGGACTCAGAAACTGCAGAGACAGTGGGAGCTGAACCAAGAACAAGGTCAGGAGCAGAACAGAAGCTGACCAATCAGGTTTGACCAGGAACAGGTGGAACTAACTGTGCATCGATCCAATATGTCAACTCAAGAACCGCCATCAGTGTATCAGAGATGTTGACCTGTGAAGTTAACCCGGGCTCAGGAAACCTATGTAAAGACCACCAAGGTCCAACTCAGGCACAGGAATAGTCTGGGCGTCTGAAAGTGTGTGACCGGGTATGCCTGGGCCAGTAAATAAACAAAAGTCTGAACTGTGAGAGCAAATTCATTTATTCTGCATTTTACTTCATTTATCAAGCGAAAAATCTGTCCAAACCTGCCTGGCACTGGTTGTGCCACTCTTGGCAGCAACAACTGCAAGTGTTTGCGATAACTAGCAATGAGTCTTTCACGCCCCTGTGGAGGAATTTTGACCAACTCTTCTTTGCAGAACTGTTTTAATTCAGCCACATTGGAGGGTTTATAAGCATGAACAGCCTGCTTAAGGTCATGCCACAGCATCTTCATCGGATTTAAGTCCGGACTTTGACTAGGCCACTTTGAGCAATTCAGAGGTGGACTTGTTGGTGCTGGACCTTTCAAAGAATTCAATATTTGTCTCATCACTTTTGTGATGAGTCTTCGTTGTGCTCTTGGAGTAATTTCTCCATTCTCCATTTGTGGATAATGGCTCTCCCCGAGTCTCAAAGCCTTAGAAATGGCATATAGGGTCATGCAGGTTTGTACAGCTTTTTCCCTTTATAAATGAAATCATTATTTAAAACTGCATTTTGTATTTATTCAATTTATTTTTGTGTCAGATAAAAATTTGTTTAGTCTGATTCATTTAAGTGTGACAAATACGCAAATTAACATTAGCACTGTATTTGTGATTACTAAATCAACAATAACAAAAAGCTGACACTTGAGGAAGATGTTGAAGTGGTGGAGAGTGGTAATAGTGAGTAACAGGTTATAATGTGTTGCATTGTAAATCTGCATCAATGTAATTGGACATTACTGACTACACAGCATTGCATGAGCCAGTGAAACATGTGGCTATTGAATATCAACTAATATAAATGTGACTTAACTGCTTGGCCAGAAATAACATAGCTTCATCCCTAACTAACAAAATGTATTTCCTGTATTCTCTTCTTGTCCTCTGTAATTCTGCAGTCGGAAATGTGCATCACAAGATCACCCATATACTTGTGACACATGTATACATGTTCATGGGCATTGTGGTAAAACATATGATGCAAACTATTTGGGTATCTTCTCTAGGAAACACTGCTCTGCAGTGCATGTGGTAGTTATAATGTAAAAGGGCTACCACAAGCAATATCTTTATTCCTTTGGAATAATATTTAACACAAACTACATTCACATTCATGTCATGAAAACAGTTTGTATAACTTGAAACCTTGTGCTCATAAGGTTTTTTTCAGTCTTGCTAACCTTGGATTGCTACAGTACAGTAATATTTGGTTAAAAAAAAAAAGGAGTATTTGACAGAATGGTTATCCACAGTCACAGATACAAACATCCATGATAGTTGGGATACAGCTCAGTTACTGTAAGCTACATGTTGATTTATCACTGCTGTAGACCACCAGCGTAGACGGAAATGTAACTTGAGAGCAAAACATGAAAAACTGAGACAAATCATTGCATTTCATGGTCTCCAAGATCAACTTCTAGATAATGGACATCCTTAAATCACTGCGACTGCAGCCTCATTAGCAAGCAGCAGAGGAGAGGAAGTCATATTTTTTTAAGTGTTTGCATCCCCAAAAGTGACAACTTCACCAGCGGCCAAACAGAAAGGTGTCATGCATTTGTACCTGTCTTTGTTGAATGCTTAGCAACCAGAGGTTTAGTCATTTATGTGTCCTGTAGATCCACACAACCAGATTATTTCCCATCATAACACACAGTACAGTCCAAATGGTCTCTTTTACAATTTAAACTGCTAGTGGTGTACAAAATATTTTATTTTTTGTATAGCTATATACAACCTTGAGTCTATCATATTACAAAGCAATATTGGCTAAACTATGATATGCATCATATATTCAGAAGGTTTGTTGCTGCAGCTTTTTTGCTGCAGCAGTTTGTTTGTAAAATGTTTCAAATGCTCGAACAGTTCTCTTCCAGTTATACAGTTCAGTGGCCTGTAAAGCTGGTAAACGTTTTACCACTATTTTGACAGTGTCACCTTTTCTATACTGTATTTCTGTTCTGGTTGTACAGTTTTCAGACAGACCATTTTGTGTGCATAAAACTGGATTTTTATGGACTGTGGTAAGTTTTTGCTAATGACAACAGACACACCCTAAACTTAAGCACTGCCATCATTTATTGCACATATGTACTTTAATAATAATAATTAATACTTGATTGATCCCCTTGGGAAAATTGTTGTTGGACAGCTGTCACACAGTACATATCAGTGCTAGTACGGGGTTTAGGTTTCTTGTCCAAGGACTGAAAATTGAATGGCTCACCCTTGGGTTTGTAGACATCTGCTCTACCCACTGAGCTATCATGCCACCCACTACAGCTTAGATGTATATTTTCTTGTTCTGTGATGTCAGACTGATAGTACACATCAGTACACAGTCAATGCAATTTGAAATTTTATGTTAACAAAAAATCACACTGCATTTTAAAGCCAAATACTATGCTGACACATGGATACATAAAGGAGGCATTGCAGTATACAGATAATGCCAGTGATAATTGTTTAGCAGGTTGTTTGGACTGGCTGTGTGTCACAGTGTGGAGTCCTAACTAAATATTTACTGGGTGCAAAGGAGGGGTTAGAAGGCATACTTGGCTGAGCTTCTGTCTCAGGTTCAGGAGCAAAGGCTGCAGAGGGAGTTCAGATGGTGAAGTCATTGCTACCGACTGATGTCGTTAGCAAGTCGGTGACGCTCACTTCTGACCCTTTTACCATTTAGGGGGCCCTGGACTGATACGAGTGTTATTGACCCAGAGGCCATGCGTGGCATGTTTGGGGTCTGCAGAATATATCCCAAGCGTTAACCTATACAACAGAGCCAATTATAGCTGCAAAAGGCCAAACAATACAATCCATCAGTCAGGTTTCTCGGGTAAACAGGAACGGGCAGCCTGTGTTGGGGTGTAAACTCCAAATCCCAGAAAAGCTAAGGGTCACTGGAGCTGTTTGATTGTCTTATTGGAGGTTAGACTCTGTGTCAGTGTGTGTGTTGGAGAAGAAGAGAGAATGGGAGATTAAAAAAACAGAGAGTAGAGGAAAATATGCATGAATTTTCTATGTGTGTGTGTGTGTGTCACTGCTGAAACACGATGGGTCTGGAGGTACCGAGGCACCTAATGAATGTGTGTTTGTTCTTCAGACCCCACACACCTCTGTTTATTTGAACATGGGATAGTGTTCCTGAGCTGTTTTATCCTCACTGTGTTTGCCACTTAACACATGCACCGCAGGGTTGGCCTGTGCGGCACTGTGTACTATGTTTAAAAAAAATATTAGTCAGCCTGACAATAATGATAGACAAACAAACTTTATCTTATAGTTTGTGGATACAATGTTCCTCTTCATTATTGTTCAGTCTTCATTACGAAGCAGGGTGATAATACAAACAGCTTCAGTGCAGACGGTGCCAAAGGCAACGAGCCAACGGAAGATTGGCGGTCGGTTTAGTGTCAATGATGTGGTGATGTGGGTCAGGGATAGCAGCAGCAGCGGTCATTGCACAGTGGCTAGAGCCCAGCCAGACCACCGGGAAGGAGGCCTTCGCGTCTTTCCTCAGCCATCAATCACTCACACACACACATAAGCAAAGATAGATACAAGCAAACACAACCAGACGCTCTTCTTTTCACCTCACCATGATGTTTAATTTACACTTAGTTTCAACCAGAAACACCTTCACTGAAAAGATTACGGAAATTACTTACATTAAACTGTAAATTATGCTGTGATCCATAAAGGGTTCATACTATTTGCATTTCATGACCGTCCTGTGTATCTGTGCAAAACAGCTACACTAAAAATGCCTCGCAAAATTTTGGATGATCTTTCCTCGAATACATATAAAGCATTGCCCTCCTTGGTACAGTCTAAACTTGTTTGTAAAAGTTACTCATATTATCAGACATAGCACTCAATTCTGGTTTCTGAAGGATGTGGAGGAAGGCGTGTCAGACACTGTTCATTCATTTGACAAGACCCTCTATTGAAACATGACATGTGTAGATCCCCAGTGTCAAACAGACCCTTAATAATGACTGACCTCCATCTTTATGTTTGCAGATAAGGAGGTTTATGTCACTTACGTCTGATCACATGGTTAATGTTCAGAAGCAAATGGAGACTGCCTGATATTTTGAACTTATTTGGATGTTTTTCGTGGCTTTGTTTAGCAAAAGAATCTGCCTTGAAACATAAATGTTTAGCATTATATATGTCAAAAATGGTGTTGTGTGTCTTTGACCTTTGAGACATCAATGTGTCTCCTATGGAGTCTTCCTACTTACCTCTGTGTTGTGATGAAATTAACATAATTGTAAGTTTGATTCACTATAATAAGCCAGGGTCCAGCCAATTGTTTTTTACTAACTTTATACATACACACACACACACATACACACACAGACACACACACATACACACACAGACACACACACATACACACACAGACACACACACATACACACACACATACACACACACACACACACACACACACACACACACACACACACACATACACACACAGACACACACACACACACACACACACACACACACACACACACACACACACACACACACACACACACACA
>JAUYWH010000001.1:8009645-8029978 GCA_034779795.1 Ctenopoma multispine
ACACACACACACACACACACACACACACACACACACACACACACACACACACACACACACACACACACATATATATAGGGGCTGCCCTGATGTGGCACCTCTTTAATTCACACCACTTGCTATTCTTCGCTGGTGGTGTGATAGTATTCGTTGAGAGTTGTTCCTCCTGAGTCTTTCAGTTGTCTGAAACACTCTACTTCAGTGCAAGGCCTTATTGCCCACCCAAAGAGGTTATAAGGATTCTCGACTGCCCTCTCTCTCCCTAAGTGGGTGGTCCTCTGGGGTATGGCTGAGACACAGGTGGAGCATTGTAGGGGTGCTCACAAAAATAACCCCCCTCACCACCCGTCTTTTGCCACGCCTGCTCTGCAGAAAGGTGGACTAAATTTTGCAGAAACCACCATTAGACCATTAACGCACCAAACACTGAAGGTGAAATGTTGACATACACAACCCCCCCATACTAGGAAAACCTGAGCAAATTAAACATTGAAAGGTGTTTAATTTGCACAATACAGCATTCTTTGACATTCTCAGGCAATGATTTCTCTCTTTTTTGATGGTTTCTAAAGTGCCATGATAACAGAAGGCTTGTAAAATATAATCCCTAATAAAGAATTTCACCACAAATGCGGTGGGCAACAAACTTGTGTTATGTCAAAAAAGAAAAAAATCCCCCTTCCCCTACTAAAATATTCCCATGATCTGGTTTTGTAAATAATTATAGTTCTGCTGAATGTGTTTTATAACGTTTACATGGTAGGTTCAGTGCACCCTATCTGTTGTTTGGAACCCTGCAAACCACCAGCAAGATGTTGACATATGGCAGCTCTGGTGTAATGCACAAGGCATGGATTACTTGGGACCATAATAAACAGGAGCATAAAGAGGGATCTGTGCAGAGGGGGTGCCCTGTGAGGAGTAACTTTCCTCTGGCCTCCTTGTCTTAGTATCAGTGAATCTGTCTCCAGCTTTTTGGATTACCTCATTCTGGGTAGGTGATGGAGATGCAGGGCATAATCACACACACATCATATACAGGAAATCTGTGTGACTGGCTGCCAGCCACCTGCTCATACGTGCAAACAGAACAATTTACTGTTGATGGTCTATGAAATTAAAACATATTTGCACTATGAAGGAAGATACTAATGTCATACAGTTGACACATTGAATCATAATAAAGCTATATGTGTGCAGGAATACAGCAGGTGCTCCCCATAGTGAAATTGCAGGACTAGCATGCACAAAGACTTGGCTGTGTGCTCCACCCACCTGTACTTAGGCGAAGAGATGCCAGAATTTCTGATTCAATGAACCATTTATACAAGGTCAAATAACATAGAGGTCTACATGGTTTCCACCTGTACACCAATGCAAAGTGCACTGTGCAACAATCATTAAAATCCTGTTAAATATTTGTTGATCATCTTACTGCATGAAAACGCCATTAAGATGGACAACTTTGGCAACATTGCCAAGCACGCATTGACAAGTACTTCAGACAATGACAGGAATGTCGAGAAATCAGCCATCTTCATGTGAGGCTAAATATCCATTATCTAAGTTCCTATCCTCTGACGTCTCGCATAACTTCCTGCTCAGATCTTTGCGAGAGCCAGATGGTTACATTGGCCACTGGGGATTGCAAGAAGCCCAGAGAGACAGTTTTACAATGTGCAATTACAGAACAGATAAACTAAACGCTCAACAAAGCAAGGCATTTCCAGATCCCTGGCTTCTAGACTTTGATAAGGAGCATTCCTTGGCCAATTTACTGTTTTCAAAATTAAAATACCAGTGCTAATGAACACTCTTACTGTAGTTTGAATGGGAGATTTTTGTCTACGTTTAATGAGAGTAGAGCAGTGTAGATATACTGTAAAGCACGCCTCACCGATCCAACTGTGGAACCATTAATGTGTGCTTAAAAAGCTTTGCAAATCAATCAGAGCTGTAGAGTTTGTTTTGGGCTTGGTCACATGCCAACTGATGCTAAAGGGAATAGTTTCCTCACTAATAAACAGGCCTTCACATATTGCTACACTCTGAGTTCAGCCTGGTTTGTTCCACATTAGCATTTCAGAGTGAGATCAGGCGCCTGCCCTCTGTGCTTTACCCCAGGGAGCAAGAATCCCCCGCAAACTGACACTGATACAATCTCCAGGTAATGCCTGCAAGCAAGAGAGTGTCTGAGGATATACTATGATGTGTGTGTGTGTGTGTGTGTCTGACTCAAAGAGGTACCCAGCACCACTGGTGTGGTCACAGGGCAAAGTTCACTCAGAAATGTGTGGCCTGGGGTCGAGGGGCGCTATGGCCTCCGTTAACGGTGAGGGTAGAGTTTCAACCTCCAACCTCAGCCTCTCCTCTTTCTCCAGGCTACTCTGTCATTTACATTTCTCACCGTGACATGCATTATGACCCCCGTCTTTAGTCAGGTGACATAGGCTGGTGGAGGTGAAGTGAGAGCAGACAACAAAGCAAAGAGTTAAGAAGCAGAATTATACAGCCGTGTTTCAGTGCGTTTGACTTGTTGATGAGTTCAATTTAATTTGGACAAAGTCAGCGTTAAGCATCAGAAAAACCTTTATGTTGGATTGAGTATGTTGATGTTGCTACGTTGTAAATTAATTACACATACACATAGGATAGGTATACATACAGTATTTTCGCAATACTTACGATACAAAATACTATACGATATCATTGCGAATTATATGGACTACTGTGCAATTACAGTTATTCTGAACATCTATTTTTAAAATTTTTATACAAAATATCATCAATACATTATCACCATGCAAAAATATAGCAATACTATGCTGTATCGATTTCCCCCACCCCTACAACCAGTTTGCAGTTACAGCGTTATCTGTAGCCCCCCTAAAAAATCCAATGTTCAGAATATAGTTCAAATATACTATACATGGGCTAAATGTGCTGTGTTGTGATGAGCTTTAATAATAAATTGCTTCTTCTTCATGTTAATGAATTATGACTAATATTTAAAACTACAGTATGTAGTCTCGCCTGCAGTGTTGCTCACTGACACAGACACTGCGCAGTGTAGAAGTGTACAGCAGCACACAGGAATGCTGCTATAGATGAAGAAATCAGAGAAAGTTCTGTGATTTCTGTATGTTTTTTATGTTGCTCCAACCAATGACCAAATAACTAAAGAATCACATAGCTATGACACAGATTTTCAAAAGTCCATAAGCACATGCAAGGTCTGCACAACAGCTGCAACATACACTACTGTACAAAAATTTGGGGTCAATTAGAAAAAGCTGTTTTTATAACATCAAATTGATAAAAAAAAATACTGTAATATGGAAGATGGGCCACACAGGTGATAAAGAGGTGCATCATCAGCAAACAGTCCTGTGTTCTACTGAAACCATGTGTTTACAAATACAAGTTCATCAATTTAAAAGCTTATTGATCTGTTTGCACAGCTTAAAACAGGCATTTATGTTTTTATGGAAAACGAGGAAATTTCTTGTTTTGCGTGACTCCAAACATTTGACTAATAGTGTTGGCAGGCGCAACCTTGATGAAGCATGCTTAGCAGGGGTGGGAGTAGTAGAGTGGTTTGCTTTTAAGTGCCGTACTCTCATTTGCTTGATTTCAAAAAGCTGCGTCACACAATATATACAGCAATATATGATTCTGTCACAGTGTTTTCTGCTGTTTAATGAGCACTTTGACTTTGGATATTAAAGATGTTTGCTAATAATATTAAAGTGACCTCATAAATAAATGTACAGTACATGATTTAAGTTCACTTTAACTTGTAATTCAATGTTTGTATTACTGCTTTTACTTAAGCCTGCAGTATTTGATTACGGCCACTTACGAGCTGTAAACACAACACTGCTCAATTGTTATAAATAACATCTAGTCCTCTCCAAAAGCATAGAAATGAGAAGACCAATTCATTTGTGTTTACTGTACAGAGAAGAATATCAAAAGATGAATTTGATATGCAAGTTCAGCCTTTTAACTTTTATTTCCTAGTATTTACATCCATATGTACAGCAAAAGCAAACAATTGCCGATTTATAGACAAAGCAAACGAAATCTCTATACAGTTGAGGAGAACTGTGGAGTTGGGTGATAACCATCATTACAAGCTACTTGTTTCTTATTCAAAACATCATTTGATTCATTGTTACTATAAAAACATTGTTGAGGACAGTTTTAAATAAAAGATCAGTGTAAATCTTCCACCACTGGAAACGTCCAGCACTATATTCAGGAGTAGAACTTAATGTAAAAAAAGCGACTTTTATGTGTCCAGAAACAGAAGCTTATCCTTCTCTAAAATCACAGTGACAGTTTTATTAGTGATCTGTTCGAGTAATTTATGGCATTAATTCGTGCATCCCACAAACACGCAAACGGAGACACACTCATACACACAAGCGCGTACACACATTCTCAGCCGGACCTGTTTAAATGTTCCCCAGACAGCATGTGATCCTCAGACAGGACAGTGCTTCCTCTACCAGTAGTTGGGTTTTGTCTGAGGGATCAGTCTGGCGAGGTCATACAGACAGAGGGGGAGAAAATCGTCCTCCTTTATGATGCTCCTGAGCCCAGTCTGAAATTTTTTTTTTTTTTTTTCATTTCTGTCTGGTCTGATGTTACTAGCAAATGTTGTTGACATCTTTTTCATATTCGGTTTCTGTTTTTTTCTGAACTGCACTCTGATTCAGTTTTTCCCTTCCTGTCTGCTTATTTGCACCTTGCTGTACCTGTATCGATTTCTTTTCTGTTTTAAGCAGAAGGCTTGTCCCTGTTCATTTCATATATGTTATGTAATCTCGTTAACATTATTAACACTATACAAAGTTCTCTCACTTGTTTTTTGTGCCTTTGCAGTTTTGCCTCCTCGTCTCTCTATGTTCACTCCCTGTGTCTCTGTCTCACTGCTGGTGTTTTTCTGTAAAAATAACAAGGTCTGGGGCTGTGCATGTGTCTCGCGCTAGCTGCACAGGCTAGATGGGCTGGCTGCGCTGGGCGCGCTGGGCTGGCTTCTTGTGTGGTCCCCGGCAAACTTTATGATTTATTCAGCTAAAGGCAGAGGAGCACGACCCCCAGTGACCACAGAGAGAGAGAGCTGCACGTGGGTTTAATGATTTCACCACAAAAATGTCTGCTATGGCTGGGCCTGCATGGAGCTCAGCACCCCCCTTCTGGCTGAAGGGGGGGGGGTTGAAAAAAGAGCTCGGCTGACCGGCCTGAGTCACTACAAACACTTACTACTACACATCTACTTGGAGGGATTACGAGGAAATAAGAGGACAGAACATCCTATTGGCATGTTCCAAATGTTTTAAACTTCTGTCTTTCAGCAAATGCTCTGTGGTTCCTGCACGTGTGATGTTATTCTTTATCATGCATTTTTCTGTTTTGCTCTCTCCATCTCAGCCACCCCCCTTCCAAGTCTTGTAGCCAGTGGGAGATTTGAGAGGCATTATTGAAATGTGGACACTGGGGATGATGTAACCAAGCTTTCAAGAACAGGGAGAGGGGTAGAAATAATAGGGGGAGGGGGGGGGCAAAGGGAGGGTGGTGGATGAAGGGAGGTATTTGGCATATTTTTCTCTGCTGGTGTCCAGGTCTGCTGGCTCAAGAGAGTTACTGCTGAGGGCTTGGATCTGGATGCTACGCTCGGTGCTGCTTCTCTCTCTGTGTCTGTTTGGCTACAACCCCCCAGAACAAGATGATGTCATTCACAGGGATTTGTGAACATTCTTGATAAAGAGACAAAATTACGGGAACGAGCCTAATTATGCTGCTCGAGTGTGTGACTGAGTCACAGAGCTAGACCACTCCTCTTTCTGATTCAAGCCAGTTTTGTCCATCTTAGTGCTTCGAAGTGTATTTTTAAAGCAAAAGAAAGGTGTAAACAGTACAATGATATAATAGAGAGCTGAAGTGAACATCATTTACCATAAGCCTGTTTCTGGGCTAAATGTCACCACTTGACAGAATACCATGAGTGATTCAAGAGGTTGCAGCAAGTTCAGGCCGTGAATGATATAAAAGCAGGACAGAGGGGACTTTAAACAGATGAGACTAAGGACACAATAAAAAAAAGTGCGTCTTTTGCCAATTATTATACTAGTATTTCAGTGGAGCTATAAAGAAATCATTAATTAACAATCTGTTAAGGGAAGGGTTTCTGGATTCAGCTGTGTTATTCCAGTGAACTTTTCATAATCTTAGTAATCATATCATCATTCATAATGTGACCCTAAGGTGTTGCTTAATACAACGGTCTCGTATTACTAGTTCAGTGTGTTTGTGATTTAAACCATTTAGATTTGTTCAGTGCAAATTAACATTATCCGTAAGGCTAGTATCTCAACACCTACTTGCAGTTTTTGCATCGTGGTTTTGCAGTCTTCAATAAAAATTTACAGTACATCACAACTGCACTGATTTTGGTGTTTACATTTGCCATTTGCTTTTTGCATTTGAATTTCCATTTACCAAAGGGGAGTTTAGATGCAAGAGGTTATTAAAATAACTGTTTTACTGCAGACATTCTTATATCAGGTAAAGCCCTGATAGTACTGAACGTTAGCTTGGTCGCTAACAAGAGAGAAAGTTACCAAAATGCCCTGGAAAGAAGTCATCGACGTTTGTCTACTATCAGAGGAGGTTAAGTGCACAGTGACACACAGCTAATACTCTCTCTCAGTCATTGTTGTCAGTTGCTTTAAAGCTTTAAAGATTTATTTATGCTTTTAAACCTCTTCTGCACAGAAGCTCTTGAGGGACATCACTTACATCAGAGCAGGTTTTAGTTTCTGTTTGAATGTCTCCTGAGCGTCTCTGCATTTGTGTCAGAGGGTGAAGCCATATCAAACCAGTCATCATTACAAGCTCATTCCACAACCCCAGGAGAGATTACACAACGGTCAACGCATGGTGGGTGTGACATACGCTTCTCCATCAGCTCCAGGCTTAAGGCTCACAGTGAGTAATGAGTCCACCCAGTAGAACCTCAGCACACGCCCAGGGCCCAAGGAAATGTATGTGCTCACCATGTCTGGTATGACAACCCCCCTCCTCGACTAGCCAGGAACAGAAACTCATATCTGCTGCTCTGTCTTTGATCCTCAGCATTGCCTCCCACAAAACATATTATGTGGTTTGTATACAGCTGGCTATGCACGGTGGCTTATTTCCAGTAGCATCTCACAGGTCTACAATAAACACGCAAATGTACATACGCATATACTCTCGCTGTCTCCCTGTCTCGCTTGCTTCTGTATCTTGAGTTTTCTTCTGACACACACACACACTCACGCTACCACCTCCGGACATAAATCAATATGACTCGAAATGCAAAGAAAACATTGACCCAAAACATACAGGGATGATGAAGGCATTTATTTGTTCAGCGGGGTCTGCAATGATATGTGAATGGGTTGTTTGCAGAAAAAATGGATGTGAATTAATTGATGTGCAGGCAGTGTAATTTAATGTCCAGGGGCGTATTGAGCCCATTATAGCCAACTGGGGATTTCTTGTGGTATAGCTCCTGGGTTAGCTGCTTAGCAGACCTCCATTACTGCGTGACTTTGAAAGAAAACACAGCAAAGGTTAAAAGTTGGGAGTTCCACTTTTCAGCTAAATTCAATAAGCAAGTGGAAAACTCAGGGTACAAAATGTGGAAGGGATGAACATCCAGGCAATGAGACAGCTTGTGTACATCTCTTCTTTTTCTCTTGCTCACCTCTTGTTGTCCTGTTTTCCTCCCCCCTCCTTCTCTCTTCCTCATGCTCCATGGAAGGATTTGGTAATACCATTTGGTTCCAAGTGTGACATATCCTCACTCTCCTTCTCTTCAATCCTCCCCTTCTTAACCCTCCCACCTCTGCCACCCTGTCCCTCTTTAAGGAGCGTTTGTTTTGGGCCCTGTCACCACCGTGCACTGTGTGGTTTCAGCCACGATGGTGGCGGACCGTCTCTTGTTAATTACCGCACTCCTGGTGAGTCACAGAGAGAGAGAGAAACCGAGAGAGTGGCGTTCTCAGCTATTTTTGGCCCCTGACATTGGCCCCATAAGAGACTTTTCCCTCAGAGCCTGCCCCTCTCTGTCCCTCTGATCTATGGACCTCCTCAACAGATAAAACGAACACTTTGAGAAAGGCCTCAGTTACTGGACCCACTCTTCTGTTTGCTGTCCTGGTGTGAACATTTTGTTTTGTGTCATACTCCCAAACCTTCATACCCCCTGTGTTTGGGTGTGAAGGTCTCTCTCGGCAGGTCCTCCATGTCCTGTGAGTTATGACAAACATTATTATGCTCCATTTCACATTAATTTAGAACACACTGCATGAGTAGATTGCATTTTTTTCCTAGAGCAGTGGTCATATAGCCAAGTGTTTTAACAGCTGTAATGAGCACTCTACATTATTAACTTTACCATGGAGAGTCTTTATTAATAGAAAAATATTTGAGATGGTAGATTTGACTTATTCTTTGTGGTTTAGTTGATGTTTTGCATTTAAATTATTCCACAGAAACTGCTACTTTTATGGCTGATCTGCAAATTTCTCGACTGAATGTTAGTATCATGACATTACATGAAGTTCTTGTTCACAGAAAATATCCAGAAGTCATCTGACTGGTGGGAGTTCTCCATTTCTTAATGTTTATTGGTTAGAGAATAGAAAAACATCCTTAGGGAGAGAGTGCTTGCCATTACAAATTTCCATTTGTCACTGATGGAAATAACCACATTTGTTTGAATTTCACAAAGACACACGAGGAGTAGTAAAAACTGTACACACTGTGTTTGGCCACCACAGCATGCCCCAAATTAGACTTTATGTGCCACTTTGTAATGACTAGCTACAGGCCCAATTTTACCCTTGACAAGATTTAAATAAGGACTCATTTGCTCTGGCTTCAGTGGTGTAGGTAGCAAAGCAGCAGGCCTGCTGGCCGGACATGTGCTCTCAGCCAGAGCAATCTATCATTACCAGTGTAATAAGGGGAACTGGCTTCTTTCTGTCTTACAATTGAGAACAAAATGAATGCCTGAAAATGTGATAATCATCGAGGCTTGCCGAAGGAGAGGTTGCCAGAAATGCCCTCCTGCTTTCTTTTCCTGTATTTTATCCCAGTGGGTTAGTGTGGCTCATCGTTGGCTGACTGCTGTCTAATTTAGTGCTGACGCAAACAATTGCAATGTTAAATTGCTGCTACTATATTTGTTATTTTTGCATGGGCATGTTAAGATACGGGGTGCTTGTTTTGTTTTCCAATTGTTCTTTTGTGAACAGTGTCCTTAGGTTTTGCCTCTATTCATGATAGAGACTAAGTCATGTGATTTGGGACCTTGATCTAATCAAGCAGAATGCCAAGTCACTCATTGTCCTACTTAGTGATCCATTTTATGTACAAGGTATCTTAATAGAGGTTTAAGAATGGAGGATGCCATATGCCAAGGAAAGTTGATGCTTAAGGTAAAACTGTTGAGGCATCCTTTGACCACTTCTTGTTTCCCTGTAAAAGCTAACGTGAGTTTTCTCCTACCTTTGTGTTTGGCATCTAACCCTGGTGTCCAAGCAGAAGAAAGATTTACAGTGTGCAATAGTGAATATTGTTCTTCTTGGTGGTATTATTCCTATATTTTTTAACATTTAAACTGGGTTTAGGTCAGCTGCTGTGTTGAAAATCACTATTGTGTGGTCTCTCTCCCATTTTCCATTGTGTGGTCAAGAGAATTCAGAGCGCCTCGTACAGTACTCCATCCTGCCCAGTCAACAGAACAGGAGGGCCTCTCACATCAACCAAAAGTCATTTGAAGATGAGGTTTGTGGCTAGTTTCCACCCACAACGCCAAGCTGTCTCTGATTAGACCTGGGATCTAATTTGAGAAGGGGGCTAAGAGTGGGTTAGGGGTGTGGGGTTCTGTGTGGTGCAGCCATCCTCTCCCAGAGGGCCCCCAGCTCAAGGGCTTGTGTGCTTGACTTTTGTCTCCAAAAATGCATCCTGGAGGAACAAATAAAAGTACAAAAAGAAAATGGAGAAATGGAGAGGAATGGGAGATGTACAGGCACATCAGAAAGTATTCAGACCCCTTCACTTGGAATCACCACATTTCCTGTTAATGGTTGCTGACAAGGCTACCATTATTATTATTATTATTATTATTATTATTATTATGGTCACTAAGATTTATGTTGAATTGGTGTGTATTGTCGGAATCTGACCATTGATGACATTTATAGCTACATGACATCATTTACCACTGACTGCATCATTTACCACTTTCCCTACAGTTGTCACACCCCAATAACTACAATCAAAATCCCATAGAGACAGTGGCTGCTCCTCAACCACCTAAATAAAATAAATCAAAAATCAACACAAGAGGAGTAATAACTCTCAATAACTCTCTGACAATAACAGCCTACTTCACTGCTAGACTCCATTGGTTTCACAAAAAATGTAAATAAAGTTGTTGCAAACCAATTATTTCACCACCAGCAGAGCAACAATCTGTATGAAGATTTCCATTCAGGATTTAGAGTACGTCATAGTTATGGAGTCCCGCAGGGTTCTGTGCCTGCACTGATTCTTTTTAATTTGTACATGCCTCTCTTAGGCAATATTAGAAGGAAACACTCAATTTCCATCACTATCAAATGACACACAGCTATATTTATCTATGAAACCAGATGAAACAAATCAATTAGTTAAACTTCAAGTATATTTTAAAGGTATGAAGGCCTGGATGTTCTGTAATTTTCTACTCCTAAATTCAGACAAGACAAAGGTTATTCTATTTGGGCTTTCAGACATGTTATCTAATCATATTGCTATACACGACAAAACATTGGAACTCTTCCTGGAGGGTCTAATGAGACCTTTGGACCTCTTTGGAGAGACTTCTAATCACCTGACTAATGCCATACCTACACAGAAACATGGTGGTGGCAGTGTCATGATATGGGGGTGTTTCTCAAGAAAATAGACAGGAAGAGAAGTCTGAATTGAAGTACACACAACCTGAGTGTGGTGCAACAGTTCACTTTCAGCATGACAATGACCTGAAGCATACAGATAATTCTGTTAAGTCAGAGCCCGACTTAACAGGAGAACATCTGTGTGGGAACTTGGAGATGGTAGTTGGTAGATGGTACTTGTTATCATCTAATCTGATAAAACTAATAAGAATCAAAACTTCTGACTGAATAACTGATGTAATGGTCTGAAACATTTTGTAAATTAGGTATTTGTTTTTTCCTATGTTCATTATGTGTTATTGAAACTGATTGATTGGCAAAGTGTCCGTTTTTAAATTAAATCTACAACAGTATCAAACAGTAATCTCTCAGTTTTCTCTGTTTTATCTTCCCTGCAAACTTCAGAGGAATCCCCTGTCTAAAAGTCAGCCATGATGTTGAGGACTATACCTCCCACCGCACATACACAAGCAGGCTCTCCTGGTCGCAGTAATCATGATGCTGGTCGACTCTCTGACCCAAGCGATGTATTTCTGTGCAGTGTGTGAGCTCCCCAAGTGTGTGTTCTGGCACCAGTCTGGGTCATGCATTGTCAGGAATGTTGATGAAAAATGACAGGCCATTATTACATGCCATAGTTGTCCCCTCCTCTCTCCCTCTGCATCACTCCCAATAGGGGGATACTTTAAAAAAATGCTCAATCCAACAAAAATGGTTTTTGTTTTGTTGAATAAAATTTTTTTTCAAGAATATCACACAATATAGACCATACACTTTGCATCCTTTTTTTATCTAATACCTAAAACCTTTTTCTTAGAACCTACATCCTTCAACCTACTACCTACTACCATTTGTTTTTTTATATTTTTTTTGTGTATGTCATTGTAGTGCTAATGTTCTGCAGGGTCGGGAACAAAGCGCAGAGCATGTAAAAAAGTCAGGGTTCCTGAAGGAGGAGATCAGGCAGCTGCAGGCAGGCAGTGTGAAGGTTTAGATTACCTGCTGGCTGCCTGAACACACTGACTCTTCTCCTTTACAGCTCAGGACCACCTGGGAGAAGGCACAGCTCCTCAAGGAATCAGATAGTGTGGGTACAAGCAGTGAAACACAAAAAGAAGAGTTCACACACACACACACGCAAACCCTAAATGATGATCTCACACACACACACACACACACACACACACACACACACACACACACACACACACACACACACAGAGGTGTGATGAACCACACATCTCCAGCCTCCACTGACCCATATCTGCTGAGCACAACTCCCAAGGTCTGGGGTGGATGTCAAGAGTTGTGGTGGATGTCAGTGTTGGTTGACCCTGCTCCAGTTCTCTGATATCTCCTGTCACACATCACTGCCCAGGAAGCACTTTCCTTTCTCTTCTAGTCTCTACACACTTCATCATGCTGTCTGACTACAACAAGGTTCAAACCACAGACCGGTGTGTGCCCGTTTGTGTGTGTGCGTGTGTGTGTGTGCGTGTATGTGTGTATGTTAAGCAGTGCATAAGTATGATGTTGTGTTAAGCAGGACTATGCAGTACAGGAGTTACTATGTGTAAACCTTTATTTTAAACATACAGCAATGAATTATTGCTTGTATGTTCAGCATAATGTATTTGAAGTGCACTGAAAAAGTGAAGTGGATGAGAAAACATCTTAGTAGACAAAACACGTAACAAATAGGAACAAACCATATTCAGCATTAATCTACAACTTATTCAATTACAGACAGATTTATTCAGTTTCCTCAACACTTTCCTTCATCTTTACATGTCCGTTTTTTCACAGGAGTCTGTTTTTAAAACAGCTTTAACCATCAACGTATCAAGTGATTGGTCATTGTCCTATTTTTTACAATTGCATTTAAATTAATCAATTTCATTTGTATAGCTGCAAATCACAACAGTCCATTCAAATGGACACAACCCCAACCCAGTGATAGTGCTGCTCTGTGACTGCTGGGTGTATAAATAATAACTGCTGCTAACATGTTTAACATTTTAACTTAAAAGGTAATTTTATGCCAATTTTCTGTTCACAAGATGTCTCTCCTCCAAAATAGCCAAAAAATCGGTTATTGTGTTGATTATCCTTCTGGTTTTCCAAAACTCAAGAGAGAGAGCTTTTTATATACTGTACATAGGATGTAATTATTTATTAGGTGGAAACACACATAATTTCCTCCCATCTAAATCATTATATTTAAAGTGTTTCTTCACTGAATAATCTTTAAAATAATAAAAAGCTACAGCCATAATTGTTTGGAATTAAGAAGAGCACAGAAAAATAAATGGAGTGGAACACCACAGAGATGGTATCTGTCCATACTGCAGTCCATATATAGCTCATGTGTACATATGAATTACTTTATTTCAGTCAGCCATAATTTCTACCCATGCAAAAGAACAAGTAAATAAAAAGTTACAGCAAGCTGAAAATAGCTCTTGTCTTAATATCTGGAAGCATTTAGATGTTGTTTTTGCTCTGCAAACACTTCAAAGTGGAAAAAGTGCTGTGGTTGACCACATGGCAATAAATATGGTTTCTGATCAGCTTGCTAATTACTTTCCACAGAGTAAATATGAGTAAAAAAAGAGTAAAAAAAAAAACATTGTGAGCCACCCTGGTGTAAATGCTAGCTGTTGCACATAAATGTGGTCTTCAGTCACACACAAACAGTGTGTGTGAGCACTGTTTGTGGGTTACTACACTCTAGTGTTCGTAATGCTGCTGCAGCTACATAACACAGCAATAGAATCACCATTCAGTCCTCCCCTTCTTGCAGATTAATGCCTTGTGGAACACACCAAAGTGGATGCAGCCTTTTTTGGTGCTTTACACTGTATCTACCATCAAGGATCATGACAGCTTCTGTACACGTAGAGATCTGTCACTGGCCTTGGAAGCATAGTTTTGGGTCTTATGTTCCAGATGATTTTAACGTCTTGTTCACTGTTACAGAGAGCCACTTAACTTTAAGCTTCATGACGCGCAAACGCAGCGTTACATAAAGGAGGCCGCGAGAGCATGACAGGTTTTGTGGTAGATGACAGAGGCTTGATGCTGCGCACACACTCTCACACTTGCCAAACCCCTGCTAATGTTGCTCTTAACCACAGTCCAGGTTGGAACATGTGGACTGCGGCTTGACATACACTTGCGCACGAGTTAGGATCATGGGTCAGGATGATGATGTGCCTCTCAAGCACCTTCCTCTCTCTGTAATGTAATGTAAACAGCTTCAAGTGTATTACAATGGGCTGCTTCCTGCTGCTATGTGTGTGGCATGCTGCGTACGTCAGCTGATGAGACATAAAGTGAGTGTGTTTGCGCAGTTATAAATACAAGGGACTACGACTGGAAGCAGCCAAATTACCAAGGACTGTTTTGATTTGACTGTTGGAGTGTGGTGTGGAAAATCTTGAAGTAATTGATTATGACATGAAACTGACAATGACATGAAAATCGTCTTTGGATAGGTTCTTTTTTTCTTTGAACATGGATGCCAGGATTGAATGTGTTCTGAAATATGTTCTCCCTGCATATTGATGAAATCAACAAAGCTCACACATGCTGGAAAAGATGGTGTTTGTCAGTCCCAAATGGACTTAAGGCTTCACTGAGTTTCCTACTTGATTGTTTCCTCTTTATATCTAATCATGAAAGCCTAAGTCAACTAATGATGGTAATGTCTGATACACTTTTTTACACGTCATACACCAAAGTAAGCTAATGAATCACATTCAGTAATAAGCGCTAGCCGCTGTGTCAAGACGATTCTGTGTGTTTGACCTGGAATACGTGCACAGATGGACAACAATTTAAAAATGTATGTGTAATATGTTGGATCGCCACAAGGCTCCAGAACAGCTTCAATGCCTTTTGGTGCAGAATCTAACTTCGCTGTGGATGAATCTCACTCTTCCATTATATATTTCTTCAGCTGGAGTTTTGATGATGGTGGTGGAGGGCGCCATCTAAAGGTATTTCCACCACAATTTCTAACTCTAAGACTTGTATTGTTTCTTGTAAAAATGACCATTTGATTAATAAACGTGTGTCCATTAAATAATGTAACGCAGTTGATGGCATGATCATAAGAGTGAGGTCGCAGCTGGAATTTGGCAAGTTAACATTTTAGTTTGTGGTTTGTCCAAGTTATTGCTCATGACACCAGTATGCTTCCATCAGATCTCATTGTCGAACTGACACTATTTCTGGCTTTTCTCATGTTTATTGAATATTTATGTGCAATGTGCATGAATCCCTCCATGGGAAACAACTGTGGCATCTCTTATGACATCCTTCTCTTGTAAAATACTTCACTACCATTACGTCTTCCCATAACCTCCCATTGGAGCTTGCATTGCACTGTTCAAATGACTCAGTTACCTCTTGTACCATGTGCACAGGAGCTTTGTTATCCAGAAAGAGACCACTTGCATCAGTGTTTCATCACAGGACAAACATCATGAAGCACTGACCTTTTTCTCAAGGACCTCACCTAGACTCGTACCACTATGTTCACTTGTCACTTTTGAAGATGGAGTCATGCAACCATTTAGCTTTTCACCCGTGTGTATCATGCCATATTTATCTTGCTTCATCGATCATCCTCATCAGATGACAAATAAATAATAGTTCTGTGATATCAATAACAATAAAACACCGTAAGAGGCAGTTTTGAAAGTTTTGAAATGTTGTACTTAGCGATAGAAAAATCTTATTTCATCAGTTAACTTAGTGGTGATCTTAAAAAATAACATGCTATGCTAGCTCAAAATGGCATTGTGATCAATAGTATCTTTGTTTTGGAGTCAGCAAAGCCTTAGAACTCACTGGAGTGTATCTGCAGCAAGACAAAGGCAAAGCAAAGAGAGAAAGTGGCAGAGAGCACGGTGCCATGACCCAGAGGTCACTGGCAGTAGATAATCCGGTATGAGAACAACTGATAGCCTGTCAGTAATGATGGGGCCTAATGCTGGAGAAGAAAAAGAAGGGGAGCTGTAGAAGAAAGAAAGAAACCTACTGAGAACTCCCCTATGTTTTTTGTCATCTGTGTGCCAAATCAGGGTGAGAGGGGAGAGGGAGGGGAGGGGGAGGGTGAGGAGAGCGAAAGAGAGAGTGCAGATGGACCACACCGACTGACTGGTTGGACTAATGTGGACATTTTCTCTCCGGGGTCAGATATTTACTCCTAATTAGCTAGAGGAATGCGACGCATGAGAGCGGAACAGATACGTTACCGTTTTGGCTGGAATTTCCTCTCTTTCCGTGGCATGTGCTGCTTTAACCTGATTAGGTATGGCACTTATCAGAGCAGATGAAAGCACTTGGGGAATCGGTGAAGCATTGCTGGACACCCCTACTCTGTTCCCACTTCGCTACTATTTCTATCACGACCCTCCCCATGGTCGTTACTGGTTGAAATGAGAATCATAGTACTGGAAAAAACTGGGACTGTGATTTACAGTAAGACTGACACCAGTACTTGTTGCGGGACTGGATCAAAAGGAGGTTGATGGGAATAAACAAGCAGGGAGACCTTCTATATAAATGTTTTTTTACTAAAGGAACTTGAAATGAGATCAACAAGTTTTATGAGGTGTAGTGAGGAACATGCTGTTGTCAGGAAGTGAGACAGTTTCCAGTGTGTGTGTGTGCGTATGCATGTGTTTCAATGGGAATACAGAATGTGGTGGTTTCAAGTCAGAGCAGATTTCATGGTACTCCAGCGCAGAGTAACACTCGTGGCGGCATCAAAATACATGAGACCAGTATCTACAGAAAAACACATTCTCCCACTGTGGTGGTGTCATGCATATAGTTTTTGTTGGGAAATTGTGACAAAGCTTCTGCCAACAAGTTGTAGATTTATTTTTGCCACAACATATGACTCTTGCTTTGGTGCAGACTGAAATGGACTGACATTCCAAATTGGGCACGGATATCCAAGAAGATGAGTTCTTATGGCACCAGTTATACATCAGCAATTTCACTTATCAAATTAAATATTGTTGAATCTAAAAGATCAGTTTTTTATAGATGTTGATGGATCCCAGATGATGAATTATCTTCTGACTTCTTCTCTACTGCCACCATGAGGTTCACGTACAGTAGGATGGTTTGGAATGAAATTTGGTCCAGATATCCACTGTATGTCCCACTCAACGTATGTGCGTGTGAGGAGGAGAGAAATGTGTTATAAGCTTCACGCTGAAGAAGGAGCTGGTGGTCTTGCTGCTGATGTGGTTCTAAATGAAGGCTAAACATATATTTTTTAGAAATTCCCAACACAAATAAAATCAATCACCAGTTGTCACACAAACCACCAGTGAAGTGGAACTCCGTGATTACACGCTTCTCTTATCAGTGTCCATACATAACTTCGTTTTTTTAAATGAAGGTCATGAATATTCCCTTTACACTAAATTGTGTTACGATCTGTCTTCCTTCTCTGGTCATTTATTTCAGATGGAAATGATGTCAGATTTCACTATTACTGCCATATGCCATATGAGAGCTATCACTTCTGAATGCAAGACCTACCTCTGCTCGTAGCCAGCGGCACATCTGTGCACCTTCTGTGGTGGGCTCTGCCTGTGGTGGGCTTTACTTGTGTGTGCATGAAGCAAGCAGATACACATAATACACATGCATGCTCACATGCTCACGAACAGTTGCAGGTGGGCCTCCAATGTGATAGCAACAACAAACGTCCCGTAGTCTTTAATGAACGAACTCCAGCCAGAGCATACTCCCAACTAGTGATCACAGCACCACACATCCTGTACGTGATGTCCGAACAGACCCCGAGCATTATGGGTGCTTCAGAGCTGATGGTTGGGCTAATGACCTCGATGGATAATTTGTAATGTGTGTTACAGTAAATGACAATGAGGTCATACCCTATAATTTTCATTTTGTACCCCACACACAGCTTGTTGCCAGACTCTACTACTACTACTCTGTTTCCTTCTTTAACTCTCTCTCTCTCTTTCACACACTCACACACACACACACATACAAACTTGCTCGTCGATGGTCTGTATTTGTTCAGGAGTTACTGGAACGGGCCACAGTGAAGTGTGGGAGCAGAAGAACGTCCAGCTTCACAGCCTCCAGGTCTCACGGTTCCACTGATTGACCTGATGAAGACCAAAGGCTCCAATCACTGAGTCGGTGTGTGTGTGTGTGTGTGAGTTTGTGTGCATACAGTATGTGTGTGGGCACGGCTGTGTGTGTGTGTGTGTGTGTGTGTGTGGAAATACTTGAGTGTGTCACCACCTGGCCACACACACTGTTTGGATGAACTGTTATCATTTGCACAGTAGAATCTTGAAAATACTCCAGAAATTTCAGCTCTAAAATCCATCTTGTCCTTCCCTTCTCCTTCCTGCCGTCTTCTCTCTTTCATCCCACACAAGAAGGCCAACATCAGTGCTCTGTGCAGTGCTGTGCATGTCTATCTGCAGTTGTGTGGACAACATTTTTTCCAGTTCTCACAACTTGAAAGGGCTGTTTGAGAGTTAAGACATGGTTTTAGGGTAAAGGTTAGAATTAGGTTAGGGTAGAGCTGAAGTTTAGGTATTTACAGTAGCTGTGATGGTTAAGGTTAGGGTGGGGGCATAGGGAATGCATTGTGTCAGGATGTGTCCTCACAACTAAAAGTAGCTCCTAATTGGCACTGTTAGAATGAAGGCGTGTCTGTTCTAACTTTAGTACTCAAACGTTTTTGGTCAAATCATATTTTCACATAGTGTTACAGCACTAAAAGTCTCTCCTAATGTCAAATGCTGAACACACAGAGAACAGCAGTATGAAGCATAAATCTGAGAAATGTTAGAAGCACGAGTCTTGTCACACTGATTTTCAGTGCACGAGAAGCTGCACTAACAGTGTTAGCTTCCCAAAAAAATTTAAACTATTTAAGGTCATGACTGAATGAAATATGTAGCAGCAATCAGAAAAATTGCATATCACATCGGCAGGTAGGATATAAACATTTATTAGTATTTTAAAAGTGCAGGATTGATGGGGTAAGTATGTGAGTGAAGTAACAGTTTAGCATAGAAATGTGAGGATTTGTTTCTCTTCTCTGTTTTATATTAATGTAAACTGGACATGTTGGTTTTGCACTATTGGTCTAACAAAACAAGCAGTTTGAAGAAGTCGTGTTGGGCTCTGGGAATCAATTAATGTCTGAATTAACAAAAAAAAAAAAAGAAGTAAAATAATCAAATAAAAAATAATCATTAGCTGCTACCCTTTGGCTGACACCACTGTTTACCTCCCGTTTGTATAATCCTAATAAACTGCTTACTAACTGAAAGCCAAATTTAGACCTGTCTTTACCACACACAAACATTTCCACCTCAGCTCTTTATTTTTCACAATATTGCGCCAGCTCTTTCTTCGGCGCTTACACTGCCTTCGCTGCCTGCAGGCAACACCTTTCTTTTCCTATTCCCATGGCTAATACCTATTTATATAAGAGTTTGTGATGGTTTGCTTCCCATCAAACAAGGAATTGGTGCCAATACTGTAAGCCGCTTTCATTCATCAAGCACTCCGGCATCAGCTGAGTGATAAATCCACTCAATAGTGTGTGGGTGGCATGTGCTGTGTTCTCTGGGTGGCCATAATTTGGAAATGTGAAGTCCAATAAAGGTGTGTAATTTGGATGCCATTTTCATCCAGATGTATACATAATGGCTGAAGGTTAGCAGAGGGTTCATCAGTGTTTTCTAAGTTACAGTAAATGTAATGAATTCCCTTGTGAACTATTCACAAATTTGAGTTCTTCCATAAAATCTCTCTTGCTAGAGGGCAGTGCCACACTGAATTAGTCTTACTAAGAGTTTGTACTCTTGTTGAAAACACTGAGAAGACAAGTCACTCCTTGTTTTCCTGGAAGATTTCCTCAGGATATCAGCGCTGGTGTCACTGTACATAAACCAGCTTATGGATCAGAGCTAAACACTGAGAGAAGTGAGTGACAGAGGGCAGCGGGGGAAGAAAGAAAAGAGCGAATGAGTGTTCTGGCTTCTTGACCTCTTAGCGTAAGAAGTCTTCTAAGTTCGAACTTCAGTGATTACAAGCTGAGCTGGTATTTAAAGTGGCCCTACTCGCTCCTATGCCTCCCCTCCTCTTCTCCCTCCCCCCATTCACTGCAGGCTCGTGTGAGCTGTGTGTCCATGTGTGACGATGTCTACAAGTTGAATATGAGAGTACATACACTGTAAAAAATGGCTGTGAAATTAACAGTAAAGTGCTGTAAAATACCGACATTAAAAAAATGTAAATAGAAAA
>JAUYWH010000001.1:8030078-8043664 GCA_034779795.1 Ctenopoma multispine
CCCCATTCACTGCAGGCTCGTGTGAGCTGTGTGTCCATGTGTGACGATGTCTACAAGTTGAATATGAGAGTACATACCACATGAACCCGTGTGTGTGTGTGTTTTGTGTGTGTGTGTGTGTGTGTGTGTGTGTGTGTGTGTGTGTGTAGGGGTTTAGCAGAGTAGGTGGGCAGGGTCAGGGGTTGCTTGGTGGGGTTCTGGAGCCAGTGGGCCTTCTCCATTGTTCAAGCTTGAGGAGCCAAAGGGGGCAACAAGTATTGATGCCAAAGGTATTGCCTGCTTACGGTAGGAGGTTAGAAAAAATTGTGTGTGTTAGTGTGTGTGTGTGTGTGTGTGTCTTAATGTGTGTATGTGGACCTCACTCCAGCAGGAACCCACAAGGGGCGGGAAAGGGAATGTAATTACAGATGATATAGGACCAAAGGGAGGAAATTGATTAAAGAAAATGGGTGACCAGGAAGTAAGCAGGGATCTTTGTTTCCCCTTCAATTAAACTGAAATGTCTCGGTGGTCTCTCTTTTTCAGCTGCATATGGTGGAGTAGGACAGGACTGTGGGGAAAGAGGGCTGAGAGTGTGGGGGTTCTTTCCGGGAGACAAGGTTAGATGGACGGAAGGGCCCTGCAGTCATGATAGTCACGGTGCTGACGAGATTAAAGGAGGGATGCAGCATAAAACAACCTTTATCTTATTATTAAAGTTTTGGCCATAGTATTGATTCATTAATCATTAATGAATCATTGAGATCTGCTAGCCCAAGATAATTGAAGGATAAAATATAAAAAAACTTGATTAACAAACCACTTTTTCACACATCCACTCCCTGTTTCAACTTTGACATACTGTCCTTAACATTTTACAGTGCATTTAGGGATTATTAGAAAAGTGTTTCTGGCTGCGGTCATGCTCAGTTTCCACCTACAAATAAAATGGTTTATTTAGAGTAAACCTTTGGCAAGATCAAAATATTTAAAATATAATAATGTATAAAAACACGATATTTTCAACATTGTCCCTGCACATCCTGAAAAAGAAAAGTATTAACCTGATACTTGCAAACATTCAAAGACAATCTAAAATCTGGGATTCTGGGCACTTAAATCTAGTAGACTTGATAAAAAGATACTGTAGATCATTAGTACTGTTTCATATGTTTTCATTTGAATATTGTTCGTTTTTCACGTGTGTCCAGAGCTCCCAGGAAAAAGGTTTTCACACCTGATACATGAGTTTTTGTGGTGAAATAAAGTAAATTTAATTCAATCAAACTATAGAGGTCATGTGCATGGTCATGAGCATAAGTTAAAAATACAGAAAAATGTTGTTTCCAGTTGACTGCACCCTCAAACCTAAACTTTTAAGTCACCTCTCATCTCTCTCCCATTTACTGTTGCTTCTCTGTTACTTGCTTGGCAAATGTGAGTATACAGTGTGAATAGTTTTACAAGGCCAAGGGAGAAATAACAGTGAGGGGTGGTGGTGGTGGAGGTGGTCTGTGTGGGGAGGGGTAAAGAAAGAGAAAACAGGTTGTCAGTGTGGTTGAACAGCAAAATAGCATTTTCTCCCTCGGGCTCAGCCTCCACAGATGTTTCATTCAGGCCCCATGGCAGGGCCACTCTAAAAAGTGCTCCAGCCCCGACACAATTCAGCCCCTTTGTGCACTGAAGGAGAGAAGCTCAGCCCACTGTTTACTGCTCGTCCACCCCCCATCCCCCCTTGTCTAACCCCCCTCCTCATGTTAGCAGGCGGAACAATTGGGGAGGGCCCTGCCCAGAGCTGGGGCGGTGTGGCAGGTCAACAGAATGGGCTGTGAATCCTGTGCCTCTGAATCCTCCGGGTGGGTGGTCCAGCTCTCTCCCCTCTCTGTGTCTCTCTCACACAAATACACATAGAAACACACTCTCTCCTCTCCTCTCCTCTCCTCTCCTCTCCTCTCCTCTCCTCTCCTCTCCTCTCCTCTCCTCTCCTCTCTCAGATTAGCTCATCCACTGGGCCAGGTCTGGTGCTGGTGCCCGGGCTCTGTGATGTGGTGATAGGTGGCCCAGAGAGGAAGCCAGACAGGGGTCTTTCTTCAGGATTAGCAGACTCCCAGTTCTTCGTAACTGATAGCAGGTCCCGGGCAGACCCGGCCAGGCCAGTTGGCAGGAGGAGCCTGCGGTGTCCCACGTGGAGCCTGCCAGTGACTGGGTGGCAGTTAACACTAATCCTGCTGCTGATTACCACTGGCATGGGGAAATAAACAGTAATAAATGAACCTACAAGGCTGAGCAGACATACACCCTTACAACAACCCTACCCACATCAGACAAGTCACGCTTACACACTTGTACAGTGACACACACTAACATACATATACACATGATCAAAAACTGGCAGGATTGCACACTTGTAATGTTCGTTTTTGCAACTAACAACTCTATTTTCCCAAGTGTTTATGTCATTTGTATTCAAATATCTTGTTTTTTTCAAGCAACAGTCCAAATGCAAAAACTATAATTACATAGCAAAAAAAACATTTTTGAGGACCTGCAGGTATCAGAATTATTTTCTGTTGATGGACTAAATGACTGATTCTCTATACCTTTCTCACTCAATACATCTTCCTCAACCACGAACACCACACAGTTGCCTCAACAACATTATTATTGTTCTTTATCATTAAAAAACTTAAAAGAAGCTTTAACTCGATTCCTATATTTTTAAGCCTTTGTATATAGGAAATTAGTTAACACTAGAACTGGTCCTACCTTAAATAAGAAGTGAGACCTGCTGAGGGTCTGATGTCTTTCCACTTAGTCACAGCGACATCTAGTGAGTGTAAAATAGAACTGACAACACAAGGAAGAAATTACACAAGGTAACTTGTTTTGCAAAACTCTCAGTTACTCAAGAAAAAGACACACAGTTAGTAACTATATCATATCATTCGATACTTAGAGGGAGTAAACTAAAAACTGTACACTGACAAATGAGTCCTTTGAACACTAAAAAGTAAATATTAAATCATATAGTCTCACACATAAAACTAAATTAACTTACTTTAGATTTGCAGGAAGCCAATAAACATCTGCTACCTCATTTTGTTCTGGAGTCTGAAGCAACACACAAGTCGTATATTTCCTCTCACACCATTTGAGTAACACTGTGCATCCTGCTGTGGTCAGAGATGTTGGCCCTTTTTTTTTAGGTTCCTTTGCATGCACTTCTGAGAGGCACTGAAGAAGAAAACGGCTGCATAAAAGAATCAGCTTGGGGCAGAGAGCTTCAATAATACATATATCTAGACTTTGTAGAAGACAGACTAACTCAGGATGACATCAATCAGACTTTTCTTCTTGATCCTCGGTAAGCCTCTTCACATTTTTAAAAGTATTAGTGATTATTGAGTATCATCAGTTTAATAACTAACAAGTTGTTCTGTTGATTCCTTTTTTCTGAAAACAAGCAGAAAAAATCCCTGAGTTTAGGTAATTAATTGTAGATGCATACATTTAAGATGAAAGGTAAATTGTATTAAAAGATGAACAAAGACATTGCTCTGTGTTGTACTTGTACACTGCATCAGTAAAATATCTTTAGTCAAAAAGGGACACACCCTTCAGCGTTTTCAGTAAACAGGTATCATGGCAGTTGAAAGTAAACCCGATGATAAAAAATGTTTTCTGTTTAAAATGAATAATTCTATGTTGTATTACTGGATAATGTTGAAAAGTCTGTTTTATTTTGTTTAGGTTTTATTGTAGTTTCTGCAACAGAAATGAATACCACATCGTCAAGTGAGCAAAATAGTTTGACGACTTCTAACAATCAAACGACTGACAATGATACCAATGATACCAATGATACCAATGATACCAATGATACCAATGATACCAATGATACCAATGATACCACCAATATGACAACCGACATCATCACCCCCACCCAAGACATCAGCACCCCCACCACCCAAAACATCACCTCCACCACCCAAAACATCAGCAGTATCCCCAGTATCCCCAGTACCACCAGTAACATAACAAGTACCATCAGCACCATGAGACCACTGACAACATCGATGAAAGGTAAACTCTATTACTGACAAACAAATATCATGGTGTCGGTTTGTGCCTTTTTGAATGTTTGCATCATGGTTTTCATGTGGCGTAACATGTTTCTCTGATTCAGGTGATAGACAGTCCTCTAAGCCCTCGATCACCACTAAAGACACATCTACCACCAACACCCAAAAAGGTGAGTTCAGACCCTTTATGGCTGCTAAGAATTTTACATTTCTACCAAACAAACAAACACGACTAACAGTGTGAAACTGTGGAGCGTTTATGTATGACTATTGTAAAAACTATGAGTGAACTACTGATGAACATTACATATCTGTATTTAGTGTTAGGGTTAGGGTGCATTATAACATTATAGCTGGCAGATTACAGATATACAACCACCTGCCGTTTATTTTCACTTGTTTAATCAAAAGATTTGATGAAATCTGTTGCTTATCTTGACAAATCCACATAAAGCTAAAAACAAATGATCAAACAGTGGAGTGTTTAGAAGCTGAAAGTCAGATGTTTCCTCCTGGAGTTGGTAAAGATTTGGTAAATGTAAATAAGTTACACTCATCAGGAAACACAGCTTTTAAGTGAATGCATCTCCGCTGCTAAAAAATAAACTGTAATTGTGTTTCTCAGCTTGTTACCCTGCCTGCATGTGAAAAAAATATTAATGCAGCCAATAAAAAGTCTATTTGAGTATGGACTGAAGCAACTCTGCCAATCTAATGTCCTCTGACTATATTATGATTAGAAGATGACCTTCCATAAACCAGTAGCATGTTTATACTGGCATCCCAAACTTAACATGTTGGCACTGTTTTAAAACATTTGATCTTTTATAATAAATTTGTTTGCATTCATAGGAGGCACTAGTTCCAGCATTGGTAAGTTACATTTAAATATCATTTCAGCTAACATTATATTAAACTGCACATTTTACTCATACACAAATGACTTTCACATTCACTGAATTATTCTTAGTTGCCTTGTCACAGTGTGAGAAAATGCCTTCCTCTGTATAAACACAAGCTGTTACCTTCTCCAGGTATTATCATCATAATTGTGATCATCATCCTGGCTGCTGTGTTTGTAATCGCTTGCTACTTGGCACGGAGGAGAGAAAGGGTGAGTAGATTATAGCCCTTTGCTTTCACTACCAAACCAGAATAACTCATAACTTAAATATTTTTGTTTCAAACGTAAACAGAGAAGATCACTGATACTTAAATTAAAAGTGGTATCAATTGGTATACATATTGAAAAATATGTAAAATGTGTTTTGACTCCCTTCTTCCCATAGCGCTACTCTGTGGAACCCACGTCCAGAGCAGATGAAGTGAACATCCCTCTGAGCACTGTGGAGCCTGCGGAGTCGCCCGCTGATGCTGTTCATCAGAATGGTCAGCGCAGTATTTCTGTCACTATAACAGGTCGTGTTGTACTGCTGCTGCACACATACAAAGCTGAATCACTGTTCACTTTGCAGGTCTGCAAACTTTTGAAAGTACAGAGCCAGAGCCAGAGGCCAAATCTGAAGAGCAGAAGGAGCAAAAAGGTAAAAACAAACATCTGTGGTACAAATAGACACAGGACAGGACGTTTCCTGGCAAGATGTAAATTTGCATGTTTAGTGGACTAATTGCGTGCGTTTTCCCTTCCTGTTTCTTAAGATCAGCTAAACTGAATAAAGGGAAGTACAGTTTTTGCGCTCTGTATCAACACTCAGACCCTGTGAGATGTAAGTGTGAGTGTAGATGTACAGATCCTTCCAGGCAGTAGATTATTTCATCCTGAACAGAAAATGTATTGTGATTAGTTAGAGTTGATTTAACATCTAAATATTAACATGACATGTAAGAATCAATGTTACCAAATTAAACAGCTTCGTCAAATATAAAACCACAATGCATTTATAGGAACCACCTTTTTCACTACAGCTGGTATGAAAGCAATAGGAAGGAAATCTGACATATGCACAGTGTGACTCATGAGACTTGATGATATGAGTAACTGATTCAGATCAGTTAGAGACTTCAACAGAAACTTTTAATTAAATGTCACAGGAAAACACTCACACATTCCCTATTCTGAAAGATATGAGAACATAGAGTGTAGTACTCAGATCTACCACTTGGTGGAAATGGAAGCCTGGTTAGAAAATTTCATGTCTGTTAAGTTTGCCATAACAGCATCTAACGTCTAATGTCTACAAGGTTCAAATTCTGTTAAAACATACCAAACTAGTTGTTGTTATATGCAGCAAGTTATAAAATATGAGAGCATATATAAGAGTATATTCCATTTCAGGAGTACTGGTACCTTTATGTGCTGCATATTTTATATTATGTTTAATTAGAAGCGTGGTGCCATAAGCATGTATACAACTATTATTATTTTCTTTTTGTTGTGATATTATCACTTGTCTTAAAACATTCCTACTTTGCTAAGAGGTACCCCCGCAATGAGAGGCAAAAAGCTGCAAACCATGCCTGGGCCTGCCTCTTTGGCTTGAGCTACAACTTGCCTAAACAAACCAAGCTGATGACCACTTTTGAAAAGCAGCTACCTTTCAAATAATTGTGTTCCTCTCATGGAAAAGAAATAATGACACTTTTTCAGCTGAGCAGCCAGATTTCTAATTCCAGCAGCTGCGTTTTTATGACTGGTTTGTTTCACCTTGGTGCTAAAAACAAGCGTCTGATTGGGTGATGAGGACTGCCTCATCCAGTGAACTCGAACTAGCTTCTTGTATATCAAGTGTTTTAGTTACTGAAGTAAACACTGACAAAACCAGCCTGACGTTTGGCAAGTTGTGTATTCCATCATTACAAAATATCTGTGATAAGAAATTTCCCCTAAAGGTACTCTTCTATTGCACCTACCAGATATGTTTATGTGCAAGATAAACACCAAAATAACCAGAATAACTCATCCCACACTGCCCATGGAAAGACTCACACAGTCTAACTTCATTCTCTGTGGGTCTTTGGTAACAGAAGAATTACCTTTGATGTGGATACAGATAAAGTGATCAACTCTAACACAAACTGCGTTTTTTTTATCAAATTGAAAAGTTTTACATCAAAAGTCGAAGCTGCTTGAGTGTTTGTCATTTGTTGCCTTCGCAGACGAGAAGGCTTTTTAAACCACAAAATGAGATAAGCGTAGGACGCGTAACTGGAAGTAAACCTCATTGAGCAAACTGATGACTAAAAGCAGAAGAACGGTATTAGTACAAAGACCCCAAAAAAACTGTCACATTGAACTGTCACAAACAGACAACAGAGAAGATATCAGTCAAGGTGCAATTTTCAAAAAAATTTCAAGGCAATGTCAACAATATAGGGCATGGTGCTATTCTTATTATGTTAAAGGCCCTACACACCTAATCCAGTGTTTTCAGTCTGGCTGCTTACACCTCTGTCTGAAGCGAGACACCTTTACGTCCAGTCGGCTACTGCTCCAGTCAGGTTGAAGTCAGTGTTTATAGGATGCACAGAGAAGTTTGATTAAATTTTAATAAAAAATTCTTTAGATTTATTTTTATATTTCAGAGAAGTTATGTAACTATTTCTGCGGAAACAACAGTTCATCCGCTACTGTGTAATGTCTCTGTTGCTGAGTAACTACACAATGATGAGAAGAGGAAGTTTCTGCAACAGTGTTAATCACTAAGATTTAGAGGTTCGGGCAGATTCTTTTTAACCTCGGAGAGACAAAGAGGCACATATTAATATAAACCGCTGTAGCTGCTAGACCACAAAGCAGTACAATAATTTAAGATATAATTTTATAAGTGGATATATAATTTTACATTTAAGTTTACTGGGAACCTATATTGCAGTGTGAAGATCTTTTGTCTGTTGTTTTTTCATTTCCACACTTGATGCTAAAACCAAACTGTTTCTTGCCTCTACCTAAAAAAGATGTTAAGCCTTTTTTTTTTTTTAAGCTGCATTTTAACAATGTTTCAGCTACAGATGACCTGTCGAGTCCACCTGTGAGAAAGAATCAAGATAGCATGATTCTCTGGACACCTGAGGAGTCACCTGACTCATGACGGAATTATGTCTAAAACAAAGCTCGCCATCCCCCCCACCCCCCTCACTTCCACTTTCCCTCCACTAAAGCCTGGGTCAGATAATGACGGGGCTGCCCTACTTTCCCACAGCCTCCAACAGCTGCATGGCTGTAACTCATTAGGAACTGGTCAGTAATCAGCTGCATTGTCACCAACATGGTGGCCCACTCAAAAATTACCCCCCCACCCCATTGCCAGTGAGGGCAAAACCACTTCAGGCGATGTGATGTGAAATACTGTTATTATGTGGCAGCTAAATACAGAACACACTCAAACAGCAAACTTGCACAGTTTAAAATGACATATTTTTAAACTGAAGAAATGTCTCAACAACATTACGCAGTTAATTTATTGCAACAGTTTAACTTCTGTTAAAAATCATGACATGAAAGAGACCCATATGAGTCAGCTTGCATGATGTTTGCATTAATCCACTTTTTTTCCATTACCATTACTTATGTTAACTAGAATTAGAAAAGCGTCCACTTAAAAAGCTGTGTGGCTTGCTTTTGTCGTCCTTCACAGCTGAGGTTGACAAATCTGTTGTTGAGCCCAGTGCTGAGTCTGCACCTCCAGCTCCAGCTCCATCTCCAACACCGGACAGCTCTGGGGACAAACTGAAGGAAGCTGTTGCTGAGCAGAGCCCTCCTGCACCTGTGGAGCAAAGTGTGGAGAAGAAAACCGACGACAAAGACCCCGTCTCCAACAAGACTTCAGTGGAGTCGCTCAAGGAGACAAATGAGAACAACAGCAACAATGCTGACTTGACAGCAAGAGGTGTGTCTGATGTTCACAAACTTTTCAGTCACACAGTTTACATCACACACTTATCTACTAATTATAGTGTTTGTCTTAACACAGTATTGATACCATGTGCTGTTCATATCTCAGTTTCAAATCACTTTGAACATCTTCCTCTACTTAGGAAACAAAAAAGAGAAGTCACTCTGTTGTTTCTCAGTATTTTAACTATACTGTTAATCCCACATATTGCCTACTCACTCATATATGCATTAAAAGAGCTAATATATGTATGTATGCTCCCCCCGTACTGCCAGTAAAATGATTTCTCACAGTGGTGCTAGTGTTAGCAATGGCAGTAAAAATCTGCTGTTTACATAAAAGCTAGATTATTTCTGCAAAATGTACTGAAGCTCCATTAATATAATAAATAATCAAATAAATAAATATAGTTTACTCTCCAACTACAGAAAAAAAACACTCTGATTTCTGGTGTTTTACATTATCTTTAGATAATAAGAGGGTTGAATTTAGTCCCCCAGAGTCGAGCATAGGAAGAGATGACACACAGGTGCGGTGACATGTATCTCTTTCAGTATACATACTAAGAATAAAGGATGATACAAAATGCCACAACACATCATATGTACCATGATGTACATGGTAATAGGTAGGGAGCTGTCAAATAGCTTAGTATACAGTACAGTACGTAGATTCTTTTACGTGCCGAGGTGGCTGCATCAGCGTTATATATACAGTATTTTAAATGTTGTGCAATGTAAGTGTTGTACTATAATGAGATAAGAATTTGATAAAATCATTTGTTAATGATTCACAACTCACAACTGCTTATTTGAGAGATGGTGTGTGAAAAAGAAGCTGCATATCGTCATATATTGTTCTGTAGCACCGACCAGAGGGAAGTAGTTGTGGCCAGGGTGAGAGGGGCTCTGAAGTGACTGTGTTAGAAGCTATCCTATTTGCAACAGTAGCTCTTTGCATTGTGTACAATATGTACGTATACCAGCTGGAAAAATATGTTTGTAATAATAATAATTTCTTCTATAATTGTTTTTATTCTGATTGTTTTGTCCTAAACAGATTTGAAGTCAAGCAACATGTTCTGGGATGTTCCCCTCAACTGTCCAGTGTGACATCCGTGTGTCTGTGTCCCTGTGCTGTTCCTCAGAAACTTGGTAAGATCCCAGTGGACAAATGCTCAGCTGCAGCTGCTGTGCTGCTCAGCCAGCTCAGGCGTTATTAAAGGGAAAACCCACTCCCTGAACTGCAGGTCCCCAGGGCCACATCTAACCACTGGGAGATCTGTGTCACAGCTTCCTATCCTGAATTAACGTAGTAAAAATATGCGTCATAAGCGTTAAATCTAAAATTAAAAAATGTTCCTGGTGTCCAGTAGTTTATAAATAACACTACAAAAGCTGCACTCAAAAAGAAACTGAGCTGCAATGTGAAAGGCAGTGTCACAACATACAGGCACTAGCTTTTCTAACTGATTCCTTTAAATAACTTTGTCACTAAATACAAAAAATTATATTATAAAATCATTTTAAAAAGCTGTTGCCTTTTTTTCTTTAAGGTATATAAGTCAAATCTTTTCTATCAAATTCATTCTATTAGTTTGTTTTTTTTCCTTTCTGGTCTCTCGTGCTCTATCTTTTACTGACGGACGAGATTCTTCTCACACAAGCAGTAACACGGGTCCTCTCAGTCTAATCATCATGTCCTTCAGGATGTAAGGCCCACATCTGCACCTGCACTCTCTTTCCCTTCCTACACTCTCAAAAACACTCAGGGCCAGAGCCTGAGGCCCAAGGAATTCACACTGCTCTTAACAGCCGATGATAAGCTCACATCTGTGAAGCTAACCCCTCAGAAGCTCAGTGTTAGCAGCTATGGATCATTTCCACTCTCGCAAAAACACCGGCTTCTGAAATCCAAAGCGTCTCCATTTTAGCAAGTCGTCAGTTTGTTGGACAAAAAAAATTGAAAACCAACTCATCTCATTGAATTGTAAATTATATCGGGGTCCAGGTTCTTAAACTAACCAGATCCTTTTAGATGATGAGAAACTACTTTGTGGCTCAGAAAAAAATAAGACACCGTGTAAGATGGTGAATATGTTTGTTAAAACACCAGACAGAAGAAAAAGTTAACTTTTTCCCACCTGGTTTGAGAAGTGATGAACAAGTTACAAACTGTAGTTGAAAGACTGTTTGCTGTTCAGCAGTAGAGGATAATGGACATGAACTGACAGGTCATAAACTAAACCAGCATAATTAGACCTGAGACTTCACTGTGTTATTTTCCAGTCAGAGCTCAGCTTTCATGTTTGATGGCTAATGTTGGAGGAAACTGTCTGTACTGTGTGGGATGAATAATTCCCAGTGAGGAGGAGGAAAGTTAAAGAGAGTGACAGACTGAAATTTAACTCACAAGATTAGCGGTTAACTAGAAAAAGCTTGTTTTTTATTTGAAGACGCTCTTTTTCGTGGAAGCCGCTGCTGCAGGTTCGGAGACTGATCTGCGGCAGAAGAGTGAAGTTTATCTTTCATGAGCTTGTGTAAACACTGATTTATGGGCAGGATAACAGTGGTGTATGTAGTGAATGCAGGATCTTTATCAAAGTAATAACAGTGAGGGAAAACTTCCTACTGGTGAGGTTTGATGTGGTTCTGACTGGCATGCAGGCCATTACACCTGGCCAGCTTTACACGAGGGAGGGGCTGTCGGAAAGCACAGACTGACACTCCCCTCACAGCTGGTGGAGGCTGGATCCTCCCCTTCCTCTCTGTACTTCTAACCACAAACCATTAAGTTTTGGTCAAGAGATTAAAAACTAAAACTTACAACTGGAAAGAGGTAAATATAGCAATTAGACTGGCATCATTAAAGGCCTGTGCCTGCAGTAAACGCTGAACATGCAGGTTTGACTCTGCCAGCTGTG
Organism: Ctenopoma multispine; assembly: GCA_034779795.1. Taxonomy (NCBI): domain Eukaryota; kingdom Metazoa; phylum Chordata; class Actinopteri; order Anabantiformes; family Anabantidae; genus Ctenopoma; species Ctenopoma multispine. Next base: position 8,041,916 of record JAUYWH010000001.1, read on the forward strand.
TTTCATCACTTTTGTACATCTGAAGATTTAGGTGATGGTTGAGCTGAATGGATTTAGTAAGATCTACTACGGATGAAGAATATCCAGAGAATGTCTTTTTTTCTGACAAGGTAAAGCCAACAATGATGACGTGGGTATCCGACACTTTAATCTCTTTAATAAGAGTTCACATTGGATTTAAATAACTCACCAATAAGTCAGTGCCTCTCAGCATTAGTCACAGAAAGCAGGACACTGCTTTGTTAAGCTACTAAATCTTTCTTCAGTGTCACCATCGTGTTAATAAAAGTCCCCCCAATAAAAGACCTGAGATGCAAAAGAATTGTTCAGTGACTGGAGAATCACAGTTAGACCTCAAAGAAACGAGTCATCATATTGTTATTGATTTATCATTTGTATTATAAAATACATGTATTATACTTGTATTATAATTATAATAATAATTAATAATACAAGTAGTGGTAGAGTTGTATTTTATTGTTAAATGTATTATGTAAAGTATGCATGTAAAGTATTTGTGAGGAATTCCTTAGCGTGAACAGAACAGTTTGAAGTGTAACATGTATGTTGTTTGGCTTAGGTAAAAGATTAATAATTATTCCAGTCATATTAGATATTATGGGAGAAATAATAATAATATAAAGAAATGTTTTCATGGGCTATAGTTTCTACTAAAACTACAATGTTTTAGATGGAACATTTGAACTAGTTTAAGTTAACGTTTCTTTGGCTTGAGGTAGATCAAGAAGATCAGTGCCACTCTCCTTGTATCTGTACAGGAAATATGAAGATGGTGCCAACAATCAGTTCTTTTAGCATAAAGACCGGCAGAGGTTATTTTAACCTTTGTCCAAAGGACAAAAGTGACTGTTTTACAAGGTGGTTATCAACAGGGGCTTTAATAGTGCCACTTGAGCTTCACGTGGTAAAGGTCAAGTTTCACTTGTTAAAGTTTCAGTGTAAAAATTATTTGCTAGTCATTCCAGGCATACTGTAAAACTTACTGTTATTAGATAAAATATAAAGTCTGTCAGTGGTGTTTGACCTTTGACATTTGATGCCAAACTGTTTAGAAACTTGTTAACACATTAGACATTGTACATTAAATGAAAAGAAGTGAGAGGACAAGATGGTTGATTTCCGAACAACTGGAGTGAGTTTGTTTTAAACTAATCTTTGTATGTGCTTGTGTAAAAAAGTCTAGACATGGACAAATTAGGTCAACCTGAAACCAGTGCAGAACCTTTAAACGTTTCATCACTGCTCACCGATAACCTTCATTTTTGTCTGTATACGCACTGTGATTGAGCTCACGTGTTAGCTTCCTGTGTCATGTCTCTTTATCAAAACCAAAGGGTGTGTCCTACTTCAATTCCTTGACCCCCAGAGATTCTGTGTTGAAGATCTTTCCAAAGGTCAGAGGTCAGACAATCTTAATTAAAGGGTACACAGTGACTGTAGGAGAATAATGTGGCCTCAGTGTCCGGGCTCACATTCTTCACCTGTCGCAGAGCAAGTCTCTGCAGACGTGGTTTCAACATAGACCACTGCACATGACACCTGAAGCAAATGAAAACAATATTTGTGAGAAACGTGAGAGGGAAAGCGGACAAACATCTCATCAGCTTGTCAGGGTAGAGTTTTCTTGATTAAGCGTGCACCTCAGTGTTATCATCCATCCATCCATCCATTATCAACCGCTTATCCGAGGTCGGGTCGCGGGGGCAGCAGCCTAAGCAGGGAAGCCCA
>JAUYWH010000001.1:8045432-8174937 GCA_034779795.1 Ctenopoma multispine
ACCTTCTTTTTCAGAGGGGCAACAGTATCAAGTATGTTGTGCAGGGAAGCTGCAGCATTATCAACAATATAATCAACTTGTGCAGGATCCATTCTAATCCATAATCCATTCTGTATACTGCACTGAGCTAACATTAGTGACCTGACTCATAACTCTCCATCTCAAATTGTTTTGATGTGAACAACATCCTTCTCAACTGTATTTTAATTAACCTGAACACTAATCAGTGTGTCAGTGGCAGTGGATGTTGATTTTTGTCTTACATTACATTAGTCTAGTCTAATTGAAATTATCATTTAAATTTCTCTATTTTTCTCTAAAAGGGTTGTTAGAAACAAATATAAAATTAGGTAGTAGACAGGATTTAAATAACTTAGTTAACTTCAAACAAAGTGGTATTGTTTTTACCTGAATTGCATTTGTGGGAACATCCTTGCCTGAGAGTCAGTTGAGCATTTTCTTCCATCTCACTAAATCCCCATTGGAATGTCCAGTCTTTCAGCAGCCACGTTTCACTATAGTGGCAAACCGGTCTCAACAGATCGTTATCTGTCCCCATGGCTCAACTCAGTGCAGCCATATAGACTAAGATCAATGCGAAGTCTTACCTGCAACCTGAGCCTCAGTAGTCTGCTCCTAAATCACACTCCTTTATACTGAATGCAGTTCAGATGAACTCAAGTCAAATTTAAAATCTGTGGTTGTGAGAAAAAACTAAATCTTTGACAGATGCAACTGAGTTTAAATGACAATGTCAAAGTGCAACAAATCAATGGGCTTTAACGTCTGTTGAAAGCATCAGTCATTGTCTCATTAATAAGGCTATTACCAGGTAGATGAATAGATTACTAGATTATTTATGAACAAATAACCGGATAATTCAAAGAATAATGCTTCTGCAGCAGCACCCTCAGGGACGCCACTGGTTACTGCAGCCACTTAATGGTGAAGCGTAAATCACATTAGTAGATGTGGACCAGGATTATGTCAGCAATCCTTTCCCTCAAACAGATGTTTCTCCGCAGAGGTCAAAGATCATGGCAAAGGCCACATAAACTTGGTCAAAGCAGAAGTTACAAGTGTAAAAAAGCAGGTGATTGCAGGCCACATGACTGTGGGACAGGTTACATTGCTTTTCATTGCCTTTTTCCTCTCTCTCTCTCTTTCAGATTCAAGACTCATCAACTCAAGTGACCACAGAGGAAAATACACTTTTACTAAGTGGCTGTTTCCTTCCTGCTGGACATGAATTTGTTGTAACACAGCAGCTTTTTTTGTCAGCTTTCTCCAGATTATCATGATAACATAAAGTTCTGAAAATGCATGTTCCTGGATAAATGTTTATAGTGTGCTAAATTAAGGTGTTTAGGTTTTTAAATTAGTATGAATTACTTTATTGATGGAAAATAAACTATTTGAATATATTAATGTTGTTATATGCAGTACAAGTGCAAATACAAGGGTTGGCAGCCTAAAACTGCTCTTAACAGGATTCTTAAATCTCACAACAAGTAATTTGAGAAAGTTTTTGGTCACGTATTATTCTTTGAGTGCATTTGTAATATTTTATTACAACTGTATAGGATCATCAGATTTAAATCATTATCATTGTACTTGTTTAGTTTGTTTTTTATAGATGCACTTTGCTTTTACCTGTTTGTCCCCTTTTCAGTAGTATAAAGGTTCCTGTTATTGCTATGAAGTGAATTTAAATAAAACTAGTCTAACTTTATCCCACCTGTTTGTGGCATTATTTACCAGAAGAAGATTGGTCTTGAACAGTTTTAGGAAAGCATTTATCCATCATTGTGTGTCTCTGCTGCACCCTTGCTGACCTTCACCAACTGCTCTTCAGATTGTCCCTCCGTCATTTCACCATAAGTGCAAACATGAGCTCCAGGTGCAAACACATTTAGTTCAAAGTGACAGTGTTAAAAGACAGGAATCCCCTGACACTGTGCCGCATGAATTACTGGGTCAGTAGCTGGTTTCTGTTTTTGGAAATGGTGTTGTATAGTAGTGATTGTATCTTTATTGGTGCTAATTATTCCTTGAACAGGGATTTGGATGGAGGTAAATTAATGTTTTATGATGTATCAATTAAGCCGGTTAGGGTAAGATAAAATATTAATTTGTTATTTAGCAGACAATGAAGCTCAGTTGGGGTTTTGGCTCATCATTAAACCAACATCCTATATATGCACATATATATAGATATATGACTTTAGATTCTTGTTTAATTTCATAAGGCATATAATATTTTTATAATTTCCATCTATAGTGATGTGTTGCCCAGTGTTTGGGTCGCATCCAGCTGCTATATCCAGCCTGTTTCCAAGGGCTTCTGCTCTCCTTTAAAGACAAGTGTTAGCAGAGGCCTATATCAATCTGCTCGCAGGATGCTTTATTCCACCATTAAGTAGATGAAATGTTGCACTGAGCCTGTGGTGGAGCAGTGACGGCAGGAGCGGTTCTAAAATTTGTGTGTGCGCCCCCTCAAACCTGACCACAGTCATGGACACCTTGCAGCAAACCTTCCAGTGCAGCAGAACACAAACCTCTTCCTCCTCGGAACTGGATCTAAATGCCTCAGGTCTCAGTAACCCCTATTTATATGCTGTGTATATTTACAACAGGCCGGATGATTAGGATGCTAGTGAGTAGAGCGAGAGGAAGGAGAACATGGGGAAATGTTCTTAGGCTACTCTTAGAAGACAAGAGTTTATCAGGGGTGAGCCATTTCAACAACAAGGCTGTTTTCATATAATCTTTCAAAGCTACTGTACTTTCTTAAGCTACTTCCTACATCTTGCTGTTGATCCTTTAAATGCTTTTTCTCTGTGACAATTACATGAATACAGGAGGGAATCACAGTATGTACAGGGCAGGGCGCTCCCAGTGTTTCCTTTTTGCATCCAATTTTGAGAAGTCGAAATGAAATGAAAAAGGAAAATGTAAATATTACAATATAAATAACATAGTAAACCAACCTACATTATTTATTTAGTTCATTATGAGTATTTTATGTGTTTTTCCTGTAACAAGGCACAGTGTTAAACCCCTGTGAGAGAACATGAGCAACATGTTGGCTCCATAATCAGGAACAGACATGATCCTACATAAAAAAAACTTTAATTTTAAAACAACAAAAACATGGTAGATATTTAGAGTATTCTCTTGTCGGTAGTTGTATCTGTATTGTCTCTAGACTCACACATTGACAGTGATAGTCTTGCTCTAAGTGTTCAGCACAGCTGGACGTCAGCTGCATGAATGGTTGAGATTTTCTTGACTGATAAGTTTAGGACACGCTCAGCAAGTGGAGAATGATCACAAAAACTGTTGATTTTGTAAAGTGAAAACATTAAAGCTTCTGTCAGCTAGCTAAGCTGGTGAACTTTGTGATGATAATTATTTTATTAAGCCATTCTTTCTAACCTGTTTTTTTTACCACTAACTCAGTTGAATTGACTGAACTTTTTGTCTTAAGTTTACATCTACAATTTTGTTACACAGATACATCTTCACCACATGACATGAATTTTTATATAACATCGGCTAACTTCAGTTTCACTAAGTGTGCAAATTTTATAGCAAACGATTATAAAAATGATTATAGCTGTTTGAAGATATAATGTCATGAATGTCTGTGCTAGATTTTGTGACGATCTATCCAACAGTTGCCAAAATATATTTAACTCTAAACCACAAATGTCAACCTCATGGTGGAGCTAGAGGAAAAGTAAGTGTCAAAGTCATTACAATTCTGATTCAGGATTTATTCGCCATGGCAGAATAAATCTCTGACTCTTTCTGGTCAATAATGCCATACATCCATACATCATGGTTAAAAAGCCATACAGTATAACCACAACACCCACATTCTGAAAGGGATTTACAAAAATGACACCTAGATCTTGACATCAGCTTGATCTTGAATGAGGTAACAACTGCGCCTAGCGGAAAGAAAGAAAATCCATTCCTCTCTCTGGGTGGCTGTTAAGGATATAGGATGGGATCTACTTGGGCTTTGTTTTCCATCTGTCATGAGGCCATTAGTGCCTGCTGTCATCATGAGCAGTCCCCTGGATGAGGAGTTGATCCCGAACATCAGGGTCTGGCTTCAACCCAGCTTCTCTCTCTGTTTACCTTAGATGCTCATTAAAGATATGTTGAGTCTTTAATGTCTAAATCAGACAAAGATGAACTACTGTTTAATGATTAGCATGCTGCTTACGAAGAGACATTCAGTAGCGGTTTCCCACTCACTTGTAGCCGGGGAGGTAGTTTTATTTGTCATGTTTGATGGCCATTGAATCTGCATAATATTTTCCCTCACACAAATGATAAGTTACTGTTTAGAGTCTGCAGGTCTTGATGTTTTACAGTACACTTCTTCACCATGAGAGGAATCTGACTGAAATCCAGGAGTATAAAAAGCTTGCTGTGTTTGTTTCTATAGTTACACCCTGCAGTGTGTGCCCCCTTTTTATCCTTGGCTGGTCAAGTGAGGAGTGTGCCTCAGAATGCCTCGATGTACATGGCATCTCTGCTATTTGACCCACACTTAGACGAAGGTTGCAGTAAAGTTCACAGTATCCAAAAAACATTATTATGTGCAATAAATAAAGGAACTTCTAGAGAACAATAAATTGAAGATACAGTATTAAATTATTCTTAATTCTTCTTAAAGGTCTCCAAATTAACTTTGAACAACATTACATAGGATTTTTTAAAGGTAAACAGTAATGTTTTATACCAAATTAGTGACATTTAATTAGCCATGATAGAATGAACGGTCAAAATGTTGGAGCGATGCACACAGATCACTTCATCAAATGTCAGGCGGAACTCAAAAGATGATCCATAAATGGCTACTAGGTATTTTTATCTTAACATGACCTTGTGCACCATACTGAGTACACATACTCACATTTTACTGCATCCACTGTGGCTGCTTGATTCTCCATGCTGTACTTTGTCAGTATCCCTGCTGAAAAAAAAGGTTGTGTTTTTACACATTCCTTTTTTCTGGATTAGCTTTGGAGAAAAGAATTCCAGAATCCTGCATAATGTGTCTTAGACAACACAGCAGTGCGGTAACACAGGGGAATTCCACTGTGTCCAGAAACCAATGTGAACTAAGCATGTGAGGACAAATTTCAGTTGTGTTGTGTTTTCTCTGTGTCTGTGACCAAATTGTGTCCATACACCTGTCCTGCCAGCTGATGACAGGTTATTGTCCCTCACTGTGGGACTTATGGCCCCTCCGGTGCCGAGGTGTCCTATTGACATGACCTCAGATGCAGTCTGACTTGTGAACACAACAAAAAAAATCTTTGAAAGATTATTTCACACACAGGGAATTGGTAGTTTAATTTTACTAAGATAAGATTTTATTATTATTATAAGACTTTATTGATCCCACAGCGGGGAAATAAGCGGTTACCACAGCTCAGTACAGAAGCAAAGAGTAGAAACTACTACTACTAATAAAATCTTTGATAGTCAAAAAACAGAACTAAAATGTGTGAATTGTGTTGTAAACTGTTTTTAATCAAGTTATATTATGTTTGATAGTATTTTATTTGGTAATTTATCCAATATTCACTATTTCTCTGTTTTACAATTTAAACTGCAGTTGTAATGTTGAGTTTATGAGTCACTGAATGAGTTCTGGTGACTGGGTTAGTAAAGAAGCACTGTTTTGACCTTGACACAGAGATTTAGATGGATCTATAATAGGGGATTTCTCCCTTCATTTTGGTTCCCACCCTTTGAGACCCCTTCATCCCCCTCTAAAGCAGTGTGTGAAATCACACAGGTCACATACATTACAGGACATGCAGATGACTTCAAAGTGACTTTTAAACCAGTTGAATAACTACTTCACCAAATTAATGCTGTGCAAAGTGTTTAATATCCACAAGGATTTCTGTTCATTGTTGTGTTTATTCAACTCAAATTTACCTTCTCATTGGAGGGTTCTGGGGCCATGCACTCCAACATAAGTATGTTATGTTATGTACATGAACAGTTACCATTAGAGTTGTCTTATTGTATGCATTTATTTATAAATATAGGAATAAGTATACACATATATAAATAAATATCAGTTGAAACAGTGTTTGTGATAGCACAGATTATAAAATTAAGTTAATTTTGTTTGCACACTGGATTTTCCTTTTTTTTCCTCAGAGACAGTGGGAGAAAGGGTGGGTGTTGGTTGGGGGAGCACTTTCACAGCCTTGTCCAATGGCCTTTCTTAAATTAGCCATGAGGGCAGGAGGCTCCCTCCCTGTGCTGAAAAAAGGTGGAGCCTGCGCCTGTCACTGTCTACTGTTTCATTATTACCTGCACAGCCCTGCTGTATTCACCACACTTGTGTCTCTGTGTGGCCACACAGAAACAGTCAGACAGTAGATAGACTCCAAAGCCCAAACCAACCTGCTTTTTCCCCTTTTAAGAAAGGAATTTGCCTGCAACTACTGACTTATAACTCAAATTGCAAGGCAACTAGCACTGGACATGGCTGGTTGTCTGCAAAGTTCCCAACTTTGTAAAAAGTGGGTTTTTTTAAAATGCTTGCTTGTGCCATTTTTTCTTAGCCTCTGTTTTTCCTCAATAGATGCAGACCCATTTGATCCAGCTCACCTCTATTACCACAGATCTGGACCTAATGAAGACAACATTATTATTGCTAACAATGGGATCAGGGTACCCTTTGGGAGGTCTGTGTATCTGGATCCTGTGAATGACCTGGTAACAGAAGTGCAGCCTGGTGACCGCTGCCACATCATAGTTTTGGACAATGACCCGTTGGCCCAGAAACCTGGAATGCTGACTCCAAAAAAGTTTCCCTGTTCATTTGGACCGGATGAAGTGAAATACACACATTTTGGATCTCGAAGCCCCAGCAAAGATCGTGTGAAGCTGCAGCTTCGTTATGACTCCCAGATGGACACAGTCATCATCCCTTTCATGTTGGAAGTGGAGGTAGTTTTCCAGCAGCTTGAGATCCTTACCAGGAATATGCCTCTCAATGTAGAAAAGCTTAGTGGTGACAGCAACCCTATTGACAAAAAGGGTCTGGAGTTTTCATTTGAGGATGGTGTCACACAGTGTAAGATCACCACGCTGGTCGGCGCTGGAGGTCTTCCCAGGTATGGCACTCTTTTGAATAACCCCACCAATGGGCAAATGGTCGACTGTGATGAGTTTGTAAAACAAGGTATTCACTACAAGCACACAGCTAAAACCAATTCACCAAACAGAGACTATGTCCCAATGATGGTAGAGCTGCAGGATAATGAAGGCAACACCATAATGCAAGAGCATTTTCAAGTGATGGTGAGAATTAGAGAGGGTACAGAGAATACTGCTCCTAAACCCAGCTTTGTAGCCATGATGATGATGGAGGTTGACCAATTTGTAATGACAGCTATTACAAGTGACATGCTGGCTGCTGAAGATGTTGAATCTGATCCAGATGATTTAATCTTCAACATTACTTCACCTCTGAGCCCTCAGCAAGGCTATATCATCAGCACAGATGATCAGAACCTGCCTATCACCTCCTTCTACCAGAGAGATGTTAAAGATCTTAAAATAGCTTATAAACCACCTTCAGAGGATTCAGAAGTAGAGAGGATTTTCCAACTAGAGTTTGAAATTGTTGACACTGATGGTGCTGTGTCTGAAACTTTTGCCTTTATGATTGTGGTGAAGCCTATGAATACATTAGCCCCTGTGGCAACGAAAAATACGGGGCAGCTACTGTTTGAAGGGCAGTCCCGAGCACTCTCCAGCTCCCGGAATTTAGAAATTAGTGATGAAGATAACCTAGAAGATGTGAGAATCAGTGTTGCTGATGGCTTGAAGCACGGAGACCTGACTGTGCTTGGGGATCACAGGAAATTCTTTACACCTGCTGATCTAGATGCTGGCATTGTGGTGTACCAGCATGATGGCAGCGATACCTATAGTGACAACATTATTTTTAAAATGACTGATGGTAGTAACGAAGTGGAGTTTTTGTTCCCCATCACAATTGTTCCTACTGATGATGAACCACCTATTATCAATGCTAACACTGGCCTGGTGCTTTTTAAGAATGAAGTTATGCAAATCTCTCCCTTCATCTTGAGTGCCAGTGACATTGATTCAGAAGACTCCACGATTAAGTTCATCTTAGAGGCACCCTACTCCACTGTCGGGGAATTTCTGCTAAGGAAGGTGGAGCCTCCGTCTGACCCGTCTCTCTGGACGTTTAGTGAGACAGATGAGATGTTTGAGCAGGTGGTGACTGAATGGTTTCAGCAGGACATCCTTGATGGAAGGTTATTCTATCGCCATATTGGACCCCATAGCACCACCACCGTGATTGATCAGTTTGTGTTTAGGGTTCAAGATGATAATGACCCTCCTAATCAATCAGGCGAGCACATGTTCATCGTTAAAATCCACCCTGTTGATGACCTTGCCCCAGAGCTTTTCCCAGGCACCACCCTTCACATGACAGTCCAGGAGTATGAACTGACATTTTTCAAGAAGAAATTCTTGTGTTACACTGATTTAGATTCAGATGACAGGGACCTGAAGTACACCATCACTAAACCCCCAGCCGACACCGATGAGAACAATCCAGCACCCTTAGGTGAAATTGTATTGACTGACAGCCCTGACACTGTAATTACAGAGTTCACACAGGCTCAGGTCAATCACCACAAAGTAGCTTACAAACCTCCAGACCAGGAACTGGGCATCACTCCAAAAGTGGCTCAATTCACATTTATTGTGGAAGACACAGTTGGTAACACAGCAAATGGACTGTTCACTATTTTTCTACAGCCAGTTGACAATAAACCACCAGTTATCACCAACACAGGGTTCACTGTTATGGAAAGAAGTACGTACATCATCACTAGGAAGGAGCTGCATGCTACTGACACAGATACAGATGATGAAAATATCCTCTTCACTGTAGTTCAGATTCCTATGTATGGACAGCTGCAGTATTTAGGTATTGACATGTCAAACGGTGAAACTTTTGTACTAGAAGACATAGCAAATAGCCGCCTAACATATATCCACAGTGGAGAGGAATCCCTCACTGATGTTATCAAGCTTGATGTCAGTGATGGTTTCCACGAAGTACCTATCACTATTAAGATCACCATCGACCCAGTGGATGACGAAACCCCAACGATTATGCTTCCAGATGGCCTGCTTGGAGCTTCCATTGATGTGCTGGAAAATGGAGCAACAGAGATTACGAGCAATGTCATTCAAGGTCGTGATGAAGACACAGATGACCTCAGGCTCACTTTTATTGTAGAAGAACCACCTAAGCTTGGTGAAATCCTGGTTAATGGTGTTCCGGCTGAGAGATTCACCCAAGAAGATATCATCAATGGGGCAGTGGTGTATGCTCATACATCCGGTGAAATTGGACCAGTCAAAAAGCATGACTCATTCAATCTTACCCTGTCTGACATGTCAGATCAGTGGGCTGTTGGTGGAAACAAAGTCCAAGGTGTGACAGTTCACGTCACCATCCTTCCCGTTGATAGCATTCCACCTGTTGTCAGTGTCGGAGGGCAGTTTGTTGTTGTGGAAGGAGAGAAAAATGTCATTACTCTGGAACATATCCAAGCGGAAGATATTGACACAGACAATGATGATATCTTGTGCACCATCATAGTCCAACCAACATCTGGTTACGTGGAGAATATCTCTCCAGCAGCAGGCTCAGAGAAATCTAGAGCAGGGACTGCCATCACTGCCTTTAGCATTAAAGATGTTGCCATCGGTCATATCTACTATGTCCAAAGCATCCACAAAGGTGTTGAACCTGTAGAAGATCGATTCACTTTCCGTTGCTCAGATGGTATAAACTTCTCTGAACGCCACTTCTTTCCTGTAGTCATTATACCAGCTAACGATGAGAAGCCTGAGATTTTCGTTCGAGAGTTTGTGGTAATGGAGGGTATGAGTCTGGCCATTGACACTCCAATTCTTAATGCAGCTGATGCTGACTTTCCTGGCGATGAACTGCACTTTGAGATCATCAGAAACCCTAAGCATGGTAAAATAGTTCAGCAGCTCAGCACTGGCACCATCCCTGTGAATAAATTCAATTTAGAACAGATCAAAGAGGCATCTAACATTGTCTATGAGCATGATGACTCTGAAACCAAACAAGACAGCTTTGAAATCATGCTCTCTGATGGGAAACACAAAGTGGAAAAAACAGTTCTTATCATGGTTATTCCTGTTGACGATGAAACTCCAAGAATGGCTATAAATGATGGACTTGACGTTGAGATTGGAGAGACAAAAGTCATCAGCAATAGTGTTTTAAAGGCAACAGATCTTGACTCTGAAGACAAAGAGCTGACATATATTGTTCGTTATGGTCCTGGCCAAGGCTACCTTCAGCGCATCAGCAAGTTTGGTGACGTTTTAGGTAATATCACCCTAGGAATGAATTTCACACAGGATGAAATTGACAAACAACTCATCCAATACGTACACACAGGCCAAGAAGGAATCCGTGACCTACTAAAATTTGACGTTACAGACACTATTAATCCCCTTATTGACCGTTACTTCTACATCAACATTGGCAGCATTGACATGGTTTTTCCAGATGTTATTAACAAAGGTGTGACTCTCAAAGAAGGAGGCAAAGTCACTCTTACCACTGACCTCCTCAGCACCACCGATATCAACAGTCCTGATGAATACCTCAGTTTTAGCATTACAAGGGCACCCAGTAGAGGTCACTTAGAGAGTACTGATCATCCAGGAGTGCCCATTTCCACCTTCACCCAACTGCAACTTGCTGGAAACAAGATCTACTACATCCACACCTCTGATGATGAGATGAAAATGGACAGCTTTGAGTTTGAAGTGACAGATGGTTACAATCCTGTCTTCCGAACCTTCAGAGTGTCCATCACTGATGTAGATAATAAGAAACCTGTCCTTACTATAAACAGGCTGCTTGTGGAAGAGGGCGAAACAAAACTCATCACACCATTTGAGTTGACAGCTGAGGATCGAGACACTCCAGACAACCTGCTGCGCTTCATAGTCACCCAGGTGCCTGTGCACGGACAGCTGCTTTTCAACAATAGCCAACCAATCACAATCTTTACCAAGCAGGACCTGAATGAGAATCTTATCAGCTATAGACATGATGGTACTGAGAGCAGTGAAGACAGCTTCTCCTTTACTGTCACAGATGGCACGCATAATGATTTTTATGTCTTTCCTGACACTGTCTATGAGACTCGCAAGCCCCAAATGATGACTATTCGCATCAACACAGTGGACAATGGAGTGCCCCAGATTGTGGTCAACAAGGTTGCAGCCTCACTGAAGGTCCTCCAAACAGGCCACCTGGGCTTTGTGATTACAAGCAAGACCCTTCGTTCAGAGGATCGTGACAGTCACCAGAGGATCCTAAAATACAGTGTGTCTGAAGCTCCTCTACACGGCTTTATCATGAACACGGCCCAGGGCAATGACAGCATCAAAACCTTTACACAAGGTAAGCTAATGTCACATTGTTAAATCTCTTAACATAGTTTTGTAAGTTTACACTGCAACAACATTATTAGAAATAATGAGTTTGCTCAGTTACAACCCAACTCTGCAGTTCTCCTCACTTCTGTAGGTATTTTAGCATTTGTCAGCTTATTATTGTGGTTTAATTATTTAGTTTTTGGTGTTGTGGTTCACGCTAACTACTTTCCCTTACCATAAAGTACCTACCTAGCACATGGTAAAGCATTTAGCAGCTAAAGAGCCAGATACCGAAATAGAGCTAAAATGACTTAAATGCATCAGCTTGCCAGAAAAACAAGTCTAAATGAGTGTTTATGTTGGTTCATATTTGCTAGATGTGTAAATAGGGAAAAACTTGCTAATACGTTGGCTATATCAACTTTACTAGGTGATAATATGTCTGTGTTGTATTTACAGCTTGCTCTGCTGCCCCCAAAATAGCCAAAAGAATAAGTTAACACTTCATAAGGTTGATTAGCATGTAAAGCTCATATGTTGTAATGTTTTTTTCTACTAATAGAAAATATAATAACTTTATAAATGACATTAAATGAATTGAAATAATGTGTGAAAAATCACAGATAATAAAAAAACTTAATTTGTATGACTGGTGGTAGATGACAGGAGCATTATGATATTGAGATTAAATAAAAGAACAAATAAAATGCCATGTTTATTCAATAATGATCATACGGATACTCAAATAGATGGCTACATTATCACTATAAAAGCTGTAGATTGAATTTGAATAAATCAATCAATCAAATATTTAGACCTAGCAGGAAATAAACTTGTATCTTGTAAAAGAAAAAAAGTTGTATATGTGGTTTAGTCATCACAGTTGTTTTGTACCGAACAATTTTAGCTAACACTCTGTCTTTCTATATTTGTCATACAAACAGCTGATATTAACGACATGAAGATCTGTTATGTGCTGTTGGATGGGAGCAACGCCACAAGTGATATCTTCTACTTCACAGTTGAAGACAATGGTAGGAACCCTTTACCATTTCTTAATAATCTAATACTTGTGTGCAGTGACACCAACCTGGGGTCTATGACCAAGAATAATTTCCCTGAAAGCTTCCTTCAGACTTTTAATGGCTTCTTAAAAGTGACGCTTCCTGCTCTCTGTGATTCCTTCAAGTGTTTGCATCACAAAGACTTAAGGTTTTGGCCATGACTGACACCCAGTATAGAGCTACCGTCTCTTTTCGCCCCACTGATAAGGGTCGCAGGTTTAAAGGAGAGGGGTCAAAGGGCTCTTAAGCCAAGCACTAAGTGTGGTTGGTAGAACTAAAAGAGGTGGGACAACCACATGCTCTAAACTTTATTGTTAATGAACAATAGGGTTCTTTCCCTTAGGGGGCTTTCAGATGTCCCTTTTCATTGTCCCGCTTGAAGTGACAGTGAGGAATGTGTAAAGGTATGTACGATGAGATATTGAGTTTATGCGTTTTTCTCGGAGTCTGACACATAAAGGCCATGTTTCTCTATGAGTCTAATTATTAGTTTGTAAATAATGTGAAAAATGAAAAACAACATGATTTAAACAATAAAAAATTTATTAAAAGAATCAAATGAGACACAGTTGTAGTCTCTACTAAGTGCAATCCTTTTTTATCCACTAACTTTTATCCACTTAGTTTTCAATATGTGTTTTTATTGAGTATTGTATTTCCTATATCCCCTTGTATCTCGTGCCATATAAGATTCACCTATAAAATATTATTAGTATTTACAGGTATAACATGACCTTCTGGTGGTTCTCATCATGCATGTCCTAAAGAAACTGATATACATGGTACATATACATGATGATAAGTTACAGTATAATGTACATATAAGCTCTGTGGTATGTCACCGCTGACTCTTCTAGCATAGCAAATATAGCAAATGTAAACCAATAGAATTAAACAGGTGTCCTTGCTATTTTAGCATCAGCTAGGAAATGCTAAACAAATTTTTGAAATGCTATCAATCAATGAGAAGCAGTGAACACTGAGCATATAATTATGTTGGATTAAGGGTCATGTTAAAGATTATATTACCATAAACACCAGGGCTATTGAGGAGGTAGGACCAGAAGGATGTGATTTTTTCCCCATTAAAGTTTTCTATCAGCAAAGTTTTTGTTAAGCATTAGCCTCAGCCGCCTTTTTCCTCAGACTGTAAGTGAAGCAAATGATCATTTATTTTTAATGAGGCTCAGTAGCTCTGACATTAGGTGAAATGAATGGAGCCATACATTTTCTAGAATCTAAACTGTACACCGGTATTATGTAAATGTTTCTTTACCGTACATTTGAGACCTAATAACCAGCCAGAAGCAAAGATAGTTGGTATTTGTGTGTTTAAGTGCAGGTTGAATCACAGGAAGGGAACACAAGAGCTTCAATTAGCTTGATAGTCCTTCTTTCCAGCTTTGTTTAAGCTTCCAGTCAACTCAGCTCATCCAGGCTGGAGCATAAAACAGAACCATGTTTCTGTTCACACATGTAGGGCACTGACAGTTCTACCTTCAGCACAACATACACGTAATTAATAGCATACAGAAAAACTATTTCACACAATAGTACAATGTGGTTAAGATATTCATCTACACACTCACCACTGAAAAGGTTCATTCACGCACTTAGAAATGCACATCTGGGAAAAAATTGGCAGATAACAGTGAGGTGAGCCAACTTGTGAATCACTAATGTGAAGTGCTGAAGAGGTGACAGCTGGTGTAGAACCTGGACATGTAGGGACATGCAGGTGGAGAGTATGTTGATGGTCAGCCTAATCTGATAGTAAATCTAAGTAGGTGAGCTCTTTGTGTGGGAAGCAAACCTCTGAGTCAATAGAGACTTGCAGGACTGTAAATTGGCTTCCGTCAGAATATGTTTGACAGTTTTAAAATGTGAATCCATTAAATGAAATTGATTTTTAAAGTTATAAATTTTCTACTTAACGCTTGCTCCATTAGACAAAAAGTCAATATAATTCATTGTTTTTAGGTTTAGAGTTAATCAAAATACACTTTCTATGTTGCATAGAGACAGCCTACTAAACACAGAGGTTTCTACATGAGAACTTACCACAATCAAGTAACTGACTTTTTGGTATTGAATTGGGTCTAATTGTTCTCCTAGAGCAATTCAGCAAAGTAGGTTTTTACGTTAAAACACAGCTTCAGTGTGAGGAAACTCTCCTCAGATTCAGTGATATGGGGCAGCTGCTTAAGGGTGTTAGGAGCCTTTAAAAAGTACCTGCCACTACATGCACTAAACTGGTGCTTCTTCAAAGCTACACACACATATCTTCACAGAGTATAGTGTAACATACACACATATAGGCTCAAATGGTGCCAACATGTATGCATGTCATCGGAAATGTACAAATCTGCAGATACAGTAGATTTGCAGATCTTAATAAGAGACGTGCAATGTGTGAAGTAGTAACAGTATGACAGACCAGGCACAGCTGAAGTAATGCCGCGCTAACAGTGTAGTAAACGTATCTTCGTTAGAGGTCAGGAGTGAACATATAGTTTTATGTAGGGAGTCTCAGTGTAGACATGCTGGTCAGTGGTTAAATTCCAAACTCTGAGGAGAGCGTTAGCTCTGTCAAGTCAGGACAGATCAGGCAGAATTTAAACTTCTTGCCTCCTTGCAGAAGTGTGTCACAGATGCATAAATCATTCACAGGTGAAATACCAAAACAGAATCACCATGTATATTATGACATAAACATATGGTATAGATAAAAAACAACATGAGGATGCATTGACAAATGGTTTGAGAGCTGTACTGAAAGGTGAAGTAATAGTCATTGCTGGGGTAAAAAGGAAAATTTTCCATCCTGGTCCTTTAGACTTGTGTTTATTTGACAACTATGATAAACACATAAAAACTCTGTCTGCTTATCGTTTCTATTGGAAAAGCAATAACCTGCATGGAGCTGACCTGGTCAGAAACACCCTACAGCTATTCAAAGACTGAGATACTGAGGCAATAAATACTTGTTTTTACAAGTGGATACACAGCTTGCATGTATCCTTGCCCATCAGGCATAGGTCCAGTGAGCCACAGGCTGAGAAGAAACCCTTGTTTCCTGTCAGACGTGCTGGGACATCTGTTGGTTTCCATTCTTTTATAAGACGTAGGACTGGTACAATATGTATATGTCAGATCTGCAGTTTATGGAGTGTATTGGTCTTCAGAAACACCTACTCTTTCCCTTCAATAGGCTTCAATTTCAAGACAATGCTAATCAAATTCACTAGATGAAGAAATTAGAAGAAAAGGAGAACAGCTTATCTGCACAGATCATCAGATCTGTGCTTTTACCAGTAGCAACAATATAGACTCCAGCTCTGGAGAGGAATGTTATGGAGGAGTGTTATGTGATCATTCAGAGCCAGCAGAGGAATGCACTTCCTTGGAGACTCCAGACTACAGGGCCACAGACAGAGCAGGGCCTGGAAGTGAAGTGGTATCCTAAGCAGACAGGTGTGTACGTGAGAAGGAAGGCTCCAGGGGGATCCCCTTTCAAAGCCCTCGGTAACCCCACTCCTAGTCCAGAGAAATCTAACCCAATCTCAGATAGCCCGATAACTCACAGACTTCCACTGCAGAGGTGCTTCTCTGGGGTGCACTTACAATGCAATACAAAGAAAGAAAACATAAAGACACAAAAAGAGCTTTAAAATGTTTATATGATTGTGTGTATTACAGATTTTTTGTCTGTCCTGTACAGTGGGTGTATTCTGCTGTAGGGCTGTGTGGTGACTGACACGGCCATGGTACACCCCTTCTTCCTAACTGTGTTTTGGGATCTTACATGTCGCCAGTGTCAACAGTCACCAGGAGATTTACTGGCTAATGGTGCCACAGTCTGTGCCCCCTGTGAATAGAGGAAACTGAGTCCTCTCAGTCCCCTCCACTACACCCCACTCTGTTCTCTCCTCGAAGACCCCTTCAGGGTATCACTGTTATTTTCTTTTTGTCTATTTGTCATCTCCATTTCTCTCCCTTATAAATGAAAATGAAAAACCTTATAAATGAACCATAATACCACTTTCTTCTCCGTCTTTCTCTTTTTGTCCTTTTTCTGCAAACTTGATTTATGATGCTTGGAGGGCTCTTGGGGCAGGAAGCTATGATGTATGGCTACTGCGGTTATTCTTATCTGCTCTCATATGGCTGTCTCATAAGCTGTTGCTGCACCTAGCCAAGCTGTCATTCACTTACTCGGTATACTTTCCTTGTCGTTTTCTTTTTAGCCACACTAGCTGCACGGCTCTTGTTTCACCAGTGTTGTTCTGTCAGGTTGTCACTTGGTTGATTTTTGTAGATTTGGTACAGAAATCCCTGGTGCCCTGGAGGATGTATCCTCCTTATTTTAGTGATTTAGTGACATTGCCTTTATTTTGCCACCTGAGGTTGTCATTTGTGGTTTAGAGAGGACTGTTGTGGGTATAGGACAGAAAGAAGAATACTTATACTCATCTGAATGATAAAATCGAGAGTTACTTTGGATGAGTGATGAATACAAAATCATTTTCTTTGTGTCACTTTGCATGAGTTTAAAAGTCAGAGATAGTACCTGTGACCACATTTTAATTGAGTCTGTTTAATCAGTGTTATACTGTACCAGTCAAAGGCATTACAGTAAAATAATGGGCTTGGTTCTGGATTTGATTTCAAGATAATCGTGGGTGACAAGTTTGTGCTAGTGTTTCTTGCAGCCTTATCCATCATTCTACACATAACAATTTGGTGAAAGATAATGATTCCATACAACTTTTGTTATGTGGTTATGTTCTTCATAGTGTTGCAAGCATCTGTGCCGCCATACCAAGTGTGGCAACAAAATGTCAAAGATTATGTGACTCTCAGACCCTGTCAAATTAAGATTTACAACATCCTGCAGAGAAGGTTTCTGGGTACATTTCTGAAAGGAATGACTCAAGTTATTAATACATTTAATTATGCAGCATTCATAACATGAAAGTAAGCTATTCCTTTATTAAAATATGAACAATAAAAAAGAGAAAAAAGTCTGTTTACATCAGCTTTTGACATCACCATGATTTAATAGAACATACTTAAGAAATACTGTTATTTAAATACCAAGCATAGCTGACAGGAACATCCCCAGTATTTATATAAAGAGGATGATTAATGAGGAAGTGCAGTAATGGCAGTGCTTGTCATTTGATGAGGATATTCTTGGAAGGTTGCATGTGCTTGCATCATGTTGGTGAACGTCAAAGCCTTACATTGACCCACTGCCTCTATGTATGGTGCAGGAAACATGGCTGTGTAAATATGAGCTGATGAAGAAGAATGTGCTGTCAAAGGACACTGGTGCAGGGCAAATCTGAGGCTCTAATGCCCGGTGTAAGATTTGATGTTGCAGGTTATTGGATGCTTTGAAGTATTCTGTCACTTAGTCGTTCGTGTCTTACAGTTTTACAATTTTGTGTTTACTTATCAGAATCAGATTTATTGGACATGTATGAAAAGATTGTGTTCAGTTTGATTCTGTACCTAAATAACCTGCATGTGTCACTTTGTAGAAACTACTATGTGACTCCAAATGTGACTTTGTGCACTAAAATAACTCGAGCAGCTTTTAATCAGGGTTTGGAGAGGATCCAGTTAGTCAGACAGACTGTTTTAGGACCTTAGCCGCTAAGATCCTAAAACAGAAGGACACACTCCTTTAATATTCCTCCCCAAGTCATTACCATCAATCACACCAAAGCTAATTTATTAAATAGCTGCCAACAGGGGTGTTTAGAAATGTGTACAGCCTATAAAACGTTTCATCCCAGCAGAAATTATGATGATTGTCAGTTTGAAAAGCTAATGGAAATGTGAGCTGAGCCAGGCTGCTGCTGTGTGTGTATTGGACCTGATGACTAGTCTAATATAGTATGTGTGTCACAAGAAGCGTAATAAATTAAAACGCTAATCATATTTAAATGCATTTTAGAGCTGCTATTGGACCTCTTTCTCCCAAGTCTTTACTGTGGTAAAGTTAAATCAGTGTTTCTCTGTCGCCCTACACAGTATCTGGCTTCTTGATTATTTCTTGATTTATTGAGACTCGTTGCATCTCCAGACTTGGTGTCTGACAGCATGTACAAAAGAAGTCAGAGAAAGGGAGATTCCCTTCTCTCACACTGGTGTGAACAATGTGGAGGCAAGCAGGAGGCATGCCATGGTGGTAGATCTGGCCCACCCAGACTGAGGCCTGTTGTCTCTCTCAGTTGTCCAACCCTTGAGCGAACAAAGCCGACACAAGGACCAAGGGAAACATGGAATGGGAGGAGGGTTTGCAGAGTACAGCTGTCACTCTGCTCCACACAATCTGGGAATCTGGCGGGAAAGATGGTTTCATGGAACAGAAGCAGACAAAGACAGAGATGGAGTTTTTCTATGATGATCTTCAGCTGAGGACATTTTATTTTGTAGTTCTGTGTGATGAATCAGTGAGTGAGAGTGATGGTTGAGGAAGGGGTAGGAGAAAAGAGAAAAGTAGGCACATAGCATTCTTAAAAACAGTGGACAAATGTAATTCGCTGTACTGCTGGCACAGCAAAGGAAAAGCACCTGTTGACCACACAGTGATATAAACCAGACAAGACACACAGCAGATTTCAACAGATGTCATTTGCTGACACCTCTTCAGTTTTTTGACTGTATGATTAATTTATTCATTTCTGGAGGTTATCTGACTTTTAATTATAAATACATATGTAATTCCAAGTTAAAAGTTCATGTATCAGCCGTGGCTCGAGGTGTACATGTTAAGTCACAACAGACTGCTAAGATTGTCTGTTTTAATCATTTCTCAAGAGACTGAATATGTATAATAGAAAAAGAAACTTTAGTGAATTTGGCCAGTGTACACTTATTACGTCTGAACTACTACTAAATATAGGTATAGTACAAAATATTTAAACAAAAAAGTGATAGATAATAGAACAATATAGTGTTGCAGTCTATGAAATACCAGTGGCGGCTGCGTTCTGGACTCATTCATAAAAACTCCATTGTTTTACTCAATGTAGCAATGCAGAAACATGAAGCTGCCTGATTGTTCAACGCCAAGACAGAGGCAGCTTTTTAGCTCTGGCCATGTTCATTTGATAATCCTTGATGATAGCCACTGACTAAGCTTTTCCTCGTATCAGCTCCAAATAGTAGCAGCTGCCAGGACACACTTTCTCCAGCACAGCAACAATCTGATAACTGAAGCATTTCAAAGACTTTCTTTTTACATCAGACTGAAATAAGGGTGTTTTGTGTGGATCAAAGGATTTGATTCCTTCTTGAGCAGAGTCAGAGTTCATGCATTGTGCAGAATTCAGGGACTTCATAGTTTCTACACGGAAAACAACAAAAGCGTGTATTTTCTAAAATAATTTTTTGCTTTTTCTGTATCAACACAAGCAAAAACCAGACATAATGCATGTTTCCAGTATTTTTAGACACGACTGTTGGAAATCTGAGCATGGAGTATTGGTGAGGGTGACTGTGTCCATCATCCATGTTGCCTGTTCTTAACTGCTGTAGGTTTCGCGGTGGGGATAAAAACTAGTGTCAGTTTGTGTGTAGCAGACAGTCTCGGAGATTCTCAGATTATTTGAACTTACCAAAAAAAACAAAGATAAACAGTCCCATCATCCCATTCATGAGGTAATTTATATAAAAAGAGAGGTTTTAATATTGTTGGAGAGTGTGGTTTGTTCTTGTGTGTGACTCAGCCCTGGCTTCAGTGTTGACATGTGGGTGTTAGGAAGTGGCCCCTCTTCCATCCTGAATACCCAGACTCAACCCCCCAGTGTTTTCATTCTCCCCAGTCATATAGCATAAACACTGCACCGTTTTTCTTCCTCACTGAGGCAAAACTGAGCTCAATGCTGGTTTATTGTGTGGACAAGCAGAAGCTCCTTGTCATTGTTCTCTGCACACTGTTTGCTTTCTTTCCATGTTCCCTTGGCAGGTATGACATCCAGTTAACCTTTGTGCTTTGTAATTTCTCACACATATATCACACCAATTAATATATAATTTATTTTAAAATATTGAATACCATACCTGTCCTAAAAAACTGCAGGATATTTTCTCTGACTTGATACATTTCTCCTACTACTCTAAGTGTTTGTAGTAGAGGTAGGTCAACAGGGCCATTGTCAGAGTGACCAGCCATGCAAGACTGAAGAGAGACAACCCTCTCTAACCTCCCTGAGTCAAAGAATCCTCTGGGACTGACCCATTTCACATCACAAGTCACAGGTCACTAGTCTCATCTCACTAACTGTTGAAGAAAAAAACATTCACATCATGTAGTAGAACCCATAATCTTAAATGTCTCTGAAGCAGTCACTATTAAGGCAATGCCCAAAACTGAACTGACAGTTTGAGGGATCACATGAGTCATGAGATATGTATGGATTAAGAACCAGATTGGGCCAATATTTGGGGATCAGTTTTATTCTGATGTTTGTCTTACAATTACATAAGTAGATGATGAGAGTTATAATAAGGGAGAACATTAGGTGGATGTGACTGAGAGGAAATAAGAAGTAAAGGAATTCTTCTTGAAACTCAGTGAAGTGAGGTTTTAGGAAGCCCTGGTATTAAGTTATCGTGTTTCCCTTCCAAAATTAAAATGCTCTCTTGATTCCTTTTATCCTGGAGCCCAATTGCAGTTTATATGCCTCGCTGGCTCCTAATATGAACAAAATAGACTGCTTTCTTTATTGTACTGCAGAGGTCTTTCAAATAAAGTGCTGGTGCATTAACCTTTTTTCTCTCTTTAGGTGGAAACAAACTAAAACCTCAGCCTTTCCGGCTCAACTGGGCCTGGATCTCTCTGGAGAGGGAATACTACTTAGTGGACGAGGACGCCAAATTCTTAGAAGTGATACTGAAACGCAGAGGCTACCTGGGGGAAACCTCTTTTGTCAGTAAGTGTTTGCCTTTTTTTCTTCAGCAGAGCCATCATTTCTCTAACATCTGTGTCACTCATAAACTGATATGAAGGATAATAATAGTAGACAGTATGACCTTATTAAACTGACAATTTAACAAACAATTAATGGTTCCATTAGACTGTAATATGTTATTTATGTGTCATTTTAAAGGGCAGTCCTGCTATAAAACATCCACATAACCCCCTTATATAAAATGTGTGCACATTCCTTTAAGGCTGCAGAACAGCCTCAATTTATCCCTATAGTGTAACTAAAGAATTCTTCAAAACTTCAATGGTGCAAATCTTTTGTTTTCTTGTTTGAGTGGTGCTCCATTTCCTCCTGTCTGTGAACAAAGTCTGATTGAGAGTACATTTGACCTTTCTTAGGAAAGGTCTCGAGGAAATGTCAACAAAGCAGGTGGCATCTGACACTTGTATGCTGTAGATTTATACTAATATGTTCTGTCTTTTAGCAAGGGACATACAAAAAACAAATAGGCTAATTCATAATAAAATTAAAGACTTTAAGATACAATAATATGGTAAATGTAACCTCACACTAAATAAAGGGTTGCAAATTCAGTTCCTTTTACATAATATGTACAGTAAATCACAGTTTACACTGTTTCAATACTTAAGGATGTTCAAGGTTCTCAAAACGTATTTCTCCCAGAGATATTGCAGCTGCTTAAATCAGCATGTTTATGTCACATCTCAAAATCTGTACTTCCCTTCATCATAGGTATCAGCACAAAAGATGGCACCGCCGAGAAGGATAAGGACTTCCGTGGTAAATCCCAGAAACAGGTCCAGTTCAACCCCGGCCAGACCACAGCTACCTGGAAAGTGAAGATATTCACAGACCATGAGTTTGAGACCTCCGAGACCTTTGAGATACAGCTGTCGGACCCGGTCATGGCGGCGCTGGAGTTTCCAGACACTGCAACAGTGGAGATTGTGGACCCAGGAGATGGTATCAAAACAGCCGAGTTGTTTGAACAAAGCCTTACCCTTTTCTTGTCATACGTGTCATCACTCAGTTTATTTGTTTCTCCTACGAAACAGAATCAACCGTATTCATCCCTCAGGCAGAGTTCAGGATTGAGGAGGATATTGGAGAGCTCTTAGTTCCGGTGCGGCGCTCAGGAGATGCTAGCCAGGAACTCATGGTTGTTTGTTACACTCAGCAAGGTGAGGTGAACCAGTGTTAAGTCTCCTTCAAAGAAAGAATAAATTATTAACACTAAGGAATGATTATGTTTCACCCTATATTCTCTCCCATTATCCTTCAGCCACGGCCACTGGCACCATACCCAGCACTGTCCTTTCCTACTCTGATTACATCACCCGACCCGAAGATCATACCAGTGTTCTGCGTTTTGATAAAGAGGAGCGTGAGAAACTCTGTCGCATCATTATCATCGATGACTCCCTGTATGAGGAGGAAGAGAGCTTCAATGTCAGCCTCAGTATGCCCATGGGTGGTCAGTTGGGTGCCAACTTCCCAACAGCCAAGGTCTCCATCTTGGCAGATAGTGATGATGGTGAGTGGAAACTGTGAAAAACTGATATGAATTATCATTCTTCTCATCCCAACAAACGTTCTGGCAAAACAAACCTAAAAAATCTACATTCACAGAATAGGTGATGGATTAGGTAAAGTAAGAAATAAAGATACCCACAATACCAGTGAGCTCTGTGACATTGGGATCTTGATTCATTTTCCACTGTATGAAAGTGGGCACTCTTTGTTGCAAAAGTAAACAGTTCTGGTCTGTGATATACAGTATAGCTGCTGATAAACTTAAACACCGAGAACAATCTCACACATGTGAAGAGGCAGTATGTTGCTCAGGACACATCACTTTCCTTTCTTTTGTTTTGTTAAATGCAGCATTTTTACCTTTTGCAAGCGAGGAGCTCCCTTTTCTCTTAGAGCCCCTTTTTTCTTTGGCTTTAACTCATGGGTTATTTATAAAAAATGTGGGATTAAGGAAGTACTGCATCATATGCTGTATTTACAGTGCTACAGAGGGTTATGGGAGCAGGTGTTGGTGATCCTATTGCCCAGCGTCCCTTTGATGCTTTATTTTACCATTTTGATATCTGCGCACCATTAATCTGCCAAAGGTACACAGACAGCACCATAACCACAGTCTCCAAAACAAAAGCCTTTGATACTGTATTTGCCTTAATGGCTTTACAGTATTATCTGGCCCATTGCCTTTTGCATGCCTGAGTGTATCTTCTGTGTTTACAGTCTCCTTCATTCATCCACCACACTCTGACAGACTGTCTGAGTGTTAGAAACAAGATAACAATAAACAGGTGTTGAGATGAACAATGGCCGTCTCAGTGTATGTTGCTCTACTCTGCTCTGACAGATAAAAGGACTTTAAGCTTTGCAGTGTTCCTCCAGCGACCTCCATCCTCATTGGCATTCAGAGGAGCTCTGGGGGAAACAGAGGGCATCCCTTTGTCTGCAGAGACCAAAAGACAGGTGGTGGAGAGATAGACTATTGTGCAGGAAATCCACATGATTGGCATGTTTTTACTCTGTTCCTGACTTTCATGGTGTTCAGTGCAGTGTGGCTAAAGATATTAGGCTGAATGCATTTCAACATCCCTTCACTGAGGCTACTTTCCTACACTTGCTTGTTGTAGTGGCAGACGTGTTCACATCCCTTTCCATGCAGTTTGAAACAGAAGTACAATTTAACTTCATGTATAAACATCCAGCATGCATTCCCAGACATGTGAAGAGACAAGAGAAGACTCTTCAGTGTAAACCTCTATTGTGGTTCCACTTCTTGGTGGGTCCTGAAGCAACACCCCACCATAAATTTGGTTGTGTGTGTTTGTGTGTGTGTGTGTGTGTGTGTCTATGTGTGTGTTAAGCCATCTGTCTGCCTGAGTAAACTTGAAGTTTGGACTCTCGCCAGCATCAAGCCTGTATTGTTTTCTATTTGTCTGGCTCGTCCTCCAACTGATCTTTAAGGTTGCCATGTTGGCACTCATTTCCCCTTCTCATCCATCTAAATAGATGGCTTGAAGGATTCAATGTGCGCCAGAAATCCTCCCTCCAGTATCAGACACCTGTATGAGTATTACTCTACTTTTAAATAAACCCAAGGTATAACAATTCTGCTCAAGTCATCAAGCAACACTTTCGTAGAATATTTAAACAGACTAAATTAAATATATCTTTAGTCGATCGGACTGCATGCACATCACCACATCCCAAACTCATTCATTGGCCATTGCTGCTATTAGAAGATATTGACAAAAGTAATGGTAACTATTACACTACTACTACATTTTGCAACAGGTTACATCTGTGTTTGCTAATTTTTGCTAACATTCACTAACATAAATAACTGGTCAAAGCAGACCAATCAAAGCTGTAGAGCAAAAATCCTTAAGTGTACTGAATTAAGCAGGGGTGTGCTTTATTATATAGTTAATATATTTATGAGTAAACCTTCAGTTGTATTATGAAGAATGTGTCTTTGCATTATTCAAGGATACATATCAGTAGTCCCACAACATCATAATATTATTCTCTATAACTGAATTAATAACATTTATTCTTACTGCTGTTTACAAATTCTTACTTGAAAGGGTGCCTTCGGTTGATCTTTAAGAGCACTGACTGGACAGAGTGTGATGAAAACAAGCTTTATACACAAGTGAAGAGAGATGAATTGACATGTGCTTAGTTCTTGCCCTGTGCCTTTGCAAAGAGGACAGTTGCCTCGCTGTCTCTACCACCCCGTACTCCATACTGCTTATCAGCTGCTCTATCATCAGAACATCCCTTCACTCATGCATCATTCTGTGTGCACACACAAGCACACGTCTTATTCTTCAGGTGTATCCTCAACCCTCTGGCGCTGTGTTCAGACAGAACTGTCTGGATTTAGATAAGTGGGGGAGGTAGGTGGAAGCAGGGCAGGATAAGAGGGATGACAGCTCTCTTCCTGTGCTGAGTCAAAAATGAGAGAGTTTGCTCAGATCTGTCCTTAAATGTGATCGCATAGTCACAAAATGTGCAGTGTAAATATACAGGAAATTAACTACAGATATGCAAAATCCAGGTTCAGTTGAAAGTTACATCAAAAAAGATGACAGAATCATTTATAGTTATTATAGATAATAATTTTGGCAGCTGGCATGATCTGCTGCTAGGACGGTTCTGGTAACATAGAATTTATTCTGCAACGTATCTAACGATTTACACATTGTACTTTTCTACTTTTCGGAACATCACAGAACCCTCGCTGTATTTTGGAGAACCTGAGTATGTTGTGGATGAGAGTTCAGGCTACGTTGAGGTGAAGGTCTGGAGGACGGGAACTGACCTGTCCAAGACGGCTACTGTCACTGTCCGCTCCAGGAAGAGTGAGCCTGTCTCTGCAGAAGGTATAATCAAGAGTTTGGTAGAACCAACATAACTTAGTCATCACATTGTGTTATAGTTTCACCTCATGGCTTCTTCTCCTTCTGGCAGCCGGACTTGACTACGTCGGCATTAGTCGCAACCTAGACTTTGCTCCAGGAGTGACAATGCAGACATTTAGGGTGACAATCCTGGATGACCTGGGTCAGCCGGAACTTGAGGGACCTGAGACCTTTGACCTTGTTCTACGGATGCCTATGAATGCTTTGTTAGGAGAACCAAGCAAGACCACCATCACCATTAATGATACTGTCACTGACTGTGAGTGTGAAACACCAAAACATACAGGCCTACGTATATGTCCAAGCTCCAGTGATAGTTTTTCCATATTCTACATGAAATTTTATATTTCCATATGAAACCTTTTACATTGAATTAGGGTGATCTTATAATGTATGCATAAATATGTAAAGTTCACAGCACTTTAAATATCTATCTCATCCATCCTCTTAGCATTCATAAGTATCATGTAAACTATTAATAAATGTTACAATAACACACTATTAAAGGACGTAATTGTATCATATCTGCTAACAATATCATTATACTGTGACATATGTAATTACTGTAATACTGATAAAAATGTGACACTAATGTTTGTAAATGCTATAAATATGAGAGAGTGACTGAAAAAATGAAGAAAAATCCAAAATAGACTCATCTTACAGGCGGATTTCTGTCTTTGCAGTGCCGAAGGTTCAGTTTAAGGAAGGCAGCTACAAGGTGGATGAAGCTGATGGGGAGATAAAAGCTATCGTGTACCGCAGTGGAGACATTAGCCTCAGGTCTACAGTGCGCTGTTACACTCGGCAGGGCTCTGCTCAGGTCATGATGGACTACAGCGAAAGGCCCAATACTGATGTATCAATCATCACTTTCCTGCCCGGTGAGAAATCGTTGTGCCTCTTAATCATTCTTCTCCCCTGCAGCTTCATGTTGGATCTTTACACATACAAAGAATTACATACTTTGATTTCTTTTGGCTCTTAAAGTACTTGTACATTGAAGATACACATGGACTAAAGACAAGCATGAACATGCATTAAACAAGGCTGGACAGGAGAACTAAACACAACATATGACGTATATATATACATATATATGTACATACTTATATGTACGATATACGTACAAAGAGTTACTATGTGAGAAAAATGAATACAAATATGTGGTTAGATAAAAGACAACTGAGTGGGTAACATGATAAGTATATTTATGCTATTTATGTATATACAGCTGTTTTTATGTGTAGCGTGTACCTGTAGACATTTCTGCGTACAAAGTGTAAAGTTATATGAGTATAATTTGTAGGCACGGTGGTTGTTTTAACATTACGGGATGGTGCATCTTGATTTTTTCAGATGTTATGTGATTAACTGTTTATTGAAGTGATGTCATGTGGAAAGACACTGTTCCTGTAGAGTTGCAGTGGTCGTTTTTGCATGCACTTGTCTGTAAGTATAAGATAATGTATTTAATTCTTCAATTCCTCCCCAGGTGACATTGAGAAGCCGTGTGTGGCTAGCCTGACTGACGACTCCATCCATGAAGAGGACGAGGAGTTCCGCCTCGTCCTGGGAACTCCAAAGAGCAAGTCTCCATATGGAGCCTCTATCGGCGAGCAGAAGGAAGCATTGATCACCGTTACAGATGAGGAAGACAGTATGTGGCATGAAAACAAACTATAACATGAACCAAAACATATTTAAACATACATACTACTCAATACATTTAATAAGACAGTAGAAGCATTTCATAGCAGAGGGACTAAATAATGTGGATAGGAGAATTTAATTACTCTCGCCTCTATTAAGACATACTGCTGAGGTGCTTATGAGTAAGTAAATTGCTGCATCTCACAAAAAGACATTTCCACCAAATTGCAACTGAAAAATTTCCATTTCACATATTTTCATATTCTCTGCTCCCACAACCCACTTGTTTTGTTGTTGTCGTTGATATTTAAAAGTTAAATAAATTATATTTGAAATGTACATTATGTGTATGTGTATATGTATATTTTACACTTTGCTTCCTGTTCTAGAGCCCATCATCCGTTTCTCTGAGATCAAGTACAGTGTGCGTGAACCCCAAGTCAAAGGTGATGTGGCAACAGTGAAGATTCCTATCCTGCGTGTTGGAGACACCTCAAAGGTGTCAGTGGTGAGAGTGCACACCAAGGATGGCTCTGCAACCTCTGGAGAGGACTACAACCCACTGTCAGAAGGTAGGCACAGTGCTTTCTAGTGCTTTTTAGATATAACCTGTGTTGGGAATTTTTAGATTCTGGTTATTCCTCATTTTATTCTCTGGGTTTTTAAGATGTTGAGTTCAAGGAAGGTGAAGAGGAACACTTTGTGGAGGTTGAGATTCTGTATGACGGTCAGAGAGAGATGAGAGAGGCCTTCACTGTACACATGAAGCCTGATGACAACATGGTGGCTGAAATACAGGTGAGGATATTGACACACAGCACAGACATACATAACATCATATATAAACTAATAGCAGGTTCTGTATGTGCATACAGATAGTACTGTAAATCTACACACATGAGCATGCACCCTGTCATGTTGGTCTGTGTTAAAATAGCCACACAGCAGCTGGCATTGCTGTCAGCACGCCTACACCACAGAGTCCTTTAAAAAGCTTCTCCCTCTGGAATGAGATGCTGAAGGGAATGTCCCAGCAGAGCCTGACAGTAGATGAACCTATAAACAGAACTGCAACATTCTACCCATATACTCCACATCAGGCATGCCCTGCTCACGTGACAAAAATAGACTCTAAGTCGTTTTGTACTTACTGGTTTTACTGTCTATGAAAAATGATTTATTGAGTCAATAAGATTTTAATTTCACCGGGTTATCCATTAATACAAACATGATGACAAACATGATCATGTTTGGGTGAATAACTAAATCTTGTATACCTCAGAATTTAAAGACATAGAGCTATGCGAAATGCCCATCAAGATGTTTTCTGTGTAAATGTGGCTTTAATAGCACTTTGTGAGTTACAACACTTACTGTATGTCCTATATGAATTTTGCTGCCAACTATAAATACATGGTAAAAGGATATCAAAAGACAGGTGACTTTCTAGGGAAGGTCATTCAATCACATCAGGTACTATAAACTGAGGAAGACAAACTGAAATGTGTTGGAGGAAACATTACGGAGGGTTATAAATTTGCCTTGAACGAAAGCAATCAGGACAAAAATGTAACCACCCTGACAGAAGAAAATAATTTACATAACAAGGCTCAGTTAAATTGTTGGTCTGTTTTTAAAATTGACAACCTTCTAATCGTGCTTTTCCACTTTTTGCTAGATGAACAAGGCCATTGTGTACATTGAGGAGATGGACAGTGTAGCAGACGTTACGTTCCCTGCAGTGCCCAAGGTGGTTTCCCTTCTCATGTATGATGACACAGCTAAAGCCAAAGACAAGCCCCACTCGCCCAATGGATACCCTGTTGTGTGTGTGACGGTGAGTGTGATCCTGCCAAACCAAGCAAAAATCTGATTCATTGCTGATTATCAGTCAGAGATGCAGTGTCATTAGTGTTAGACAATTTTAAGGGAAAGTATACATTAAATCACCATCTGCTTGCCCACTTTTCCAGGCCTGCAACCCCAAGTACCATGACTTTGATAAAACAGGTTCCATCTGTTCTGCGGAGAACATCAATGACACTCTCACTCAGTATCGTTGGCTGGTCAGCGCCCCTACCGGGTCAGATGGAGTTACCAGCCCCTTAAGGGAGGTGGACACCAACACCTTCTTCACCAACACAAAGTCCATCACCCTGGACTCGATCTACTTCCAGGCTGGCTCCCGGATTCAGTGTGCGGCCAGAGCCTTCAATGCCAATGGAGATGCAGGCCTGGAGCTGTCCAGTCCGATTGTGGTGATCAGCAAAGAGGATGGTAGGTGGAAGGCAGATAAGTCTTACACAAGAGTAGATTTGTCGTGGTTATGGAGTTAAATTGTTAAACTGACTTTAACTATTTGCAGGTATGTGTCAGCCTCGTATCCCAGGTACTGTGGGAGCTGAACCCTTCTCTGCTAAGATCCGGTACACAGGCCCAGATGACCCAGACTTCCCCAACCTCATCAAACTGACTATCAACATGCCTCATATGGACGGTGAGCAGTAAATTCTTGTCACAACTTTTAATATATGGTCATTTTTGCTGGTTTATCTCAACTAGCAACCTGCACACCTGCATTATCTTTTGTCACAAGAACAATCTTTTCCCCCTCAACAGGTATGTTGCCAGTGATTTCCACGAGACCCCTGTCTAACTTTGAGCTCACCCTGAGCCCAGATGGCACACGTGTGGGCAATCATCGCTGCTCCAACCTGCTGGACTTCAATGAGATCCAAACTGGCCATGGCTTCATCACAGATGCAACAAAGAACCCTGAAATCATTGGCGAGACTTCACCCTACCAATACAGTGCAATAATGCGTTCAGCAAACTCTCTGCGCTTCTACAGAAACCTCAACTTAGAGGCCTGCCTCTGGGAGTTCACCAGCTACTATGACATGTCAGAGCTGCTGAATGATTGTGGAGGCTCCATAGGCACTGATGGACAGGTAGGAAACACATATTGTGATGCAAAAAATGTTTTTGTTGCAAATGTCCTGTCCAAAATAGAGGGAGGTATTGCAGGTTATAAGTGGTGCATTATACACTTGTATTTTATGTCTTCTGTTGGTGGCAAACTGTTTGTTACTGGAAAATGGTCTGTTGTGGTTAACAAGTGCTAGAATGTTTCAGGCTTGCTAGCTTGCTACTTTGCTCGAAGGCCACAGTGGCATAGGCCTTAGTCTTGCAAGTAATTTCAATGTGAAAAGCTTCTAGCACACCTATTTCCCATGCGTGACAGAATCAAATTTTCCTGTGTCTCTTTTGACATGACTACACTTCTAAACTCATCCTGAGATACATTATCCTCTACAATGTCTTTTTTCCCCCTGCCTCTTTAGGTGCTGAATCTGGTCCAGTCATATGTCACCCTGCGTGTTCCTCTGTTTGTGTCCTACATCTTTCACTCTCCTGTGGCCGTGGGAGGCTGGCAGCACTTTGATCTGCAGTCAGAGCTTAAACTCACCTTTGTGTATGACACAGCTATTCTGTGGCAGGATGGTATTGGCAGCCCTCCAGAAGCCGAATTACAAGGTATGTTCTCAGGACAATACTGCTCTCTGCCGGTGAATACAGATCATTATAGGAAAAACATAGGCCAATGTTTACTCAGAAACTACCCTTAAACGTTGTTCTCTGTGCTTGTAGGAGCTATGTACCCCACCAGTATGCGAATCAATGAGGAGGGCCGTCTGGTGGTCAACTTCAAGACCGAGGCTCGTTTCAGGGGACAGTTTGTTATGTCTCATCCAGGTAAGATAGTGGCGCCCACATGTACACACACATACCCTAAGTTTATCTTGTGTGGTCATCCTATACAAGCAGCCTCATATTGGATTACCCTGTGGCCCACATCCTTCATCTATTCCTGTAGTTCCACATTAGGGGTTCTTCCTGTGTGAAAGTGCCAGAGGTCATTTCAGCAGATGTCAAAATGACCCTTTAGCGTTTACAGCCAGGAAACAAGTAGCACAAACAATACTAAAGACCACTCTACAATTAAAAAGGCAGAAACTGTTCCTAGCTTAGGTCTAGACGAAATGCAGATTTGTATGTATGCAGATTTGAAATGTATGTTTCTTTTCAGGAACCACTGTGTCATCCATGGTGATTTGTGCTGACCACCCAGGGCTGACGTTCACTCTCGCCCTGGTCAGAACTGAGCCTACATACAACCAGCCCATGCAGCAGTGGAGTTTTGTCTCAGACTTTGCAGTAGGTTATCATTTCAATCAAAGTATTCCTGCTACAGTAAAGTGACTAACTTAGTAACTTAACTTATAACTTAATTCTAAATAATAGCATTATTCCTACATTCTTGTGTGTCCTCTAGGTGCGAGACTACTCTGGGACCTACACAGTGAAGTTGGTCCCCTGCATTGCTTCCCCCAATAGCGAGTTCAGCATTCCTCCTGTCTGCCACCCAAGAGAGCCTCTTACCTTTGACATGGACATACGCTTCCAGCAGGTTAGCCTGCCTTAGTTATTCTGACACTGGCATTATTTATGCCTGAATTCACAATAGTCAGAACACAGTCTTATTTTAAGGACACGCTGCTTTCAGACTAAAATAAGTTTGTTTCTGGGGCAGTTCTGTTTGTTAGTAAAATACCAAATCATAAAGATTATTCTTTATGAAAACATGTCTATTTGCCCAGAAAGGAGAAAGAAAGTGACATCATTGTACCCAAATAGTGATGGTTTTTAACATTTACTGCAAAAGTAGTTGTTAAGAATTGTGTTTTCTGCCATTTTCACAAACACTCAAATGCTTTGTGTAACGCTTGTTTCCCGCTCCAGGTGAGTGACCCAGTAGCAGCTGAGTTTAGCCTCAACACTCAGATGTTCCTGCTGTCTAAGAAGGAGCTGTGGTTGTCTGATGGATCCATGGGCTTTGGGGAAGGGACTGATTCTGCTTTTTCTGAAGGTACTACCGCACTGCCATCTAGTGGTTAAAAGTAACAAAGAGCTGAGGATGACTACTCCTTGAGAATGCCATGATATTGAAATCTCTCATACCATTTTGTCTGTCCTTTGCTTTAGACTCCACAATCTACGGTCGTGTGATGGTGGACCCGGTCCAGAATCTGGGTGACTCCTTCTCCTGCAGTATTGAAAAAGTCTTCCTCTGCACAGGAGCAGATGGCTACGTTCCCAAATATAACCCCACCAACAGGGAGTATGGCTGCCTGGCTGATGCGCCTTCTCTCCTTTACAGATTCAAGATCCTGGTGAGATTCATTAAATCAACAAATGACAATACTTTAGGGTTGAGGCAACCAGGAACACAAAGTAGATCTCTTTTCTGATTTATTTGTGTGTTGATCTGTAGGACAAGGCCCAGCCAGAGACTCAAGCTTCATCATTTGGTGGTGTTGCTTTTAAAGCCACACTCGCTCAAGACACACCTGGAGCTCTGCTCTTGATCAGACAACCAGGATCAGATGGCTTCTCACTATCTTCATCTCCACTTTTTCAGGTCTTTATAAATATTAAACTATATTTTAAGACATGTCAATGAGACATAAACATAAAAAGAACTGGCTCATA
Organism: Ctenopoma multispine; assembly: GCA_034779795.1. Classification (NCBI taxonomy): domain Eukaryota; kingdom Metazoa; phylum Chordata; class Actinopteri; order Anabantiformes; family Anabantidae; genus Ctenopoma; species Ctenopoma multispine. Next base: position 8,078,652 of record JAUYWH010000001.1, read on the forward strand.
TATCTTTCTTCTCCAGGTGGCTGCTGGTCGAGAATGGTTCATCCACACTATCTACACAGTCCGCTCCAGAGAAAACGCCAACCGCAACATTGGCAAGCGCAGTGTGGAGTACCTCCAACACAGCATATCTTCTGTTGAACAGCCCCAGACCTCCGGCGGAGCCACTCGCCACCGCCGTGCTGCCCCTGCCTTCTCCAGCCCTACTGCTGCTCAAGACATTGGTGTAGAAAACAACCGCGGCACCAACATCCAGCACATTGCGCTGGACAGATCCGACCGTATGGTGGTCAGCCAGCGCCAACCCTGGACTCCCCACCGTGACGCTCACCTTGAGCGCCCCCAACTGGAAAGTTCTGGCAGAGAGCCAGCTGACAGCACCACCGTGCCCATGTTAGTGGGCCTAGCAGGTCTAATCCTCCTCATCTGCCTCATTGCCACCATTGTCATTCTCCTGTTGCGGCGCAAGAAGAGGGAAAAGACGACCCAGTTTCCTCCTTACACAACCTCCTCCTCTTCAGCCTACAGTGGCTACAGCCAAAGCCCAGCACGCATGTGGGGAAGTTCAGACAGCTCTGAGGTCTAGATATGGACCCTCACTTCACCTTACCTGCCCCTACTAAAAAGACTAGTATAGTCTCCTCCACCATCGTGCCTTCAATGCCCAACTGTTGTAGCACTGAACAGAGCCCAGAACAACCTGTGGACAGCAGAATATGTCGGTGCCTGGGGCCCACATTCAGAAAAAGCACCGGAGTCTTCTGATGCTTACTGATCTCTGATGATGATTAGTTCTTGCTGTAATGTACTGTAGGTTTTTGCCTTTTTGCAGCCGATTCTGAATTACGAATGAAGGTAGAGACCCCAAAATAATCACCAGCTTCAGTAGATGCAAAGTTGTAAATTATCCATCTTTATCTAATGTTTGCAAATGCATGAAAAGCCCAGTATAGCAAACGCATTTATTTCGAGGAAATGACAACCATTTTAAAACTTCATGAAATAATTTCCTATTTCTCATTTAAAGGTAACTAGTTTACCATGTTTTTATTACTGTATTCCCTATGTTCATTATTTTGTTTTGTGGGGATTAGAGAAAAATTGACTGTTTTGTTGATGTTAATGAATGACAATGTAATGAATTTTAGTATCAATATTTTCCTGTTGTGAATACAACAACCTGCAGTATATCTGACTTAACCATACTACTATGGTGTCACTGAAAGGGACTGTAAATGTTATTTGTCTTGAGAATAGAAATATTTACACTTTTTTTAAAATATGATTTCAGGTAAATGTGGCTGATATCTGATGCAAAACAATCTCAGTATATATCAAAGTGGGACTTTGGAAATACTCATAACACCCTGGTAAAACTTGAAAAATTTTGAACTATACAATTTTCTAGTCTTTTGATCAAGTCCTAATAAAGTGCAGTATCAAAATTATAATTATTATTATTCTACAATGACAATATATTTTAATGTGCCAATTGTTTGGCTTTTATGGCTTATAAATTGTCAGTTTCAAAGGTTTTGATGTCTGTACACTTCAACTGCTAAATACAAATGTCATTTTCTGAAACAGTTTCTTATTTTAAACACATTTTTAAAAAAAGGGGAAGTTTATTTGTGATTTTCCAAAAGACATTTTCTAGTTCACATAGGAAGGTAAGAGAAGAACTTTTTTCAAAAATAAAAAGGGTACATATTGTTTCAAGCAATGGAATGTAGTACAACCAACAGCCATAAATACATTTACTTCAATTAAGTACTAGTAAAAAAAAAAATTTAAAAAAAAAAGACAAACAAGAACTTGCAAACAAAAAACTAAACCAGCATGGCTGCAGTGTTTAGGTCAGTGACAGGCTTATAAAGAAGCACTTCCTAAAACCTAGTACAACCAGACGAGTCCATCAGGTATTTTTTTGTTTTGTTTTTTTTACACAGTACTTTATTGCAGCCTGCAGAACAAACACAAACACTAGGACTAAGAGTAGCAGGGCTGACTGCGCTCAAATTCCAATAGTATAGGTACTTCACATTTTGAGCTTTTTCCTGCGTCCACGACCATCTGGGGTACCCTCTGACTTGCGTTTCTGGGCCTAGGAAAGGAAAGAAAAAGCACTGAGTAAGAAACTGTTTCCTACTCATTGTTTATTCAGCAAAAAAACCTCAGCTTTCATATTGACACTATATATTCTCTCTACAATGTGATGATGAATAAGTGGCTTGCTTCCTAATATGTAATATGATAAGGATTTCTAACTTACTGAGCCAGTCTTTGGGCCCCGTTTCTTTTTCTCAGCCTTTTCCCTCTCCTCCAGTTCCATGTTCTCTCTCTCTATCAACGTAATCAGTGTGTTACACCGCCTCTGCAGCTCCTATACAATTCACAAACATAAATTTAATAAATAACTTGCCAAAATTAGAGAAGAAATAGAGCAAAGAAGGCAAAATTTACCATGGCAGTCCTGGATTTGAGGAACCAGTCGAAGCGGAACTGAGGTGAGTTGCGAATGCATTGACGCAGCTCGTCGTACACGCTCTCCTTGTCGAAGCCCAGTTTGTGAAGCATACAGATAAGGAAGCGGTCTTCTTCCTCTGTGTAGTTCTTGCCTTTGTTAGTGCCGTAAGAGATACGGAGCTGATGGAAGGGAGCCTTGTAGCGACCAATCTGGGCAAGCAGACAAGAAACATAATGAAGGTTCATTAACCAGGAACAGACGATAATGTGATGAAGAAACAATTAAAGGATCAGAGCGACATTTAAAGTGTTTAAAACAAGCCTTAATGAAATCAAGCTAATTAGGTAAAACAGATGTGCATAGCCAAATGGGCAACGGTCACGTACCTTTGAGTCCAGTGCTTTCTTGATACTAATCCTTCTCTGGATCCTGGCCTCTCCTCTCTCTATCTGGGCCATGATCTTCTCAATATCCTGCAGCTCATTGCAGCGCTCCCAGAATACAGCTTGAGTAACAAAGATTAGTCCATTTAATACATTTACAACGCAAACATTTGGGTTTGCTTTCTGATTACAAACGTGAGTAATTACCAGAATACTCCATGACTTCTTCAGGAGTTTTTCCCTCCACTTCTCTGGCAATGTTCTCAATGTCATCTCGTCCCCACTTTTCGTTGGCTTTGATGAACTGGTTGAAATCACGTTTGTTCCAAATAGTAAATCCCTGCAATGAAGTTACAGTTGTTTACATAATGCACAACCAAAATCCAAAATTGTGGAATTTTGGACTAGATATTTCCAGTATATTAGCCATAGAACAATTCAGCAAAAATAAACAGTACCTGTTGCAGCAGGTTCTCCTTCTCCTCCAGTTCCTCTTCTGTGAGAGCCTCAGCTTCATCAATCTTAGCCTGCTCCTCTTTCTGTACCTGAGCCGAGTTTGGTATGTCTGGATTACGGGGAACCTGAATAAACAGAGCCAAAGATCGAGTTAGATTCATTTCTAAAAATTAGAAACCCCGCTCTCATCTGAAAAACCACCTTTCTACCTTATATCCTATGGTTTTCCTGTAGAACAGAATCTCTTTTTCTAGAAGCTCAAACAGACGTGGAGGGAAGAACTGGAAGTCCTGGACATTTGGCTGCTTGGGAGGACGAGGAGCCTGAGCAATGAAATCAAACAGACACGTTATGCCACAAACAGGATAACAGACCATTAATCATTACATATTTTTCTGCATTAAGGCTTCAATTCATCTGTTTTCATATCAGGTCCTACCTTGGGTGCTTTGGGCTCACTGACTCGCAGGGCTTCTCTGAAGTAGGCATCCACAGCGTAATTGGCTTTCCTTTCTCTCTTGGGTGGCTCGATCCAGTTGGTAATGACCTGAATTAACGCAGAAGAGGGAACAAGGTAAAGACTTAAGGCTTCACGCTGTTGGAATGAGGTGATTACTGAGTGAAAACTGTCTCTTAACCTTCTTCTTCTCTCTGTAGTCCTCTCCTTCAAACGTGTACACACTGGTGTTCTCTGTGTCCATGGTGAAATTTCTCAGAGAGCTCTCACCCAAAGAAGACATCTTTTCAATTAGCTCCATGGTCTAGTATGAGACAAGATTAAGTGTTAATTTCATTGGCAAATTTAAATTCAATATCTTATCATATGTAGACTTTCTCTGTCGCATTCACACTCACCTTCCTTTCTCCTTTCTCTAGGATTGCATCAATGTCATCATCTGTGATCTCGCTCTCTTTAGAAGCAAACACATGTGTGGCACCGTGGCGGATGATGGACAGCATCTCATCCTTGCCCAGCTTGTTTGCACTTGGATCTACAAGTCGTCCTGTTCAACAAGAAAGTGAAAAACACAACTTGATGACTTTCCTAACTTCGCAAATTACAACACTTAATAATTTCCATACATTACTAGATTAATTGCCAGTAGTTGCCAATCCTTGATTATAATTTGAAATTTTAATCAAGGCGCAAAATGTAATTTCCTCCCTCTACAAAGAATTAGCACACATCAGCAGATTTTAAATTAAAGCTCAACAGATACAAAGACTTACCTTGCTGAATGACGATAGAGTCCAGGCGCAGTTTCATCTCAGCTCTCTCGACAATCCTCTCCTCAACTGTGTTTTCAGTGATGAAACGAAAAACACGCACCTGCTTCTGCTGACCAATCCTGTGAGCTCGATCCTGAAATGAGAAGAGTTAACCAGTCTAGTTTCCTGCCCCTGACACAACCACTGATCCATTATCCGTCCCCTTTCTCTTCAGAGTACTAACCATAGCCTGCAGGTCGACTTGAGGGTTCCAGTCCGAGTCATAGAGGATGACAACATCAGCTGTAGCTAGGTTGATACCCAGCCCACCAGCCCTAGTGCTCAACATGAAGATGAACTTAGAGCTGTTGGGCTCGTTGAACGCGTTGATAGAAATCTGGGAACACAAAGTGTCTTTTATTAGACTTCATGAATAGTTTTCTGAGGACATCTAGTCAGATTAGACAAATCTCAGAAATCATAAATCTGTATATTTTGATAAAAGCAGGCATTTTACCTGTCTCTCTTCATGTGGCGTTTGGCCATCCAGGCGACAGTAGCCGTAGTTTCTCCACATGCAGTAGTCCTCCAAGATGTCCAGCATCCTGGTCATCTGACTGAAAATGAGCACACGGGAACCTGGAAAGAAGGGAGAGTCTCATCACTGGTGGATCAGTCTATTCTGATATGAACATTCTCAGGAAGAATAATAACATACAAAGAGATTCCAGTGACGACCCACATACCCTGCTCCTTCATCTTGGGCATCAGCTTATCCAGTACTGCCATCTTGCCGCTGTTCACCACCAGGTGGAGGTCAGTTGTGTAGGGAGGGCCTGGCTCGGCTCCATCAAACAGGTACGGGTGGTTGCAGCATTTCCTCAGCTGCATGAGAACGTTCAGAAGACGCATTTTGTCCATCTTACCCGCTGAGTTCAGAATGTCAATGTCTTTCATCAGAATCTTGGTGTACCTGATGGGATGCAGCATGAATTTGATTTAATATCATTATCTTTTTCTGGACAATGGATGTTCTATAAAATATGGAAAACAATGTGCTTGGGACAAACTGAGTGTGGCTGAGGATGCTTACCACTCTCGCTGCATCTTGCTGAGGCCCACATACATCTTGATCTCTTTCTTTGGGAGGAGAGTCTTCTCTACATCAGCTTTTATACGACGAAGCAAGAATGGACGCAGCACCTACACAAGAAGTGAAAGGCCAAAGGAGCGCTTTAACTCGAAAAGGGTTTTACACATTAACACTTTACTGAGATTCGTTTAAAGGTCATATTAAGATGATTCAGTACGTACAGTGTGAAGACGTTCAACCAACTTTTGATCACCCAAGCAGTTGTTTGTGTCAAACCAGGAGTCAAAGTCCTTAGAGAGGAAAAAAAAGTAAATTAGCACACGAATACAAAGCACTTTTCTTTAAAATTACTAAACTACTAAAATCACATCAGCACCACATCTAACTACATTGTCTAAGTTTAGAATACATTTGTGTATCTGAACAATTCGTACCTCTGAGGAGTTGAACACATCAGGAAGCAGGAAGTTCAGCAGAGCCCACAGCTCATGGAGATTGTTTTGCAGGGGCGTTCCAGTCAGCAACAGACGATTGGTGGTCTTAAATTCTCGAACTATTTCTGATAGCTGTAGAAATCAAATGCATTTTTGCTTGATTAGACAGTCTTGAAAAACATGAGGAGGGTCTGACATATTTAAATGTCTATTTAAACAGTTTAAGTATCTGTCTCACCTTTGACTTCTCATTCTTGATCCTGTGAGCCTCATCAATAACCAGGTATCTCCAGTTGAACTTCTTAAACACAGCTTTTTCAATGATGAGCATCTCATAGGATGTTACACACACATCCCACTCTCCTGGCAACAGCACATCTCTGATCAAAGCAGTCTGAAAATGAAACAAAAATGTTAGCATTATTTGATTTTAACTTGTGTAACCTATCTAGTACTATCAATAAAGATATTTTATAGATGGCCAAACTACATCCCCAATGCACATAGTAATGAAGCAAATATCAAAGCATGTTGAATATTTTCAATTACATTAGACTTTCCAGAGAATAATAATTTTACAACACTGCCTACCCTCTCATCTCTGTCTCCAATTAGGCAGACTGCTCGGAGAGAAGGCACCCATCGCTTGAACTCATTCATCCAGTTGTAGAGGGTGGACTTGGGCACCAGCACCATGTGGGGACCAGGGATGTTTCTGTAGTGCTTCATATAACCCAACAAGGAAATAGTCTGGAGAGTTTTACCCAAACCCTGAGAAACAAGAAGTAGAAATTGTGTGTAACGCAGAGCCGTGCATAAAAATACAATATCACAAAATAAATATCTGTAGTTAAAATGTAAAGGCCTGTGAGGAAATACGGACCATTTCATCAGCGAGAATGCCATTAATTCCATTCTCATACAAAGAGATGAGCCAGTTCAGACCCCGAGTCTGATAGTCCCTCAATTTTCCTGTTTTTACATCTAGATAAAGAAATAGACAACACACAGTAAAGACTTCATTCTCCTCTTTCCTGTCAAGTCCTAATTAAAACACGTCCTTGCTTACAGGAGGGAGAGTCATCAAAGCGAGTGCAAACATTAGTAGTCTTGGTGCTCTCATTCAGAAGCTCTTCATCTTCCTCTTGCTCTGTGCGTCGATGACGGTTGCTGTTAATCACAGTAAAGACACAATATGTTAAAATCATAATCAGATGAAAATTGATTAAATAAAATAAATCTGCGCTGTGTGAACATGTACTCACTCTCCGGCAGACAGCAGGTTTTGTTTCTCATCTTTCTTGATGCGAGGACGTCCTGGTTTCATCTTCAGGGGGGAGGTGGGGGTCTTCTGTGCGGCTGGTTGGATGAAGTGAGCAAACAACTCTGTTTGCTTCAACAGGTATTCAAATCTGTTGGTGCGATCCGTTTGCTACACACAAGAAGAAACGTGTTAACCTATTTATTCAACATGACATGACATGTAATGTAAGGTAAAGAACACAACAAGGGTTCTTACCACTTTCTCCTCGTAGCCCGGAGTAAAATCTTTAGTTTTGGATGAAGCAGAGGAGGATGCATCTTGTCCATCCGGACCGGCATCTGAGGAGGATTCTTTTCCAGCATCTGAAGAGTCAGATTTCTCCTGTACGGAAAACAGTTTTGTTTAGTAGCTACCTTCTACATTTTCATGCAGCAGAAAGGAAGAGACCAAACAACTTGTAAGGAATGAGGGTCAACTCTGTTTCAGTATGCTCTCTGGAAATTTGACAGAAAACGATAATGTCAAAACACCTTCCAATCTCATGTGAAGAAGCACTAGCCACTGGGCTTTTGTCCACGCTATCAATGCTATTCTCAGCAGATTATGAGTCACCTTCAGTTGGTTTTGTGTGATAAACACAAGATGTTTGATTACCTCAAGCGCACCTTGCGCCATCTCCCTGTTTTTGTCGCAATATACTTTATACATATTATTTCTGTTCGTGTTAACAGTCTTTAGTGCCTTTGTTTTTTTTCCGTCCCTCATTTGGTGTATAGCAGACACTTATCAAGTTTTGACAGAGTTACTTAGTTATACCATGCAGTCGTTCGTGTACTTCTAAAGCTGAAACTTTCTCCCTGTGATGATTCAACAACCATAACTTTTGGTTCATGGGACCTCCAATCTTTCTGGGCATTTGACAAAACTCAGCACAAAAGTTCAACGGATACCAAGTTCCCGACAGACAGAAATTACACCGCTTCTCTTCCCGGTAACAACAACCACTGCCGCACTGTCCCTCTGAAAACAAAGGACGCGGATGGGACAGCTGAGCGTGGTGCTCCTCTGTGATTGTTCTCAGAAGGCTTTTTAAAACAGAAACAACTCAATGAATAAATCTTGTCGAGGAAGAAACAAAGAACACTGCGAACCTTTTAATGGGGCGATGAATGGGTGGCTAGCGGGGCTAGGCTAATAGTGTGAGCGGTTATGAAGCAGGCTGGCCTCGTTGCTGCTCGGTGCTCTAACGTTAGCGTCAGTCTCGAGTCGATGGGACCGAGCTGCTGTTGTTAGCTAACGATAGCGCCGCCACAGCTAGCTAACTAGCCCAAACCGCCCACATTAACGCTACAGTGAAAGTTTCACATAGGCGAGTTCGAGAAACCTGTACGTAAAGAACGGGGGTTTCGGAATTACAGATTCACACGGGAGGTTTTGTGAGAGATGAGCGGAGACGATGACCGTTTTAAACCAGCTTACCTCCGCTCCTCCGGCTTCTTCAAGTTCAGTCTGCTCTTCCCGCTGTTCCACGCAGCTTAAGAGTTCGGACATTTTTATCGACTTTCCTCTTCGACTCAGATATACAGTCCGTTAATGTGTGCCGTGTGTGATCCCGTGTAAAAACCGTCGAAGAATTTTCCGAACTTCCTCGCCGTAAATGGGAACTATCCTGTTGTTTATAATGAAAGACACACCGGTCGGTCACAGACAGCACATTCGCGCTAGCAAGATTTTTCTCGGGCAACCCGCGTTCATACGCAACTACCGCGAGACATGGCGATGCTGCCTTCACTGCCTGTTGGAAATGTAACGCTTAAGCTAGTGGTTAGCTCAATAACATTTTAAGCCCGCTAAAAAGGAAATATAATAATAATACATATAAAATATTTAAAGTATTTAAAAAATATAATGACATAATATACATACATATATATATTTTATTTTATTTTTATCTAAACTTCTAGTTATTTTATCTATGTTATAAATAAATAATTTTATAATAATAATTTTATAGATAAACAATAATTGCCGTTTATTATTATTGTTGTTATTGTTAGAGTACAAGTAGAGCCACTCCAATTATGTGATTAATTGATTTGTTATTTGACAGAAACATAATTGCTAACTACGTGGACAGTTGTTTAAGTTATTAAAAGTTTTATTCCATCATTTAAAATAGAGGTAGTAATGTTTAATACTAATACTAATTGTAATTTGTTCCTAAAAATGTTTATGTTGGTTGGACAAACACCGTTATTGTGAAGGAGTCCCTTTGTGTATTGTGATGAAGTTTATATTTTCAATTGATTATTCAAGAAGACACACAGGAGATTTGTCAGGAGTTGTAATAATGATTAGTTACATTCATACATAGCATAGTTAAAAATGATTTCCACCTCGAACAGCAATAGTGGAAAAATACAGAATTTAAAGGACATTTTTCTGACTGTTTACTTTTTGTAAAGGCAGCTTCATCTAAACGTTAAGGGAACGCTCAAAGAGCATTTGAATGCACCACATCAACAGTGCAGAAATTTTATAGAAGTGCGTTCATATCTTAATGAGAATTTGACTACATTTAAATCTTGCCATTCACAACGTTTAAAAAATGTCGTTCAGGAATCCGCACTGATGTTAATAGTCTATATGCAGATGACAGATGACAGATGAACAACAGGCACAGTTAAGACGAAAACTGTTTCCACAGGGGTCCTGGCAGCATCTCTGCCCGTAGGAATGACGTTAGTGGAGGGTTAATCAGCTGATTCTGAGCGATCAAATGAACCAGAGTATCACGGTTTTATTTCACGAAAGACCTTTGAATTTGACCGACAGTTGAGGATATTCTAGTGGGACATTGTTGACATGCTTTATTTGGGTAAGCACAAATTGTAAAGCATCTGTATGGCGCTAATAAAAAGCGTTATTTATGCTAAGTCAGTGGCATCTAACGTTAGCTCGCTAGCTTTAGGCCTGTTAGATGCTTTGTTCATGTTTTTATTGTAGAATGATATTAACAATAGCTGTCGCCATGGAGGAGGGGAACTGGCACTAACAGTTTAGTTTTTACTTTGGATCCATGTTTTAACTGCCGGACATGTTAGAGATAACCGCTATAGTTAGCGTTACTGTTAGTGTTAGCAAGCTAACCGCCTGTGTCCACACAGTCGGCACAGAAAGCAGCAGCTCGGTGTTTACATGAAGTGGCGAGAAAAAGGTCGAAATCGAATGTAAAGTAGAATTTGATATGTTTAAGGTAACATCGCTTTCTGTTGCGAGGGTTTGCTGTTGTTGCGGCAGAATACAGTGATGGAATTAAAGTATTGTTGGATTGAGATTAGGCTAAAATGTTCAGATTTCACTACTGTCAAAATAAAAGTCTTTGAAGGCACTAGATCTGTAATAGGTGAAGTCCGTTTTATACTTGTTTGTGTTCTAAAATATTAAATAGAATATTTCAAGTAAATAACTTGAATATACGTGAAATGTGGGTAAACAAGTAAATGTGGTCGTCTTTTCAACAGTTTTTCTTCCTTTCAACTGCAATTTATTCATTAACTAAATTAATGTTCAGCATGTTATAATATCAAATGTTCAACAAGCAATAATGTTAAAGGTTTGCTTGTTATTTATGATAATAATAGTTGTTGTGTACTTTATTTATACTAACTAACTTAACAAAAACCTTTAGGGCATTTGCTGTTCTCTGTCACAGTGTGTGTGTGAGAGCGTGTTTGTGTGTGCAATGCCCAGTTGCTGTGCTTTCAGCTGAGTACACATGTTTCTATGCTGACAATGTTCACTGAACAAATGCAGACAATTGGTGTACTTGGTGTGAAAAGGGCTCTGTACATCAATCAACTCTCTCATTTATTCAAGTTGATTTCTACAATATAGGCAACTTGTGATATCATAAATGGGACTTTTATTTATTACTCTATTATACTATGTATAAAACAATTATTGCAAACATTGCGTTTACAAGTGTGAACTTATACCTTTCTGAATTTCATTCTGTAGGTTGTCATCATGGACAAGATTTTAGAGGGCCTCGTGAGCTCCAATCACTCTGTTCCAGTGAAGAGAGCCATTGTGAAGAAAGTAGTGGAAGCAGCAGAGAAGGAAGTGACAGAGGAGCAGTGTCGGGCGCTGTTCACTCTCACAACCCGCCTCATCTTACTCGGTGAAGATGCCTTCCAGAAGCAGGTTGGCCTCCAGGTTTTGGAGGCATATGCACGCTACCACCGCCCCGACTTTGAGTGTTTCTTCTGTAAAGAGTTTGTCCTCAGCCTTCTACAGCAGGGCTATGGTCAGCTGGACCACAAAGATCCAGTCATCATAGACTACATTCACTGCTGCCTGCGGCTGCTCATCAGCTGTCCCTCAGTACTGGAGATATTCTCTATAATTCAGGTGGAGGTTTTAAGGATGGTGTGTGAACGTCCGGAGCCTGCTCTCTGTGCCCGCTTGAGCACTTTGCTGTCAGACTTTGTGCAGTGCATACCAAGGGATAAGTCGGGCGTTTTGTTCTGCCAGCAGCTGGTGAGGACCATCAGTTACTTCCACTGCTTTGCCAGTCAAGAGCGGGAGCTGAGAGAGTATGTAGGTCAGGTGACAAAAGTTAGCACACTGCTGCAAAACATCTGGAAGGCTGACCCTGCCACACTGCTTCCCTCACTGCAGGAAGTGTTTGCTATTATTTCTTCCACAGGTGAGAGACTTTCCTTCCTCCCTTCCTTCCTTCCTTCCTTACATCCTTAACTATAATACATGGGACTGTGGTTTAGAAGAGTAAGACATATCTTATTTCATGTTAGAGCAGAAATTTTATTTTTCTTTAGGATAGGTTTTAGAAGACTTGGAATAGTTGGATATCCTGAAGAACTGTAATAAAGCTACAAATTAATATTAACAAATTTAGATAGTACCTACCAGTGATGATCATTTGGCAGCATGGCCCTATGCATATATCCTTCCCTCTATAAAGTTTGGCGCTGATACCAGTGTTGTTAGCGCATGATGGATCATCTGGGAACAGTTTTATAATGGTGCTGCCAAGAGCTGACTTTGAAAACTTGGCTTAGTGATTTCATAGGTTGGATGTTCACCCAACAATGTTCAGTATTATTGGCACACACATTATTTTCATTTTGGAAGTAGCGCCCTCATTTTACACACTTCGTAATTCTTTGGATGTTTACATTCAGATCCTCTAATTCAAGCATTGCATTTTCTTCACAGCTGTGAACGGCACTACAACATAAACAGCCGCACTGACTGCATCCGTCAGCAAGAGATGCAGGCAGGGCGGTAAAGGGTTAAATGTCACTCTGTCTCATTTCAGTGAAAGTTTTCAGGTGAACTGCAATTTTAAAGTTCCTGGAGTTGAACTTCAGTATTTTGTAGAAAGAAATTAATAATTTTATCAGCAGATAACCAGCAGAACCTGGATATGGATCAGCAGCTAAAATATAGATATAATAATAATAATAATGGTGATGACATGATGATACTTTATCGATCCCCTTGGGAAAATTGTTATTGGACATGTGTCACAAGTTGCCTGGTGGTGTTGTATTCTCCTTGGATTGAGTAAGTGTTGGTTGTATGACAGTGATATTCACCTCGGGGTGTTTGTTTGAACAGCAGTACATTTAGGTTTTACCGTTGTAAAATATGATGTCGGATGCAAATTACTCCTCGCACTCTCAGTAGCGGAAAAGAAAAGGTACAGTTTTGTATTAGGTTCTACTTCTGTTGCGATTTCTATCTTGCAGACCCCTCATTTGACCCATCCATCGCCCTTGCCAGCCTGGTCCAGCACATCCCAGTCCAGATGATCACAGTGCTTATCAAGAGTCTCACCACAGACCAGAATGTTAAAGACGCAAGCATGACTAAAGCACTCTGCAGGTTATCTCACACTTTAAGTTATCTGACCTTGCCAGTGTCTAATTTTAGATTTTCTTATAATGTATAACATGTTATAGCTGGTTTCCATCAAATATATCTATAATGACTTAAATTATTTCCACCTGTTCTATACCTGTATATCGATCTGTAGATCAATTGAATCTTGCACCTTTTTGCACATTGTTTACTCTAAACTCCTTCTGTTTGTGTAGGATGATTGACTGGCTTTCTTGGCCTCTGGCCCAACATGTGGACACATGGGTCATTGCTCTACTGAAAGGACTTGCTGCAGTACAGAAGTTCACCATCCTTATTGATGTCACTCTGCTCAAGATTGAATTGGTTTGTGGTAGAACTCTTTATTTGAGTTTATTGTTGACCCCAGAAATTAATTAATTATGCATCTTTTAAATGTCTACAGATGTTAAACTATAGTAATAGGTTAGTTACATTGTAGTTGTTGTTATTAATTAGTATTTATTTAAACTTAACTTATCTAAGTCTTACCCAAATTGTCAAATCATTTCCATAAGTGTATTTATAAAATAAACCTCTGTTTTTTGTTTTTTTAACCCATAGGTATTCAATCGTCTGTGGTACCCCATAGTGAGGCAAGGGGCACTAGCTGTGCTCTCTCATATGCTGCTGAGTTTCCAGCACTCTCCTGAGGCCTTCCATTTGGTAAGGGATCTCCTGTCTCCTCACAGCCCATTTCCCTCTCATATGGCCACTTTATTGGTTTTCTCATTTCTTCTCTTCTGGCTTAGATTAGTTCAAAGCTGTATAGACTTCTTTTCCCAGAACCCCAGGCTTGGTGTTCTCCCACTAATGATGTGTGAAGCCCTTAAATGCAGAGCAATGGCCCTTGAGTTGGCCAATTTCACTGGTATCTAAAAACATGAATAGTCTCATAAAGACTCAGCAAATGAGACTGAACCCTCTGCGGGGTTCCTTATGTGCGACTACCCACTGGCTGACCGCGCTGCAGATTTGTATGATTAATATTACCAGACCCTTCCTCTGTTCCTGTGTGCAAAAGAGTGTCCTTATCATTTTCTATTCATCCCTCACTCTCTCAGGTTGTTCCACATGTGGTGCGTCTAGTCCAGTTTGTAAGGACAGATGGTCTCCCCACCAGTAAAGCTTTCTTGCTGCAGTTCACTGAGCTCATACACTGCATGATGTACCAATACTCTGGCTTCCCTGATCTCTATGACCACATACTAGAGTCCATCAAGGTAAGAGTCCAGGATGCCTCATGTAAAACAGTGAATAAATAATCACAGGGATCAATTGTGATTTGCTGTTCCATAACTGATAAACTATTTATATTTGTGCTGTCAGGATCTCCCAAAACCCGGAGAAGAAAAGATAAAATTGGTGTTGAATCAAAGTGCCTGGACATCTCAGTCCAACTCATTTGCCCCTGGACTAATGAGGCAAACTGGGAAGTCTGAGACAGGCAAGACAGGTCTGGTCAACATGGGCAACACCTGCTATATGAACAGCATCATCCAGACCCTCTTCATGGCCACAGAGTGAGTCGTTAACACACTGTCATACACCCATACATGCAGTGTGTAAAATTTCTATGTTCTTACTATGGTCTTTTATTCTCAGTTTCAGGAGGCATGTTTTATCATTACATCTCAATGGCTCCAATACACTAATGAAAAAGCTTCAGCTGCTTTTTGCTTTCCTCGCACACACTCAGGTAGGTGTTGTCCTTTGTTATGAATAATACACTATATTATTACTGAAGGATTACAGCAGTGGATGTAAACAAGGCTTCGTGTGTCTGTGACCTACAGAGGGCAGCATATGCTCCCAGAAATTTCTTGGAAGCATCTCGACCTCCCTGGTTTAATGTGGGCTCTCAGCAGGACTGTTCTGAGTACCTTAGATTTCTTCTGGACAGGTACAGTAGTAGATTAAACAGATTAGTTGAATCAGTCATAATTGGATTGTGTCAAGTTAGAGTGTCCATTTAACAGAGAAGTGCTTTTGCTGTGTTGTTTACCCATGTCAGTTTACTGAAAATAATTGTGTCAGTAATTTGTGTCAGTCATTTGTGTGTCTTAATTTTAAGTGTCCCTATCTGCTGATATCAAGGTTGCATGAAGAGGAGAAAACAATTCAAGTTCTGGAATCAGCCAAGCCAAAGGTTTCCTCCCCTGTTGACACAAGCAGCAAAGACCAAACTGGTCAGACTTCTCCAGAGGAGAGCAAAGAGTCATCTTTCACTCCCGCAGAAACCAAACCTGGAAATGATGGGAGGACTTTAATAGAAAGGATGTTTGGTGGAAAGCTGATAACAGGCATTCGCTGTATGCAGTGCAACTGCATCTCAGAGAAAGAGGAGCCTTTTACAGACCTCTCTTTGGCCTTCTGTCCTTCTGCTGCCTGTCAGAACGGCCCTCAACATGAGGGGCCCTCAGAGGAGCCCAAGGTTCTCTGCCAGGGATCTGTCAATGGTGGCAGTGAAATTCCTGAAGCAGGCTCGGCCAAAGCCCTGACTAGTAATGTCCATGTTGTGCCGATGACAAATGAACCACCTCTTTCTGTGCCTGACCTGGTCAACTATTTTCTGGCTCCAGAGATCCTGGATGAAGACAATGCTTATTTCTGTGACAAGTGTAATTCCCTCCAGCGGGCAGAGAAGACCATGAAAGTGGTGTCAGCACCTGAGTACTTGATCCTCACCCTGCTGCGATTCTCATATGATGCCAAATGTCATGTGCGAAGGAAGATTTCGGACAATGTCACCATCCCACCACTCATGAGACTTCCAGTACATGTCCCTTCAATGCTTACACAATGTTCCTCTTCTTCTTCATCTCCGCTGCAAGTTGATTCTCCTGAGAGCAGCGAGAATCTGGCCAAGAAGCTCAAACCGTCTCAAAAAGATGAGGAAGACGAAGCGAACGAGAGGATAGACCAAACAGAGCAGATAAACAGAGGAGTAATGCCAGTCCAGTCAGCGTCCTACGTCCTCAGCTCAGTGGTGATGCACTCTGGTATATCATCTGAGAGTGGCCACTACTACTCGTATGGTCGTAACATCAATGGAGCAGATGGAACACAGCATCCAGCCAATCACTTTGCCCTCAAGGATTTGGGGGATGGCCAGGCCAAATGTAGCCTCTCCACTTGCTCAGCTCTCTCAAATGCACCTGAACAAGGAGAGACACTCCCTAATAGTGGCCAGGAGGCAAGGGATTGGCTGCTATTTAATGACAGCAGAGTGACATTCACATCTTTCCAGTCAGTGCAAAACATTACTAATCGCTTCCCCAAGGACACAGCTTATGTGCTCATGTACAGAAAACAGGAGTTACCTGGGCAGAACATAAATGGAGGACTGACGGCAAATGGAACAAGACTGGGTTCTGAGCCTCCTCTGCAGAAAGAACTACTAGATGCTATTATCAAGGACAATAAGCTGTATTTACAGGTAAGTATGAGAAAACAAAAGAACCATTATTTTCTTTCATATAGGCATAAGTATGAAGTGAAGTATTTAATCTGCTGCTAGGAGGACTATTTGACATCTAGGCTGAAGTATTGTGCTTTTTTTTTCATGTTTTACATACTTTTGACATATTACATTACCAGTAACCTTTCTAAGTGTGAGGTTATTATGAAAGTTGAGGACTGTAGGAGATTCTCTCAGGTTGAAAGTGGCAGAGAGAAAACAGACCACACTTTCACAGATAACTAAGAGCCTGCAGAATATAGGATTTTTCTTTTACTGCACTTGAAGCCAAATCCAAACTGTCCTGTTATAAGGCGTGAGGTGTAATTTCACGAATCAGTGAACTGTGCTGAGTTGAGTTGACATCCCATCGCACTTGTGTAAGTGCACAAAGAGATCACCTCTAGAGGGCGCTGTAACAGTGTGAAGTGACAACAGCGATGCCCTGCCAGTTGCACAGATTTACACCCGCACCATATTAACTCTTTTACTCTGCATTGTTTTGGTATTTTATGTGTTTGATTATTTATTTGTTTATATTATATGTGTTTTACACCTGTTTTATATAAGTAATCTAATGAGTAAACATTTCTCTTTCTTGCGTACAGGAACAGGAACTCACAGCTCGGACCCAGGCTCTCCAGGCCCCTTCATCTTCCTGTTCATTCAGGCCCAATGGTTCAGATGACAATAACCCACCTGGGAGCTGTGGCCCCTCTGGTGGAGGAGGTGGGGGAGGTGGCTTTAATACCGTTAGTAGACTGGTATTCTAAAATACAAAAAAATTAATTAGAAGACCCAGATGAACTGGCACTAAGGGAGCCCTGGACTGCTTTATAGAGGAGCCTGAACTGTCAGACCATAGATGTGCATATAACCTCATAAAACAAGCACTGAAATGATTTAAGAACACACAAACACAGAACATCTGTGCTGTTTCTGATCCTAGATTTGATTTTGACTGAAATAGCTTTTATACCACTGTCATCATTTAATATTTTTTTTATTTATTTACATTATTTTTTAAGATCTTGACTTTGTAATCATCCCTTACTCCAAATTTATAAACCTAAGGTAAAAGAAAATGCTCATTGGTATAAATGTATTCTTTCCTTTGAATAAAGTAAATATCACTAAATATAATTTGATTTTACGGGAGTAACTTCAACAACCATTAGTCACGTAATAAGCTTTGACATTTTACATTGATAATGTGACTTTGGTTGAGTCTAGAACATGTTACATGTCATGCTACCTTGGTTGTCTGAGTGATCATAATATTACCTCACACAAAAACACATACACAAACATATGCAAACGCTTGCATGTGCAAGTCACAATACAGACAAAAGCGTTCTGCTGTAAGATAAACTGTATTGATTTCTGAACATAACTGCGACTTTGTTTACTTTTCTGATTTGCATGCAGCTTCTCTTCGCGAGCTGTGGATTTAGATTTTCAAGGTTTTTTGAAACTTTTTGATGTGTGCTTTGGTGTTTTATAGGTTTCATATCTCATGCAATAAATGTACTTCAAATATAATTTCTGAATAATTATGGTATACACAGTATAAATGAAAAGTATATATGGGAAATTTGCAAGATAAAGGCATTTTCAGAATAATTATTTAAAGCTGTTATCACAGTATCAGCAAGTGATGTACAGACTACACTAAATTTCCAGCTGCTTGTTTCAAGATACAAAAACATTTTATTAATCCCAGAGGGGAAGTTGTTTGAACATATGTATTCATCTAATTTTATCATTCAGGGAGACTTTTTGTGTTTGTGTGGATTTTATGTGCCTTTTGATATTTACTGTAGATTTCTGAAGAGGACTTTGTATTTACACCTCGGCTGTACTGTGTTCATATTCAGAATGGCTTCACCTTTCCCTACACTAAAACTAATCATTATTTGTTGTATTGTCTTACTTAACTGCGCAAGTTGTTTGTGGCAAAGTTAAAGTGGTATGATGGCAAAGAGGTGGGCAGATGTTGGGGTCTTAATATTAGTGAACAATAATTATTGAGCAAATGAGTTAAAATAAACTAATGCTTGTCTGAACAATAATTAATGATAATAAATTTCAGTCTCTGTAGAAATGAGCCAAACATTAAAGTTATGTTTATAATGTGTTGTTTAAGCTCAAAAATATCTCAGTGTCTGAGTCACCTCACTTGTCACGTTTTCCTATTTCAGAATTTGAAATTGCAGAAAATATATCAACCCATTGGAGCCACATCGTATGTTTTTCAACATTTTGGTTTGAATTGATTACCTACTGTACATAATCTCTAATTCTTCCATCAATATACAGTGACCTCACCATCACCAGTGCAAGTTTTGAACTGCAAATAATACTGTTTTTTTATTAAATTCTTTGAGATGAAATGGTTAAATGTTTAATTCAGCACATTAGTAATACTCAACATCTCAGGAATTCCACTCAGAAACATGCAAACGTTTAGTATGTAAATGATTTTGTTCATTAAAAAATGGAGAACTCTACGCGATTGCATAATTCGTCAAAACAACCACCATAATCCTACTTGTTTCTTTGATTGCAAAATATCTTTGTGCATATGGAAGTGAGTACAGACAAAGCAGCAACTGAAAAGGGAACTTGGAAATCCCATGCACGATCCCCATGGGCAAACGACAGCAGCACTAACAAATTCTTTATAAAGTTGGCGCTTTTACTAATTTACAGTAGATATGGCAAAAACACTCCTGATGCACTACAGCTTTCATAGAACATTTGGGGAAAAAAATCAATGACTAATCAATTATTAATCAGCCAAAACGTTACACTATTCTCTCCACTTTCTTTGTTTTCTTTTGGGAATAGTATACTACATTCTGTGTCTGTCACATATTTGCAGACTGTAGGTTTTTATTTGTACAGACTTAACTTAATATGTATATATTTTTTTTAATACAGGTAGGTGTTCTCCTGCTCCGCTCTAGGCTTGCTGCACCTCCACCGGTGCCTTGTTTGTTAGCTTCAGCGTCGTCAGCTGGGGACCATCGCTCATAGATATTTCGCCCCTTAGCCCAGAACATCTCCTGGTGGTGGGGCAGTGAACGGGATGTCTCCCTGATACCCCCTGCAGCCAACTGTTTTTGGAAGTGTTTACTCCCCATACTTTATCTCGCCTTCTTAACCAAAGCCAGAAGCTTGCTTTCTCCACCTCCTCTGATAGCTTGTGCAATAAGGGAGCTATACAGACTCATTTGTCAGATTTGCCCTAATGTCTGAGATCTATGTATGCACAGAAAATCATAGATGTAAAGTAAAGGCACAACTTCAGGAACACAATCTCTTAAACATACTGATTCTGTGAAACCTGGTGCATGAAGTACTCGTCAGTAGCTACTGATGGTGACAATTATATTGTAAAGCTAAATATGTGGTATGGTTGACAATAAATCCATTAACTGGAGTTTGTGGATTGCACCTACAGCCTTTAATTGTTCCCTGTTTCTTCATCAACAGCATGGCTGTTGAAACAGGTAATGTGCTTCTACAATGACAAAGTTATTAATCACAGCTTAACAGAGAAACATCCTTTGGGGGATGTGTTCTCTTTTACAATACCATTCCAGTAAGATTTTTAGACACCATTTTCAGTCAATGGAAAACACATCTTTGTCAGGGAATTAGACAAGTTATAGATGCTCTGTTGAGCCCATGAAATTATTAAGTTTGGAGAGACAGATAGAGAAATCAGGTACAAAGTTATTCTAAGCAGTGTGATGTTGCACAGTAGCCGTCAACAACCTACTGGTAATTAAGGGATCTGTTGCATCTTGAAATGCAAATGGAAAAAATTATATAAAATCTATAACCTGTATGTTTTTACCTGCAATGTCATATTAATGAGTAAATACAGAAACTGTATTTAATAGTATAAAAATATTTATGTAGGATATAACTATGTTAACACTGCATATACACGGAGGTCAATGAGTACACTCTCCAGACACTAACATTACATGATCATTAGGGCTTTCCCACTACGCATTATGGATGGTGTAGTTTAAACATACATTGATTTGGTGGGACCTGTCGGTTCACACTGAGGTGGATCCTTTCTTTGTCTTTTGTTCAACTGTCTGGGACAATTTAAAGCGTTCACACGGCAGTGAATTTACCTATGTTGCATCATGGTTTATCTATCAAACTGCCCTGCGCTAATCATTTTATTTTTATTTTTTTCTGGGACGGAACACAAAGGATTTTTGAACTACATGTCCCAGGGTAGAAGCTCTTTAGTGTTCCCTGCACGCCGCCGCCTCCCATAACTGGTTGTCCGAACTAGGAGTCAAGTAAGCAAATCAAACTAATCCAACTTCCGGCGGTGACTTTCAAAACAAATTTCCCATTTATAAAACGTGAGAGAGAAGACGTTGACTGAAAATGTGTATCTTAAGTGTATTTTATGGTTAAAAATGCATTTTTTTTTAACTGTTTAGCCTATAGTATAAGTGACCATAAATTAAATAGTTGCACAAATGAGCTTTTCATTTTAGGGCTGTCAAATCATAATAATTGAAGACTAAAACTCTACATTTAAGTAAATTTTGAATAACAATTAAAGCTATTAACACTGTCATTAAAGGGAACTCTACTCGATAGGCGTCGCAGTGAAGGTCTAGCGAAAAGGCAAGCACTTTATTTTGAAAGCAGCCTTCTCAAGCGTCCGGCCGTTAGAAACGTTAGCTTGGCTTCGCCATGTTCCCGACGAGGGTGAGTTTGGGGAAAGACGGAGCCACCCTGTCAATCACAATTAAGGAACCATGGGAGTAAACTGGTAGGAAAGCTCCGTGGAACCGCTGTGTTTACGGGAAAGGTTGTTTTAATTTGCGCAGAAACTATGCACCGGCACACCGTGGGACATTTCCAGCTGATCTCGCCACCTGGGAGCCGCTCCACTTTGACGGGAATTAGCATGAGGCGTTACATATAACAACAAAAACTTAGCGACTTTCAGTTGCCTGCGCCGATTTTTTACCTTTACAGCTTCCCAGTTTGAACAAAATCCACAAGCCAGAGTTGATATTTGTGCAAAAGGCGGCGCCGCGGAGGATACAGTCGCTTATTTTACTACAACTCGTGGGAAATCTGGTTTGTGCATTTCAAAGAACTGCCTCGACCGTGAGTCGACTTTCGAAAAGGAGTGTCGGTATTTATCGCTCTGACGAAAACACACGCACATACCAATACAACATTTGAACTTTTTTTCAGAAAGATATTTTAGCTTCACAACATGAGCTTTGTGGCTACGTTTTCTCTTTCAGGTACAACGAGACACTCCCAAAAACAAACGAAGCCAAAACAGCAGTCTCCGCTCAAACTCCAGGGAGAGCGAGAAAGGAGCAGATATGACTGGGGGAGATGTGGTGTGCTCAGGGTGGCTGAGAAAGTCTCCTCCTGAAAAAAAGTTGAGACGTTACGTAAGTGCACTTTATATCCTATTTGTTACGTCGTAATAAAATAACCTGTTACACATAATATGCCGTCTTGCCATTTTAGTTTTTTTTACCCAAGACGCCTTCGTATGCAAGTAATGGGTGCAGCGGCAGACATGCGTAGGCCTCATGCTGTGTGTGCGTTTCAGCAAATAATTTGGAGGTTTTTTTTCTCCTCCTGAAGCTGAAACGGTGCGTTCAGGTTTCCCTTGCAGCCCCTTACAGTAACTTTACCATGAGTTAGCAAGTCGGAGGCTATTGTGTTGCTCCAGGGCACATGGCTGTTGTTTTTGTCTGATCTGGGATTTTGCATTATTAGACAATCTCTTTTGTGGCTTGGTTTATGCCACTGCAGAACAATCAAACCTTGCAGCATTACTTTGGAGGATTTGAATTTCTTGCACCAATAACAAAGACCTCTGCTTACATTTGGAATTACCACAGTCCGTACTAGAGGTGGTAGCTTGTCATGCAATACATCAAGAGATGAGCCCATTCCTGCAAATGTCAGTGGTTCAGTTATTGTAGAGAGTTGTCTGATGTTACATGCTTTAAAGGAAAATATATAATAAGTCAGGTCACTGCATGTTTTGCTAATAGATGTTTAAACTTTGTAGTGTAACTGTTACTGTTAAGTATGTGATTATCTACTTTTTTTTTGCATTATTTGTGGATAAAAAAGCTGTGATGCAAAAGCAAATAACCTCAGTAGCATGTTAACTGTCAAGTCTACATGCTTTCATTGTGGATCATTGAATATCTCCATTATTGATATTTGAATTACCATGGCCGCAATTTGAGAGGAGGTATGTTTTCACAGAAACCGCAGTCCAATTAAATGTTTTTTCTGAAAGCAATAAAGCTGAAATCCTGCCACAGAGCCAGTGCTTTTAAAGGGCTGTCTCATATTCATGACAGAATAGATGCCGTCATGATGATGAGGAAGTCAGAATATCAGTTCTCAATCGGGCAAGTGAGCATATTTCTTGTGTTAGTGTATGTATGTTTTGATTGGTAATCAAACACTGATACAACACTAGAAATGCCATTTTCTCTAGCATTTGTAGCAATGGTGAGATTTTTCTTGTTAGAGGTTGGCCTGTTTGTGATGATAAGAGCTTAACATTTCCATTTCAGGGTGTTTGTACTTCTACGTCACTTGCAATCTCCTAAATCCAAGTGTTGGCTGTAATGACCCAAAATTGTTCTTTCTCAATGGAGTAAACAACGGGCTGGTGGAGGACTTAATTGTTCTCTAGGGGATCTGGCAACTAGCTGCTCCACTTTCATAGCTGTTTTCTCAACACAGGAGCATAGAATAAGGCAGAAGGATATCTCATGGGAAACTCAGATTCTGAATTTGTGTACAAAAACTTTAGGGGTTAAAAGATGATTAGAAAACAGTATTATTGTTGTTTTTTGTTATTTCTGCAAACAGCCATGATCTGTTGTTCTAGTTGCTTTTTATTGTTGAGAAAGTTTGTTTTGATTAATGACCAGCTGTTGCAGGCAAGTCAAGTTAAACAGGAAACCCTTTTCTACTTTTTTTGGGAGGGTTAGGTATTTGCAGCAATACGCTTTACCTTTTTGATCATACTTCTATCAGGTTATTATATTGGGTAGTGACAAGCAAAATGAAACTGTTGGCAGCAGGACCCCATTTTGTAGTCTGCATAATAGCTAAAATAAAAATACTGACCAACAGTCTGCAAACTGGATTATATTATTTTTCTCCGCTATAGACCAAATCATTGTTGCTTTTAGTGTCTGTGTAGGGATGGTTGAAAATACATTTATGTTTTCACACCTTGGTACATTTCTCACTTGATGAGTTTGTAAACATCAAACTCCGCCAAAACGTCCTCTCCACTTATTGGTCAGATGTGTCTGCCATGGGAACAAAAAAAGTAGAGCAAGAAGGTCCTGTGTTGTGGACTTCTGCATGTTTCTGTGACATGGGAGAGACAATTACACAATGTATTTTAACACAGGTTGGTGCTCCCCCAGGTGAATGCATCCGACCAGATGTCTGTGAGGCACTTCTTCTTCTAACGACTCCATGTTTGTCCGCGATTCATCCTGCAGCATTTTGTGGGGGCACAAATGATTTACATATAATCCAGTGTCTTCAATTCACATGTTCCATAGCTTTTGGTACTGTTTTGAACAGCTTTCTGTATCACAATATAATAGGTAGAGTTAACTTAAACCTTAAATGTGATTTATTATGAAAATTTTTTTTCATTTGCAGTATCTTGTTAAGCAAAAGTGAAATCACATTAAATTTAAATGAGGTGCCTAACAACTGATGGAATCTTAAAATACTCATTAACAAAAAAAAAAGGGGTTGATGAGGAAACAGTTCCTCTTCCCGTGAAAGGTCTTAGTGCTTGTTCACATGAGGCTGTGTAATCTGTAGAAGTGCTGACTATCCTTTTTTGGCAAATGAGAAATCGTTCAAATCTGGCAGCTTACCACTAGATGTTTGAGGAGATGCCTGGAATAACTAGTTGATTCTTCTCTAAAATAGGAATCAAGCAGAAGTAAAATTGTGATGTAGAAGCACTTACTGTAAGTTAACGTTTTTTAATATTACTTCATTTAATGCCAAATGTTGCTAATGACCCACAACACTTTGTATAGTAGTATACTAAAATGATTGTGAAGTGAAGGGATTTCAGATTTTCAGTACCAGTGTTGTCAGTTCTAACATAAAATATATATTTTCAAGTCATTTAGGTAAACAATTTTACACTGAGGTTGTATGCCTATAAAGTTGTATGTAAATATGTGTTGTTTGGTGGCATTTGCAACTTTCTGTGATTTGTGCTTACCACTTTGAATGTTGGCCATAGTAGTCAGGTGATACTGGGTTTACGTCACGGATGCAGCACAGTTCTCAGTAATAAAAACTGTCTTTGGCAGTGTTGGCAAGATCCCCTTTTGCAAGGGAAAACCTGACACATGTCACTGTTGTGCCAATACTGTGATAATTTTTATAGTACTTTGTACAAGTTGCCTTTTGTTTCTAAGAAGACAAGGTCTTATCAGCCTATGGTGGTCTGCTTAAAAAGGTCAACAATGTAGTGTCATGAAGCACAGTCTTGGCTCTCTTTTTAATCACCATCTCAAAATTTAACAGGAATAGACTAGAACCCTGGGCCCCTGCTTACCTGAAAAACTACTTGGGGCAGAGTTTGTCTCTAAGGCTTTGCTGTAGATTGTTGGAGCTCAAAGGTGAAAGCACTTCAACAAATCTGCCTGTGTCTGAGCAGCAGCAGCAGCCATCATGGGCTTGACACTCTGGGATATGTTGTCTTTCCTGCCTTTCTTCATTACGAGTGAAGAAAACGTGAAGTCACAAATCATCAAATTCTGGTTAATTTCAGTTGATGTGGGCACATAACCAGAGATGACATTTATGTACCGGTGAAATAACCTCATACTGCTGAGTCACTGGCAGGCTGTATACGAAACAAAATATCAAAGAACTGATATTTTTGTATGTCTGTCCCTGATCTCCCTACACTCTGCAGCTGTGACATAATTCATTTAGCAAAATGTTACTATTGTTAATATTCATTGATCAGGTCAGAAAAAGAAATATATTTTCACAGTTAATACGAGCAGAAATCAAATGTGTGTTATTCAACAGACATTTTATTTAAATGTCAGTGTGATAAATTAGAGTGAGTAGTTTGTCCTCTGTCTGGTAAAAGCTTCAGTCATCTTTTAACACTTTACAATATATGCAGTTTATAAAGTGTGGCCTTAGAAGTGGATTCATTCATTGTTGCAGGCAGAATTCACTGGAAAAAACACTTCCTGGTCAGTAATGTTTTGTTCACAAGGTAACTAACCACAATGGCTTTTGTAGGACTTTTCTCAGCCAAAGTTTGTCATAACCGTATCCTCCGCGGTTTCCCATTTCATTGACACTGCATTTTTCATGTAGTTCTCTTCTTCTTGTCATCTTTCATTTCTCTTACCTTTCAATCTGTGAATTTCTGTTGAGGTCCACTTGTAAAATCCTCTTCAAAAGAACAGCTTGAGCACTGATATCTTCAGGACATCCGCAGTGTGTTATCACTGAGACCTGAGGAGGATGAGGCTGTTCCAATGTCATTGTCAGCACCAATGCATTAAGACATAGCATGCTCATTTTACAATACTGCCATATAAGAAAGTAGAGATGATGTGATAGAAGAAAACAAACAGGATTGACAACAATTAGCTTGCTTGTCTACTGTGTACAACAATAATTTAATGCTTTAATTTAATGCAAAATTCAATGCGGTTCTAAAACAAACTGTTGATTGTAGTAAAGGAACACAAACCACAGATGATGACATTAAAGGGGGACCCCCAGTAAACGTTTTTGTTTATATAAAGTGTTCCCCAAAGATTTTCACAAGTTGTCGTCTAAACACTTAAATACCAATTTGTCACAGCCACATGCTCTCAATAAGTCTCGTTTATTCTCCATCCAATTAATTACAAAAATGTTTTCAACACTATGTGGGATACTGCTTATGTTTGAATATCTATCTTTGAGTTAATCACATAGTGCAGCATTAGCTGGCTTTGAAATGTCTGATCTTATCAACGTTGTGGTAAATATGTAAAATAAAAAATTTGTATCTTTTCATATTGGTCAGCCTTAATTTAAATGGACATTTCACCAGTCAGTTCTTCCCATAGCGTATATGGAACATTAAAATCCCCAAATTCCATTGACATGTACCCAATGGAAATAGATTAGAATTGTTTTGCACTGTTTGTCCAGCCCTAAACTGGGCCTCAGTGCTTGAGCACAAGGCTACAGTTTAGACCGGATGAAGGAAAATATTGAACCCTGAAGGTCCTCCTCTAGTGGCTGTAAAGGGAGTCTGAGGATGTACTCCATGCTGGTCTTGGGTCTTGAGGGAAAATGCATGTGTAGTATGCACCACATTTGCCATTAGGCATTACTTATTTTGCTGACTGACTGGCAACAGTCATGTGAAGGGAAATGTGTACACAACAAATGTGACAGTATGGTCAGATAAAACAAGCGGAATAGCTCTTTGATTAAGTAGAGGATTCATTAAATCTGCTAAGCAAGTGGAACAGAGAACAATCACTTTCTGTTACCCCCCCTCCATGCCCCTCCACAAGCTTGAAGAAACAAACAAACAAGCAACCCGAACAGGGTGCAACGGAGGGGTATTTGTGCAGCATTAGCCTCTTAGGCTAACAAAGAAAAATTACTGGACCATATCCTGCCCGCCACAGCACCACTGCACTGTATTTGGAGCGTGGAGACGACTGTTGTGTGATGTGCCACAGCTTGAAAATGGATGGCATGCACCATTAATTATTTAATGTCCATTACAAACAAATAACCATTAAATATTCATATGTGTGCTACTACAATAGTTATCCTTAGTGGTAGCATTTTTGTCCCAGGCACAGACTGTTGTCACTGGTTTATCCATAAGGGTATCAGTTTCATTGTAGCAAAAAATGGCACCCGGCATGCCAAAGTTAGACTGAAACAAATGTATAGTAAAAATCAACAGATTCTGTTATATTAATATGCATTTTTATTATAAGGTTAATTGTGAGATTTAACACTTCTCAGAAGTTGAAATCTTTTGTGACCTGCACTAAAACACAGTAGACGTGAACATAATTGTGGCTTGCGGCTCTCCATTTTGTTCTGGATATTTATAGAGTGGAGTAAGGCCTGAAATCATGCAATTGCATCACAAAGAAAAACACAACCACAAAAACAAAACTGGGTGTAAGACCAAACCCCTCTGAAATGTTGGCAGCCAGGGCATGTTTTAGCTCAGGGTGAATTCCGCACCAGTCTTTTTTAGACTTAAATAATTCAAATTGTATTTGAAATAAACAGCAAACAGCACTGTTTTACACAGTTTTTTCATTGGGTGTTTTCCATCAAAAGCTTTTGATGTCAACAATGTTTAGAATATTGAAAACATGAGCTACAAATATATCACTCCAATCATTCAGCAGAGCCTCTAATAAAGCAGTTGAATTGAAGCTATTTTGAAATGCTTCATTGTCTCTTGAGTGGTAGTTGAATTTTGGAATCCCTCACATTTAGCATTGGTGTCTTTGTCCCCGCCTTTACACCCCATAGTCTTTGTGTAGAAACCAGTTCACTGTCTTGCAGTTCATCATGTCACCAGCCACCATAATCACCATGCTGTCATTTTATATTTGGTTGAATTATTTGTGTATAAACTATAGTGAAGCCACAAATTCCAGAATGTAAAAATGTGTTTCAGTGTAACATAGAACTAAAATTGAGCTATCTTTCTGCATCAAGGTACTGTTAACCTCATCTGTATCACTGTGTGCAGATTATGCATGATCCCCTCAAATGTTTAAATTTTGTCATTCAATCTTTCTCTAAACTGAATTTGTTGCATTAGTGGAACACTGTGATTGTTGAATTAAATTGTTTGGTCAAGGCTGACATGGAGCATTTTGTAAACAGATGTGTCTCTTTTTGCCTGGTGCAGCTGTTTACTATTCTGTGTGCCAAGTCCAAAAAGCAGCTCATGGAGTGAAAACTGGTTTTCATGAAGACTTGGTTTATCTTGTTTGAAACGTGGGAACAATTTCTAAGTTGAGTTTTCTGTTGGAATATGATTCTGTTCAGTTGTAAAATGAGCCTTTTGTGCCATTTGTCATCGTGCCAAGTGGAACAGTTTCAAGTGCAACTATTATTAAACACAGATGACAGAAACAGTTTGGCAAGCGTAATTGTACTCATCATCGTGTATTATGATTGATGTGGATAATTCTCTTCCATGTGTTGGTCTGCACAGATTCAATTTTAAAAAGTTTTTTCCCTTAATTTAAAGTCTCATACTTGCTGTTCAGCTAATGGAAGCTAGTAAAAATAGCTTGTGTCTTAAATTGGCTTGAGTGTAGTGGCAGGCTGTTCTGGACATGGAACAGTGCTTGTAGAAGAACACTGATGGACAAAGAGGGTCCACACTAACCAGACACAAAGAATGGTGAGGCCTCTGTTCCCATCAGATTGGTGTATGTATGCAATGAGGAAATTAAGGACAAACAGAAGCTGGACCAAATTTATGATGATGTGCATTCTCTGAATACTTGCAAAGAAAGGGAAACGTTTTTGAGACTACTGCTCTAAGACTCAATATATGTATGCAGTGCGTGGAGGTGCAGGCTAGGATATACCACAATGACAATCAATAACTTTGTCATCATTGTGGAGGAGAGTAAAGAGAAAGCAATTGGGATGAGAAAGAATGGAGTGCTTCTCAGTGCAACACCATTAGACAGCCTCCAGTGAGAGCAGCTCTCTGTTCTCTCCCTCTTTCTTTCCGTTCCCAGTGCTTGTTGGCAGCCACAAACAGCAGGAATGTGAGGTTGCTCTGTGCTCCTCTTTGCTGGTCTGCTTGGGTGTAAGCGCCTGGTCCCGAGCTGTTGCTGGCTATTCAGCTTGGTCTAAGATGGGTTGGACTGCACTGCAATACACTGTACAGCAATGCAGTGCGCTGGCCAATTGTTGTTTCTGCAGCACCGGGAGGGAAGAGGAGCCGCTCCCTGGCGCCCCAGCAAGGCATGGCCGCCCTTTCCTGTGTGAGGCGCTGATGGCTACCAGATGGCGGGAGAACGAGGGAGGAGGAGGGGTCCTACACTCTCTCTCTTATTCTCTTTCT
The DNA here is from genome assembly GCA_034779795.1 of Ctenopoma multispine. Lineage (NCBI taxonomy): Eukaryota > Metazoa > Chordata > Actinopteri > Anabantiformes > Anabantidae > Ctenopoma > Ctenopoma multispine. Next base: position 8,108,526 of record JAUYWH010000001.1, read on the forward strand.
ATCCATTCTGCCTTTTATATTTTTCTGCTTCCCTCTTGCACTTGTTAAACTCATCTTTATCTTTCTCTGTCTCTTCTGATCCAGCAGTTATTTGCTCTGTTAATAAGGGACGATAAAAAAAGAGAGTGATAGTGAACCTGAACTTACATTCAGTGTTTCTCTAGGTGTTGCATACCATGAGACACAAAAGATGTTACTATGACTCACCTGTGATACCACTGAAGAATTGTTACCTTGAAAGCGTATTCACGATGCACACTCTCTTTAAAGATTATAAATAACATTATAACATTAAAATTTATTGTCGCTTTAGCTGCTGTCTCAATAAAAGTCTGAACACACTTGTTCTCATTAGAACTGAGATGAGCCTATTCCTCATCAGCAGGAGGCACTCTAAAGTCACAGTATATAGAGACCACTTTACCTCTTTAGCTGAGTCTCCAGGGTGAACACATGGTCATAAACGGATTAACATGCTTGCTTGTGGAAATGAGTTGTTTGTTTGGAGGTTGCTCTGTTTGTACTTCTGTGTAATCTCTTCACCAACTAGTTTTAAGGAGGTATCAGAGGCATTGTATCATCAAACATTTTTTTATATTAAATTGCATGTTTAGACTAGAAAATCAGCATGTTACACACCATTCCATGTACAGTTTTTCTTCATTGTTTTTCATTATTTACTTATTATTTTTTTTTTATTTATAATTTTTATTTTATGTCAGGAAATAGTGTCTGTAGTGACATCTTCAAAGTTTTAGTAATTTGAGAAGAAAACCAAATCAGAAAGCTGTTGACCACTCGAGTAACTTACTGTTTCAATTCTAAGATGACATTTCCTCATCGTGTAGTCTTGTGTCATTTAAAGACCCATCAGTTAATTTGAAAGTGATGGCAAGTAGTTGTAAAGGCAATGCACCCCATTGCCTTTACAACTTGTTGAACCCCAACAACATTGTTGTTGTTGGGGTTCCCATCTTATTATCATTTGGATCACAGATTGTGTCTGCAAACCTTAAATGGATTGTTAGGAATTTTAAACCAGCAGGTAAACTTGACATCACTTGTCTTGACTTGATGTTATCAGTTTAATTTTTCCTCAGGGCTACAAATCGTCGACTGGAAGAATATTGGCTAATGTGTGGTTTATGATCATGTCAGTGTGACAAAAAGAAACTATTGCTGCCTGATGTCTTGTGACTCTGACCTAAAAAAAAAAACTTCCTTTTTATGTGTAGTTGACTTTTTTTGATGGGGATTTTTGTTTTTTACAAATGTCAGAATTATCAGCAATAATTATTTTGACTCAGATTGAAATAGCAGATGCAAGTTGGTGAGTATTAAATGATACTAGTAGGTTGTGCAGATAATTGGACGCGTTGTCTGTTTGCAGATTCTCCATGCTGTTTTTCAGAAAGAGATCAGGAAGTTTTTGTTGTATTCTTCTGCTTAATTTGAGCCCTTTGAGAAATTTAGCTCTTTAAAATGCTGAACAGTTAGGATTGAGAGCAGCCTTTGAAGGCCATGTGACTTTAAATGTTCACCTGTCATTTACCACACACACACACACACACACACACAGATGTAGCTGGCACTCTAGTTATGTGATGCTGTGTGATCTGACCCTAGCCGCTGTGTCTGCAGCCCCTTAATATAGCCCACTGCTGTCATGGTGGTTTTTGCCCTTCTTCCCTTGCTCTGTGCTGTGTGAGCACCTGTTTGTGTGTATGTTTGTTCCAGTCTGAGGATAGCCTGAGTTAGACAGAGGGTGTTGGGGTATAAGTCTTGAGACTAGATGCGAAATATTTCTACTGACCTGTGTAATTTCCCAAGTTAGCGTGAGACAGACAGGCCATCAATAAAATGAATGCCATCTGTATCTGATCTCCATTAACAAACTTTTAGCTTGGTTTTCAAATCTTTTCTGGTGTGAATCTACACAACAAACTAAAGCAGATAGAGAAAGAAGGATGACTCTTAGCTTTTCACCAGTGATCCTGTTGTGTCCACTGTCCCTGATTGCATTAGGGTTACTATGGTGCTGCCTGATATCTTTGGCCTGGCCTCAAGCCAGAGGACATGGTTAAACTTGCGCGAACACACACACACACACACACACACACACACACACACACACACACACACACACACACACACACACACACGCATTCAGAGAGACACAGAGATGCAGCAGAGACCCCTGCTCTCAGAGAGTATTCATTTCCAGCCTGATTGGAAGCCGAGAGTGTGGAGGACCTACTCCTCTTGTACACCTACTTCCTTGACATTTTTCTGAACTTTCCTTGGTACTACTCTCTTTTTTTTTATGCTTATTGTCGGTGTGTGTTAGAAACCTGTGGAATATCTTCACCCTCTTTGTCTTAGCTCTAAATACATGGTATTGGGATGACCAACTAGTGTATGGAATTGGAACCGTGCCCAAGGTTAGTCATTTTGTTACTTGACATTAAATAAGAGTTTCATAACATTTTAGCTGGTTTTAGCCAGCGTTGTGGGTTTTGGTTAGGGGTACAAAGAAACAGTCATGTTGGTAATTCAAGAAATTGATAATGCTACAAAATGTTAATGTAAATGTACATTGTATTCCTATGTTGTGTGATGTCCTGGTGCACTTCTGCACAACACTGCGGGAAGTTGCAAAGGGAATTTCCACCATAAGCCTTTTATGATCAACAGCTTTAGTTACAGGTGTTTTGTGTAACAGACACATTTGCAATTTAGCTGAAGTTTAGGGGAAAGTTTTCAACATCTGTTGTTCTTATAATAGCTTAATTTTAGTTCAGGTTGCACAAGCTGATAATTAGTGTTGTTTAAAAATGAACATATATACACCCCAATCAACTGCCTCGGTTCTATATTTTTATTATGTGGACAGTTGGCTTAGCTACACATTTCTACTGTGTACAAGCCAATAGCAAGTGAAAAGAGAATTGTTTAAGCCCCGCTCGTCAGCAATCAAGGAACAGTGTGATCATGTGAACCAAGGCTGCCATGCCAAAGGAATGTGTTGAATTCTAACAATGCAGCTTTGACAAGTGCATGTGACTCTGTGTTAGAGCTTAGATTGGCCAGGGCAGGAGAAGCAAAGGTGGGCAGGTTGGAAACAAGAGAGTTGAGACAGCAGGTAATCAGGAGAAAGAATGTAATTGATATAAATGTCAAGGTTGTAGTGAAGAAATGTGTGCATTTTAATCTCTTGTTTACAAGAAAAACAAAACAGTCAGACCAAACAAAAAGGAGTTATTGTGACGTGATAAACTTGTGTTTTGGGACTAACATATCCTGAAGTCAGATGAACTTGTCTTTATCTCTGCTACAGCTTTGGTTCTCATGGTTGAGATTGGGCTGCCATCTGCTCTCACAAACCGTCCTCAGAGAATGCAGATTCAATAGGGCACTGTATGACCAAGCGTAGTTAAGTACATTGAGCCTGGGAATCGTTTTCTGCAAAGGTTCCCATTAGTTTTTGAAGACAGTCATAGTTATTGTGGTGTTATTGTATTAGTCAGGGAATAATACTTACAATTCTGTTGATGTATTTTTTTATTAGATGAGTAAAATGTAAAGACGTCATTCTGTCTGTTTTACTGGACTTGCTTATTTTAGTTATTAGTTATTTTGTTGTCACTAGTTCTGGGTATTGGTTCATATTTCAAGAATTGATTCGATTCAGATTCTCAATATTTAGAATCGATTTCAAAGCAGGCGCTAGGTTAACGTTACCACTAGTGTTCAACGCAGTTTTTTTTTTTTATATCTTCACACCTAGCGTGTATGCGTGAACCACGCGTGGGTGGTGTTAAAGTTCACCGGGGGAAACTGTATTAACCCTTTAACACCTAATCCTCAAAATGCGCATCTGGACTTTTTTTTCTATTTCAACGCTAAAAAGGGAAGAAAATGTTAAAGGGTAAAATCGATCTTTGGACGTACAAATCGATCTTTAGGAATTGTTATGAGAATCGATTCAGAATCGATTTTATCAACACAGCAATAGTTGTCATTTTTACATGGTGACATGTATTTTGCTTTTGCCACCACAAGCCAATGTCGGTGCATTTTCATCATACTGGAGAAGCAATGACTATAAATGACAAGAAAGTGTGAAAGATATTTAAGTAACAGAGCAATTGTTGGCCATGATGTGTGCTTTAGTGACAGCCACACCTACTACTTTCACATTGCCGTTGTGAAGAGGCCTTATTTCAACCTGATTTGTGTAGCTGCTGCATATTTTCAATCCTTATCATTAGCTGGATTCGTATTTTTATTCCCATAATAATCAGATTAAAAACCAGCCAAAATTAGAATAAATCATGTTTGAGGTATTTCAAAGTCTGTTTAGCAGGTGAAAGTTTATCATGTACTGTGATTTCTCTCTCTCTCAGTATTTCTAGTTTTAGAATATGTCTTTTTTGCATTGTTGAACACTTCAGTTAAGTTGAACTGTGCAGTACTGGGTTCACCTTGCTCTTTCTGTCTTCTGTAGTTGGTAAGTAACACGAGCTTTCCTCCATCGGTTGTTTGAGTGTCATTCCCACAGGAACCAGTTTTGTAAGACCGATGTGCACTACTTGGTTTCTTAGCTCTGCTAATAATCTTTCTGTCTGCAGATCTGCAATCTCATGATAACACCGCTGGTGCAACATAAGACACAACAATAGAACCACAAACTTATTAAAAGATTATCATTTTCATGTACCTTTTGTACATGATACATGAACATTTTCATGTTCATGTATCATGTACACCTTGTCTGACCATTTAATTTCAAAATATGAAGAGAGAATTGTCAGTCAAATTTGTATTTATTTATGACATTCTACTTTGGTGCAGCGCAGTGTAATCCAATTTCATCAAGGCCAATTCATACTCCATATCCATGCTATAGATGTGCACATATTACTATTCCTTCTACATTCTGGGTTTTTATACATGTTCCATTCATGCACACTGCAAAGCATTAGAAGAAGCTGTGCATTATTTGTTGTATCTGACTTAACAACATGAAAAAATAGTGTTAAAGTGTAATTGAAATGAGTGTTCAGTTTACCTTTCTGGCACATGTGTAGTCGGTGAACTGGCACCATAGACAGTCTACATTTGTTCATCCATAGAGAGCCTGTCCTAAACCTCACAGACAGGGTGGTAGAATGAAATGTATGTCACAGATACTGTAGCGTACATGAAAAGTATGTCTTAACTTGAGTGAATCTGCTGCTGAGTCCATTACTTTCTGTTGCTGTTAACCACACTTATTTCTGGGAGCTCACAGTATTCAGTTATCTTAGTGTTAGTGTTAAAAAATGTTAACATTATCATGTGCATGTGCAAAATTGGAGGGACTTGTTCAGGACAGCTGATAGATTTTCTGAAGAACACAATAGTTTGTAGAGTTAAATCACCTGCAATGCCTGCTGTATAAGTACAGGCACACATTCAGATAAGCCAATCCAAAGCTAAATAGTTTATTCTTTAAGTCTGACATTGTTTTGGGGCAGTGCGGAAAATAGTTATGTTTTGCATGATATTATCTTTGCTGCATGTATTGTTGTAAAATGTTTTCATGGGATACCACACACTCTGCACTAAAATGTGAATCACACATGCAGCACAGTGAGTCTGAGGTATGTGTTCACACCACACACATTCCCTTTCAACTGAAAGTGAAGCGGTATCATCTGCGACAACAGAGACTGGAGGTGTGTACCAGTTTCAGGGGACTGGCTGAAAAAGGAGGTGTGTCTTAAAGTTGTCTCTGTAACAAGCCTAGGCATGCTTAACAGCTCAGCTAGTAGAACAGGACACAAAACATGATTAATGCGAGCTAAGAGTCAGCATGTTGTATTACTACTATATGAAAGGCAGCTTACTTAAACTGCAGCAACATAGCCATCTTTGACTTACTCCTTAACCTCAAAGTTTCTTATTAAATTGGTATTTGATTTTTGTTGATTAGAATAATTTGGGAACGTAAATTATACATGAATATCATTTTATCTTGTAGGCACCAGTTTTTGAAAGCAACACCACCTGCGACACAAAAGTGCTTATCGGACTCCATTTCCTTATCTGTATGCATTGTATCTCAAGCCATTTCCTAGTGGACAGACTTGAGCAAGAGAGCAACTTATTAGATCATGTCTAAGGCAACCTCTCACTGGCTGCTAAATGAGATTTAGAATAATTTTCATTTGGCAGATTGGATTAGACTGCTACTGCTCAATGAATGGATAAGGACTGGGTTAGATGCACACACAGAGTGGACTTAAAATATTAACATGTTATCTTTTACTAACCAGTAATATTATTGAATTATAATAAATCAGAAAACATTAAAATATACTAGCTTGGCACTGTCTGAAACCAAAATTAATAGGTACATTTATTTAACAAATAAGCGAAACACATAAATTCACACACACACACACACACACACACACACACACACACACACACACACACACAATATCACACAATCACACAATCACACACACACACACACTCAACCACAGATGGTTTTTGGGCCTGACTGAGAAGTCATCCATCCCACGATGCAGTGGTCCCCCTGCAGGAAGCAGCAAAGTTGTCATTAGTCTGCTGCCCAGCCCACAACCTGCTGTAGTGTGAAACCCTCTGCTTCACTGAGAGCTGCAAGGCTGTGCCGCTGCAAGCTTGTATTTGGAGAATAAATGGGAACGTATCTCATAATGTCCATAATACCAATCTATCATATTATAGCTGGACCTTTTTGTTCTGACTCATAGATCTGCAAGAGTGAATACAAAGCTATAGCGAAGTGGGATAGTGCACCTCTTGGCATGTGTACAGCTTGTTGAGTAGTGGTTGATATTTTTGGTTCTACCCACCTATCTTGAGCCAGCGTATTGTAGGTGTACTTTAGAAGTGATGTGCAGTGGGGGTTGGAGTGGGCAGTTGTTGCCAGGGGAGGTGGTGTGTTATTTTCAGTCCATTGTGTCTACTTCCTGCAGGTCAGGGGTTATTGGAGCGGGTGTTGCAGACTTTATGGAGTAAGAGGAGGGGAGGGAAGTCAGCAGGGTAGGCAGGAAAGTGACCAGACTCACTCACAACAGTGGCTGGACAGCAGCTTGTTTCGCTCGCAAGGTTTTTTAATACAAGGCTTGGATTCTTCAGAGTCAGGTAAAAAGACATAATTGCATATTAACAACGTGGCATTATTTTCATAATATGAATGCGACAGTTACTCTTCAGCATCAGTACAGAGATGGGTTTTTTTGGCGCAAAAATATTGTAGACACAAAGTTGATGTATGCATAATGGCTCTATCACAACCCGAATGTCACCTTAAGGGTGCTGCTGTTTGGGCTTGTTTTAAATCATCAAGACAATCAGTAGCTTCGCTGTCAGTGTTGCTGCATGAATAGTCCTTAAATTAATCCCATAATAATAATCTGTAACATAAAATAACCTTTACTAAATGCTTGTAAAGGACTGTGTAAATTTGTCTTCATCACAAAAACATATGCAATAACTTATTATCAGGCAGTTTGGATGTTCATGATGAGAAGGGCACATCAGCACTCGTAAAACCTGATAGGCAATCCTCTGTATTAAATCCTATAAAAATACGAGAGCCCAGCCCACGCCAGGAAATGGCCATCATGAGTGTGGCCACTCCAGTGAGAGTAGTGACAGGTCTTGGGTGAGGGGAAATCTTTGTCTTTGTGTGCAGGATTGCATTTCAACAAGACATCTTAAGGGCCAGAGGAACCTGAAAGTGAGCAAAGTCCATTCTCTCTCCAGCCTTTTGTTCTACAATCAGGTTTCAGTTTTTTTTTGATGGTTAGCGACAGGCTCAGTGCTGGGTTGTTGTGCTCATATAATTTATTGGGTACTGTAAAGTGCCTTCACCTGACAGTGTGCAGAAAATAATATTTTCAAACTCAACCAGAATGCTTTATCAGCTTGTTTATAGCTCACCTACAGTCATTTGAGTGATACATATTGGAATTCGGTCTGCAGCACTTGTCATTTAAAAAAAAGTTACTGATTTCCATAATTCTTGTCACCAGTATGTATTGTTTTACCAAAGAAATTAAATTATGTGAAATCCGTATATAGTTTTGGCGCCCCGTTGAGGCATGGGCTAAACATTCATTCTCTCTTGAAGTGGTATCTCAGTCTTGATGCTTCTCTTCAGTAAACACAATTGGCCCATTGCAGGTGGGATGCCAGTGAAAGATAATGACCTTGCTGCTTCACAATTCGCTTGCTTTTAGCTATAAAATGATAGCTATAGAATGATTTATTGTTCTATTTATTTCCTTGCACATTTGATTCCCTTTATCCAGGCTTGTAGCTGCAAAACAAGAATGTGTTTGATATCTGTATTAGTGGATTTGGTGCTGACTGTATTTGTAGATACAATATACAGTAGGTAGCTTGCTGTCATTTCGGACCAAAATGTGTCCGTCGCTCACACACAAGGCAACATCAAATAGGAATCCCTAACTACTTCCTCCAGCACAGGTCAAACATTTTGCAAAAACTCACTGTACAGTGTAATGTGAGCAAATCATCAACTTTGGTTATTGAATTTTCACAGTAGATTAGATTCTTTCTCTGATTTCTCTATTCAAAGCATAAATTTAAACAGTGTTGCAGCCAAGCGCGTGTAGGATTACCATTATAGAGTCCTGAATCCCTGAGGAAAACATTGTCTCGGTGCATTGTCTTAGTTATTAATACAATCCTCAGTTTTCAGAAAAAACTTATGACACATTTTGCAGATTTTGCAGCATAAGGTAAATGTTAATATAGAAAAGGTTCTAAAGTTAGCAACTGACAAACTCCCAAACACAACCTCAGTGACAAAAGGAGGCAAAACAGGAAATCTTTTTGCCCAGAGTGTGTGTTGGGAACAGATGACCAGGAAGATAAAAAGCGCTAACAAAGTGGAAACTTCCACTAAGGGATGTTATTTTGCCTTGTATGTGTTTTTTCTCTCATTTCTCTATTTCACAAAGCACCATATTTCCTGGAAAACACGGTAAGAGGTAGTTGGTTGAGTTTTGTTGAAAAGACTAATACTGTGGGTGCTGAACAGTTTCCTACATTAGACGCCTCTCTTCTCCCGCAGTTGTACATGATGTGAGGTTACGTTAATGTTTAAACCTGGTCCCTCAGAGTTAATGTTTTATCCTGTGAGTTTGGTCTGAAGCTGACCTGTCTTAACACTGTGTAGAGAGTTAGATGATTTTTAATAGGGGGGTTTATTTCTATTGGACGTGGCAAATGTCAAATTTGACAAGATTTGGTTTATGAAAATGAGTAAGACTCACTATCAGGCACAGTACCAAATGACTTCACTTCTTAAAGCTGTCTTCTGTTGCATCTTCCTACCTTCTCCCTCTCAGCCTGTCCCTCCCTCTGTCTGTGGATACTCTAATGAATAATATGGAATGATTATTTGACTGAGAGTTCCTGTCCCCGCCCTATCACAAGGAGTTGATGCATCAACGGTAACGATTACACAGTTGCCTCTCCAAGCCATTGGAGTAAGACTATGGTTCTGGGCTGTATAGACTAGGTACAATGGACTGCAGAATTAATTTATGAGAATACCTCTTCCAGGAAAACCTTTTATATCTTATATCTGCTCTCTAAACCTTGGGTAAGCATCACTGTTTCTCTGCAAAAATTTTGTAGAAGTTTTGTGCAAAAAGATTAAGCCTTGTTGATTTAACATGGTTAATTTAATCCAGAACTTGTTTATGTGTAGTGTGTAGTACTTGTGGTTTCTCAGAGCAAAATATTTAGTTTTTTCTATTAAGGGTTTGAATCATGACATTGTTATTAGGTCACCTGTAAAAAAACAGAACAAAAAAAAAACCCATAAAGTAAAAAAACACCTGTTTGCTCTTGAGATGGTCTTTCATGAGAATATTGTCTTTGTGTGCACTGTTTGCAAAGATAGCATTATAACTACCAGAGTCTGTGTTCTTTGGACAGTTATCGTAGATTGTTAGGGCTGGGGTCAGATGGCGCCTGGCTGGGTGAGAATTTCACAGCTGCACATGAAAGCAGAGCGGCTGTTCAATTGTAAACTGAGGGAGGGAGCGATTGTGTAGATGATTGAGAGTTAAAGATTGCTTATTTTGATCATACAGTGCCCCTGTATCAATATGTTGTTGATGAGCATGCATGTAGGATACTGTCTAACTGATGTACTGTATACTCAGGAAGAGCTGCTGAAATGTAGTGTTTAGATGGGTTTTTAAAACATTATCCGATAATGTTTTTTAATGTAAAATATTATGGGATACCAGTTAGTGTCCACAGACTGTGCTCATAATGGCAGAGTTATTGGCTATTTTTAACACACACAAACACACAAACAAACACGCACGCCGTCTTTATGTTACACAGCAGATGTCCGTTCAGCCGTTTATTTCTGGTAGTAGGAATGCACAAATGTTACCTCTATAGTATATGCCCAGCTGCATAAAACAACTGCTCTGTGTTTTTGGTAAGGAGCCAACTTGTTTGGCCTTGTAGCGTGCACAGAGGCTGGAGTGGGCTTGCATTGCTGCAGCATTATTGGTACACAGCTACATTAACATGCCATCTGATTGTGTATCAATTCAATATTACCATGTATAATCATTTCATAACATATTATGATAAAATTCTCAGATGGAGTTATTGTGCGTCACAGCTGTCAATATCAGGTGTGGCCAGCTCTGATCCTTGAGGCCCACTGTCCTGCTCCAGGACTATGTCCAAGTAATCAGCAGTGGATAGGACAGGGTAGCAGGAAAACAAGGACCATGGTGCTTGAGGACCAGGTTCGGCCTCCGCTAGTCTAGTGTAAATAAGAAAAAGAAGTAGTGCTGGGTGGTATACCTTTTCATACCGATTGCCATTTTTTTGTTTTGTTTGGATATGGATTTTTGCATATCAATACTGGTTTAAATAGCCGGAACAACATTCGAAACGTAGTGAAATGGAAAATTGTTAAAGGGGGGAACCTTTTTACTGCTACACCACTAACACAGTACCTGCATTAGTGGAGGTACTGAGTGTTGAGATATTGGGATGTAAGTACAAAAGCCGTAGTAGATTAAAAATGGATGTTTAGTTAGGTGTTAGAGGAATTCTTGGATTCTTCTGGAAGAATTGGGACTTGAGATTCTCTCTGTTGTGTTTCTGACCTGTGTGGGAAGACGGGGCGCTTGCACACAAAGCAAGGATGTGATGTTTCAGTTTAACAAAGATTTGTTCTTGTTTTCTCTTGGAGAGGAGAGAAATGAAGGGGTTGACTTACACATGGGAGCCACACTATGTTGTGGACATAGGATGATAATTGACAACTTCAGAGCCAGTTGCATCTTTTTGTAGTGGGTGTTTCTGAGATGAACATGTTCAGGAGAATGCACTCAGGGACATATAAGCTGGTGTTGTTCTCTCTTACTTCATCCAGTCTGTTTGCATGGGTGGTCCTAGCTTTAGCTATTAATGCTGGGAAAAGTGACTTTTATATTTCCTGCTAAATGGTTTATTTGGGCAGTGAATCTTGTTCAGTTGTTCTTCTGGATACAGTATGACAAAGCAGGACAGTATACATTTACAATGGCTTTCACAGTAAATGGCCATTTCCTTTTGACACTTCACTGTTTGGGGGAGAAATTTGATGGACCATGACATTGTAATTTGGCAGATTTTTCATAAAATAGTAGTCCATCTGCAGCTCTGTTGTTAGAAGCTGAGACTTGTTAAAAAGTAGTTAGTTAAAAGTACTTCTTTAGATTTATGTGTAGTTTGCAAAGCTCTCATGCATCATTTAGCTTCCTTAAAGCTGCCTGGCAACATATTTTTTGTGCTAAAGAGTGGGCACTTTATTACAGCACAGCATGATGAAACATCATTATTATTCCTTTTGCAAGTCCGTCCTACCTAGTGTCTTAAACTCCAGTCCCCAACAAGCTATATTTGCAATGTTAGGAGAAGTGGTCGGGGTCAGCGAGAGCCAAAGGAGAGCATTTGTTAAGCAGGCATGTCGAGGAAACTGTCCATGCTGTGCCATCTCTGACCTCTTTTATTGAGAGTGCAGATGGGGAAACAGAATCATAAAGTCTCCACAGGAAGCAGAGGAAGGCTCAGATCCAGGGAAGAGGATGGAGCCCTCACATGTGGCACTAGAAAGAGAAATGCAAGGAAAGGACTTGCCTATAATTACGAGCTATGCACAGACCTTCAATTAGCAATGTAAATGAAAAAATGTAATATGTCAATGCTGTAATCTGTAGACAGGAGTGGATAGCTAGAACGTAGCCCATTAGGAAAACCAATACAAGACAGATTTTAAAGCCTCCATGAAATGCTGTCTTACTTCCTTAATGTGATGTATTTCCTCTTGAAACAGGATGTTGGTTAAGACGTAACACAGTGAAAGATCTTTGTGAGTGAATGAAGTGTAATTTAGGGAGAGAGCACCAGTTGAACAATCCAGGATTTTGTTCATTTCATGCTGTGTAATTTAGCTATACTGGACTTTTGAAAACTCATGTGATCTCACATGTAGCTCTGTGCCCTTCAGTCTCAAAATTGTGTCGGCAAGGGTGACAGTGTATGTATTTACAGTAAAACTGGAAAATAAATGAATGTGTTTCTAAACATACAAACCCTGACACACCTCACACCCACTTTTTAGCGGTGGCAGTTAAGACGATCTGGGACAAGCTGATTACATAGAACAGGAAGTCAGAGGAGGGAGAGGTCACAAACTGTAGACCCTCACACACATTGCACCACATGATAAAGCCAGAAGGCACAAACAAGTATAATATCACCACACTTTCATTCTTACTATCATTAACAGAGGTTCGGCAATTCAGAATGACAACAGCACCTATGGTTATACTCCATGCAAGGTAGGCTCACTGTTTCACATAACCTTATGGTTTATATCCTGCCTTATTACTAATATATGGGAATTTTTCCTAGGATAATTATATTCTACAGGACAGTATGCATTATATACAGTAAACTGACTGAATGGAGAAGAATAAATAGAAACTAACAGAACAACATACAGATTTAAATAAGATAAACTGTATTTTCCAGTCATCAGGCAGGTTTGAAGAAATAAACTCAGTTTCATTGATTCTGCCAACTACATTATAGAGGTTTATCTTCTTGTTTTGAGCTGTAATGAAAGCATTAGGGCCACTGTGTGTGCTTATATTAGAGTGCAGTACCAGACATTCCTAAGGTGTTGTTAGGCAGGCAGTACTTTCGCTACTCACTAACAACGGAATATTGCAGTTCCCCCCAGCTGTGGCAGATGTAGTTCACATCAGGTCAAAAGTACATTGTGTTTATCTAACAAGACTCCATCATGCTTGACTGCGATCTTAACAGAACAAATCAAGGGTATTTACCTTGAGGTCAGAGACTGGTGGTAGAATTAGCTGACTATTAACCATTGTCAAGGATTTTGGACCTCAGGCATGCACATCTTTCATGGAAGTCCCCTTTCCTTCCAGCAGGAGGAGGGCTGATGACGTTGGCTGAAGAGCCTCACTTAGCCAAAGGCCATGCACTCTTGCTTGTACGTTAACTGCCCTCTGTGGTGCTTAAGGATGTAAAAATAGCTGTTTAGCAAGAATCTCAGTCATGTCTCACCAACAAAGACTGATTTATACAAGTTGCGGCACCAAGCATAGAGGAGCTTTTGTCTCTCCCCTCCTTCTCTTTCGTCACCAAGGCCATGAGCACCAAAACCTCTGACGCTCTTGACACTCCTCTCTTAGAACAGCTTTTGTTCTGAATAGTCTTAGGGTCCTGGTAGCAAGGCTTAGGGAAGTACTGTGGTCTACTAGATTGCGTATTTGTTTACTTCATTTGTATCAGATTACGGTGTCATGGAAATATTTTGTAGTTTTGCTGCGTTTTTGCCACGACAGATGCAGTTATTTAATATTCTGGCATTTGCTGAAATAATTGAAAATGTCAAATGACTTGACTTCAAACAAAAATGCAGTATTACTGTCAGGTGTTACAGTTTAACCATTCACTGACTCATCGTTGATCATGAGACATTCCCAGATTTATTATAAATACTGACATTGAAGAACTCTTTGTACAGGTTTCAAAATATCATTAGGAAGCTGTTTTTACAGTGTGGACTGAACTGTAAAAACTCTATAAACGTTTTCCTCTGATTTGATGTATATGTTCCCACATGAACATGGTGTAAGATTATAGTACGTGCTGCTTCATTTACATTTTTCTCACCTCACTTTAGGTGTTCTTATTTCTTCTAATGAAACTGTGTTGAAGAGTATTGTGCTCAGTGCTGTACATTGGTTGCTGTTGTATGTTTAATTTCCTGTTTGGGAGAGATAGCTTGTTTGAGCTAATAAAGGAAAGGCTTCTTCCTTTATGTCCATATATCATCTCCACTGGCCATAAAATATAATCTGTTTTCTGCATGGCCATAAAATGTTGTCTGGCGGTGACTTCTGGCAGATAAAATGATAGCACATACTAATTTGTTCTGTTATCACCAAAGATCTTGACCTTCTCTCCCTCAACTTCACCCTGTTTTCATCTCGCACCCTGTCTCTCCCTCGCTCTATTCCTTGCACTGTGTTTTTCTGAGGAACAAACAGAGAAGCTGTCCTAGTCAGGATGAGTCAGTGCAGCTGGGGTGCAGGTCATTTACCCACAGCCCACTCAGATGGGACAGATGGCCCAGCCACTTGTATGCTGCTGAGTGCTATCTATGCAACCAGTCTGTGAGCTAAGCTAATGCTAATACATAATGGGTGAAATGGAGAAAGCTCCACTTTTGCTGTGACAACACTGACTTACTGTAGAGGTGAATAATGCATCAGTGCAAAGTCAAAAGTATCAACCCTTAAACCAGTTAGCTGTACATTCTCTAAGATATTGGAAGGCATACATGCCTTTCTTCAAATTTAATGCATCATGACTGTGTTGATTTAAATAAATCACTTTCATCTCAGACATAGCAGAGAAAAATGGTCTCTCAGTTCACACCCAACAGATCACAGCTGTTTCCTTTGTATACTGATTTCTACTTCTTTTTCTTTTTCATGCCTGAAGACAAGTCAAGTCATTAGTACTTATAAAGAGTTTTAATATCCAAATGACAAAAATAAATCATAGTGATACACTGTGTACTGGCTCATGCAGTAATCCCCTTAAGTGTCATTTCATTTATGGTTATATGGTACCCAGGTATTTGTTACACATTAACCTTTTTTTGTATCTGTGCATATCTATCTTGAGGTGCCCCTAACCTTAACCAAAAATCTAAATTTTTAATCATCTAACACTAACCTTAACTGTAACCATTAAACCAAATCTTGCCCTCAAACAGCCCTTTGAATTTGTGGGAACTGCCCAAAATGTCCTTGCGACAATGATTTCAAGGGGGACGAATAAAGTATGACATTATTATTTTATTTTATTTTATTTTATTTGCTATTTCACAGTCAGAGTAACCAACAACTTTCAAGATGAAGTGTTAGCTATTTATCTAGTGCTTCTTTAATTGCCTTGCAATCGACTCTGGTCCATTACATTCAATCTTCAAAGTCATGAACAAAGAATGGCACACATGAACCATTTGAAACCCCAATTAATGGTGTCACTTTTAACATATTAACATATCAACATTATTGACATAGAAACAGCACGTCTGAATAGACAGTCATGTGTAATATCTAAACTTTTGCAACAGAAGTACTGAAGGCCACTGGCTCACTGTCATTTACCATTAGACATATAGAGGATGAGTTTAAGTATACAGTTTAACAGCCTGTGAGCACAGTACATTCGCATCAGCAATTAGTGCACTTAAACGGTTTTTAGGCTGCATTCAGCTGTCTAAACCATGAGGCTCAATTAGCCTTTTAAATGCCATAAAACTGGAGTTGGTGGAGATTGAGTGGCATTGACAGCGTAGTTCATTAGTAACTAGTTTCATATATTTAACTTAACGAATTAGATGAAACTGCTCTAGTAGGAGACTGATTTAACCGCTTTCCGCTATGGGAATGTTAAAGCTCATTTGAGACTGTGCAACTGGCCGATGATTAAGACACTGAAATGCTGCAAAGGCAAATGCAAATGAACTGTAGGACTTGAGGATATAGTTATTTTCTCATTCCTGTCATATCTTTCCATTTCTCAGTTACTTTTACATATTTCTCCCTCTTTATGCACTTTATGTATTTCTGTGCCCCACCTTTATGTCTGTCATGCTCCAGTGATGTTGTGGAGGAGGACTCTGATTGAAGTGTGATTCTACTAACTTGGCATCTCCTCCTACCCTTCCCACCCTCTCTTCCCCTGTCATCTTCTTAGTCAGATTCTCAATGCCCCCTCTGTCCCCATGCCCCCATAGGCTACAGGGCCTGAGTGGGTGAATAGAGGGTGCTTTCCTGTGTCTCGCCCAATCAGAAGGCACTATGATGCTTGTAGAAAAGAAGGGGGAGGGGGATATAGAAGACAGCTGCCATGCCAGGGCAGCCCTCCCCATCCCAGTCCAGTATTGTCCCATGCCGTCCCATTCCCAGCCTGGGGCAGTAAACACTAGAGTCCTACAAGCTGAAGTGGGCTTTGTGGGATTATCGAATGAGCTGGATGGTTCAGAATCTGTTGGTGTATTAAGGAAAGCTAGAATGGACACATTAGTATCCAGCAGTCAGGCAGTCTGGCTTTGACCAACTGGGATTTAGTTCTTTATTCAACATGAAACTCGCTGCGATGGAATATACAAAACTAAAAGTTGGACTGGAGGCCTTGTTGTATTCGTCATGAGACTTGACACGAGGTATGTATTTGTGGATAGCTACTCAGTGTTAAGCAGAGATCATCTGGTCATAAGCCAAATTGTATTGTGGCTTTTGTTTGTTGTCATATGTTAAGACCATGTAAAGTTTACTGCCCTCATGATCACTTGATCATATTTCCAACATGAAGTGTGACATTTCACAAGAGCATGTATGCATGACTAATTTCCCTGTGTAAAATATTTCTGTGGCAGCAATTCAGAGAAATGAAAGTTAAGATTTTTAATTTCAGCAGTATATTAAACAGAGAAAATCAGCAACTAATTTTATCCATTATAAGTAAATGCGAAGTTCAACTACAAGTGAAGTAAATAATAAAATACACTGGTCTTTATGTCAGAAAGAAAAACTGTTTTCTCCCTGCCACGACCTGTGTCACTGTGCTGCCAGTTCAAATGCTTTCATAATACAAAAAATAACATTTAAGACAGTACATAACACTAATGCATGTTACATTAAACATTAGTTCAACAGATTAGGTGTACCTAAGTCTAACTGGATTTTACAGTAGCAGGGTAATTTGCAAGGCATGCAAATGTCCAGTTTTCTTCCTTAACCTGATTTCTCCCACTTACCTATTGTGTTGTGTGCAGATAAATGTACTGTAGGTGTAATGGAGCCTAGCTGTCCAGGAAGTAAAGAATTGTGTTATGTATCACTTATGTTGGGCAATGTTTCCATTATTTTATTATTCCAGAAGTGCTTACATTTATGCAAATGTACAGTGCTGAGTTGATATGGTGGTAGTACAGATCTGTGGAAGAAAGCAGTGTGTGTGGATATAATTGTGCACAAGGAAAGCTGTGTGAAAGCCCACAGATGGAGGAGAGATGCTCCAGCTACCACACAGTTTGTCATCCCAGAACTACCAGTGTAACCATGCTAATGTAGCAGTAGGTGCAGATTCTCTTTAGGGCTGCAGCTCTGTAAATCACAAACCACTTTTGAAATCTGAGATTGACCCTTAACACTGTGTTACCTTGAGTGTTTATGATAAACATTTACTGTGAGTCAGAATGCATTTTTCACAGAGTGATGTACATTATCCTTTTACATTTTCTGAGATATAAAAGCTGTTGGATGCATTTTGTTTTCATCTTCTTTATTATTTCTTAAAGGTAATTGTGGCTCATTGCATCTATGGACAGTATAATATATTTATCTTTTGTCTGCAGTATGTGTCTTCATGTCTTTCAGAACCAGGGTTTTTTTGGTTGCATTGTCAGTATTGTGAAGTAATGTTTGTGCAGCAGATTCTTATTTTTAATTGTGCTGAAGATTAATCTGTTTATGGATGTTCTGTATATTGCTTGGTATGCATGGTCATGATTACTTGACAAAGTATCATAAAGTGAGATGAAAACATTCCCATAGTACATTTTTTGAACTGAGGTGTGAACACTGCCTCTTTTAACTTAAGTTGACCTGTTTTCCAATGAATTTTAAGAGCATTTTGGTGAACGGGTCTCTTTTCTTTCTGAATTGAACATGTACAACTTACAGTTGTCAACACTTTCACCCTGGGTGGGCCTGGCCTTGCTGTAACCTAAGCTCTTCGTCCTTCTGTTCCCTACAGGGTAACTTGACCCAAAATTGCTTTGTCATCTTCCAAAGTGAGAGGTTCCCCCTCCACACCCACCGTCTTTGTCCTACCAACACAAGACAGACACATCAGTGTTGTCTTTGCACATTCACTTTAGCTTTTATGGTTAAATTTGGGATTTATGTGGGCCTGCCTCAAAGGATGTGAATTTAATAGGTTTAAGCCTCAATTGGACGTTGTGGGTGTGTTTGTGATTATATAATGCAGGCCTTTTGAACTACAGTGTGTGAAACATGTGTTGCATGTTTGTGTGGAATATGCCAGTGTTTGATGAAAATGGCGTTCTGATGTTTTTGTCCATGTGATTCCTGTATGTCAGTGTGACTGCAAAATCCAGGGTTTTGCCTGGCTGCTTGTTCCTTCATCGTCTTTGTGGAGGGAAAGATCTGATTCTCTTCACGCTGTCTCATTCTGGGGCTTGGCCCATTAACAAAGGACACCCTGTGGATGGAAAAACAGCAAAGGGATGAAAAACCCCAAGCCCACAGCATTGTTAATACGGTCAAAACCTTACCCCAAAACAACAACAACAAAGCTTCAGTTTGCATTCCTCACACTCTGTTGGTATGCTTCCTGATGTGTCTGATCTCTGTGGTGGTTGTTTGTCCACCCGGTCTCAACTATCATTTCAAACTCACATTTCAAACAGTACTGGGAAAGTTTCAAGCGTTTAGTTGATCCTTGTGTACGAAATGTACATACTTGTCCTTGCTTAGGCAGTAAAAAGAAGCAAAACATTTCAGGACAAATCCTCTATCCAACAACAAAGTCTTGTCATCTCTCAGATCAGTCTTGCTGGTGTTTTGTGGAGAGGCTATTTTGAGCCTTAAACGAAATGTTCAGCCTAACTGTCGTGAGTCAGCAAAAGCAAGAGTTTGTGACCCTTTGAGTCTGCATTTAAATGAATCACTGTGATATGTTGTCTAAATAAAACTACAAACACTGTGAGATGGAAGACACAATCTGGAAACAGGATACAGCAGCTGTAGAGTGTGTAATTTTTGCCAGCTTAAAATAGATTTGTATTTTGAATTCTAGTGGCAAAGCAGGATTTGTATGTTTCTTTAGTGAGGCTTCAGTACTTTATTACTGATACATTGATCCAGAGAAACAAGTGGTCTCTCTTAATATATTCTTAATGTATTTCATATACTTTAGGATACACATCTTTATTAATTAACTGTCATTTATTTCTTTTTTTGCTTGTTTTATTTTTCTCTGTCTGCTATGCCTGGATTTAGATTATTCCGTCTGCTTTTTTGATGACTTTTCTTAGAGACAATAAATCCCGGCTGAAAGAAAATACCTAATGGCCTATTTCTCTTATAGACTTATAAATGTCCCAATCATGGTGCTATACTCAGACTATGTGGCTTTTGTTCTGGTTATGCCAGACGCATATTTCTAGTTTCGGGCCTCTTCCCTCTGGCTTTTAGTATTCTTCAGTGAGGGCAGTGCAGCTGGTGGAAAATGCACACAGAGACACTAGCTAAGCTAGGACACATGGGCTAAAATGAAAAAATAAAGCATTTGGACAGCCTGTGGTCAGTAGGGAATGGAGTAGTCATTGTGAGAACACACATATAACCTTTGGCCTGATTTCTGTGCTCACCCCGCAGGCATGGAAGAAGCGGTGGTTTGTTCTTCGCAGTGGCCGTATGACAGGCGACCCAGACGTGTTGGAATACTACAAGAATGACCATGCCAAGAAGCCCATTCGTGTGATTGATCTCAACTTGTGTGAGCAGGTATGATTCTTCATTACAACCAGCATGCAATGTGGAGCTCTAATGCCCATTACTGCATATAATATATACAGTAGTAATCTTTAAGAAAGTACATTTTGTCCACCATATAATCATAATCATTTGTGGTAAGGCTGGGTGATATAGACTATGAATAATATGATAAAACTCTATTACAATAGTTCACATAATTTCTAATGTCTTTTTGTCAACAGAAAGTCTTGATCCATGTTTTCACCCTTTGTTGATCTTTCAAATACCTTTCAAATATGGTACAACTCTGCATTAATATGGTACAACTCTGCATTAACATTCGTGTACCAGATTTAAGGCAATATTCTGTTCTATTCTATTACAAACCCATTCAAGTCAACAGCAGAAACTGAGGCTACATTTTAAAATGATTGAATAGTGTTTGAGGTGGAACTTTGATGTTCAGGAACCAGTCATTGACTTTGAATATTCATTCAATTTTTTTCTAAGCTAAACCTTGTTAATTGCTTCCCCAGGTGGATGCTGGGCTGACATTCAACAAGAAGGACTTGGAGCACAGCTTCATATTTGACATAAAGACCATTGACCGTGTCTTCTACCTTGTCGCTGATACTGAAGAGGAGATGAATAAGTGGGTTCGCTGCATCTGTGACATCTGTGGTTTTAATCCCACTGATGATGGTAAGGATCGGCTTTAGTTTGTTGGCCACACATCAGTGCTGAAAAATTTTGTTTGTGGCCAATGTGATAGCTCTCAGCTCTGCGTAGTGAGCAAAAACTCAAAATGTATTTATAGACAATTAAAAAATATTATGACTACTACGACGTTTTCACCCATCAGCTTGGTACATACATACCGCATTTTCTGTAATCTATGTATAAAATTAGAGAGAAAGCTGCATTCCCATGTAGCAGTTTTAAATCAGGATATATTGCATCACCAGCTTTATTAGCAGTTTAAGCTCACTGGCTAATTACTGTACATTGGTTGATCTGTTTCGCCTCTCAAATAGCTGCCACTGTCTATCTGAAGCAGTTAAGTTAAAACTCTATTCAGCACAGTTCTCACCAAGGTCTAATGCTCCATGTGTTGATCCATGTGTTGTGTTGAGGCTCACATTACCCCTGTTCCCTGTACTGGATAATCAAAGCATTGTGTGCCTGTCAATCTCACTGCCCTTCTTTCGTTCTTTCCCTCTTATCTGGTTTTCATTCTCTCTCGTTTGCATACTCTTGTTTCGCTCTCTGTCTGCATCTCAGTTGTGGGTCCTTCTATGATTTCTCTCTCTCTCCTTGCTTAAATGTGTAAGCATTTTAGTCTGACGAGAACTAGCATAAGGGATGCACTAATTCACTGCCTGACGTATTACAGTACAGAACATACTTTTTAAACCTTGCAGCTGAGTCACTGATAATGCTGCTTCAAGGTTGTCCTCTCCATATTATTGTGACTGTGACCCTAGCTAGGCTAGGGTTACAAAGCACCGTGATAACGACATTCATGACACTTCTGCTATAGAATTATTGGAACTGACTGTTAAAATCTTGATGTGCAAATAAACAATAAGACTATTCAAGGGAAAGCTGGTCATTATAGACTAATATCCTTGCAGATAACCTTCCTCAAAGTTCCTCTACAGAATGATGTCATTGGCTCTCCCTTTTGCACCCACTTGTGCTTGCACTTGCATGTGAGAACCAACTCCCACTCTTATGTTGTGTGTGTGACCATACTGGAGTGTTTCATGGCTGGGCAGATATTAGAGTAGAGAACATTAGGAGTGCTGGGGAATGATGGCTCTGAGAGTATAGCTGCGTATGAGCATCGGAGATTTTTTCTTTTTCCTGCATGAATCAGCACTTAAAGCTGATTCATGCAGGAAAGATAGCAGAGGAGCAAATGATGCAATGTAAGAAGCAAAATCTACTTTTAAAAGAAGAGAAAGAGGGGACCTTGTATGAGATTAACCCATGGTAGTGATGGAGAAACAGAGTGGGAGAAGAACTGTAAAAAAAAAAAAAGAGGATAAAAGTAAAAAGATGTGGAGCATAGATTTATTTCACCCAGCATGCACATCAGCAATCTTGGCTTTCAGTGCAGTGCAACAATTAACTCTGAAAAGGACTTCTAATATTTTAAATCTCATATTGTGACAAAGCAGAGCACTTGAGGAAACGCTGTCTGAGTGTGTGGGATTCTTAGGGCAAACACTATTCAGATTGTTTATGAACAAAAAAAAAAAGAAGCTTTTAATGGATTTCATGTGTGTATGTGTTGGACATTAAAAGGATGATGAGGGTGTTTTTTATGTAAATTCAAAGCAATAATTGCAGTAAATTTAAATTTTACATCAACTGTCACTGCTATTCATATTTCAGGAAACTTGTCACACATATCACACACATCTCACCCCAAACTAGACACTGTACTGTATTTGAAAATGTTCAGATTTCCCCCAGGAAATCTACCCATGTAGGAAATGAAGTTATAGGTAGTTTGGGATTGAGTTTATTACCCATAAAGAGTATGGGGTGCTTCTCCAAAGAGAAATCTGAGATCTCTCCTTGAGTTGTTATTTCATCTGAGTGTGCCTACACACGTCAGCCACTCGGGTTTGGACATTATAGAGATGTACAGTTGATATAGTGTTAGTCAAAAGGCGGCTTATGACTATAGACTGTTAAATTGAAAATGCGTTGCTAAGTAACATGTTGGATCCAAGTTTACTCTGTCAACCCTTTATTGATTTTGTTATGTCTCCATGTTTAGAAATTAACCGTCAGCTACTGAGTACCTCATTTTTCCAGTTGAATCGAAAGAGAGAAAGAGCTAAGCAATAGGTGCTAAAGCTTAGTGACAAAAGGTGTCTGAATATAACTTCAGGTTGCTAAACTATTGGTGTACTGTTTTAAAAAGTGCTGTGATGTGGTGATAATCCAACATCATCATAATAGGATGAACACACATGTAGTTAATCCAGTGTAAAATAAAAAATGTCCATCAAGTCCTAAGGATTTAATTAGTGCTTTTCACAAGGTTATACAAATAAAACAGGTGAATATCTGACTTCAAACTATCATCAGCCTGATACATCACATGCAGGGAATCTGACTGACAATAATGGAATGTGCGCTTTTTGCTGCCATGATAAATTACCACACAACCACTGTACAATGTGTAAGCATCAATCATTAAGCAGTTCTTCACTGATGTGCTGAGTCTGACAGATATTGATGGCATCTTTGCAACTAATTTGATTGTTTACTGTAGATTTTAATGTAGCAATTAATGACCCTCATTTATTTTACTGCCTCTGTTGTATAAAATTGCACTGTTGCTTTTTCACCTGACTTTTATTTCATTTATTAGTAAATTGTCTATTGACCCACTCTGTTTTTGACCTTTTAGAGTGTTGCTCTAACAGAGTCTTCAGAGGAGTTAACCTAAGCCTTCTTGTTTTTCTCCTCCAGAAGCAGCAAAAGCTGCTCACCAGTCAGCCATTGGTGGCCTGGTGATTGATACCCCACCACATCCAGCACTGGGTAATATTGTAGGTCCAGCAGCGGCAGTGCTGTCCAGCGTGCCTCCTCCTTATCAGCCAGTCAGTGTGCGGCACCTGGACTCTCAGTCCAGTTCAGAGGAGCCCCAGGATTACCTGTGGCTAGTTAACTGTGAGAGCAAAAAGCCTGAACCCAACAGGTGAGTTGTTTTGTGTGAGCATATGCTTATATTGTATGTGATAGTTTCAGTATTTACTGTGTTGAAGTGCCACACTGCGATGTAAACTTCTTTCTGTACCTACTTCCTTTTGTACATTTTCATCTGTGCTGCTGCTCTTGTCCTTGTCTCTGCTGTGTAGTGTGTGTAGCTCACTGCAGCTTCACTCTCAATTGGAGGGAGATCAGGAGTATTTGCTCTTGGAGGAGTGTGAGAGCAAGACTCTTCCTCCACAGACTAGTCTGTGAGTGGCCAGCCATCCAGCTGGAACTGCCTGCTTGTGTGGAGTGCTACACATCTATATAAAAATATAAAACAAGACACAAACAGAGAAACACTCGGCTGAATATTTACGTCTTATATAGATATTAAATAAAGCTGATTTCGATGAGCAACTAGTTCTCTTTCTAGATTAAAACAGACTGGGTCATACCTAACACTATAGTGACTTAGAAATTACATGCATGCAATTAGTCTGTGGACTATAGCTGTCATGCCGTGCTGTTGAGGCTTACTATGATAGTTTTTTGACTGTGTGTTAACTTTTTTAAATTAACCCCCTGGTGCATACTGTATGTGTTCTCATAGAGCCCATGCTGAGTGTTCCAAGTCTACCTCTTCAGAGACGGACCTGAATGACAACCTCCCCTCTCACCGCACGCCTACATCTTCCACCTCCTCAGCTAAACACACCTCACACAACGGCTTCTTCCCACAGCACCCAGCACCTGCCTCCGCCTCTTCCATCTACGACTCGCCTCCATCACGTGGTGCCACGCTCTCAACTGACAGCGGCCTTTACCATCTCCCTCGCAGCTATTCCCAGGACACTGTGCTGCTCCCCAAGTCAGCCTCCTCCCCTCTAGCTCGTCCAGACAGTGGGGATCCCTCTGAGCTCTATGTCTTTAACACGCCGTCACGGAAGCCCTCTATGGAGACACAGATGCGCAACCTTTCCATTAGTTACGATATCCCACCTACACCTGGGGCAAACTGTACCTACCAGGTGCCCCGCACAGTGTCGTCATCCACAGGACTAGGAGGCTCAGAGGGTGGGGGAGATGTAGTCCCCCCTCCCAGACCACCCAAACCCTCTCTCAGTTCCACCTCAGGACCCCCACCACCCCCTGCTGAGCGCTCTCCTACAGACACTTATCACGTGCCCCGCTCAGCCTCAGAGACGGACGGAAACTACTGTGTACCTACTAGTGCTGGGAATAAGGCTTTACGCAGCAACACTATTGGCACTGTGGACTGTTCACGTCTCCGGAGAGGTTGGTGTCATTGTGGAGAGGTTGACGTTGTTGCTGTTGTTTTATTCTGCTGTCGGAGCAGATTTCCCATGCAGTGGAAGACTACTAGGACACCTTCACGAAGCTGTTTTATTTTGAATAGTTTTGATATTTATCCTTATCCTTTGTCTTTATAAGGTTTCTATACAGATTTCATCCCATTTTACATCCTTTTCTTTTACTTACTTTTGATTGATGCATGTTTTTTTCCAGTTACAGTACCTTTTTTCACATTTGTTTTTCTGTTCTGTTCTACAGTTCATTCAGATTGTCAATCAGACATTGAACATGGAGCAGGCGGCTTTTTGCCGACGTCTTTAGGGTCTTGACAGTTCACAGCATTTACTTAAAAGGAGCTTGCACATGAAGGAATTTGAGTTGTTTGTTGTTGTTATTTGAGTATAACTTGTTTAACATTGAATAGCATGCAAGATGCATAAAGAATAGTCTTCATGCGCTATCTAGCCGAAAAAAAGCACCATTCGGTTTCACTAAGCAAACGGATAAGAGCCTTTCATTGGATAACTACTACAGTGATTAACATGTTTTAGCTGGTAACGTAGTGCGGTCAGCTGACTACCTAAATGTACTGAAGGACCAGGTTTATTTATCAATGGATTTTTTTTTCTTCCTTGATGGCACAGACATTTTCCAAGATGACAATGTTGGCATCATATTGTGAAAGAGTAGTTAAGGGAGACATTTTCCAACATTGGATTGATCACCACAGAGTTTGAGAACATTTTCTGATTAGTCAAGACAAGCCTTGTGATAACTGTTGAGTAAAATTAGAAAATAATGTAAATCTAATAATAGAAATTCACCTTTGCTGCTCTAACCTTAAATCAGTGAACATCCTTTTCAGTAAAGCTCAGAATAGAACAAAAGAGAAATGTACAGAGTAAGGATGGAATCAACATGTATCAAAATATATCCTCCCTCTTGTGGTTATAGTTGTCATTACACAAGTATTAATGACAAGATAGTAGTGCAGAAAGACAATGGAAGTTTTAGGTTTTGAATGAAACTTACTATCCATTCGTATCTCACTTGTACAAAACACTCCAAACAACTAGCAGTGGTTTTGCAAATGGTGAATATCCCAGTATCATTAGATGATAAAGGTCACATTGAATGGAGGTGAAGCTGTGTTCTCTCAACAGGGTTTAGGCTTTATCTGTACTCTGCATTGCATCTGCATTTCTACTCTGACTAAGTCCAGGGTATCAGGAAGGCTTAAAACTGGTGTAAGGGGAGCCAAAATGAAAATACACTGTAAACAAGTTGTAACAACTGATCTTCTTTTCACTGTAATATGGATTGGATTTCATGTGACCTATTAGAAACACATTTTTATCAATTTAATTGGCTGCAGTTTTAAAGAAAGGACATGTATTATGGTAATTATTCCCTGTTATAGTATTTCCCCATTTAGTCTTTTAGAGCTCTCACAGCCATACAAGCCTTTCCAAGCACTGCCTTAATACTTGTGGATGTAAGTGAAATGCATTAGTGGCTGCATCAGTGCCTAATGAGAATGCAAAAAACAATAATAATGTGCCCACAGTGCTCACAGTAGAGCCCTTACATAGATGAGTGGAGCTGTATTTCACTGAATAAATTAGTCTTTGCAGAGTCATGAAAACACATATTTTATTTAGGCCTCTAATGTGTCCATCATTAGGATTATGTTATGGCACAGAATTGCTTGATATGAAGGAGTTCAGCTCTGGTTTGGAAAGTCCTGTCTTTATCTGCAGATAAATAGTTAAATGTTAAATAAACTTTCAGTATATATTGCAATAATATATGTTTTAATTTGATGCATTTATTTTTTGCAGATTTTGGATCCCAGGACTGCTACGACATTCCTAGATCATTCCCCTCTGACAAAAGCTGTTCATTTGACTTCAATGAAAGCTTCAACAGCTACTTCGTAAGTGCTGTTCCAAGGTTCACTGCTTGATAAGCTCACAATTCTGTTGAACCTTACCATGCTTTTAGTGGCTGATAGTGTGAAAGAATCTTTCATGTTGTAATTTTGGACATTTGCAACATTAGTGCTTTAAATTGGACACAAAACATGTTTAAGTGTTAACTGCAATTATGTTTTTTATACATTACCCTGTACTCCCTGGTAAGGCAGCCTTTCTATCGCTGCTCTTTATAATCAACTGGTATTAAAAAATGACTACACTAACATGGCAAGTAAAGCATTCATATTATTTTATGGTATTATGTGTTATGTTTTACTCACCTGCTAATTGAAAACAAATATCTGTTAGCTGTTATTTTTAAGATGCTAATGTTTGTGAATGAGCTCAGTATTGTATACATTCTTAAAATGCACAACCAAAATCAAAGCAATGGCTGCAGTAGGCTGTGATAGCCAAGAAGTCAATAATGAGCTGACTATGTTAGTCTCCGGGCTATGATAGCAATATTAGCACAGAAAATGACATAAGTCCACTTAACATGTTCTGAGTTCAGATGTAGCTTTATACCAGCTGTATTTGTTTATTTGTGAAATTGTATCTTTGGCTTGTGACCTGCAGAAAAACAAAGGAATGATGCCAGTGGGTAGCCAGTCCACAGAAGAAGTAGACCAGAACTACGTACCCATGAGTGCCAACTCCCCATCACATCATCACTCGGGCAGTTTGCCAGAGCCAATGCACGAACCTAATTATGTGCCCATGACTCCAAGCACCATGGAGTTTTCCTCTCTGGGAAAGCAGGTCCCCCCTCCTGCACACATGGGATTCCGCTCAAGTCCTAAGACCCCTCCTCGCAGGCCAATGCTCAGCGAATGCCAGCAGCCCCCGCCGGTGGATCGAAATCTCAAACCTGATCGGAAAGGTGAGAAGATAATAGGTGTGCATGCATGTGTAGCTGTGACTTGGTTTGTCAACAATTATATTTTATTACATCATTACATTCTGCCAAGGTGATTTATGTAAGTTTATTGTTGGTCTCAGTTTGCTTCAGTATACTGAGTGTTCACTAATGCAATTACTGACTATGCTTTGTCTCATGCTGCTATTGTCACAGTGCGGGCTCATGGTCATAAAGCCATCTGTATAACATTTCTTAACTTCCAACTCTTCTCAAAGCACTGTCCTTCTTGATCATGTTTTAGTTGCCATTATTAATACTGAAAAATGTTTTCTTTCATTTTGTCTCCTTTGGTTTGTCTGGTGTATGAAAAACCTTCATCTTCCTCTGCACCTGTCCTTGGCCAATTTTTTTCATATCTTGATGAATTAGTTTAGAGACTGCTATGTCTTCTTCTATCCAACACAGCTTCTTGTCAAAAGCACTTTTTTTGTGAATTCAAGAGACCCTGCAGACCGTTTTGGAGGGGACCAGTCACTGTGCCATGGAGTGACCGAAGCCTAGAGTGGTCACCTCCATCCCCTTTGTTCTCTTCATCTGAATGGAGCTCTTTGATGAGAGACCTAATAGCAAGGGGAATTACAATCTAGGCAGACTGAAGAGCTGTATAATGGGCAGAGAGAGAAAAAGAGTTCAAGAATGTCATGGAGACAGGGAGTCATTGCGTAGTCCAATAAAAGCCAGGACTGTTATTGTCACTCAGAAAAATAAGAAATTTAGAGCTTTACCATTTCCAATGGAAAATCCTCCTATGCATGACTCATGGTATTTTTTTTCTGTGACCTATGAGCCAGTCATCTCCAACTTTGGCATGCATGATCTCTAAGCTGCTATGAGTAAAAATTGCAAAAACAAATGTGGCTAATATGATGTGACTCCTGTAAAAAATATTTCTCCTTCTGTAGTTTTCTTCACTTTAATTTACATCTAGCACTTTGACTGTCTAGATGGCATTTCTTTTGCTTTTATTAGAACAATGTAGCTACTTCAACAAACCTTTTTTATTTTATATAATTGTATTTTATATACAGACTGTACACTTGATGATTTTAATGGCACCACATTATTATTGTTATTGTGCAGATCCAACTCTCAATCCCACTTCTCCTAGCAGTAAATGTAGTCTGTATGTTTTTTTGGTTTTTATGTTAATAAATAATGTCAGTATTTTAGGATCATTAATATGACATAGCAATTATTTATACTCTTCATTTAAAGTGGAGAGTTAGGATTAATACATTTGAGAAATAAGCAAAATATTTTTTGCTCATTTGATCTTTCCTCACATATTATTCATTCTTTTATTTACCATGAGGCATGCAAAATTTCTTTGCACTCTGGACTAAATGAATTCACTGGCAGCTCATCTCCCATTCACTAGTCTTTGATTTGGTTGTCTCTTGGCTTTGACATATGTGCTCAAGGCCAGCACACAGACTTCATGTTATTAAATCTGTAAAGGATTCCATTTATTTAACTTTTCTGAGTTAGGAATTGTTGAAAATGTAGGTTTTTGGTCTTGCCAGCACTGCAGTAAAATGTTGTGATCAGTGTGTTAATGTAAAAGGAACTACAGTATGTGCCTCATCAGTAAGTTACTCTGTTCTGCGTATTTGTTTGTGTTCTCAACATGACATGATTTCTCAGTGTGCTGTCAGTGCTTATACACAACTCATCGTGCATGCACAGCTGTGATGTCAGGCTTTGTGTGGGAAGCCGTGGTGCATGGAGTGAGGTGCATGTTGGGCAGTATGGGTCTGCTGTTGTCATGACAATGATCCTCTTGATAACTGTGCTGCACAAAAAGGTGATTGGGTATACGTGAGGGTGTAGTTTTGTTGTTTAGCAAAAAGTCTTGTCTTTTGCTTTGCATGGCAGAGCAGTTGTTAAACAATTCATCACCAAAAATATTATAATAAGCAAAGTCTTCTTTCACCAATCAGGTCAGAGTCCTAAAATTATAAGAGCAAAAGGTGTTGGTTTAGAGCGAACCGACTCTCAAACCATAGATGAATTCCCAAGGGGACGACGCAAGGGTAGGTAATTCACACTGCCACTGTATCTGAAAACTGTCCATTCTTTGACCTTGACCTGACTCCTGTCCAAAATCTACTTCACCTTGAATCCTTGCATGTTGTAATTAGAGTTCTGTGGGATTTCACATTTTCTCAGGCCTGTTGGTCCAGAGGAAGATTTACTGTGTGCAAACCAGAATATTTTAAAGGTTACTTTAGTGTTAGCTGTCTATCATGAGCTCATCCATCCAGAGCTACTCAAAAGGTTTAAAAATATCAAATGAGTCTCAAAGCTCTTGCATGAATCTAGTCTTATTATTTTAAATCCCAGCAGGAGGTGGATGAGTGTACATTTTGTTCATGGTGGATTGAATTTACACAGTTTTGGGGCTTATTACAGTTATAACATGCCTTTAAAAATAACCTTTTTTACCAGCTAAATGTTACCTTACTCTGATTAGACTATGTTCATGCACATACAGTTACTAACATTTCTTTTCCGAAACATTTCTTTTTGTGTTTTTGTTTGCAGTTGAACATGTTGTGCTTCCAATACACACATTCAGATGTAGACACCACAGCAGGATTACTGTCACAAAACACACAAATGACTCTTTAGGAGGAAATTTAATATCTACTTTATCTAATAAAAGAAAAACACACATAAATGACCACATTCATTCATCAGCTTGTGTACACATGCAGTACATGGAGAAGTTACCTTCTCAATTAAGAATGTCTTAGTCTTTGACAGAAGCTTTTATAATCAGCATTAATTGGTAGACTAATAATTGAGTTAAAATGTTTTTCAAAATAAAAGCTGAAAATAGTTGAGCATTACTTACTTGTAGATTCATTATGTAGTCATTTTTTGATGTGCATTAGAAATCATATAATATAAATTTTACTGCATCTACTAATGCACATGTAGTTTGCAGTAATTGCAGGTTATTGTACATACAGTATTCTGTTCAGCATATGTCAGCGATCTATAAATGTACCTTAATATGAGTCTTGAGCAGTGACTGACTGGCGTATGTGCCTTGCTCCAGGAAAACCTGCTCCACTGGAGATCAAACCGCTGCCAGAATGGGAGGAGCCCTGTACGCCTGTCCGATCACCTGTCACACGATCATTTGCTCGGGAGTAAGTATCCTCAAGGTTGCAATGCTGCAATATTTTTCATAATTCTACATTTTGCTAACTAAGGACATGTTCACACTACTCTGCCTTACAATTGGCCTTGTTTTTCATATTCTTAGTTTGAAAAGAGGTCACTTCTTATTAGGACGAGTGGAGTGCCTTTCAAAGTAATGTAACTTTTTACTAAAAGACACAAGGCACAAGACAATAAACAATAAATTGCTGTACTTTATCTCTTGAGGAATAAACCTGCTGATATTATGTGCATTGTCTTACCGGTTCTTTATAATACAGACACAAAATGCAGTTTTCTCTGTTTTTGTAGGAAAGGGCATCTTTAGTGTGTACATGTCTTTTTGTAGTGGAGACAATTAACAAAAGAAGTAGGCACTAACACTTTGTGCATTACTGTAGTCACATTGTGACCAAAGTAACAGTGTTCATACAACGGGTCTGGGATCTGCCTCAGAGCTACATTATACTGAGTGCACTTTGTTTTCTTATCTGAAATTAGGTCTATTTCTGTGCTTATTGCTGCAGGGACTTTTGCAGTGGCTGTTATGTCTGTGTTATATTTTGTGCTCACCAGAGACTGTATTTGTCTGGAAGTTGGTGTGTAAACACTGTGAATGCTGCTCAGTCTCTCTAGGTTTCCAATGCCAACGAGACCCCCGTCAGTGCATAGTACGGCCTCCAGCACTGATTCCGAGGACTGTGATGACAATTATGTAGCCATGGTCTCTAATATGTCCACAGATGAACCAGTATGTAACACACAACTGTCCTCTGATATAATAAGTTGCATGACTACTTTTTGTTTCATATCCGAAATCTCAGATAAGGCTACAGAAAATTTTAATAAATGTTTAATTAGTTTTTTTCACATGTTTGTTTTGTGGTTTGTTGAATCTATTTTGCCTCATTCATGTGAACTCTGCAAAGACAGTTCTTATAACAGATGCACCATGAATACACACAAATATAACATTTTGAGCAGAGTTTTTGTTGGGACCCTGCAGTCTAGAATGTAAGCTGTATTTGTTGTGTAATTGAGGTCTAAGAAATCCCATTTCCAGCAATTTCCCTTCTCCCAAAGCGATACAAATCACTGGTTGCTGCAGATGGACTCCTCACCAACTCTTCTATTCAGCTACCTTTTGTCCTGCTGCTCTATTTTTTTTTATTTTGAGCTTTTGTTCTTTTGCTTTTCAGGTATTGTTCTCTTTAGAAATGCTTGTTTTTGTCAAATCAGTACCCTCACTGTTGTTCAAAAGATCCCTTTTTTTATTTGTGCATTGTGCAAAATGGTGCTGAAACAGACTGTTCTGTGAAGAAAATTATGTTATACTACACTGATGGGATAACTCTTCTGCCAATAGGGATGCTTTCTTTTACAGTTTGGGTATTAGATTCACAATTCTTCCTGTTTTTCTTGCTGTAACAGTTTGTTTACTTTTTTTCAACATTTCTTTTGAAATTGTTTGACTACTGACTTCCTGTTCTGTCATCACTCATGTTAATTTATTTCTCTCTAGTTTCTCATTTCTCTGGCTTCACCAGGCTCTACCTTTGCCCATTTTCTTTTTTCTGCTTTTCAGTCTTGACCATCTACTGTTCTTTTTTTTTTCCCTTTGCTACTACTTCCATTCTTATTGCGTATAGAGAGGAGTCCTTCTACTGCACAGTCCCCATCACCCCTGTAAAGAGGGAGGTGGAGGAGCTTGACACCATAGAGGAGGTGAGCAGGGTTGCCAGGTTAGACATGCATGGCCTGCCCTGTCAGAACATCAGAGGTTGCCAGTTTTAGGTGTAATAATTAGAGCAGAAATTCAGCAAGTACATTGTACAAACGTTGGTGTGTTGTTATTAATCATCTACTTTAGACCCCAACACCAGCTAGAAACTGTGGCTTGGGCACGTAGGTTGCATTGATTTTAGAAGTTGTGCTGTCACTCACTTTATAATTAGTATGACCTAGTCATGTCACCATTCTAGATTTAATAACTCCACCCCACTTGTAGTTAAAACTTAACAGTACCTCTAAGTACAAGATCTATTTATATATCATATCCATGTTGTCGCAATACCAAAATTTCTACTTTTTACTAATACTAAAGCGCTTAATGTTAAAAGATTTCAGGTTCACCTATTGCAAAAAACAGAGGAATGCACAAAGCTATGACCTTGACCCACTGTGTTATTTAATTTAAAATGTCTATTGAATTAGCAATCTAAAATAAATAAGTATTCACTGTCACCATCAAAGTTGCTTTGCAAAGTTATTTGATTTCTGTTGGACAGCTTTGAAGCAACTAAAGTCCTAGCGTATTTGTTTGTTTCCCATTTTTCTTGGCAGTATTTGTGGAGTGGTCTATCCCTTCTTCAGGGAACAAACCTTGCCAGTCATCTGCATCTCAGAAATGGGACCAGCTAGATGAAAGATGTTCACTAATTGCACATATTTATTCTTAGAATAAAACAATGATCAAAATTATTTAAACGGCTTCACTATTCACTTCTTTTGGGCGTTTTGACAACAATTTCATATGAATTTTGAGTTTTTATTTAAATCTTCTGTGGAGCTGGAAGTACACACTTTGAAGATGGTACCCAGTGAAGAATATGCTTTCATAAAGTAACAACTTTTTAGAAAGTCAAATATCAGTCGAATCTGTTGGAATCTTAAAAAATTCATTTTGTTATTGTGACAACATCAGTGCATTTGCATACAAGTCATTTTTCTTCAGTCTTTCTTTTCTGTCCATAAAAGTATTATTTTCTGGCTTATGTAGAACATGAAGCTTGGTGCGCCCATGGCTACAGATGGTGGAAGCAGTCCTATGGTGAAACTGAAGGGAGACAAACAGGTGGAGTACCTGGATTTGGATCTTGACCCTGGCAAGTCTACCCCACCTAGGAAGGTAGGAAGGAAACTGCTTTAACTCCTCCTACAACCTGAGCTATGTGTAAACAATTAGAGAAACTCTATTACATTTTTATTTTATTGAGATCAAACCTTAATGTATTTTTCTTCTTCAGATGAAAAGCAATGGAACTGGCATGGCAGCATCAGATGAGCGTGTTGATTATGTAGTTGTGGACCAACAACGAACACAGGCCCTTAAGAGCACCCGAGAGGCCTGGAGTGATGGTCGCCAATCCACAGAGACGGACACACCTTCTAAAGGACCCAAGTGACCCTTTACTCACCTGACAACCCTCCCTTCAAGCCCCTAAACTGTTGGGCCTTGTACACTAGTGTTGGCCCTGGTTTAGGTTTTGGGATGGTCCAACCATTGCGTTCCACTTAAACAAGGTCTGTTGGGGTCAGTGTAGCTACATAGCTACTCAACGGTTTTTAGTTTACACTGCTATCAGGCCTGGGAAAGCACTGTGTGTACAGCTATAGAAGGGGTTGTGGGTTAGGAATAAGCTGTATGCAGTATGGGAGCAGGTGGAATGACTGGACTTTTTTTTGTGGTTTGACTTAAGCAGCAACTCATGAACTTTGAACATTCACTGCCTCTTGCATTGGATTCTTTTTTTGTTCTGTTCACCTTTCAGTGGCCTGTGGGCTCATCCAGAGTAAGCATTTCCTTAAATTATAATGCTGTTAATGATGTTTTGGGGTGTAAGTGAAATCACTTAATAACACGATCAAAATTTTCTGTCAAAGCAACACTCTACTAGAGAGCTAGTTAAGTGTTGATTTTTCAGTATGTCCTGTTTCAGCAGAGGAAATTTCATGGGCATGTCATATGTATTTTACAGTTTTTTCACTAAATCATAGTGGATAGCTGAAGCTGACTGTGATCTGTGTCTTAGGCAAACTTGAGTCCAGATGTTTGAGATAACACATTGCTACGGAATTTTATAGTTGTAATCCTCCTTGTAATTTTTTCCAATGTAAAGGCAGGTGAACTTGTTCATTTTACATGTAACCAAGTGCTCAATTTAAGCTTTGAATTCACTCAAGGTTTAATCCACTGAAAATGATTTGAATTCCATTTACTTTGTAAGTGGAGAAGCTTCAATCTGTTATAATGAAAGTGCAAAGACTGTACAAAAGTGTTATGTATATAAACAAGAAAAGTGTCCTTTATTTGTATGGAATATCCAGCATGTTTGACTTGAAGGTATGTGGATTCTGCAGGGTAGAATCCTGTGCCTGTCTTAGGTGGTATCAGAACTTGTGATTAATGAATGAATTACTGTGAGTTTTTAAAAGAACGTGACAAGTTTTCTATAAGTTATGCAATGGTATCAAACTTTAGGCTATTGAGAGAGAAAATCAGGTACTCTTCATAAATGCATTCTAATACAACTATCCATTTCTAATTTATTTCTCAAGTTATTTCATCAGGTGGACGTCATGTTCACTTTTAACTCAGTATTCTTGATTCATATGGAGACACATTTGCTAAAGTCTATTAAAATTCTTAGTTTTTCAAGTGCAGGTCAATTAGTTTCAGAAGGTTGTTGATATTTCTCATTTTTCTTTCCTCTTAAGTTTAATTTATTTCAAATTGAACTGGCACACAGTTTTGGAAAATTTACTGCTTAATGTTGTCAAATCAAAAAATCTTTTATAGGTGGTGAAAAGTTTTTTTTATCCGCATAGATTTGTACTTTACTAACCTGTGATCTCTCACTCCGAAGTCCCATGAAGCATGTGCTACCACAAGATAAAATCATTGCTGTACATAGTTCGCCATCAGTTAGATTAACATGTATCATTTGAAAAATGTGCCTACTAAGCCATCTTCATTCAACTTCACTCTTTCCCTAATGCAGTCTCTTTGTGACTTAGACTGCAGAGCTGATGATGCTTTATCTTTTTTAATGACTCAACAGAGAATGTAAATTTTAAAAGTGGACTAAATAAAATAAAACATGTTACATGTGTTATCTTTCTTTAATGTGATTCCCATTGTTGTTCTGGGAAATTAAATGTAAAAATGAAAATAAGGAAAATATTGGCGGAATAATATAATATTAGCAAAATATTCTGTTCAGTTCTGTCTTGTGCATGTAGGGTGTTGGTTTTTCTATTTTTATTAACACGTAAATTGATGACACATACATTTAAACTTGCACAGGTCTTCAATTCTTAGCTCTCTGACATTTTTAAAAGCTTCATAAAAAAACTAAAAACATGAGTAATTCTTTAATGAACTTTTTGGACATTCTGACCAATTGTAGCCTGCAAAAATGAGTTTATACTCATAAAGAATAAACCAAGGCTATAATACTACTACTTACAAGAATTATAGCTTGTTTTAAATTGCCTGATTTTATACAACCAAACTGAACACTGAAATCTGTGCATTAACAGGTTCTCTAAAGATTACTATACACCTGCTGCTGCTGCTGCACTTTATAGATGTAACACAAAAGTGATCCATTATCTCTATGTATGAGGGGAGACAAATGAATTCAACATAGTCTAAAAATAGGAGATTATGGCTTAATGGAGATATTGATGTAATTAATTTATATAAATTAGCCTTAATGTAAAACATTAACATATTTGTAGCGGAAACGGACAATATAACTTCCGGATGCCATCTTTTAGGCTAAGTTGGTGCAAGTTGTGGTCTTACAATTTTAAAAATAGGTTATGTCAAAAGGGTTATAGAT
Organism: Ctenopoma multispine; assembly: GCA_034779795.1. Classification (NCBI taxonomy): domain Eukaryota; kingdom Metazoa; phylum Chordata; class Actinopteri; order Anabantiformes; family Anabantidae; genus Ctenopoma; species Ctenopoma multispine. The sequence continues at coordinate 8,145,457 of JAUYWH010000001.1, forward strand.
TGCAGAGAACTTCATCAGTTAATTTGGAAATATCGCCATTATAGTGGTAAGTTTTTTTTATTTTGATCTCTGCTGCTGCCTTCTCTGTCTTAATAATTAGCATTATTGGAAAAACCTTTTTGATTTAGCTACATTTAACTTTCCTCCACGACCAAGCGTGCGTTACGTAATAGTTAGCTTTTGTAATGCAAGAAATGTGTTTCTGCTGAAGTCTTTAGAAGTTTTTTTATTTGCTAGCCAACGTTACGATGTTCTAAATGTACTGTTTTTGCGCTAAATGTTTGCTAAATTAGCAAACAACTGCAATGCTAAACATTTAGCATTACTGGTTGAAACGTGGAGATTTACTGTTAGTTAATTCTATTTACGTCGAAGAAACAAAACTCAAATAAAAAAACAAAAAGACACAATTGAACCTCGTTTATTATAAAGTGTTCACAGTTTAAGTTATTATGTTTAACTAGTTTAACTAACAATCCTACTTTAAAGATTTACTTTATTTATTTAGACAAAGAACCCGTTTAAAATTTCAAACTGTGCCTGATGGGGCCCTCTTGGTCAAAGTCATTTCTGTTGTCTGGAAATGAAAGGTAATAGCCTAAATACAAACCCTGCAACAAACATACATACTGTAATTATAAGCCTTTCTTCTAAAACAGGTGTCATTAGAAATGGTAATTAACAAAACATAAACAAAATATAAAATAATTTAAAGTGTTAAAAGTTAAAAACGAGCAACCAATGGGCTCCTCTAAACAACAGAATAAAATTAATCAAATGGATGCCTACAAAGCACAGCTATAAAAACATACCAGTGTGCTTCCAGTTTCTTCTTTCTGAAATATTATGTGGCAGTTAAGGGCAACTATGGACGTTAGTAGTGGTAAAAGAAGAAGATGGACATTAGTGGTGACAGCCAAGAGAGGATTTGTTGAGCAAGACTTCAGAGCCAGATGCGTCACCGATAGATTAATTACCCAAATCCTCACTTAATAGTAATTACTAGTGACAGCTATTGGTAAAACTAATGAAGTGTAGCCAAAGTGTAAATGCTGCACAGTTGCCGTACTGCAGATATTTGTGAAGTTTCATTAGGTACTGGCAAGACAAAGTTAAAAACCTATCTACACAGTTTATTTATTTTTCAGGAAGGGGCCAAATACTTTTTCACCGCACTGTAAATTATTTTTTCTGCAGTCAGTCAAGTTATCTGAAAGTTAAGAGGCTCCTGTCCCCTGCAGGACAATGATCCAATTAAGTAGGGTACCTATACTAAAGTTGAAATTAAAAGAAAGACATTAAATGGTCACTTTTAATATATGTTTGTTTCAGAAGTGGTATTTAAATCTTTCCACTTTAAAGATCAACAAAATATGCAATTTGTCCGCTGGTGTTAAGATGTTTTCCTACATGTGTTAGTCACTTGAGAAACAATTAAAATGGTGTCATGACAACTGAGCAACTCAGTCTATTGAAGAAGACCACAGGGTGTAGTTGAAAACTAGAAACAGCCACTGAGGCAGTTTTTATCATAGAACTTCCTGCATCCCTGTGTGTTAGGAAACTTACCCCCAAAACAAAACCTGTCACGAACCTCCAAAAAGCCAGAATAGTAATCTAATCACAACACAAAGCAAAAATTGTCTTAGATGACCACTAGATGGAGCTGTTGTTTGAATAACTTCATGGACTCTCTGTTTGCCTGTGTTCTTTTACTTCAGCCCACACCCTGTACTGCTGTCACTTCTTGTGACCTCCTCCTGGCTGACACTCTGCAGTGGTTTGTCAGCCTAAATTACGCTTACAGTTCCTTTACCATGAACTTTACAGGCCAAGGTGTTGAGCATCTTGGCCAACAAGGGCCATTAATTCCTTGAATTTGTAATTTAGATGCTTTTTTAAATATCAGATGTACTTACTTTGTGTATTTAGAGTATGCATGATTGTCCGTTTTTCCATTAGTTTCTAGTGTTTTATCTACAAAGTCAGTGATGTTAAGATTGATATTGCTGATGTATGTTTATTTTAAAGTTGTTTTCCTACTACTCCTATACACAGCTCACTGGTGTATAATTCCCTCAGCAGCTACTTACTGTAGATTTATCAATTCAGACCTTCATTTTACTCAAATATAACATACTGACTTCACAGTCACATGTAATCCCATAGATCTGCAGTACCACACGCTCTAATCTATCCTGTCTTAAGGATCCAATCCTGTCTTTTGTTGCACAGGTTGTGTGTAACCTTTAATTGTTGTACAAACAACCAAATCAAGAGGCAGGTTATCACAAGTCGGTGGATAGGTTCTGACTTCTTTTTAAACTGTTCCGTTCTCAGTGTTCATATGAGTAGCTGGTTGTGCTAGCTTGATGTGTGAGAACTAGATTACTGATAATGTCATCATCTAGGCTCATGCCGGGATATTTTCATCTTATACTTGACCATGGGGATGTGAAGAACATATCTCACCATCTGTCAACATGTTTTCAAGACAGCTACTAACATGTAACATAACCATTTATTTAAAAAATAAGCTTATAATTATTTTATGTAATTTACCACTTTTTTGCATCCATTTTCTCCCTTTGAAAAAACATTTCAGCAACATCATGAGTGATAGCAAAGAATAATGTGAAGAACCACATGACTGAGGTGAGGTTACTTCTGTATTTCCATGAAATGTATTACAGTATAATGGTAGCTGTTTGAGGTTTTTGTTTGTATATCTTTAAGTGCAGATGTGTTACATGTGGATGCTCATAGAACATTTTGTTTATTCAGTTAAAAGCTTCAGACTCTTATGTGAGAAAAGCATCATAATCACTATCTGTGTGTCATAACGAGGCAATGTTTGACACTGAAATACAACTTGAGCCTGCTCTGTTTGTTTACATGTGTGGCAGTGTCTCTACCTACACAGTCATAGCTGTGTGATTGTGCAGCCTGGGGAGCCTCTATGCAGCATCTTTGGCAGTGTGTGAGTAATGGGGCAGAGAGAGTGAGTTTCTGGCTTCTTAACAGGCCCAACAGAATAATTAAGAAACAAGCTGAGAGGCTGTTTTAGGACAGCAGGGAGTCTGGGAGCTTCATTGGGCCTAGCTTTACCTCTTGGACTACTTCCTGGACTGATGAGAAGGTGGTTCTCTGTAAGGTGACTGGGGCGCTGTTGTGTGGGGTCAGTTACCGAGGTACACATTTGTAGACACACCTGGGGTGTTTTGGCCTGAACGTGAGTGGCGAATGATGTTTCCTAACTAATTTGAAGAGCTGTGGAGTTGATGCTTAAAATACTGTAGGGGCAAGTATTTAAATGAGAAATTGCAATTCTATCAAATTGCAAAATGCAAACTAACAAGCCTACTTAAAACATGCTTCTTCTAGTAGACAGTACAGTAAATTAATGGGGTGGTGGGAGCTGGATGTGTCTGGTTGTGCAACTACAGCAGAATCAATACCAAAAGCTACCAACGTATAGATGTTCATATTATTTTAAAGGAAACATAACAAATTTTTCATAAAATGGTTAGTAAGTAATAGTGGTTGGTAATTCTGAAGTGCACTGAGTGAGACATAAGAAACTTGAACATGTAAGTGGTGTGTGAAATTTTTAATGTGATACTTTATTATCTCCAACATATTGTTAGTATTTGCTATTTTTAGTGTTCCATTAGTCTGTCAGCTACTTACAGAGTTAATTTTTAGTCTGTAAAATGTCTGAAAATGGTGAAAAATGGTCACAATCACTTTTCTAGCAGCACAAAGTGCTGGTGTTTTCAGAAGTTTTGTTTTATGCACACAACAACCCAAAACCCAAGGTTAGTGATTTTACAATTGTAAAACACCAGTGTATTACTATTAATTTTGTTTTTGCAGAATTAATTCATGCAAGGTGTTTCCTGTGGTCCTCTCCAGAACTTTAGCAACTGTACTGTAGCTGTTATCCTGTAAATATAAGGTTCCAGGTTTAAATTGGTATTTTCTTTTTGTGGGTTTTGTGTTTTTTTTTTTTTTTTGGTGGATGTTACACCAAAAAATGTGATGGATGGTTTTCTGTGTTTACTTCGCTTTTATTCTGCCAATATTTCTGGCTGACTGTTGGTTGAACTCCATTTCAGCTTACCTGTCTCTCTGAATGAACATCCTGAATCTTGGATGTACTTCTGATCAAATGCATCTCATTACAGTACTTCCTGGCAGCCCAGTACTGAGTCATCTGTAGTTCTGTTTACTGCATCTGTCACACTCTCTCATCTTCCAAACCTGGCAGCCGGTCTGTCATTCTCTTAACCCTCAACCCACCCAGTCAACCTCTCATCTTGCCCTCGTGCCATATATCTGTCCACATTTTTGTCTCTCACTGCCTCTCCATCCTTGGTCCTCTTCATTTCAAAACCTCTAATCGCATTTAGGCTGAGCCAATGTTGGACTGAATTGAAAATATCTCAAAACATGCCGTCTCTGCTCAGTGAGTCCAAATACACTATTCATTTTTGTTTTGTTGAGACAAAATCAATGTCTTCTCCTTGTCCAACTCATAAGTCCACCGTACAGCAGTCTGAAAGTCTGCCCACTTGACATTTCCCTTCCTAAAGCACCATTGTAGCATTTATAGAGTTGGATGGGAGGCAGGAAGCCTGTATTTTAATAAAATGAAATAGAGTGCAGAATAAAGTTCATTTATCATTGTGTGCATGATTGTATTTTACACCTTATTGACAGGGTTTATAAGTGGAAGGAGAAAAAAGTGAATGAATTCCAAACTTCTCCCCGTCCCCCTTGCTTTCTCACTCTCACCAAAGCTGGCTCTAATGAGATTTAAGGTATGGTTGAGGATGGAGTTTTTGTTTGACTGTAATGTCATAAACAGAAACTCAGAGCAGTATGTGCGTTTAGCGTTGTTAAACGCGTAATGTCGTAGAATACGGTGATATCGGTGTGCGGGCATATTTTCTAATGAGTTTCGTCCCGCTGCAGCCCCTTGCGTGTGTCACCGGTTTAGATGGGACTTAGTGCTAAGTTTAGACCAGAACAATATCCAGATGATTTGGAAAAAAATGGAAAATGGAAAAAACAGGGTTCAGGAAAAAATTAAACGGAATTAAGAAAAAACTAAATGGATTTCATAGGGTCCTATTATTGCACATTGGCACAGGTTTGTTACCTACACTGACCATTATGTCATTATATTACCAAGGTGTGAATGCACAGTTCTATTGTTCAAAATACTAACTTTGTACCGCATAACAATGTCCTATTAATTTTTAATGGCTTAAGAAATTAGCCTGAAGATAATACTAAATTTAACCCTCCTGATAATGCACTATTATACATGGGCTAACATCAGTCACTCCATGCACAGTAGGGCTAGATGTTGCCAAACAGCTCAGTGATTTATTAATAGGATTTTGCTAATAGTCAGCATTGTACGTAATCTGCTTCTTAGAGATGACTCTGAGATCTCCCCTCTAGAGGAGATGTTAACATTAGTGCAGTGTTAATTGCTCGGAAGAAGAGGCCCTCAGTTGTGTATACTCCGACATCAATCTTTGATTATGCAGCTGCCTGAAGATGACGTGATATTTTCTGTCTCCAGAGCTCTTGCTGTACGAGTCCCTTAACTCAAATATAAGTTCCCTCGAGTCTGTTCTTGGATGTATCTGGATATGTTTCTGCCTCTGTCTTCACTTTTTGTTTTGTGGCATGTCAGCTGTTCATCTGTGGCGCTGGTTTTCTTACACAGCATCTTGGAGCTCACCAGTCTGACAGTGTCAGCAGAGCTTGTGTCACATTATTGTCAGGAAAAATCTAAGTCGGGAAATATATTAAGTCATGTCTGTAGGGCTTGTTGACTTTAGACATGCAACAATCTGAAAGAAAAATACTTAAATACACCTAAAGTTCCCCTTCTTAACATATTATGCAAGATTTTTCTTGTTTGCATAATCACAGCTTTTTGAACATTGATAAATGTTATGTTATATGTTATATTGACATTTTCGATGCCATTTGCACAGATCACTGAGAATATGAATTACTGTGACTAAGCTGTAGGGGTGTTTAACCATTTTGAGTCTCTGCTCCCTTTTGTAAGATTCTATTTACAATGAGTTGGATGCTGCACTGCAATGCTACATCTTATCACTAATGTATTATACTGTTTATTATTAGGGCTGTGATTTGAAAACAGCAGTGTGCTACATGGCAATAACATAACAGGCTTGCTGATGATGAACACTTGTTTTCCAAGAGGATAAAGCTATACATCCATCTGTAATAGACTTTGTCAAAGGTTTACTGAGAATCAGCCATTCACTTAGAGACTAGGCTGTGTGTGCCATTGAAAGCGACTAATAAGCTGTAGGAGACTATTGAGGCAGTGAGCATGCTTTGATGTATAGTGATATCTTGACAGTTGCTGGCCTTTACTCATTTGGTTTCCGTTGTCAGGACTCTTCAATGTATGTTATCTGTGCACATTCATCCTCTTCAGGGACTTATTTGATGTTGACAAATAAGAGATAAATGTAGCAGTAACATAATTGTTAGCTTTCCCGTGCTCAAAATCTAACAAAAGTAACTTGCTGTCACATTGAGCAGCTTCATTTATTAAGTTTGTTCTCATTATTGTTCTCTTAAGAGTTTGAGATCATTATCTGCCTTTTTGAGTTCAGATATTGATCTTCCTCACAGCTGAGTTTCCAGGATATTTGCAGAAATTCAGCAGGACTGCAGTGATTTAGCTACACCAGTGGCATTTAAAAGAAAAAAACATACAGTTTGAAACAATTGAGATGTATGTATTTTTGTAGTGTCAAAAATGTAAGTGTGTATATTAGAGCCCGACAGTAGTAGTAGTAGTAGGCATTTTCCAAACTATTGGTATCGGCATTTATAATGGCCGATAAATGGATATTTCTAAACTAAAATAAAAACGGACGAAACATCCTTCAACCATCTCATGAGTGTTGGCGTTGTATAGTTTGTCCGCCAGAGGGCACTCTACACCGTCCCTGTTGGCAACACTCATGTATAACGCGCCACACATCCTGCAACCTGCTAATCCAGCCAGAGTCAGGCAGGGAGAACCCGTTATCCGCGAGTGAGATCATCGGTGAAGTGTGTTTATGGTGAGTTGGCCACGATACATACATTGCTTGAATAACAGTTAAAAGAACATCCCCATCAGTTATCTGAAAAAAAAAAATAAAATTATCGGCTGATATATCGGAATATCAGATTTTAAAACCAACAAATATTTGTATCGGTATCTGCCTTCAAAATCCTTTATCGGTCGGGCTCTAGTGTATATACACTTGATGTTACCATATACTGCAAAGTATATTTGAGCTTCTAGAGTTGTAGTACTTACAAAGTTGAACAGTTTGTTATGAGGTTGTTTTTACCTTCTCACCTCTGAAGTAACCTGTTAAAGTTTTAAATGTAAAATAAGGAACTCCTTTATACACTTCAAAAATCATGAGCCTTACAGCTGTCCTGCAACCACCCTACAGTTACTATGAGTGTATAAGGTATTGTTTTAAAGCACTTTCCTGTTTTCCAGAAACAATGATATTCATGAAGCTAAACTGGTAAAATGACAATGAATGGGTGTTTGCCTCCTTCATTTTCACGGTGCAGCACTAGCGTTTTGTGTGATCGGTGTGGCTGCACACTGTGTTTACCACACATTTAGAGGAAGAATAGCCCAGGTTAAAATGTAGTTGTTTAAACCTTTGTCCTGCTCTAGAGTGCAATCTGTGGGCACATGAAGACACAAAGATACCTGCCACCAGTATTGAATTTTGTATTCTTAAAAAAGAAGTAATAAAATAAACGGTTGTGTGCACCTCGTGTTTAAGCTATATTAAATAGCTTCTTTTATACTTTGCACTGCTTATGTGTTGAAACACTAAAAAGGAGGGAAGAAAAGCTGCTCCACAGCGGTATCCATTTGGAGATTGGTTTCAATCATCACTGTGTCACATCGAAGAGCAAAATGGGCCACGACTAACAAACATCCTGCTGTGCATTTTTCTACATTTTGTGTCCTATGTTGCAGAGTTCAAGTCAGAACAAGGTGAAATTAAGATTATATTATCACTCTATTGAAGGTGCTTAATAGTCTGAATGATGAGAAACAGTCTTGGAAGTGAATACAGATCTTGTTGCCATATTTTATACATAATACAGGGGCTGTGACCTTAAACCTTATATATGTAAAGCCTGACGCAGCAAATCGTCTGCTTCAGACATGTCATTGTAGGAAAAGAAACTGTAAATAAAAAAATTGATGGCTGATTTCCATTTAGCTGAGAGCAGTTAATGTTATTGATAACCAACAACTATGAAGACAATATGTTTTCAAAACAGGTTTGATACTCCTATATAGTCTATGCTACAGACAAGCAACCTGTTTCCTCGCTACTTAGATGTGCTTTTCATTGTCCTATGTGATATAAACTTGAATATCCCTGATTCGACAAAATAAGCAGTGTGAAGATGTCACCTCGCACCATAGGACATTATGACAGCAGTTTTCACATTTTATGACCAAATGATGGTAGTCAAGAAACTAATCAGTGGACCAATGTGTGAAGAAAATTGTATTAGCAGGAATGATATTTGCAGCTCTAGTCTCGAGCACAGGTAGGATTGGCACATCCCTGGTGTTGTCAGGAACTGTTTTGTCCATCAGAGAGGCATGTGACACCCTGATTTGGTACCAAAGCAGAGATCTTTTTATGTGCTTTTTCATGACACGGCCAAGGAGCTTCAAATGAGAAGGACAAAGAATAGGCCATATAATGTATAATTTCCGCTGACTTAAATGCTTGCTCTCAAGTGCAGATTAGCAAAGTGATTTGTGTAGGTGTTGTTAGCTGGTGGCACTGCAGCTATTTTGTGATGCAGCTGCATGAACATCTGCTTAAAAGAAACTGATTTGCTTATGCAGAAGGTGCAAAATTCACACAAGATAAAATATGATGCCTCAAATTAAGTTAGGAGAGGAGATGGCACTTTTGTTGCTACATTGCTCTTGTCTTTAGAGAACTGTTGCATAATGTAGGATGTGGTTCAATATTATATGAAGAGCCAAACAGAAGTTGACAGGGGAAAAAAAATCACATACACCTATGAAACAAACAACTTTTGAAATGAATTTGAAAACTTGCATTAAAGCATCACAGAGCTTTCATAATCAGTATGCTTTTATACATGGTCTTGAAAACCTGTAATATATTCACCACTGACACATATACTGTATTTTACATTGGTAAAGTACTTTCAAACACTTGGATTCAATTATAAAAGCAGAATGTGGAATATCTCTGGAAACTTCAAAGCTACTGTATACAGATTATGGTAGTTTGGTGGCATAATGTGTCTCTCTGAAATCCCAATATACACCTCCACATTAATGATAGCATCACACAAATGCAAGTCACCTATGTTATACTAATACACCCCCATACCATCACAGATACTGGCTTGTGCAACTTTCATTGAGACCAGTCTGGTCTCTCTTGTTTGTTTTTTTTAAGTCTCAGGCATGCAGCTCTGCAAAGTTTCTGCAGAGAACTGATGTAAAGTCTCCTTCTGACATAATAGAATTACACAGTTTCAGGTTTCATTTGTGGATGCAGCAGTGAACTGTGTTAAGTGACCACAGTTTTATTCCTTAGCCGATGTGGCTGATCATCATGATAGCATGAAGGTCACGCACTTTCTACAGTGTTTTCCACTCTCGACCTTTACGAGATTTCTCCAGAGCCCCAGAAACTTTTCACAGTATTGTACTGTAGCTGGAAGAGCCATCATTCTTTGAAATTTTGTGTTGAGAAATATTCTTTTTGAAAGGATTGTGCCAAACTTCAAGCGAGAACTCGACCCATCTTTTCATGTAAAGACTGAACCTTTGGTGGCTGTTGAAGCCAAAATATTTTTGCACTTCTCAGAGCAGGTGGTGTTATGATTAATAATAATAATTAGGTGTAACTTGTTTTTTTGTTTATTTTGCATTAACAAAGAGAACAAGAGTGCAGTTTACTGATAGAGCATCAGGGCATGCAATAGACCAGATCAGCTGTGCATTTAAATACATTTTTATAGTTTATGTTGCTGCTTGTTTGCAGTTACAAAAATTAATGCATTAGGGACAATGTTAGTAAATTGGCCTTAATTTTGATTCAAATAATGTTTTGACCCTGGTAAATACAGTATTTGGAGTATTTGTTGTATTCCTTTTTTTGAAGTTGCAAGGGTTATATTACCGATCATCGTTTTTATATACGATAAGGAGCCCAAACTTACACAACACATTCAGGGCTTTTTATCTCAGATGGATGAGAAATGACTGTATGCCGGCCTACACATTATATGGTAGGGTTGTGCCATATTGTATTGTTTATGATATATCACTATAATCCCTCTCCATGACAAGTATTTTTCATATTGAGATGACAATATAATAGCATGATGATGTTTCCATACATGCTGTAATGTCACATGAGCCTACAGACACAGTATGGAGATAGACCAAGCCACAAGACACGATGCCAAGCCAAACTGTTGACAAGGACGGATTTAAATGAATTATCAAAAAAATAAAAGGATCACACATACTGCTGTAAAGGAAATATCCCACTCATATTCTTTTTTTTAGTAAATGATTATGTTTAGGCTTATTGTTTTTGTTTTTTTATCTCAGCTGTAAAGACTTATCCAGATGTGATGCAGGTCCAACCATTCACGGGATTAGCCTTTGTTCTGTTTCAGAATTCAGCATTGACGCCCATCCAACCCTTTCTGGATTGAAGCGTTTCGGCCACTGTGCTTTTTTCACTTCTCTTGGTTATGATTCTGTTTTTGTTGTTTTGCAGCGGTTATTGTGTATTGCGCCCCCCCCCCTTGTATTATGGTAGGGGAAACACTGGTTTTGTTGTATTGTCACTTATATTGTTATCACAAAAATATTGTGAAATATTGCGATATAGTTTTAAGTCTATATTTCCCAGTTGCATGGCATAGTATGCCACAGTTTACACAGCACTTGCTCTGTGTATTTCTCTGTGCTTGTATGTCTGTGTTTGTGTCTTTGTGTCTTTGCATGCGTGTATGCTTGTATACATGCAGCTCCATTTTCATTCAGCATACAGCCATTTTAAGGTTATCAGAGGAAAAGAGACAAGACAGAAAGGAAGGACTATGTTAGTTTATAGTGTGCAAATAAATCATACAGTATTGCAATCTAAAGTTACAGGCTCCCTCAACAAAAGCAGTTTAACACTTGGGCAAAATTAATAGCTAAAACATCAAGACAGGAATATGTTTAGGGATACATTTTATCTGTCCCTGGCTTGGCATGGTGAAATGCTTTTTAAAATTGGAGTCTATCCAATTGTCAATGACAATGATTCTGATTTATTAGATCTGAGAGAAGAGAAACAGGACAGAGGCTATGTTTCTCTCTAAAGCTTTCCATTTGGTAAATGATGCTTAGGCGTTCACCCGTATTGGTTGACATGGGCTTGAAGCACAGCTGCATCTGCACTAATGTACAGTGGATAACATGACACCTTTTTCCACGTGCTTTATTAATAATGTGACACGTGTTCACAACTCCTGATTTTTGTGTAACAGCGATTCTGTTACAGTTGTGTTATAGTTCATACTGAACCTACATTTTTTATATATGGAGATTGCGTGCCTATTATGACACTTACATATATATATATATATAACATACAGTACACTAAAATAACTACCAAATTTTGAAAGAAGTAGAAGTCCTGAAAGGGAAACACAAAAAAATAATTCCAGGAAGTCTCTTAAAATTCTGGGGTTTAAAGGGTTAAAAGAAAAGGAGCATTTCTGTCTTCAGTCCCCATTGATATGCAGAAGTGATTCTGCTAATTGATCTGTCCACCTGATCCAACTTTGGTGCTTTTCTATCAGTAAGTGCTGGTTCACATCTCTGTCTGAAGCCTGAAATTCACTTACTTTTATTGCTTGACAGTTGACTCAAAATAATTCGTATTCATTGTTATAAAAAAGAGACATGAAAAGCAGTTAGGTTGGAATCTCTGTTTTCAGCCTCTGTTTTATAGTTTTACAATAACTGCTTTGCCTGATCAAGCGAAGAAAATGTACATTACTGACATCAGCCGTGCTGTTACGCCTACACTGACATTTACAATCTGTGGTAAAGTTAATCCGCGAATGTTAACAGCACAGAAAAAACATTTTAAAGGTGCTGCTATTAAGAGCAAACAAGTGTCTTAAAAGTATATTTAACTTAGTTTAGAAAGTTTAATTTTAGTAATGATTTTATGTTTGTTCTCTACACAAAGACATGTTTTGTTTTTGTTTTTTTACAAGTAAACAAAATGAAAGTAAGACACACTATAAAATTTGGCTTGTAGAACAAATGTATGATATTGCATCCCTAAAAAAATTATGAAAAAGCTGTAAAGTCTATTTATTTTGTACAAATAATAGCCAATTAGTAAATATGATAGAAATGTATTTTCTAGATTGATAAAGCATTGTCATCTGAATAAAAAAAAACCCAACAAAAACACATAAACAATACAGCAGTCCAATAAAACAGTAAAATGTTCTATCATCAAACCTCATTAAAAGTTAGTTAGTTCAGTCAAGTGCAGAGTATATAAACGATGTGTAGCTTTACAAGTACAAGTTAATACAGCAGTGAAGTGGCATCAGTCTAATGCAGGGGTCTCAAACTCAATTTACCTGGGGGCTGCTGGAGACAGAGTATAGTTGAGGGTATGTACATAGACATATGTACATACAGATCCATTGTACAGATAAGTTTTGTTAATATTTCTTACATACTTATATATTTCTTATATATTTCATTTTATTTTTCCTTTTAAGATAGTTTATATATTTTGCTCTATTTAACTTGCTAATGTTTCTTTTACAATTTTAAGGTCTTTAAGGTCTTGACCGGTCGCTTAAGCATCTCACTGCATATCGTACTGTGTATGACTGTGTATGTGACAAATAAAATTTTATTTTGAGTTTGAATACAAGGATGTAAAACTCAACTTTGCTTGTTTGTGTTATCAAATATAAAGGCAGCGTTTTGTCTCAGGAAATTGTTTAGCAGTGGTGGCAAACTGGACAGATCTTCATACATTTATTTCCGTGATTTCTTAATTTCTTCCTGTGATCAGTTTGGTTTGGTTAACAACCACAGTCAGCCTTGGTTATTTGCCTTTCTATGCTGCATCACTGATACCTTTTCCAGGGCTGCTTCCCTCTGGAGACCAGCCCTGGAGGCTGTTTCACTCCTTGAACCTTTGCTGACTCGTGCTGTCCTACCTTCTTTGTTGCCTTTACCACCTCTACACTGACCCTCTCAGGGCAGTTTAGAGACGTGAAGGTGGGAGATTCAAGCTGCTGTGCTCCAACTGTTGTACCCATTGTGAGAATCTCTTGATGAAGCTCCAGTAAACAAAACGGAGAGGCAGCACAAAAGCTTTTGCTGAGCCGTTACGGGCTATGTTTTAGTGCTGCTGTCTGTACAGAGAAATGTTGGCTGGACAAGGAAGCTTTTGTCCCTTTATACCATTGTTGTCATTGTGAAGATGCATAAAATGTACGCAGGCAAACAAATTCAGGTTTTGAGTTGTGTTTTATATTTCATCATTAGGTAGTTAGAGCAAGTCCAAACAATGGCCAGACCCTGTAGTTGAAATTTTAAAGTGGCTTTAGTGAGCTTATCTATGCATTTACTGGTACTCTTCTGTAAGTTTGACTTTGCACAGTCTAAGCGTGTATATTTCTACATATCCACCCTTGTGTGTGTACTAAAAAGATAAAAGCTGTTTTTAAGGGCAGTTTTGTGGCTAATCAAGAACTTTAGTTCTCTTTAAGCATATTTGATGCAATCTGCTGTAGATTCAAAGCATCTTCTCTATAAACAGATAAATGGAATTTGTTTAGTCATTTCAGCCAGCATGGCCTAGCTGCCAGCCTGCTTTCCAACAAAGCAGTTAGGAAGAACAGATAAATAGTAATTGTGTAACTAGTTTTATACCAAAGTACAAATATTAACAAGCTCGCATGCAAGTTCCATTCGCCCGTCTACAAATACACACAATTACATACATACAGCCTGATGCTAGCATAGCCTGCAACTCTTGTTCAGGTCACCGCTGACGTACATGCTCCAATTGCAGAGGTGGCCATGTGAGGTGAGCAAACTGGTCCCTTTGTACAGTTGCAAAATTGCTATCCAATTTAGACCCCCTGCTTTTTAACTCTGGTGCGTTTCAACAGCTGTCGGGCTAAGATGAACTGCTCCTTCTAGATGAGATAAAGCACACTCAGTGTTCCCCAGTAAGATAGATGGGCACATTTGCATGCCAGGCTGTCAGTTTCACTGCTGCCAGGACTCTTTCTTCTTTAATTTCTTTTTAGGCTGTCTGTCTTTCTGCATATTCCAAAGTCTGGCTCTCAAAAGGCAGTACTACATAAATTACTAGTAGTTAGTGGATGCCATGATGTCTAATGTATTATTCACAGTTGACTGACAGTGGTCCTCAATTTACATGGGGACAAGTAGTCCATGCAAATAAAACAATGGATTGTGGATAATGAATAGGCCATGATCATAGGTTTTCCAGGCAGTTAAACCAGAGGTTAATTCTGACAGAAAATATGTATGCAGTATTTCAGAGTTAGAGCTTCATCATGTTCAGACCTAATTACCGAAATGAGGTTTGTGATTATCGGGGGACGAACAGAAGTTGTTTTAATGATGTATATACGAAATGGCATGTACAATCAGATGGCCGTTTATTAGGTACACCTTGCTAAAAACTAAAGCAGTCAAATCACAAAGTCCTGCAACAAATCCTACATTGCTGAAGGTGATAATGTTCAGTTTCAGGGTGTCGTGATTTAGCTGTACGATCACTTTGTGTTGTTTGTGTTATTGAACTGTGCAGGGTTTATTTTGTTCACTCCATTCATTTGAATGAGGATAGGCTAAAATTACATTTGTGTACAAACTGAACATTGCTTCATCAAGATGGCATGTATCGTAGGACTGCTGATTAGACTTCATTAGGTTTAGCTAGATGTACTTAACGACTTCAGAAAGTATTCAGGACCTTAACTTTTTATGCACTTTAATTTACTTTTGCCCACCAGTCTACACTTAATAACCCACAACAACAAAGGGAAATCTTTGCAAATTCATTAATAATTTAAAACTGAAATCTGACATTTTCAGGTCTCTCCACAGATTTTACGTGGGGCAGATAGATAGATAGATAGATAGATAGATAGATAGATAGATAGATCTACAGAGAGAGAGAGACCAGAAAAAATTGCGATCTTATCCATTTAAAATTAAATCTATGCCCTTTTTTTTGGGTTTGTTGATGACTGTGGGAACAATTTTATATATATATATAAAAAAAAAGAAAAATTATGCTGTCAGTTCAGCATAGAGCTATAATTGCAGTCTAGCCACCAAAATATTTATGCATTATGCAGTCTTAACAAATCAATATTTAATGTTTTTTACAAGATAATCATTGGAAACAGTATATTTAGTCATTTAATTTTATTTATTCAGAAAATCATATTGACAGTAGAAGTATGTCCCAGCTAAGATTGAAGTGATGACAATGCGTTATAGTCAAATATGAAAGACAGATAATCGCAATATGCCACAAAATTCACATTAAGATTTCATCTTAAAAATAACCCAAATGCCACAAAAGTGAGTGAGACAAAGTTTATTGTTTTTTTCTCTTTTTATAGAGGAGCAGATGTGAAAGTTCAACTCTATGAACATTTTTGAGACTATTTGCCATTGTTAATTGATTATCCATCAAGTACTAAATACCATTAAATTTTGTATTCTGTGGTATTTTGTGAGGTTTCTTTGTGGCCTTTCCTCTTTGCAGTTTTTTGTCACACATCAACTTGAATTATTAAACTGACTAATTTACTGTACTTTGGATTTGTTTGTGCAGTAGTTGAACAGCAACAGGACTACTAGAGCAAAAAATAATTAAGTTATTCTTAAATCTAATTTGACAAATGATCAATGTAGCTATAGACAAAGTATATACATTATAATAACACACTTCTATATATTTTATTTTTTCCTCTAACTTTTGATAGATTCAGTGTCAGCAGTAAATGGAGCACGCTATGTCACAGAGTCTGGGAGCCAGAGGGAAATCTTTATGATTATGCCCCCCCCCCCCATTTATACTTGAAAACTGAAATTGTTGCATGAATTTGTCATAGATGAAATAACAATTGGCTTTCAACATCTGTGACAGCCATCTGTGACATTCCAAACATAGCGTTTTCTGTTTGTGTTCCATATGCTCTCACTCGTATGAGATGTGTCACTGGAGTCTGAAGGCAAGTTTGTGTTGTAATAGAAACCTAACAATGTCCCCTGAGCTCTCAGCCCACATCGACATTGATTGACAGGCTGTTTCTGTTGATCACAGACTTGAGTTTCATTGGAGAGTATTGCCTGAATTCTCACGAATACTCATAAGCTTTAATGTGGGTGCCTAAAAGAACTTGTTCTCTCATTCATAGACCTCTATGTGCATCTTGGACAAAGAATTAAATATTGTTTCAAGAAGAGGAAGACATTTGCTTTATGATATTTGTAACTATACCATCTTAATTAGTGTCTGTTGCAGCTGCAAAATAACCTTTAGAGACAGCGTTGTGTGTTTGTGGTGTTCAACTGGACAGAAATTGAGAATGTGAATGACTCACGTGGAGAATATTCTTGCCATTTAACAGTAAACTAAGACAGTGTCAGGCGTTGTTATGAGTCCTTATGGTTGTAACTTTGATTTAAGTTTGCAGCATGGTGTGCAAGTTTTGTTAACACTGCAGGGACAGATGGGGCACGGGAATATGTTAAGAGATTAGCCTTATGCTGAAACAACCGCAAAACCTCTCATTATTCCTTATTCATCCTGTCAGTGTGAAGTATTACTGTCTCTTCCAGTCTTGACATGCTCTTACCATATCCACAAGGGACCTTTCATTTAACTGCTGCTCCCTTCACAGAGCTGTTAAATGGTTCATTAGTAAGACTGAGGTGTCATGTACTGAAGGACAAATGCATTGGCTCTGCAGCGTTACCTATGCTTTAATGAAGAATGGAGAGCGGAAATTAGTGCTGTCTCTTTTTCTCCAGAGTTGGCTCCAAAATCAGGAAAGTAATGCTAGAAGTTGATTTCTGTTCTTCTCTGACATTGACTGAATAGTTGTACTTGACTGAGCTGAATGCCACTGAGCTCTTGAACGTGAGGACAACCAGAGTTACAGATGTACATGCATAGGTCACATCGTGACCTTGGTTATTCTTTATTTAGCTAACTTAATGATGTATGTGTCTCCCTTATATTGAATTGTAGTTCAGGGATATGGTGCTTTATAGAATCAGAAATGACAAACTCTAGTGAATAGAGCCATACTGTGTGTTTAGTTGTTTATAAATTAGCTTCCGGGGTCGATACAGCAGCAACGTGACATAAACATACTGATGAAATAACTCTGTAATAAGTGGTGTAGTTTTACCTACTGAACGTAGGCTTACCTTGGCTTATTGAAACTGATGTATGGCATTGGATTATGTATTGCATCTAGAACTCAACTCATTTAAGTTGTAGAGCTGACTACTGAGCCCGACAGACTCTAATACCACTATACTTGGGAGGAAACCTGAAAATGCATGCATCAAAGATGTGATCTAGAAAAGTGAAAAGTAACTCCCATTTCCTTTTGTATTGTGCAAGAGTTATCATTTTTTTGTGACATTAAAATGTTTTCAATCAAAAGTAGTGTTTAATATTAGGCTGTCACAAAGGCCTGGAAAAGAAGACAAATGGTATGTAATCATTTGTTCATTTTTACTGTTTTGTTTTAAACAAGCAGGCATAAGACTCTTCAAGAGTATGTCTGAAATGTAAGTGGCATCCTGGCATTTATTAATTAGTGGTGTTATGCAAGCCAAAGGGGAATGGTTGTAATTGCCAAAATAATAAACACTTAAGTAATTCATTAATTAGAAATGAGTGTATCATACACTTATGATAAATGACTCTCATGTGAAACATCACTTATAGTAAGAATAAGACTGACGTATTGACTTTGTATTTTGTTCCCAGCATTTCTATAAACAGAAAACTGTGGGAATGTCTTTATGATTGAAATTCTTTCAGGTGCAGCACTATCAGTGAATGGATCTGCAATGCAAAACACTTTCATTGGCATATTTGTCTTTGAAAATGGGAAGTTGTTGCAAAACTCTGTAAATTGTTCTGTCTCCCACGTCTTATTTCTCTCCATCTCTCTCTCTCTGTACGTCCCACCTTTCTCATCCTGTCGTTCTTTGCTATCAAGGAAGAGGAGGAAGAAATAGATTGTCTCCTCGCTCCTGCAATCAATTTGTGTCAGCACACCAGGTTTCTCTCTGGAAGTGCCAATGCTGGAAGAACACTTGGCATTCACAAAATGAAATAATGGGCCACAATAAATTCTGTAGAGTGGCTCTGTCTGTTTCACTTATGTTTGGGGAGATCTCCACTAGATAACTCTTGATAGCATCTTTTATACTGGCACCAGTGCTCCTGTGTGACTCCCCTTCCTCCCTACGCCTAAATTTTCCAACACCTATGTCTCTGGTCGTCTGTCAGTAGTAAATAAGTGGCAGTAACATCTGTACATTTCACTACTTGAGTTACATTGTGCTGCTTTCTAATACGTTGGAGTTACTTAAAGCATATTTGTCTCACTAGTTAAGGTTCTTTGATATTCTGCAATTTTCCCTGAGGTTCAGTAAGCATTTTCTCCTCACCAGTTAACTAACATCATAAATCCCTCAACATGTCATGATATTTTCTCTTGTTTTTAACAAACTACCACATGCTGTGATATTTCCGAGCGCTCTAAATATAGCAGTTCTCCATTTTTTACCTCACGGCAGAAAACAGCATCTAGGTAGACACATGGCTGTATGTTCACTTAGTCATTGAAATTCATGAGGAGAGAGCTACAAAAAACAAGGCTAATTTTTCATGAGCAGGTTCACAAGCAGAAGGCCATTTGTAAAACCTGTTCAGATGAATACACATGAAATAAATGTTAACTCTGCTGACAGGCTATTAATAAAGGCCTCAGTGTTTGAGTTAGAGGCAAGGGTGCTGTAAGTGGGCGCAGGGAGGAGAAGCCTTATCTCAGGCCAACGGATGTCTTTTGGGCTCCTTTACTCCCTTAGGCTGACTTGGACTTCTCTTTATCACAAGTGGTACATGCCCGGCGGATTAGGCAGCCAATCCTAGATCAGTGAAACAACGGTGTATTGGTGACATCCGGATCGATTATATCCTCAAATGACTTATTAAGATGTACCAGATCTGGCTGGCCGGGAACTAAAATAGATTCACTGTGAGAGTAAAAGCAAGTGTGTGGATGAAGTGAGGTCTCACATTCCCTGAAGTGGATTTGAAGGTGTACTCCTTGTTTGTAGCATAAGATTGATAGTTGAATTCAACACCCAAACAAAATCCCCTTCAGTCATCTTGCACTAACCGTGTCCCCCAAAATTCATTCATGCACATTGCATACACAATAATGAAACTAACTAGTAGAGAAAGAGCTGATCCATTAGACTATCCTTTAACATGTCATTATCAAACTTAACAAAATGGACCCACATAAGCATAAAGTACAACAGAACATGATGCAAGGGAAGTTAGTTGTGATTAAAGGAGAGCTCAGAGTTAAATAGCACTGCTTTAGAGCTAATAATAACATTCCAGCTACAGATGTCGCTGTAATTTCACAATATACACTCAAAAATAAGAAATCACAGGCTCAGGCTTATCCAAGTTGTTGACTGTGAAATATGTAGATGGAGATTAGACTACATGTGAACAATAAGAGTAGATTGTATATTTCTCAGGAGAGCTGTGTTTTTACTGTTGTCATAGAATCAATATGTTTCTATTTTAATCACTCCAACTGTTTACACACTTTGCATATCAGCTTGTGTATTATTTGAGTTCTCCACAGATTACCACCAGACTGGTGTCATCTATGGCCAGGCATTTCTAGTTGCTTTAGATTTCTGTGGTGTCAGTTTACTTCCTATTTGTACAGCATCCTCAAACTTTAACTATGACTAGAACATCACAAGTTGCTGTCTATGTTCAACCATACATCAACAAATTACCTTCATATTTGAAGTTTCTATACTCTGGGTAATCACAGATCACAAACCACTGGTCCACCAACAGAAGTTGTTTGTCTTGTAGCTGCAGGGTCTCTCCTTTAACCACAATATAATGCTCTTTCCTTAGGAGAAGTTGTTACTTGAGCAAATTTTAGTCACAATAATAGTAAAATGCTTTAGGTGGATTTTCAGCTATAAGATTTCATTTACAATATGTGATGATTTAAAAACCTCTGAAGATAAATAATCAAGATTAAAAAACGCCCACTAAAGAGATTCTCCGGTGGTTCTTAAGATCAGCAGTTCTTAAACTTAGACTATTGAGAAAGTGTTGATGCTTGGAGCTGTTAGTTTACTAAGCAGGAAAGAAGGCTGATGTTTACCTCTTGCTGCCCCCAAACACTGCTCCGTGTAACCTGCTGTGTTTACTCTTTCCTCACCGACCTGAAAAAACCCATTGGGCAGAATGACCCATCTGCTGGTCTCCTGTTGTTTAGTGCTGCCCAGTATGTGAGATTAGAGGATCAAGGCAGTGCAGGTTTGGCCTCAACCTACCTGCCAGCTTGGGTTGTTTGTATCCTGAATGTGAGCTAGGTCATTGTTAATATGTTTAATAATTTACCATGAGGTCAAATGTACATAATGTGTGAACATATTCTTGTTAGAGTTATGGTACAACTGTTATACACATAGTTATCCCTTTTATTGCTTTATTTCAGGATAAAAGTCATGTAAATAAAAGTCCATGACATTGATCTTTAACATTATTGTGCATACCCTGAATCAATAAGCAACAGGAGTGACGTAATATGATGTAACACATTTCCATAGAGAGAGAGAGGGTAGGCAACTAAGAACTGAGTTAGAGGTGGGGCTGTGGGAATTAAGATTCAAGTTCAAAGCCATGTGGAATGTGCGTAGCAGTGCATTACACTGTCATGGTGAGGGAAGAGATTTCAGGCCTATTCTTACCCAGGGAATGTGCCAATTATTAGATAATGTTCAGAACAAGCCGTCACGGATTAAAGCTTTGGAAGAGTCAGGATGCTCTTCAAGTGAAGATGGTGTGATTAGCATACACTCATCTTCTCTAACTACGACATGAAGTCTGAAGCTGAACAGACGATTTCCATCCTCTCCTATGCTTTGTTTGCAAATGCTGTCTATCTCGAATGTGAACAATATATTTTCATTATTGTAGTCATTTCCTCTTATTGATTTAATAGTTTAGTCTGTTAAACACCAAAACACCTAAGTTGTATCAAACATCTTTTCATAATTATGAAAAACAATTTGCATGGGAAAGCACTTTTGAGCAACCTTTAAACAGTAATATGAAGGGCTTCTGAACACTTTTTCAGGGTTGTACTTCTATGACAATGTCAGTTACAAGAGTTTGTGTGTGAGTTTGCAAAGTTTGCTTGGTTTGTTGGAATGGACTAAAACTTAGGACCAAGTTATTATGCCTTGTGGAGAAGTTTGCTTAGATCACAAACCACTGGTCCACCAACAGAAGTTGTTTGTCTTGTATCTGCAGGGTCTCTCCTTTAACCACAATATAGTGAGGCACCCATAAAAATGCCATTCTGCTAAATGAGATACATTAGCCTTGTCAGGCCACATACTCTTCATCAGCTCCCTTTCAGCAGGAATGATTAACACATCTTCTTTAATCCTGCTTAGAGGAAATGCTTTCATTTTGGCTTGTAGTCAGTTTGTCTAATGGGAGACAATATATCATTATCTTTAACCAGTAAGCCTTGATCATAATGACAGTAATTTACAATTGTTATCATGAAATGTTTTAGACATTTGATGCGGTTTTGATATGCAAGTATCAAATATGATGTTATGGTGATTGCATGACTCAATAACAAGTGGATAGGATCGTAAGTTATAAGAGATAATTGGTGCTTGACAATCAAACATGACAGCCATCAGGATCCTCTGATTACCATTAATATGTGTACTGAATGTCATGCTAATTTATCCTATGAATTGTCAAGAAAGTAACTGTAAGTGGACTAACTAGTTGAATGACATAGAGCCATATCACTCCTTTAAATGAAAACAGAAGACCGAATACATGTTTTGCTTAAGACAAAACCTTGGGTCTTTCAGTCAATTAGAAGTGTAAATGATTGGCTGTAGTGAATGTTCTTGAACGTGTTATCCAAATTTTAGAAAGCATGAACAGCATATTGAGGGGTTAAAAAAAGGTCACTGTTTGCTCGAGCCCTTATCACGCATCAAGCCCATACAGTAAGAAAAGGAGTCCCCTAACGATGATAATATTTCTGCTTTTCATGTACCCAGCACATGTGAAGAAATAAGCATGTTTTCATGAGCTTAGTTGTTCACTCAACTGACTTTGCGGTCACATTTTGCAAAGAACATTTTAACACCTTTGTCATATACCCGATTATTATCTTGTCACAGTAAATGTACTCAGAGAGTGAAGCAACAGGGGTGTAGTAATTCTCTTGAAAGCTCATGGATTCTTTTTATTTGAAGCATGAACTTGTCAATCTAGTTGCTACTATAAACTGCAACACGATGAAGCTGGAAACCCAGTTGACTGAGTATGATTTTCCAAGTGCTGTCAGATGTACTGTAAATACTGAATATAGCATGAGCAGCTCTACCATGATTATTTATTCATTGGGCAATACTCTGCTCCACTAAACCAACCTAGCCTGTTTGCAAACATGATGAACTAATGCCTTTAATTGAGTTGACAGCCAGCAGCATGTCAGCATCCTGTAATGGTCCCTAAGGACAAGGCATACTTTAAGAACAAACGGATATACAGGCAAATATGCTCGATACACATAAACTGTGTGGTTATAAAAACATATACAAGAGCAAAAGCACCAATGGTAAAAAGGTGCATACAAATCCAATTGCTGCAAAAGAGAGAGAAGAGACATAGCGAAGAGGCATAATAGACACAAAACATTACAAGAATATCTGTGCAAAGAAAAACTTGGTGAACTCATACAGTTATGTGCCAAAGTTGGTACCTCTTCTTTAAATTCTATGTGTTTTTGGTTGGTGGACGTAATAAAAATCTAAGTCATTTTGAGTCTAGTATCAAACCCACATTTGCTGATGCTCCAGATCTTTGGCTAGTCAGAAGAAGGACAGTTTGATTACTCTCCTAATCAGCTGTGCTAATATAATTGCCAAAGGGCTTTCTAATGCCTTTTCAGTTGAGAAGCTTGCATTAGCAAATGCAGTGTGCCAGTGGCACACATTAATAATGTTTGTTGATAATGGTCCTCGGGACACCTATGTAGATATTAAAAATATCAGTTATCACTTACAGTAGTCATTTACAACATTACCAGTGTCTACACTGTATTGCAAATATAATTGTAGTGGTGTTATTGTACTGGACAAAAAAATCCTATTCGGTCATATTGACTAATTTCAGATGTACCCTTGTTTAGCAGCATAATCGAATATATATGTCTCATCATTTGTGGAATACTGACTTTAGTTTTGTTTTATAGACTAAGATGCAGAATAATGCTATTTTAATGAGATGATCAATTTCCTGTTAGTCATTAATGGCATTGTGATGATCTTAAACTAAAACAGGACTTCAAGATTAAAGATTGAAATTAAAATGTCATCTCGTCTAGCTCACACTAAATCAAACATTTGTGGTGCAAGAAAGAAATAAGATGTTTTACTGGACTCTGCTTTCAATCCTGTAGCATTTCACCTATAATGAGCATTATAGGTGATTATTTAGGCATTTAGTTGTATATCTCGTGTCAAGCGAATTCCCTAATGTATGACACATGACTAATTACTATGTAGTTTAATGATTTGCGTGTGTGTGTGTGTGTGGCAGGTGGCGTCCTTATCTAAATGTACAAGATAATGGTTTAGAATTGCTTTTACAAACTAAAAAATTAGTATAACACCACAGTATAATATTGTTTCTAGGAATGAACATACTGGTAATTTTGTTGTTCTTGTTGCCTTGCCAGTAGAGGAACTAAAAATGTAAAGCCTGCACCTGGAAACTATTAATCATATAGAAAATATGAATGCACTGATTGCTTCTCATGCCAAATCTAATTTTATATTCTTTGTTTACAGTTTGTGATGGTGCTAGAGCAAAAACACAAGATAAAATGGCAGCATCAGCATCTGGGCAGGGTTAGTAATCCATTATTTGCTAATTGAACAATAAACTAACTTAATATCTAATTAAGTTATTTGCTAAAAGAGATAGTTTAACTGTATGCTCACTAGCTGGAATAACAAGAGGATCAACAAAATAATTATACATTGTCCTCTGCACAGTGCAATGTACAGGCTGTCTGTCTACTTGCATGTGTTTAACTATGTCTACTGGGGGTCTCTCTGGAAAAACAGGGTGCAAGTTTGATTTAAAAACCCTTTATTTATTTTATATACACTGACCAGTTTCACTCTCTGAGGGTCTTTATCAGATTGTAAACGTAAAACAGGTTTATATTGTAGTGTTTAGACTATGTAAAATATGACAGCTACCACAATGACGTTGAACATTAATATGAAAGGAAAAAAAAAACACAACAACAATGCATGATCTTTATTTTTATGTTATTTTTTAAACATAAAAAATTGTATGTGTGTGTGCGTGAAGGAGATGTATAGAAACGGTATGAGTGCAGTGTCTCCGATATAGACAGCTCATTGGAAAAAGTAGACACAGTGCTGTGTTCTCACAGCAAGATTAAAAAAAAAACAGTCCGGCAGCAGGGACTACTCGTAAAACCTCAACCCTACCACCATGCATTTCAGACAATATGCTGGGCTTTTACAAGGCTGTTTTGTGAATTGATGCATTGCCTTTTGAGATCTTTCAGTGTTCTTCTCTTTGTCAAACAGCTTCTATTTAACTTAGTGTTGATTCTGGGCTTTTTCTGCATTGTGCTGATGACATATGAACTTGATCTTCATGGCCAAGTGCGGACCTTGATGAGATTTGTGAATATTATCTTTTTGTAGAGTGGTGTTGCCAAATACCCCTGCAAAGTAGAAAAAGCAGCCTGTTCTTATTCCTACCTGTCAGCTGCTTTTGTGTGTGTGTCTGTGTGTGTGTGTCTGTGTGTGTGTGTAGCACACTTCACCTATCTTCCCATACTTGGTGTTTTGGTGTGTTTTCCATTGATGCCATTGCTTCGCGTCTTGGTTCTACATATTCTTGTAATATCTCTGTGATGCTTGTGCCCTGAAGCTGCATATACAGTAAGTCTTCAGAGAATCACTGTAGATGTGAGGGCGTATCATTCATAGCCTCTGCATGGAGCAGTACCATGTCCATGCTGTGATGGAACGATGTGCTGCTGAGTTTTCCATTAAGTTTCTGCCACTTTACTTGTCACCTGAAATGTGTGCTGAGTTACATACGAAATGACTTTGTCTGATTTGAATGATTTGTCTTATACTTCACAGTACATTTCAGTTTTAATATTGTGTTACAGATCTCTAGCATCATATATTTGAATGTTTTAAGCTTTTTGTAGCTGTAGCAATTACAAAGCAGCAAAAGTTCATAACCACCATGTTATGTGGTTAAATTTGATATTCTTATAAAAATTTTTATTTCAATCTCCAACTTTAACAGAAGACCAGACAGACTTCTACCTGTCTTAATGATTTCAACTGGTAATTCACACTGAAATCGAGACATGAGTGGCAACTGAAGCAATGTTCCATTCAATCCACACTGACTCCGACCAGTTTTCAGCATCTCTGTTATCAGAATAGCGGTCTGTCAGCAGAACGTGGGCCGGACAAACTGCTGACTGACAGTGGGCTTTTCCCAGACAAACATAGTTTTAATGTTTGCTCAGCAGAGAAAAATTATTGTTTTTATGCCTGATTTTATTACTACTCTTCGCTACAGAGGGCTGGGAAAGTGAAACCAGAAAGCTCACAGTGATGCAGGGAGTCTGTCTCATTGATTTCAGATATTGGTATAAAGTTTGCTGTTTTTGAACAGATTTAAACTGCTCTGTAGAGAAAAAGTAGACTTGTGTGTAAAAAAAAAAAAAAAAAAAAAAAAAAACCAAAAAAACACAGGGGTTCCAGGGGTGATGTTAATGACTCGGAGTCAGTGTAGACTGATGAATTTCATATAATGAGATTCTGTCTTTTATGAGATTCAGCATTATTTATTTGCCATGTACATAGTTATTCAAGTACAACATGTAGTGAAATGTACTATGTGAGACATGTGAGTGATGAATGTAAAAAATATACTCACCTGAAGCTGCTTGTCAATTGGCCATTAATCTTAAATTTCTGGTTCTGGGTTTTTATTTTGATGTAAACCTTTGAAGTATGAACTACTGAGCTAGTCCTGTTGTTACCCATCAACTTTCTACCTGGATTCTGTCCCCGCGTCAGCACCCCAGTGCTGTTTATTGTCAAATGGAGGGGGAAAAAAAAGAACAAATGAAGGAAGGAAAGGAAATCTTCACCCTATATGACATGTAGTCCAGTGAAACACTTACATTAAATTCACCTGGTGGTGTTGATGTTGTGGTCGACAGGGATCAGCATGAGAACTTTGACCAGTCTGTGGCTACGCTTGCTCATACACACCAAGCTCTGATACACAAGCTTAATTTTAATATATGATAACATTAGTAATAGATATTTTATTAATCCACTTGGAAAATCGTGAACAGGTTGCTTATTATTAAGAAACCTGCTCAGGTGTAAGTGCATTGGGTGAATATGTCTAATGTTAGTAAAGCAGTTTTCTATGATCACATTAGTGCTTCAGCTACAACACCTTCAAAGTTTAGCCAAAAACACCACCCAGTCTATTAGTTAGGGGATTAATTAATATACATGTTCCCCTTATAGTATTAACTCTGTGTCCGTACTGCTGTAGATTTTAGCCTATGCAAAATTCACAGAAGAGCTTCAAAAAAAGACGTGGTTGAGAGACGCCTGTGCAGCAACAACTGATTTATCTGTTTAGAAGTAGTTTAACTATTGCCTAGCCCAACATTTTTTTATTATTGTTACTATCTAAAAGCTTATGTCATGGTTTTGTCTTCACTTTGATCTGGTCGCTAATAAATCATCATGACTCTGCAACAAAGCTGCTTTGACGACTCATGGTCACTAGATGTCGCTGTAGTGCATGAACGTGTCAAATTAAAGCGTCGGAAGAGTTATTTTATCTCCTTCAACTGTTGAACTTGACTTATTTGGTTTTAGTTTACTTGATTAGAGAGTTTTTTATTTCTTTTTTTTTTACTGATTTTTTTCCAGACTAATTGAAAAATTGAATGAACATATGGTACACAAACAGTTGGGATTTTTGCGCACACATTTTTCCATTTAGTTATTCTTTTTAGTTAAGAAGCAATTTGTGAATCCAAAGAACAGTGGTCATGCTTTTACTTTCTTCCGCCTTTTTTTCTTGCAGTTTTATCAGTAATTGAGAACAAAGAGGCAGCATTGAAGAGCAACTGGGCTCACATTGTTTGCAGTGGTGTTAAAGCTGTATTTTTCTTACCTTTTTTAATTTTCCTTTTTACCAATATGCGAGTTAAACGGCAACGTGAGTCACCGCTGTCAGTAATGTGACTCACCCAGTGTCATGTCTTCTGCTTTTTCATGCCATTTTCTGTAGCTTGTTCTTTTTTTCTCTTTGATGTTCAAGATGCATAACTCCTACACAGTATTTCCCATATATCATCACAGACACATACTTTGACGTGTTGCAGTTCCTATGTTTGACTTTGCCAGCAAGCATTAGTTAATTTTGTTTCCTGGTAAGGCTCTAGGCCTATGCTCCGCTCTCTTCTTGGCCAGACTGGAGCCTACATGGACGCTTGTGTAGTCCCAGGAACATACAGTAGATATGCGTTTCCACGAAGTGTAAGAGTTTGTTGTCGTTGCCGCACGACAGTCCCGTCCCTGTCCTCACCTCGATGCCTGGCGCCCAATGGGCTTTTACTCTCCTTTTCAACTCACTAGGTGGTCTGCAGCACTGACATGTCTAACTCAGTGGAAATGACTCTTCAAGGGCTGAGAAATCCCTTAGAGATGATGCCATTTCCTTTCATGATTTATCCTCCTGTCAGTGTTACAGTCAGTCTGTCAGAGAGCAAAGGGAATCTAAGGGCAGTGCTCGTCTTTAGAGGAGGAAGTTGGAGAGTTCTTGAGGTTTAAACCCAAACTCCACTGACCACCCAGACTTAAAAGGAAGGACCAAGATGAGCTATGTAAGGATTATTTCTCCTGTTATAGCATTCAAATGTAAATTTATTAAAATCCCAGTATTTATCCTATTACATTTGTTTCATCACTAATTTTGATCATGGTAGATGTCACATAATCAAGGTCAAAGAAATCTCCAGTTGCTCTATTATTAGTTTTAGATTTTTGTGTAGAAAAGGAGACTGCATGATTTTCCTTTTTAAAAAAATACTGCTTTGCAAATTATTTTCTCTATCTTTCACTTTGTCTCTGTCTTGATCTATAAAAAGCCCTACATGCATTCACAGATGTACTGTACAGTACTTGGGTACTCCTTGGGTAATTTCATTTTGTGAGACTTGGTTCTTCGTGTATTTCAGAAAGACATCCTTTCTATCTTTCTTCGTTTCCCCGATTTGAAATTCTTTATTTATTATAGCAAGGCTCTTACAATGTAATCATTGTAATAACTCAGTAAATAGTTAAAAATTACAGGTATAGAAAACAACAGTGATTATAAAATATAATTTAATTAGTGCTGGGCAGCGATTACATTTTTTTAAATCGCACAGTTACGGGCAAAATTTAACTTAAAACTGATAAGATGTTTTTTTTACAGTAGTATTCCCTTCACACAGTAGCAGTTAAATATTTCTCATAAATCTCACTTAAACATTAGTTTAGAACCACCTGTGTTTCCCCTAACAACACCCTCTGCCCCCCCCAGTAGGTCAGGCTAATTTCATTTTCTATACAGCAGATCCCATCAGAAGTTAAGGTTCAATTTCCTATATAACAGGTCTGTACCTTGTTATTTTATTTAACTAAACTAAACAGTCTGATATTTATCTTATGTCATGTCTTATGTCGCATTTGCTATTCTCCTCTGATCTCTGCGTCTCGCATGGAGGAGCTACACACACACACACATACACACACACACACACACACACACACACACACACACACACACACACACACACACACACACA